>JABFTP020000144.1:9275762-10495671 GCA_013387265.2 Cryptolaemus montrouzieri | reverse complement strand
AGTTCAAGTGATAATATCAAAAAATGTTGAATCCAACAAAGACCCAAACGAAATATAAAGAAGGTACAAACAAATGATTAACATAAACAACGTTCAATTCCAGAAAAGTCGTCTGTTATCTGAGAAAATATCACTATCTGTATCACTTTCAGCTTATAAATGTATAATTATGTCATCAATAGCAATGTCCATTACTGGCTTCTTGTTTCAAAAAAGTTTCTCGAATTTCTTGGCGTGTTCACAAGGACTTTTCCAATCATCTGTCAGAAATGAATTGAAAAAGTTATCACAAAGAGTTTCTACAGTTTTCAAGTCTAATTTCACATTCTGTGACATTTTGCTTCATAGATGCCCATAGCAACTCTATCGGATTCAGGTCGACGTGATAAGGGGGAAGTCGAAGAAGAGTGTGGCCACTATCTCTCATTATTTTATCTGTTTCGTAATCTTTGAGTCGCGCTTTGTTACATGATGTCATAGAGTTCAATTTTCAACATGTCTTGGGTGAAAGGTAGTCCACGCCGTTGGAGCTATTCTTGCATTTCTTCTTTCTTGAAGACATATATGGACATTTGTTCTGTTGGACGTTATTGTATGGAGCATTGTCTATGAAAAGAACACTTTTGGCTGGTAGATTAGGTACCAGCATTTCCTGCAGCCATTTCTTATAGCTGACATAATTCATATCACTCTGATAGTCACCTGACTAGATAAAAATTTTCCACAAAACCGTTTTCGCCGCCAGCTTTCATGATAAGTCTCTGTCCTTGGCGCACAAAAGCCTTCATTTGGATTGTCGGTCCATGCCTTCATTTGTGTGTGTGATGAGTATTTGGATATCTGGTTTTTCCATAGATAGATAGATATTATCTTTTGAGTGAGGGCTGCCTAGCAGTCCGGTCCCTGCGACCCAGTCGTCTATTGTGGCACACACTGTCATAAATTTCATCCACGAGTTCCATCCTTCTCGTAAAGGATACGAGTTTCGTGGGTGAGAGCTTAATAAGCTTAGTGCCCCGTTAGTATGGCAATTAAAACTTTCAGTTCCAACCTAGACAGTTCAAGCCAGGCCTTGGCTTTTGCAGTGGGAGGCCCACTGATGGCAAGCCGAGCGTGTCTGATACTTGGGAGGCTCATCCAATGCTCACGTACCCTTAAGTCCAGACATCAGTTGTTTTCCATCCTTGCAGTTTCCAGGGGAATTGCTTAGGCTCCGATTCTATGAACTCCAGGTTAGTTCCTCGAGCGGACAATGAGTCCGCCTTCTTATTTCCCTCAATGCCCGAGTGGTCAGGAACCCATATTAGACGGAGCCTGCTCCGCTCTCCTAGTTTGGCATGGGTAGAGTGACATTCCTGCACCATAAGTGAAGTAAATGTATCGGTTACCAATGCTTTCAGTGCAGTTTGGCTATCGGTGAAGATTTTAATTGACCTATTGTTAATCCCCCGCAAGCAACAGGTTAGCACAGTAGTCAATGGCGAATATTTCTGCTCGAAAGACTGCATGCCCACCAAGACAGATCGACTGTTCCTTGGCGGTACCTCGACCATAGACACCAGCTCCAACACCTTTTGCAGATTTTGAGCCATCCGTGTACCAACAGAGACCCTCAAGTAGACGTTCCTTGAAGATGATTCATTCCTGTCTATCGGACATGATGATCTGGAATGGCGTATCCATGTTCGTTTTAGGTGTTGCTATGTCCGACTTTATACTCAGCACTTCATTGTCCTCAATTTCAGACTGAGGCGCTAGGCACAAAGCCGAAGTTACCCGCTTCATTACGGGAAAGATGATGGAATATGTAAAAAACCATTCTAGCCACTCCTCTTATTACAAGATGAAGAGGCGCAAGGCCCAATATCAGTTCCATGGCCGCAGTATGTAGAGCGAAAAGCTCCTGTAATCATCATGCAAGCTGTTCTCTGTAGTTCAGAGAACTTGAGTTGGCATTACTTCTTAAGACTGCACGTACGTAATACGTGGTCTAATCATCATCACATATAGCCCCTGGAATTGCTTTGGGGCAAGACCTCACTTTTTTCCACAGGTCTTTTGATATGCCCATAGGGAATGTCTATCCTTGTGTATTGTGTTTTCCAGGTGCGAATTCCACGTGAGTTTGCTATCCAGGCTAACCCCCAGATATTTTGCTTCTTCGACAACCGGAATAAACACCCCGCCCAGGGTCGGGGGTGAAACAAATATCCTCCTCTTCGTGGTAAATGGTACCATAAGGGTTTTGTTGGGGTTTTTGCTTAGTTTCTCTCCTTCACACGGTTTTTCCATAAGTAATTTCTCATTATTTTGGTTTTTTTCCAGCGAAATCCCATCTCTTTCCTTAGAGATTCATATGAGCCAGAATACCCATTGTCATCAACGAATTTCTTATAAATACGTCTTAGAGTTTGGATTTTCTTTTCCGCTATGTAATAGTTCATCATCATACGACGAAGAAACCCTTTATCGAAATCATCGGAGAAACTCTTTTTCGTTTCTTGTTCGGTGTGGAAAAAGAGAATGCCTCTCACTCTTCAAAAGATCTAATTTATGCAGAAATCTCTCTTCTTTTACTCAAACTCATCCGGATGTCTTTGCAGCGCGCTCTTTAATTTTCTCAATTTTATTAATGGTCCATTATTTATTGCCTCTTGCTGCATGAAATGAGTCACATTTGGCCCTTTCGTTTTCCATTTTCGAATACCTAATACCAAATAATTGTGCACAGAGTGTATTTCACGATGTTTACTCCGCGAGAGCTTTGATGAACTAACCATTGAAAAACCTATTAGAAAGTCTATCTAAGGCTAGGGAAGAAGGGGAAACTTCAGTTATGTTTGACGGCCTGTACGTGTGTCAAGTCTTTTGAAGCGCTTTCCATAAAAAGATGCAGTACTAAACGCACCAAATTATTAAGAACAATAAATTGAATTCGAATTACAGTTTGGCCCCACAAAAACCAATTTTCTTCAAACAAGGACACAGCAAAATACGGTCAAAAACGGAAAAAAAATAAAAGTAATTTCTAATTATTCACACAAAATATTTGATAGAATGTTTACAATCTCAGAAGAAAAAAATATGAATAAACAATAAGCATAATTAACCCCAACTTACACAATAAAATCTAACAGTCAACTCAGTATGCATATCATCATATATATCTTAGAAGTTTATTATATTGACTTAGTATCAAATTTCACAACTAGATGTCTTATTATTATTCATAAAGTTTCCCCATTTGAGTACAGTGGGACCAAATGGGTTAATAATCAATAAATTCAATAAGATTGAATGTATTCCGGAATATTAAGCGAAATCTATCATTTTAAGATGCCACCTTTCAAAATAAAGATATGAAATGGTTGTATATCTATTACATTTTCCCCAAGAGGTGAGACTATCGAAATATTTAGTACCAGTGACAAATTTGTCATATTATTCCTCAGTTATGACGATTTTTGTCAACTAGTGAAACACGTGAAATATTTTTAACTGTTTGCTTAGGTCGAAAACGAAGAATGGGCTTCGGAAAACGAGGAAAAACATCTTTTACCGTACACAGATCAGAAGAAGTGCTTCCAGGAGATGTCAGACTCTCCAAACAAGGCTCGTCTTGCTCTAGCGATGGGGAAGGCTCAGCTGATGGCGATAGGTGCCTATTTTATTAATTCCTCAGACCTTACCTTTCCTTTCCCTGATGAGCAAACACGTGGATAGGTACATAGAGAGATTACAAATCTGAATAGAAATCTTTCACTTGAAATATTAAATTTGAACCTTCAAAAAGTGTAGCTATAGATTAAATGAAATGACTTCTGTAAGTAAGATACATTATCACTTTTGTAGAAGGTCTTGCTTGCCACCACGATGAGAAATTTTGCATACGGCCTACATACACCTTGACGGTCGTTCGAATTTTCTGCCATTTGGGTCTTTTGTGTTAAGTTCATTTAGTAGTAATTTTTCAGTAAAATAGACCTTAGAGTAGTTGCATATGTAGTTTAGAGTAACGATGTTGATACAACGAAATATAAAATGTTCTGCTTGTTCACTACATTCTGGCATCAGTAGAGCTTGATCAGTTATATGCTTCTTCTTCTATAAAATATCGATATATCATTCTGATATTAAAAAATTTAAAAACAGTATTTTATGAACTATTTAAACTATAAGTAATACAAAGATTTGTGTATAAGGTTAACAAGAAATTCAGTCCTCAACCATTGATTTAGTTTTGTGGTAAAAGTGCAAATAATTGTGTTTTTCATCATTCGAACACATGTTCAGATTGTGAACAGGTCCACGCCACGTCATTAAACCAATAATTGTTCTGTTTCGTAATGCTATAAGTGATGAGTTCATTTCAATCGATGACAGTGCTTCACAGGATCTCATTAATGTTTTGCATTTGCACAGAATTCAATTTGTACATTTTCCAGTTATAAACTGCATTGAACACGTTAGAGTTTTTACGCTAAAAGAAGAATTTATTTCGTAGACTAAGAAATTCTGCATTCTGTATGCCGGATATAATCTTTGTTATGACTTCTCAATAAGCCAATAATAATTGGAAATCTGTTTGTTCCTAAAGTTGCTTCTATATGTGCGGTAGAGATAGTATGATCTATTGCCTATCAACCAAGCATTATTCTGAACAATTGTATCCTTAATTTAATGTTCAACCTTCAGTCAAAAAGTGAACTGTTCCTGATAAATAAAAAGCGGATTATATGTAAGTGAAAATATGTACATATATAGGGTGTTTAGAAAGACACGTCAATATTAAAGGAGGTAGTTGCTGAAGTCATTTCATGAAGAAAGTTTATACAGGGTGTTTCCGAATAAGATGTCATAAATGAAGGATGCGAATCCCTGAATGATTTGAGCAAGAAAGTTCGAAGAACCAATGGTCAAAAAATGCTTCGTTGCCGAGATACAGGGTGTTAAAGTTGAGAAAATTTTTCGATTTTCTCTCGATAAAACCTATACTTCTCAAGATTTCGGGCTCAAATTTTCCACATAAGCTATTAAACACAATCTGAATCACCAAGTGAGGCACTAACAAAAAATAAAATTGAATAGATCATTCAATTTAAAATTTTTGACTCTTGCATTTTGATCGTAACTATCACCGTTTCTGAGATATTAATTATTGAAAATAGTCCAATAGTTTTCCCATATCGAAGCCATGGAGATATTATCTTAATAACTGATGCAATTTTTCAGGAATTGAGCTAAAATTTACATCAGATATCTCCTTATTGTATGTTTATAACAAAATGAGGCAGAAATTCCTGACAGTATACAGGGTGTTATTTTTTCACGTGCATTTTCCTCTTTTTGCCCCCTGATCTTTTTTGTGGTGCGCTACTGGTATATTCTGAAAACAGAATCAAACAGATTATTCAAAGTGAAAACTTTTCTGTTCCTTGTATTCTTCCGTATCTGCCACCATTTTCGAGGTATTAATCAAGAAAAGTAATCGTATAGTCCCTTCCGTATTGAAAGCTTGAAGATATTTTTCATGTTATTTCGGCAATTTGTGAAGACCTTGAGCTCGAATTTCAAACGAAGTTCACATTTTAAGATCTGCACCACTAGATTGGTAGGATTTATGAGAAAGTATAAAGGGTGATATCATTTCCCTGATCTTTGAATTCGAATTCAGAAATGTGTTTTATTGAGTGTATAAATCGGAAGTAAATGAATAAACAACATAAATAATCGCGAATGATTTCAATAACAAAAACTCATAATGATGAAAACAAAATTGAACAAACAGAACAAATCAAAGAAGATGTTGAAAATGTCCTCCACCTGAAAGAATACATGCTTCTGCTCGTCTCCGCATATTAGTGCGCACCCTCTGAAATATTCCTGGGGTATTTCTGATGACGTCAGATGATGCTGTAATTCTATTCCTCAATTCTTCAAGTGTATTCACGGGAGAGCTATAAACCAAAGTTTTCAGATGTCCCCAAAGAAAAAATCCAAACTGTTTAAATCTGGCGACCTTGGAGGCCAAGCTTCTGGTCCACCACGCCCTATCCAGCGGTTATTGAATGTCATATTCAGATATTCTCTAGCTTCCATGCTGAAGTGCGGTGGTGCTCCGTCATGCATAAACCACATTCTATTTCTAGTTTGCAGCGGCACATCTTCTAGCAACACAGGTAAAATCTCTTCTAGAAAGTGGCGATATAAGGCTCCATTCAGCCTGTCTGGCAACAAAAATGGCCCGATCAGGAAATCCCCAATTATTCCAACCCAGACATTAACCGAAAATTGTTCTTGATGGTGACATTCCTCAATCATATGGGGATTTTCTTCAGTCCAATAGTGATTGTTATGAAAGTTCCTGATTGAATTTCTCGAGAAGGACGCCTCATCTGTGAAGATGATTTCGCTATCGAAAAGGGGATTATGAGCAATGTTATGAAGGAACCATCGGCAGAAATTGAGTCGCAGAGGAAAATCGCGGGGTAGTAGAGCTTGGACGCGTTGAATATATGGTATGGGTAAAGCAAGAAATCATGGAGAATTTTCCAGACCAATACAAATGAGATATTCAACTCTCTTCCAATTTTTCTTGTACTCAGCTGAGGATCCTCATCTATACAATTTAGGACTGCCTCTCCGATTTCCGGGGTCCTTATTGTCCGATTTGCACCTTTCAAGTCATGATTCGGTTTGAATGTACCCCGTTCTCTCAATCTTCTGTGGATGTCAGAAAACGTACGCCTATCAGGAATTATTCGATTAGGGAAGCGTTCTTGATACAAACGCCTTGCGTGCACTGCGTTTCCTTCAGCCACACCGTACATGAAATGTATATCGGCCATTTCTGCATTAGTGAAAACCATTTCAAAGATTATTGGTTACTACTTACAGCTGTTTCAAATGTAGGCACAGCAAACTGAATGACAAAACTTACAATCATTGAGTGTCAAGTTTTTTTTCTATGATTTCATTTGCAAAATTGTATCAGAGCCTACTAAGCGTTTTGAAATCACCAACGTGTTCTGATATGAGGAAGACACGATAAATTCTGATGATTTTCAATTCAAAACGGTGAAAGACATGAGGATCAAGATGAGCACAAAATTATTCGAATTGAATGAAAAATCCGTTTCTGATTACGAAAAACGTCAGTTATGCACCGAAAAAATATACGGAGGCAAAGGGGTAGCCTGTTCGGGCGTTGTTGATTAATTTTTCGAAAATGGTGGCAGATACGGAAAAATACAAGGAACAGAAAAGTTTTCACTTTGAATAATCTGTTTGATTCTGTTTTCAGAATATACCAGTAGCGCACCACAAAAAGTTCAGGGGGCAAAAAGAGGAAAATGCACGTGAAAAAATAACACCCTGTATACTGTCAGGAATTTCTGCCTCATTTTGTTATAAACATACAATAAGGAGATATCTGATGTAAATTTTAGCTCAATTCCTGAAAAATTGCATCAGTTATTAAGATAATATCTCCATGGCTTCGATATGGGAAAACTATTGGATTATTTTCAATAATTAATATCTCAGAAACGGTGATAGTTACGATCAAAATGCAGGAGTCAAAAAAAATTTCAAATTGAATGATCTATTCGATTTTATTTTTTGTTAGTGCCAGTGGCGTACCAAAAAAAAGTTCCGAGGGTAAAAATGGAACATGGCCCATGAAAAAGTATCACCCTGTATACTGTTCCAAAATTTGGCCTCACCTGGTGATTCAGATTGTGTTTAATAGCTTATGTGGAATATTTGAGCCCGAAATCTTGAGAAGTCTAGGTTTTATCGAGAGAAAATCGAAAAATTTTGTCAACTTTAACACCCTGTATCTCGGCAACGAAGCATTTTTTGACCATTGGTTTATGGTTTATGAAATTATGAAATATCAATCGAAAAACCAAGTAAATTTTTCATTTCATAGTTAAAATATATCAATATTACATACTTCTCAGAAGATCTTGATATTTCCAAATAAAGAACCTAGTATGACTACTTACTCTACTTGAACAGGATGACTCTGGTGTAGGTAGATACCTGCGAGGGAGATATTCAATAACTACAAAACAAAAACTTAGCGAGTCAACTTACTGGCTATGAATAGACAAATCCTCCAATAAAGTATAACGTCTTACTCTTACCAACACCAATCAGAATGCAGAGTAAAATCACATGATTTCTTATTTCGCGTACTTAAATCATATAAGTGTGGTGCTTCTGCAGTATCTCTTTTGACTATGATACGGAGAAGATGTAATCAGGCTCTTTTTCAATGCTGCAATAATGATTTCGAGCGTATTCTCGAAATGGCACTTGAAACGGCGACAAGTCGAACTTCATCTTGTCTGTCACCTGTTTCGCCAATGGATGATTCGGATGCAGACCCAAATTATAGTCCATCAAACGGAAGACGGAAGAGAAAACTTGTTGATTTATTAGCAGTTCCTCCTGAATCAAATACCGTGAGCCGCAAAAAAAGCCGTTTGTATTTAAATGATGGTGATATCTGGTGGAAACCAACAGAATTTGAACACAGCTCATGTCTAAAAAGAATAAAAAATGAAACACTACATCATCTGAAAGAAAGTTTGGAATGCCGTGATTCACTAGAAAATACTGAAGGCGACATGATTAATTTATTAAGAATTCACAGTACTGACCAAAGTGAACCAAATATTGCAGAGAAGATAACGGAAATCGAAGTTGAAGAAGACCAGTTACCAGCAGAATATGTACCTGAATCTGTACCAGAAATAGAAATCAGGGGTGGAGAAGATCAAGTAGAGACAGAAAATGTACAACCTAACACTGTTATAGAGATAGAGTTACCTCGGACCAAACAAAAGAAACATAGAACTAAAACAAAGATTTTACTTCCACCATGTTCAGACAGTTGTAGAAAAAACTGCTCCCGAAATTTCTTATAAGAACAAAGAAGAATTATTTTTAGTTACTTCAACTCACTCAACTTTGGAGAGAAAAGACTCTTTATTGGATAATACCTCGAGAAAATGCCTGTCAAGATCTATAAAAAAGACGCCGTTGGCCACAAGGAGTGCTGTGTAGTTTATACTTCACATTTAAAACCAATCACAGCAGAACATAATGATATTGTGCTAAAAGACACCGAGGAGCAGGAAGACACAATGCATAATGAAGCTATAGATCAAGTGGGAATAGACAGAAATAGAGAGAATACTGAAGAAATCACAAATTCAAATGCAGAAATCGCAGAAAAATCTATCGATTTGAATGAAACAATGAAAGTAGAAGGGAAAGACTTAAAAACTAATAAAACACAAACCGTATGCAGAACATGTTTTTGCACACAATTGGACATTCATCTGATGCTATGGTAACAAAGTTTCTGAAAAATCCGGAGTTTCAGTGTGTTACAGATAAAAGAGGACTTGAACGTGGTGAAGAGATGAAAGAAGTTTCAGAAGAAAATTATGAAAACATCAAAGCTCATATTGAGAGTTATCATCTAGTAGTTTCACATTATAACATGAAACATGCTCCTAACAGACAGTATCTTACAAGCTACATCTCGGTGTATAAGATGTGGGAAAATTTGAATATGAAAACTCCTGAAAAGAAAGTTTCATATGAAACCTACAGAAAGGTTTTTCATTAGAAGAATGTTGACTTCACTAAACCATCACAAGATTTATGTCCAACATGTTCATTGCACAAGAATCATTTCCACCATGAAAACGTAAATGAAGGAGATGATGCGAACTGTGAAATTTGTCGAAATTATGAAATACAGAAGAGAATATATACTGGATCAAGAAAAGCATATGAAGCAGATTGTTCCGAAGAATGGCCAGAAGATAAAGAAATTTTCACCGTTGATATGCAGAAGATATTGATAATTCCGAAAATGGTGACTGAGAATTCTTTTTTTATAAGTCGTCTAATATATTTCAATGATACATTTGCGAGCTTGAGGAATCATGGACAGAATGTGTGTGTACTATGGCATGAGCCTATTATGGGCAGAACTTGCTCAGATGTTGTATGCGCATCATATAATTTCATGAAGTCTCTTGGGGAAAATGTAAAAATATTGTACTTCGGGTAGACAATTGTGCCGCACAAAATAAAAACTGGACACTCTTTACAGCATGTTGTATTCTAGTTAATGAAGAATGGGGACCAGAGACTATTACTTCCAAGTTTTTTGAAGCTGGCCATTCATTTATGAAGGCTGACTCGATACATGGGCTGATCGGAAAAAATGGAATAAGTCGAAGGAGATATTAGATTTCGATGATTCAGTCAATTTAATCAGGATAAGCAGTATGTAAAATTAACCACTCATACTCCAATTGGAAGACTTTCTTCGTTTCGAAAACGATTGCTAAACCCGTAAAAAAGGAGCATTAAGCAATGGTTACACTGCTGTACCTTTTCTCCGTGACCTAAAAGTGTGTCAATTCAGAAAAAATTCGAGATCACTGTACTACAAAACCGCAATAAATAGTCCGGAGTTTCAGAAGTCAAATTTTTTAAAACCAAAATCCAAACTTCAGTTGCCAATTAACAAAGCATCATGCCGGGGTCTGAAGAAGGGAAAAAATAAAAGATTTTGAATGAACTAACTGCCCATATGCCCGCTAAGAAGCAGTTGTTCTGGAATCTCTTATGCCAGTATCTGACATGGACGACTTGGCCCACTGTGGGGAAGAAACTCAAAATGAAGAGGGCGATCTATAGTTACAAAGTTTTTATAATGTTTTCACCTATTTCTGTATTTATTTGAAAGTTCATTTGATGTTCAATATTTGGTACTTTTGTGTTCTGTTTGATAACTGAAAAATTAATTCTTTGTTACGTGTTTCTGCAATAAAATATTCAAATGTAAATTTACTTACTTGAGTTTTTCGACTTACTTGTTTTATGTTTTGTAAAAGTTTCGTGCGGATGCGATAATCCGAAATCTAGTAACTGAAAGTGAGCGTCAATTTTGAATTTGGCGTAAAGAATTTTGAATTTAGTACGCTCAGTGAATTTCTAGAATTGAGAAGTTGTAAATGTTCAAGTTCGAAGCTTCTAGTTAGAACACTTTTTGAGTAATTCTGCTGAAAAGATGGAGATTAAGAGTTACTTGGTTTTTGCTTTGTAGGGCAGAAATACTTAGTTACCGATTTACATGGTGTTAAAGTTTAATCGAAAGATGCAGTTAAATTTGAATTCTTCGTAAATTGATTGAGATATTCAAGTAAAATTTTGGGGCTGTCGAAAACTTCAGAGACGCATAATTTTCAATACAAAACAATATTTTGATATTTTGGACTCACCAGTGGCGTAGTGTAGTTCTTCTTATCATTAACTAACCTATGTTTGAAAATCAAAAGTTTAATTCAAGGTCAAAACAAGACTATTGAGTACCACCAATAACTCTTTAAAAACTACAAAAGCTGTTTAAACTGACCTCTTATAGCTCGGATGCAAGATTCCAGTCTTCTCCTGATTGATTGGTAAACTCTTTCAAAAATATTAGGATCTGTTCTTATCGAGTTGCACCCAGCGATGATTGTATTTCTTAAGCCCTCAACATTTGCCAAAGGTGTAGTGTAAACCAAACACTTCAAAAGACCCAACAGGAAGAAATCGGGGGGGGTTAAGTCTGGCCAAAACTGAGATCCTCGACCAATTCAGCGATTTCCATTCTCTTGAGTTAGGAAGTCACGAGCGAGCTGACTAAAATGGGCACATGCGTAATTGTGCATGAACCAAATCGTTCGTCTTATTGCCAAAGGTACATCCGCGAAAAATTGTGGAAAAACGGTAGAAATACTGGTCCAATTAGGCAGTCACCCGTAATGCCGATCCAAACGTTCAACGATTTGATTGTATTTTCTTCACACCACGTATGATTATTATGAAAATTCCTCATGGAATTGCTTCATCAGTGAACAGGGTCAGGTTAGGAAAGAAATTGAGGTTAGGTTAGATAGCGCAAAAGCCATTGACAATGCGCAATACGGGCAGGAAACTCGGTAAGGAGTGCTTGTACGCATTGTAGGTGAATGGATACAACAAATTTTCATGAAAAATTTGCTAAACAGTTCCATTGCTGGCATCTGAAGCATCGGGGGAGCTTTTTTCTTGGAGAATAATTGGAAAATTCAAAAATATTTTTCATTATTGAAATAATCAGTAGCGTCCTAGTTTTTTCTTTAAGAATATTCTTGCGTTGAGCCCATACGCGCGCCACTGGTGGGTCAAAATTATTGTTTCATATCGAAAATTATGTGTCTATGAAAGTTTTCGATCAAACTATAACACCCTGTAAAACGGTTACGAATTATTTTCGGACCTATGTTCATGTGAACTATTTTCAGGAAAAGACTTAAGCACTCAACTCATTAAATATTGCCCTGTCTTTCTTAAACATCTAGTATATGTTATAATAAATCTTCGAACATATAAAAATTTTTGGAAAATATGTTGAGTATAAATATCATTTGGAGGGTTTTTCGAGCACAAAAATAACAACAGGAGTTCTTAACTAAGAATTAATTCATAAAACTTCTTTTTTATGAAACGAATTAATAACTAAATGTTTTTCAAAATTTTCTGAAATAATACTATGACGCTTATCGCTAAACGTATACTATATATGCAAAAAAAAACTTCGTTCTACATCTACTGAGGTGATAAGGGCATGTTTTAATTTTGGCAGCACGTTTTCGACGAATTTGGTTCCCAAAAGTTGAAATTTCGAAACGTTTGGAATTTCTTCATTGTTTTCTGAAAAGGTTTTCAATTTGCCGAAGACAATTTTGCCAATTTTGCATATATCTTTTTCGCGTTAATTTTTTAAAAGATGGTACTTTTTTTCATAAAAGAAACCTAACCTAACCTAACACTTTTTACAGTGTGTATAAGTATTCAAAAAATATTATAAAATTATTATATTATTAAAGTTTTTGTCGTGAAAAAGCTACACTCGTTAAATCTCGAAAAATAAACCAATAACGTGAAAACGAACTGAAAGAGCAACGATATTTTCAATAGAAATATTTTTATTTATTTAAATTATTCAACCCTTCCTACATAGACACTATTTGCATTATCTGTTCAAATTGATAACCGCCAACTTTCATGCTCTCGAAACAATCTTTGTATTTCAATATAGATTTGAAGTTTTTATCTCATTAGAATAATAAATTATTCTCTCAAGTAGCATAACTCTGTCCTTAATGGGTACATCAACTAGGCTTTTTAGATGGCCCCAGAAATGAAAATCTAGTGATTTAGGTGGCCATGCGGTAGGTCCACCTCGTCCTATCCATCGATCGGGATAGGTCACATTTCAATGATCTCTAATTGCTAAACTAAAATCTGGGGGGGCATCATTGTGCACAAACCACATATTCTAACGACTGTCCAGTGGAATATCCTCCAAAAGTATTGTCAAGTTATTCAAAACAAAATGCTGACCAACATATCCGGCCCAAATAATGATTTGGTTTTGAATAATGGCATGAGGATTTTCATCGGCCCGAACATATGAATTATGGGAATTTGTTATGCCATCTCTCCGAAAGCCTGCCTCATCAAGGATTGAACCAACAAAAGCATTATTTTCTTCATGTTGGTGTAATAACCAATTGCACAATTGTGGGTCCTCTGGGGTCAGTGCTTAAACTTTTTGAAGGTGGTAAGGGTGAAGCAATTGATTCCTTAAAATTCAGTGGATCGTAGTTTTACATGCATTGGTTTGATAATTTCCGTGTACTGGTAGAAGCAACTGGCATTGTTCTTAAACGTTCCTGAATAAGATTTCATACAGAAATTTTTGAAAATATCCTGCAAATAATTACCCGTTTCCCTCATTCTACCACGCGAAGCATTACCACATGCTAGACCAAACATTAAATGCAGATCTGCATATTCTTCGAAAGTGTGTACCACTTTTCAATAATTTTATGAATACGATAGATACGAAAATTTAATACGTGAGCTGTCAAATATCATAACAATAATATAAAGTTATGAACCTATGATTTTGTCTGTGTTTAGTGTGGTGTTTAATTGGCATACTTTTGTGAATGTGTATCGCCGATTAAAGAAAAAGGGTAATATTTCGCAAGATATTATTAACATTTTTTATGTGCTGCCTTATGTAGTTTATAGATGATGGTTCTACACCACATTTTAGCTTAACGTTGAGACAATAAAGGTTTGGTGGTTCACTTCTATTGTTCAATTAGGAGTGGTACTCCAATGGTCTATGCGGTGAGATCGAACGCATTCAAATCTCATTTTCTGTAATAAGTGTATATTAAAATTGAGCGATCACCATCGTGGAAAATTTTGACTCGAGAGGAACTGATCTAACAGAGCCCTGAAGAAGGAAAAATAATTTTCCGAAACGTCTGCATTTTAAGGATTGTTTTTCTCTAAACACCACCGGTTCCACTAACTACCATTCCTAGTTGAATAAATATAGATATGTTAGAGAATAATTCATTATTCTAATGAGATAAAGAACAATCTTCAAATTAATATTAAAATACAAAGATCTCTTGTTTCAATAACCAGATCTGGCATAAGAATTAGTGATCATCAATTTAAACAGATAATATATATAGTGTCTATGTTTAAATAAGTAAAATAAATTATAAATTAAATAAACAAATACACCCCCACAAACAGTTGCATCACACTACTTTCACGACAATACTATATAAACTTTTAGGTTGGTCATTCAAGAGTCGCTTGGTAACTTTCAGAAGTGTTAAATAAGAAGATATCATTTAAAAGAAATGAGTTTATGATGGAAGATATCAACAATTTTCGAGTTAATGAAAAATTAGAAAATTCTACCATCTTCAAACATTCGCGAAGAGACCAATCAGCTAGCATCGAATGGTTCTAATCATTTTCAAAATCGAGTGATTCCTCCCCGGTCCCTAATTACTGCCAGTATACGTCTCGTAAGCCCCTCAAACAAATTTTGGATGTACTCTTGAGTCACTGAGTTCCAATTTTCAGGAAGCTGATTTTCTAGTTGTTGGAGTGTTCTACAAGGCATCCCACGTTGCTGAATTTACCACCTCATGTTGTCCCAAGCATGTTCTATGGGATTCAAGTCGGGACTTCTGGCTGGCCATCTTAAAATATCAATGTCGGCATTTTGGAGAAATTCTGTAACCACTCTAGCTGCACGAGGCCGAGTATTATCATGCATATAAATGAAGTTTTCGCCGATCAATGGGCCAAAGGGTACAACATGGGGTTCAAGGATATCTACGATGTATTTGGCCGCTGTCATTCTTCCATTATTTACTAGGACTAAGTCAGTTCGACCATGGAAAGAACTCTCCACACCATTACTGAGCCCCCTCCGAAGTTTTCGGTTTGCCGGATATCGCATTACTGATACCGTTCCCCAGGTCGTCTGTATACAGGCATGCGTCTATCATTTGATACTAGACAGAACCTAGACTCGTAGGAAAAGAGAACACTCGACCATTCTGGAATACCCCAATTTGCATGTTTTCTCGCAAATTGAAGTCTTGCAACTTGATGCTGTCTGGTGAGATGCGGGCCGGTAGAAGCCACCCTTGGTCTGATATCGTCTTCTTTGAGCCTGTATGTAACAGTTTTCAATGAAATATGCTCATTTCTGAAAAGTGCAAGTTCATTTTGTAGCATTCTAGCCGTACTGTGCCGAACTCTTAATGCAGTTAAACGAAGCCAAGGATCATCAACTGGTGTTGTTATCCGATTTCTTCCCTGTCCGGCCCTTCTTCCATATTTTCCTATTTCGTGGTACCGATTACTCGCTCTTGTAATAGTGCTTTGGTTAACATTCAACAAATTAGCCACGTAACGTTGGCTTCGCCCCTCCTCTAGAAGAGTTACAATTCTTACCACTTCATGATCACTCAGATAGCGTCCAGGACGTTCAGCAGCCATTACAATACATTCAAATATTCGAAAATCAACAAACACAGAAAACTTGCATTAATTCAGCGTGAAAACTGAAGAGAAATTGAATGAATACTGATAGTCAAATAAACTCATTCTTGTTTCAGACGTGTTTGAGATCATATGGAAATAAATGTTACTACATAGATTAGATTTTTTTCACCTCATATGTCCAAGAAAATAGACAAAGAAACTGCGATCGAGCTGCTTAATCGATTGTGGAATTCAGAATACCAGGTGATGCGACAATTTTTGTGGTGTGTGTATAATTTTTCTGAAAATAGCGTTGGCTCTTTCAGCCTGTTTTTCTCGTTACTGGTTAATTTTTTTGAGATTTAACAAGTGTAGCAGTTTTACGTAAAAAATTTAAAAAATCTAAAAATTTCATAAGAATTGTGAACACTCATCCCTTAAAAATTTAGAGGGTAATAAGTGTTAGGGGTAGTTCACCCTGAGCACATCTGAGGCGAAATTAAAAAACCAAAAACAACATCTCATAAAATACTATTTTTTTAAACAATGTCTAGAATTCCAGAAAACTCTGCCGTACAAATTAGAAAGCTAGTAAGTCGAGTTACTAGAAAAATGTTTTTTCGTCATTTGGTAATCTCCTGCGCGCGCTCTATGCATACTTATTTACGATTCTTTATTCGGTATTTTGCATCGGGAGCTATGAGGGATCAAATTTTAGTAACTCATCAAAATCATGCACCTTGATTGGTTTTCCAAAACAAAAAAAACCATGATGTATATGTTCACTTCATTATAACAAACCAGTTCGATATGATATTCCACTTATCCTCCTTCCGTACCAAGCAAAGACTCAGTGAGAGTAAATTTTTGAAAAAATGGCCATCCAATAAATCAAAACCACTGCTCTTAATCATAAAGAGTGTAGTGTAAAATATTTTTTGCCAACCAGATTAGAATCACGTGAAAAAGTGCTTATAAAGAAAATTCAATAGCGAATGCTGAGAACGCTGATTATCTTTCTAATCTAGATGGAAATGAAGTATAAATTTGTAAAACTATGTTTTGAGGACCTTAGGATTTAAATCCGATGGGATTGTTACAGAGTTCCTGCGTAATGCAACTTTTGATTGCCCTGATGTGACAGACACGAGAGGTTTGAAGCGCGGTAGGGAAATGACCGACATTGGGCAAGAAAATTGAAAATAAAAGAACCTACATCAACAGTTATCATCCGTTGCTGTCCCAGTATAATATGTCTCATGCCCCTAATAGAAGATATTTAACTTCTGATCTTTCAATCTATGAAATATGGAAAGATTATAATTCTAGAAACAAAGTTTCATATGAAACTTTCCGACAAATTTTCCAGAAGAAAGTTTTCCGAAGCCCCAAGATGACTGTAGCAGTTCTCTCTTTCAAGAGCATGACCATGAAGGGAACTTTCTAATTCAAATGTGAGAGCTGATGATAAACCGAAACCTTAATCACTACCTACGAGTGACAACGGTGAAAACAGTTAAAGCTGAAAGAAAATTATAAATCACATAAAGAGAGATACACAAAAGCAAGACAACATTATGTCAAGGACATATATTCTTCAGGGTGGTATGAACATACTGACATATTTGCGGTAGACATGCAAAAAATTCTATTATTCCTAACATGACCTTAAAAGCGCAATGTTAATAAGTCGACCGATCGTTTTTGAAGAAACATTTGCGAGTTTGCGGAAAAATGGCAAAAATTATTGTGTGTTATGGCATGAGGCAATTATGGGACGGTCTGGTCTAGAGGTAGTTTCTTCTTTTAACAATTTTCTTGAGAAGATCGACAGCTATGGCAAAGAAATTATGTTTTGGGCTGATAATTGCACAGCTCAAAATAAGCATTAGGCTCTATTCACCGCTGAAGTTATTTTTGTCAATGAAAACTGGGGACTTTGAACCTGGACACTCTTTCATGAAAGCAGACACTGTTCAAGGATTGATCGGAAAAAATGGAATTGAAAGAAAGAGGTCTTAGATATTGAGAGTCTGGAGGAATTAATAAAATCGTCTTCGAAAAGTTACGAGACAATAAAATTAGGAGCTGAAGATTTTCTGGAATTCGAGAATGCATATCAATCTAGAAAAATAGGCTTCAAACACATACCCCCTTTGAAAGAGTTGAAAGTTGTGGAATTCAGGACTATGTCCAGGTCAATGTTCTATAAAAAGATTTCACAGAAGACTCATTCTCAGAATGTAAGTTCCTGAAACCCAAATTCAAATCAGATTTGCCAGGTACGCGGATTTCCTCCAGAGTAAATGCTGAAAAGAAAGAGAAGAGGTTGAGAGATTTAGTTCCGCATATGCCCGCAAAAAATCAGTTATTTTGGAAATATCTCCCAACAAGTGAAGTTGAACTTTTATACGCGACCATCACTAGCGATTTCCAATTGGAGTGAACTATTTTCGAAGTGATACCATTTCCGGTTATACCGGAAGTGGGTCATCACTTTGTTATTTCAAATGGCAATCTACCTTTTTTATTATACATCTAGAACCGACATTTGAGCAAGGCATAAAATACCCAACTTGTTGGCACTTATCTGTCAGAACTTTTGACAGATTTAATTATTTTTGTTATAAACTCAATTTTTGAGAAACATTTAAAAAAATTGTAGCTCGTAGATCTTTTGCACTACAGACACAATGTTTGCTTGGGTGGATAGAAGAAGGATCAAGGAATTTTTTAAGCAATCTACACATGTCAAATGTTTATTGCTTTGTTTTGTATGATTTTTTCAATTTGGCCTTTTTCAAACAGCAATAACTCAATTTTTTCAAATTGCACGTGCCAATTTTTATATCATCATCAGATGAAGCGTCAAATTTCAGATGGAATTGTATAAGCATGTACTATACCCATCTCTTATAGTTCTGAAATAATTTGGGAATATATTGAATTTTGATGATTTTGCAAGAACTAACAGAGAATGCTTTGAAATATTTGAATCAAGTAGCTGAACTGGCTACGCTCGCCTGACAGGTGCCTAAAATTAATGTATTTGTCACTACGTTCATTCGAATTTGATATTTCAACAAGAATTGTCGTTATTTCAGATTGAAAATATCCAAAAAATACAACACATCTGGAATAAAACCACTGGTTATTCAAACGAAAATATATTTAATCTTTTTTTAATTCATTTTAGAACGTCAAAAAGTAGTGGGTAGAAATTGCAGGCAATTCAATAACCAACTTGCAAATATACCGTCTATGAGTAGAATAAAATTTCGAAGCATTAGAAGCAATTTTCTACAATTTCAATTCCAAAAGTTTTGACAGATAAGTGCCAACAACTTGGGTATTTTATGCCTTGCTCAAATGTCGGTTCTAGATAATAAAAAAGGTAGATTGCCATTTGAAATAACAAAGTGATGACCCACTTCCGGTATATCCGGAAATGGTATCACTTCGAAAATTTTTCACTTCAATTGGAAATCGCTAGTTATGGCCGCGAATAAAATTTCAGCTTGATATTGTAATTGAAACTCAAAAAGTTTATATGAACGGTCCCGGTGGATATTCCTGTATATACATAGAGGTTTTGAGTTATTTTTGAGTTACTAGCTTTTTAATTTGTACGCAGAAATATCTCAGCAAGTATGCATTAGAAACTTTTTTTATGGAAAGTTATGGCATTATTTTGACGAGGTCTAGCAAATTCCGAGAGATTGATACCTTATTCTGGGACACTCTGTATATTCCACTCTTGTTTTTTCTTCTGTAGATTCGTCTGAGATATTGAGATACGTCTTGAATGAAAAAATTGAATACTCATGTGATTTATTTTTGAAAAGGGAAAAAAACTCTATTCAACGAAATCAAATGATTTATATTTTGTAAAATGCAAGTTTGCATTATAACTGTTGGACCAAAAAAAATATCCGCAGGTAGTTCTATTGCTGCCAGTAGTATGTCAAAACTATTTCAACATATGTTCACAAACCGAGATATTGGCACTCGATTGATTCCAAAAATTTTCAAAATTTCCAAATAACTCGAAAACGAAAAACGCTATTTTGAATTTGTTCACGGCAACGAATTTCTCAAGCAAAACCAACTAGGTAACAGGGAGTTATTTCCTCTATTCGTAGTATTCGTCGTATTTTACGTAGCTGCAATATTAAAACGTCCAAAGTCTAACCTATCCTTTACAAAACATGACCATGTGCCAAATTTGAAGAGGTTAACTTAAGTGGCAGTTAAATGATAAATAAAAGTGCAACTTCTTTGCCAACGTATTTAAAAGATTGTACCGATTTTAGAAAACACTTTCGAATCCGCCCATATTAATCTTTCTTGCTCAACTCACACTGGAGACTAGAGCGATCTAAAGGGAATGATTCATGATTTCATAACAAAATATAAAATATATCCATCTTATAACGAAAACATTTGTAGAAGTTCATAAAAATATAACTGGAAATATATTCACTGCGTTAATGATTCTGATTTAGAGGGTAATAGAGCGTTGTTTTATAGCTTATTGATATCAACTATGACACAGAATTAGTCTTGCTCATAATAGGAGAAAAACATCTAAGTCTAACTGGTGAAATCATGTGTAGCAGACTTTGGTATTTGTTATGTAAGTTATTCAATATATTTAATTAAATGATTGGTTTCTCCCTTGGCAAGGGTTTCATAAAAATTTTTTAAATTACTCGACATATGTTTCGGGTTGTTAGCCCATTATCAAGAGTAATACAATACTAAATTCAAAATGAGATATTTACTTATGTATAACGGCATTCAGAACAGGAGGTAAATTGAAGTGTAGTTGGTCGTTGCAAATTGGTTGGTTTTTCCTATAAGCGGAGGTAATTTCAATAATCTACAAGATGTCCATCCTTTTTCCTTTATTACCTATATGCATAAATTCCATATTCTCGAAATCTATGAAATGATTTATGTTGATGGAGTATTCCGAAAAACCCGTAGAATTTTTATTTGGAGAATAGACCCTTTTTGTTCTTCAACTCTCTTCTCGATGCATATTCCAGTTTGGCCTATATAGAATGTCTCACATTCAGTGCAGTGTATTCTATATACTCCGCTTTTATCCAATAATTTTGTTTCATCTTTATTATTAACTAGCAATGAACTCAAATTCTTTTTATTAGTGCTGATGGTGTTAATAGTATTTCTGTGTAATCTGTTACATATCTTGTTGCTAACAAAAGTCCAAAAATTCAAAGATTTCTCATTATTTTCATTTTCCATTGTAAATTGAATCGATATATGAAAGGAATTTAAAACTGTAAAAACTATTGAGTTGCCTGCCTGTGCTAATCCAAATACAGAAAATATCATCTACATATCTCTTCCATAAACATACATTCTCAATTAGGATGTTGAGGAACTAAAATTCTAATTTCTAAATTTGTCATGAATATTTCACTTAATAACGAAGACAAGGAGAGCCCAGAGGTAAACCATCTAATTGTTGGTATATTTTATTATTGAACCTGAAATAACTTTGTTGGAGACATAGGTTCACAACAGACATCGTTACTTCTATATGAGTGTGGCTTAATGTACTATTAGATTGAAGTTGTTGATTAATTGTAGCTTTAACATCACGGCAGGGTGTAGACGGATATAGATTAATTATATCAAAGGATACGAATTCAGCATTTATCGGAAGTTTTAGAGATCTCAAGTTAATTCTATAGAGTTCTGTTTTGAGTAAATAGGATTAAGTATTATCAAATATGGAAGTATGTTGTTCGAATATTTACAAATTTAGTAGCTGGAGCACTTACATATGAAACAATAGGTCTCATGGGACAATCTACCTTGTGAATTTTGGGTAGTTAATATAAAATTGGAGCTTTCGAATTCATAACAGTCAATTTCAACCCATCTTTTTGCAATAAATTCGTACACTCCTAATCAGATATATGACTTGGGTTTGAAATTTGTTAGTAAGATCAACATGAAATTCTATAAAATTTTCTGGAATAAATAGTCTTTCTGTTTCATCATTATACATATCAGTTTCTAAAATCGTAATAGTGGTAATTTTGTCAGCTTTATAAAGGGTTAAATTAATGGTCTTTAAGTTCTGTTTGTATGGATCTTACAATTGCTAATTCCTCATTGGTTTTGGTTAATCTAGAATGTCTTATAAATTTAGCACAGACTACTTCTTCATAAGCTTTATCATCTACAACTTCTATTCAGCTTAAAGCTATCTCAGAGTTAACGGCTAAAATTTTTAAATCGTTCAAATTATTTATATTGGGACAATATTTCAAACCTTTCTTCAAAAGTTTTGTCTCTTTTTCATTGGAATTTAAATTGAAATTCTGCAGAGGCAAATTTAGAAAATAGAATTATTAGTTCCTCCAACATCCTAATTAAGAACGTATTTTCATGGAAAAGATATGTAGATGATATCTTCTGTATTTGGATTGGCACGTACAGACAATTCAATAGTTACTTACAGTTTTTAAATTCTTTTATTGATCGATTCAATTTACAATGGAAAATGAAAATAATGAAATATATTCGAATTTACTGGACTTGACGATTAGTAGAGCTCATGTCTCACTCGCCTTTAAAATAAACAGAATACCAACCTATTCGGATACCCTGATTCATAACAATAGTTCCCAATCCCACAGTATCAAATTGAGTGCTTTTCATTCATTTGTGCAAAGATTGCTTTCTATTCCTTTGTCAGCTGTCCATTTTGAGAATGAAGTTCAATTTTTAAAATTAATCGCTGAGAACAACGGTTATGAACCAAGATTAATTGATACATTAATAAGACAATAAGGACATAAACTTTCATTGCAGAAAATTTATCCGTTGCGTACTGAGAAATCTAAATGAAAATTTCCAATTTACTATATTCCTAATATAAGCAACAAGATATGGGTTCATTGTTAATTAATAATAAAGATAAAACAAAATTTTTGATTTGATTTGATTGAGGAGTTCGTTACTTGATGAATATTGATATACATATTTTCAATGAAATAAAACTATGGTATTTAGATTTTCACTATATTAATAAAACTATGACCGGTTTCACCACACTGTGGCTTCATCAGATAGATAGAAACTAATGAACAGAGTTATTCCTTATATATAAGTCTTATTTCCTACCTAATATTACAATAGGTACAAAAGGTATGTTGGAAAACCCATCGGAGTTGCTTACCTTATGAATTGAAAAGATTGAGTAATAGAGAAGGATTTAGATCTAATTGACTATTGAGTAACCTACCTGAATTCTTTTCTTTGTTAATCTCTGAAATTTCCCATAAATTGAGTTTTTGTCTATTATTTTCATTGTGTAAAATTTTGAAATTATCATTAAAGTTATGGTTTCTTCGAGTAAGTGATTAGAATAATGGGAATCTGATTTATGATAATTAAAACTACGTTTGTGCTCGGGTAATCTAACTTTGAAATTTCTGAAAGTTCTACCAATATAAATTTTATTACAATCCCCGCAAGACAGTTTATAAACACCGGATTTAGTACCTTTATCTATTTTAGATTTGCAGTTTTTGATTTGTCGGCCTGAAGAATTATCAGTTCGGAATGCTATATTGAAATTATAATGCGAGAGGAATGATTTTAATTTTAGACTAGGATTACCAATATAAGTTGAGCTGTTGTTGTGTTAGAACTCTTTATACTTGGAAATGCTTCCTGGTTTGCTTTTTGAAATTTGTTGCGTGAAATCATATTCCCAATCTAGGACTGTAACTGTTACTACTACTACTATTTGTTTAATTATATTTTGCTCTTTCATAAAATTATTTTGAGACATTGGGATATTAATGAGTCTATATACCATAGTATTGTAAGCAGCTAATTTATGTGGATAAGGATGTGTAGATGACCTGTAAACAGTAATATCTGTATGCGATGGCTTATGAAAGATAGAAAAATCATGTTTGCCGTTAATTTTAGTAATAGTTAAATCCAGAAAGTTAATGGAGGTTTGAGATAGAAACAGAAAACTACATTAACTTTCTATGGAAATTTTAGAGATTAACAAGGAAAAGAATTCAGGTAGGTTACTTAATAGTCAATTAGATCTAAATCCTTCTTCTTTACTTAATATTTTCAATTCATAAAGTATGCAACTCCGATGGGTTTTCCAACATACCGCTTGTACTTGTACCTATTGTAATAATAAGTAGGAAATTAGTATAATATATAAGGAATAACTCTGTTCATTAGTTTGTATCCATCTGATGAAGCCACAGTGTGGTGAAACCGGTCATAGTTTTGTTAATATAGTGAATATCTAAATACCATAGATTCAATTGACGAGGCTTTTACGTGATAGAAATCCATTTTCACAAATACAAGTAAACGATGATTTCTACTGAAATATATCTTAAATGCTCGATGCGTCTCGATACACAGTATCTTTATCAAAGCGAATGAATACTACAAATATATCTTACTAACAAATTTTTATATATATACTAAAGAAATCCACTCAGAGCTATCCGTACTTGAACTAATGTTTAGGAAATAAATTTAATGAGGGTTAGTTAGTATTTATGTCTACCTGATCATTAAAATTTCAAGTGAATTCCTAAATTTTTTAATTTCAAAGTGCTTCCAGAAGGTTGAGTTTTATACCTTTCTTCTCAGAATTTAGGATTTTAAATACTGAATTGAAAGAGTGACCATTTTCTCTAAGATGATTTGAATAATTTGAATCGGTTTTCCATTGATGAAATTGCGTTTATGTTCAGGATTCTAACATTGAAATTTCTTCCTGTTCTACCTAAATAAAAACAATTGCAATCTGCACAATGCAATCTATAAACACCTGATTTATCTTCTTTATCAATGGAAATTTATAATTCTGATGGATGAACCTAAATTTGTTGATGTTTTGAACGCTATAAATTCAGGTTCATTTAAATCCTACATTCTGAGAAGAGAAGTATAAAACTCAATCTTCTGGAGGTACTTGAAATTAACAGATTTAGGAATTCACGGAAATTCTTAATGATAAGGTAGACATAAATAACTCACCCTCATTAAATTTATTTTCTGAACATTAGTTCAAGTACGGATAACTCTGAGTGGATTGGCTCTTTAGTATATATAAAATTTGTTAGTAAGATATATTTGTAGTATTCATTCGCTTTTGATAAAGATACTGTGTATCGAAACGCGTCGAGCATTTAATAATATATTTTAGTAGAAATCATCGTTTACTTGTATTTGTAAATACCATAGTTTTATGTCATTGAAAATACAAAATTATTGGTTAAAAGCGGAGTATATAAAAGACACTGCAGTGAATATGAGACATTCTAAATAGGCCAAACCGGAACATGCATCGAGAAGAGAGTTGAAGAATATAAAAGATCTATTCTCCAAAATAAAAATTTTACGGGTTTTTCGGACCACTGAATCAATAAAAATCATTTCATAGATTTCAAGAATATCGAACTCATGTATCCAGATATTAAAGGAAAAATGATGGACATCAGAGATTATGGAAATCACGTCCGCTCATAGCAAAAACTAGCCAAATTGCAACGACCAACTAGACTTCAAGTCAATTTAACTCTTGTTGTGAATGTCCTTATACATAAGTGAAATCACTCATTTTGAATTTAGTTATGTATTACTCTTGATAATGGGCTAACAACCCGAAGCATATGTCGAGTATTTTGATTAATATTTGTGAAACCTTTGCAAAGTGAAAAACCAATCATTTATTCATTATGTTTCACCAAGTGTTAAGCGGGAATTCCATACGGATTTAAGTAAGATTCAAAATTTGTTCATGATATAAATGAGGTTGTCTAGATGGCAACATCCTCGTTAAATAAAACCTGATTTGATGAAATAATAATCAGGCGTTTATATCGAAACTCAAGAGGACTAAAGCATTATTTGTGGCTTTAGACAGTGGATACAATAGAAAACGCGCTCCAACAAGTTGCAGCATACAACGTTCTCAAGAAGTGGTTCCTCAGATACCAACTAGGTCTTCAGATAGCAGTCAGAGGGCTTCAAGTTTGAATTCAATATCCAGTTCAGAGGGATCATCGTAAGTAGGACCCAGCAAGGCACTATTTGTCGTTCTAACTTTGCTCTGGCTGTTTTTAATGCTCCTTGGACCTTGAATTTCAAACGCATTACAAATTCATCCACCTTAAATAATTTTGCCCACTCCCTGCAGAAGTATATAGTCGAAGTTTCATTATATACATGTAGCATTATACTGTCATGAAGATATTTGCATGTGACTGCTGTGAATTATTCGGGATGTAATTTAGGACACTCATTTTGAACCCTCCTCATTCAAATCGAGTATTAATCGTTGATATATTTAACTATACATTAATTAGTAGAAGATCCGAACATAAATCCACCTTCACCGAGCTGATAATAGAATGAAACATACTTTATAATGAATTTAGTATATTAGAAAATATAGGGTGCCCAGAGAAAACCGGACAATTTTTTTTCGTTATAACTTTCGCACTTTTAGAGCTAGATCATTCGTTCTTGCTTGACTGAAAGCCAAAGGACCAGGTTTTTTAGACATTGTATCAAAATTTCCGTAGAAATCCAATATGGCTGACTCATTCGAAATGAGCAATATTTCAAGATCGCTGGAACGTTTTTTTACCACTAAAAATTCATTCATTCGATAATTCAGTCTTCTCTGAACAATTTGAAATATTGATCCTTAAAAGATTTCAAGAATTGGTAGAAAAGTAGCGTGAAGAATTTTTTTCATTCTGATTTTCAGCTGAGATCGAAATATTTTTTTCACCTCATGGCGTTGGCACTCCTGAAGTTGTTGTGTTTTTCATGGATGTTCTAATGAGACAAAGAACCAACCTAAAATTTGATTTCCGTTCGAATTCAAAATGGCCGAGTTCCTCAAATAAAAAAAATTTAATTTAATTTTCTCCGCGCCTTGAATAAGTTTTCTAGGTCGTAATGAATCAAATGCTTAATTCAATCACAAGATTGAGCCTTTCACATCAATTTGAGGGGTCGAACTCGAATATTGATTATGAACTGTGCCGATTTTCGTCAATAATGTTTCTCTTCTTCACCATCATATGCTCCTCCCGTTGTAAAACCTCTGAACATAGACTGCATGCATTAACTGTATCATAAACAAAAAAATAATGAAACGTCATCGAGTTTTAGACGACATATCTAGTTTGAACTCGAATTTTATCTTGGTGTGCTTGTTTTTGACATTTGAAGTTGTTAACAATGGTTTTAATAAATGAGGTTAAGCGTTTCATTGAATGTTTATTTGTACGTGGCTATACTACTAGGCAAATATTAAGCCAATTTCCAGCCCCTAATTACAAAGTAAGTATAATCTTGAGGAAAAAATTTCGGACAGCAGGGTTATTAGGAAGAAGATCAAGATGACTGTTTCCCAAATATCTCAGAGATACCAACTGTTAAAAACATCTGCGAGAATAATAAAACGACATGATTTTGTTTAACAAATTACATAAGTAAAAAATATTCAAAAAAAAGAATCAAGTACTTAGAATGGAATATGACCACCATTGGCATTCACAACCATCTGCACCCGTCTTCTTCAGCTCTCTATGGATCTTCTTCATCAAGATTGTTCCAACATTCTTGAATTTTTGCCTCAGTTCCTCTCAATTATTGAACTTGATACCATTTTTATACACCATTTTTCCATATTTCTTAGATAATTCATAGTATAGTGACTGGAATGACATCTGGCTCCATCCTCAAATAAACTGAAATAAATTTTATTTATATACATCTTATTTGGTACACCCTGTACACTAACGGCCAGTTGAGTGTAAGTAGCGTTTTTTTGTGATATAGTACTGATTGTTCATTTCTTTGACAAACGTTGTCAGAAGAATATGAAAAAAATTGTAGAATTCCAAAGAAAATTTGAACCAATAAAAATCATCCAAAAAGCTACTCAATTTCTCAACCGTTCATTTTCAGCTGATGGCAACTGTACTTATTCAAGTCATACAAAAAACAGCAATCATTCACCTTCATGAAAGTGAACTGAGGAGTTAACGTCCCAATACTTGGTAACATATGTGTTGAGTGAATCTCAACACAAAGGTAGGGTTTGTAAGATCGAAGGAACAGTATAGTTTTTTTAATGTTTATTAACAGTACTATACAACTTTAGTACTCCAAGAGTATTTGTGCCCACTGCTTGGTATGACACAATACTTAGGTTGAAATTATTGATCTGTATGATCAATATTGAGAGATAGTTCTTGATGAATCAAGAGACAAAATGTTACTTGTGTTTGTGAATAACTGAATGCTTATATTATAATTACTCCAAGAGTATTTGTGCTCACTGCTTGGTATGACACAATACTTAGGTTATGATTATTGATCTGTATGATCAATATTGAAAGATAGGTCTTGATGGTTCAAGAGACAAAATGTTACTTGTGTTTGTGAATAACTGAATGTTTATATTATAATTACTCCAAGAGTATTTGTGCCCTCTGCTTGGTATGACACAATACTTAGGTTATGATTATTGATCTGTATGATCAATATTGAGAGATAGGTCTTGATGGTTCAAGAGACAAAATGTTACTTGTGTTTATGAATAACTGAATGTTTATATTATAATTACTCCAATAGTATTTGTGCCCTCTGCTTGGTATGACCAAATACTTAAGTTATGATTATTGATCTGTATGATCAATATTGAGAGATAGGTCTTGATGGTTCAAGAGACAAAATATTACTTGTGTTTGTGAATAACTGAATGTTTATATTATAATTACTCCAAGAGTATTTGTGCCCTCTGCTTGGTATGACAAAATACTTAAGTTATGATTATTGATCTGTATGATCAATATTGAGAGATAGGTCTTGATGGTTCAAGAGACAAAATGTTACTTGTGTTTGTGAATAACTGAATGTTAATATTATAATTACTCCAAGAGTATTTGTGCCCTCTGCTTGGTATGACACAATACTTTGGTTATGATTATTGACATGTATGATCAATATTGAAAGATAGGTCTTGATGGTTCAGGAGACAAACTGTTACTGATTGAAAATGCTCCTCAACTCGTCAGTTGAAGTTACTCTTATGCCTTGGGTTGACCTCGTAAAGACAACTATCCAAACTGGTCATAGCGCAGATGTAAAAACCCTTAATTTAACATTTCTTAAGAAGAGTCAAGGTATTGTACAAAAACGTGACAAATACATCAATAAAGGGAAAGATTGAAGGTTTTACCCCGCTGGTGTGATGGTTATAGTTATAACCTGAAGAACACATTTACTATAGAATATGAGCTGATTGAAAGCAATAGAAAAATCCTGAGTCACAAGCGGCGAAGCGTTGCTATACAGGGTTGTACTTAGAACTAAATATACACTAGAATATACATATAAATAACTTATTCTAATTTATATAATTTTACAATAAACAATGTTGTTCAATTCTCAATAATATGATCGAGAATTATGTGACAATAATTTTCCGAATCGAATCTTATGCCTTGTTCTAAAAAAATGATATTCGATTTAAAGTTGCTGGAAATACCGGCAGAGACCATTACATGACTGGAAAATTTTTGTCTTTCCCTTTGCAAACAAATAAAAGGCACATTCCTCTTGATTTCTGTAATTCTGGCTGTTTTTTGGTGGGGCAACACTTAACATTTTTTCGGATGTGAACCAGATATTTTCAATTTTTAAAATGTCAAATATAGTGCCTCCGAAAATACGTAAGACCCAAATCATGTTTTATTATTCTTCCCACAGAAGTTTTTGAGATTTGACATCTCTGACATTTGGGAAACAGTCAAGCTGGTTCCTTGAGTTTTGATAGGGCTGACTGCTAATGCAGAAATTCACTGAATGTTATCCTGAAATTGTCAATTGAGTTTGTAATACAAAAAATGTAGAGTTGATGCTTGAAACAGATTATGAAAAAGGTGAGTACCTAAGTTCTAACGCTTATCCTCTTTTGTTAAAACCATTATTAACAATTTCAAACGTCAAAAACAAGCAACACCAAGATAAAATTCGAGTTCAAGCCAGATGTCCTCTAAAATTCGATGACATCATTCTTTTCTGTGCATCATAAAGTTAATGCATGCAGTCTATGCTCAGAGGTTCCACAACGGGAGGTGCATATGATAATGAAGAAGAGAAACATTATTGGCTCAATTATGAATCAATATTCGAGGTCGATCCCTCAAAATGATGGGAAAGGTTCAATCTATTGATTGAATTACGCTATTGATTCATTACGATCGCGAAAACTTTTTAAATGCGCGGGGAAAATTGTTGATATTTGAGGAAGTCGGCCATTTTGAATTCGAACGGAAATCAAAGTTTAGGTTGGTTTAAGTAAAGAATGGTTCTTTGTCTTCTTAGAACATCCATGAAAAACAAAACAATTTCTGGACTTCAGGAGTTCCAACGCCATGAGGTGAAAAAATATTTCGATTTCAGATGAAAATCAGAATGACAAAATTCTTTACGCTACTTTTTCACCAATTCATGAAATATTTTCAAGATCAATATGTCAAATTGTTCAGTAAAGACTGAATTATCGACTGAATGCCCCATTCGAATTTTTTGGTGAAAAAAAGTTCCAGCGACTAGAAATATTGCTTATTTTCGAATGAGTTAGCCATATTGGATTGCACCGGAAGTGAAATTTCGATACATTTTCTGAAAAACCTAGTCCTTTGGCTTTCCAATAAAGCAAGAACGAATGATCTTGCTGTAAAATTGCGAAAGTTATAACGGAAAAAAATTGTCCGGTTTCTCCGGCGCACCCTATATATCAAAAATGAGTTGACCAAAAAAATCCAAGACCGATTATTTCTAATAATTTTAAAAAATAAGATTTTTAATTGAATGTTACAACATGGAGATAATAAGAAAATGTTATCCAGACAAAGTATAAAACCCATAAAATGTGCAACCCTCGGGTTGCTTATTATTTACCTGGACGAACTATTGAGTTGTCAGGTATAAACAGGTACGTCGATGTCAGTTCCTTTCACTTGATTAGATCATAGAAAAAATGTTATATATAATTTTATAAGTGACGTTTTATTGAGAACACGTTGATACAGGGTTGTTGCAAAACATTCGGTTCCATTAGGGGTTTCGCATTTTAAATACTTAATTTTAACACGATTGGAATTGTGGGACAGAGGGACCCTAGGATACTTTACCGTACCAAACATTGCAGTTGCACGTGATAGGACCCCGAATCTGAGAAAAAGCGCATGCTCAGTATTTATACGACAGTGAATGATAGCGATACTCTAGTACAGTGGTTTTGTTTGTTTGTTTTTCCTTTAACGCCAATGACACGCAGGGGAATTCTGTCACCCACTAACCCGGGAATTTCTTGTGTCGAGGGAAGGGATCTTTAATGTCCAACACCTCACTGTTAGACAGGACCGACGGCTTTACATCTCCTCCGAAAGATGGATACTCAAGCGATTCCCAGAATCCGAAAAATCGCACCGACTTTGTGGGGATTGAGCCCAGGTAACTCTGCGCAGGAGACAAGCATCATATCCCCTACGCCACCGAGCCGGCTAGTACAGTGGTTCTCAAACTTATTTAGAGACTGTACCCGTTTTTCCCCACAAATCATTTCAGGTACCTCTTCTCAGTTACCGGTACTAAATGAACTATAACTGAAATATTGAACAAACCTTAAAGAGATATTGTTTTTGAAGATTTTTATTACATTGAAAAACAAACACACCTAAAATTTAAATAACAAAATGTGTTTACTTCAAAAGAGATTAGTGAGAAGGGTGAGTTTGTTTCTCTTTGCACTGTTTATCGAAATTGAGTTCTGACTTAGTTAAGTGCAATCTTAAATCGTCTTCAACATTTAATATGGTTCTAGATTGACTTTCACGATAGGTTGAAACTGAGAAACCTTTTTCACGTAAATAAGAGGTGGAAAACGTAACAAGAAATTTAACAACAGTGTTCTTTGTATTCCTTCCCAATACCGATCCAGAAATCCAAAAATGTAGTACCAGTTGTCAAATATTTATTTTTCAGCGTCACTTGAGACTTAACTCAATTGCTCCTTTTGAAAGGTTGTCAAGTTAGTGTCCATAACATCAGCATTAAAGGGGTCATGTATCTAGTCATACTGGAAAGGGTGGAGAGTACTCTCTTATGCTGATCTTCATTGCATTCAAATTCTGGCCGATTTGAGTCTTGAGTTCAGATAAATCATAAATGTTTTTCTCATTATCTTGCGAAAATGTATGTAATCTTTCGAACGGCTCTCAGTTGTTATTTTCTATTTGGTTTTCCCAAAGAGTGATCTTTTTCACCACTGCATCAGTTTCTTTTTTTACATTCAAATATCGGAAACTTTGCCCTATATACAAAAGAATTCCAGATGTTGATTGTTTCAAGAATATCACTTGAGTAAACCCACTTCAAGAGCCAATCAAAATCAGTACAGACGACAGATGGTATTTGTGTAATGTAATCATTCGTAGAGTTCAAAAACACAGGACAAAACCTTTTCCTGAAAAAGTCATCGTACTTCGGTATGTTGCCATAAGTTGTCATGGAGGTTTTTCATATCCTATCAAGAGATTTTTGAGGCCTAGTTTCTTTGAAGTTCACCATTTTCACACTCTGATCAAGGACATCTTTAAGTTTATCAGGGAGGTGCTTAGCCTTCAAAACCTTTCGGTGAATTACACAATGAATGAACTCACACTCAGTTGAAAACTTTTTTATATGACTTACAAGCCTTGTGATCTCATAGCCTTAGCACCATCCATTCACACTAACATAGTTTTTCACTCGAGCTGCTTGTCGGAAAAAAAATGTAATAGAACAAAACATCTCAAGTAATTCAACTTTAAAAAATGCCACCTATAAAAAAGATCAGTTGGGCTAAGCCAGCGACATCTGTTGTTTCGAGTTGTATACCAGAGCAAGGTCTACGACTAATTGCTTCGACAAGTCTTTTGAGTCATACGCCATATCACGAATTCTCCTTGGAACTGTATCATTTGATAATGGAATTGTTTTAATACATTTTGCCTTTTTCTCACCAACCATGCAAGAAATTATTTTTGCTGCGAAAGAGAGGATTTAGTTTTTGCCAATAGTAAGGCTTTTACCAGCCTTGGCAATCAAATGACCCACTCTGTAAGAAGCTTTCAGAGCACTTTCATTTTGTTCCTCACTCGAGAACTGCTTTCTCGTGTTTTCACGTTCAAGGTGCTGTAACTACTTTTTGACTAAATTTTCATGTTTGCTTTCGAAATGCGGTTTTAAAAAAAAGAAGGTTTCATGGAATTGTTGGGTTAAACAACGTATTGTGGATTGGGCTCGTCCAAGCCTTCAGTCAAAGTAAAACCTAATTTTACACAACTCGTCGTATTTTTTTTCACGTTCAGATTCATTTGCCGGTTTTTCGGTTTTTTTCATTTTTTCCTTGTGCTGCTCATTAGTAATGAGACGTTGAAGTCTACTTCAATTTTCTGAAGTTAATGGCTCAGAATTTCGATTCAGATCTTCATGAAGCCATTTATCCATTTTTAATTTTTATTGTAAATTCACTTACGTACCTGACTCAATACACTGACGTACTGTTTGAACATAATTGGGCACACATCACACCACAAGAAAACACGATACTGTGAGCGATCTTGTTATAACAAGCAATACTACTGCAGAGCAGTGATACGATTGACTTGCCGGTCACATAACCACTCTGGTGACAGCCTTAGTGGCGCGCGCATGTCAATGTGCTCATATGTGTACAATAGGAGAAACGAACTGGTACCCTATCATTATTTCAACTTACAGTTAGCAACGCCACAATATTGGGATTTGTGGTGATTAGTGGAGTTCTTTCATTTATTTAAAGGGTTGTTTTATTTTTTGTTGGCCGATCAATCAGGATTTGTGGCACATGCCCACATTTTTAGGTTGGTAAGACTGTCTTCGATATCTGCGCCAAGGTTAATATCAAAATATTCATTAGTGTTTGAGATACACTTCGTTTAGTAAGCTCCTAGAAGTGAATTTTCCGATTTTTATGGTGTCTGCATTTGTTGGACGAAGAATTTGCAGAAAATTTTGTTCGTGGAATAAATTGTCAGCAACTGATTCATTGAAAATGATGAAAAAAGCCTTCGGGGATGAGACTATGTCGAAAAAAATCTCTACAAAAGGTAAAAATCGAGAACGTATACAGCGTCTCGGTCGATCATCAACTTCGACCGACGAAGCTCACGTCCAAAAAATCAAAGATTTGGTACTTGTAAATCATCGAATAACAATAAGAGATCTTGATGATCATGTTGGTACTTCGAAAAAATCAGTCAATACCAGTTTGAATGATGTTATGGGCCTCAGACGCGTCAGATCTCGATTGGTACCGAAAACACTGATAAGGCATCGATTCACACTGCATTGATTCATCGTGATCGTTTCGCTGAAAACTCGACCCATATTCTTCCAAAACCGCCGTCTTCACCTGATTTGGCACCGTGTGAGTTCTGGTTATTCAGCATACGCGAAAGACCCCTCCGGGGACACCGTTTTAAGTCAGAGAAGAGAAACAATCGACTTTAACAACTGTTTGAAGGCGATGAAATTGATTTAGAAGCAAAATGAAAATTTTTCAGGAATAATGCTGAGTCACCTTATTTTTTAGACTCTCAATACAAGGACCGAGCTGCTCATGTGGCAACAGCGCGTGACGTCACACTAACAGGGTTACTTGACATTGAACTAGCACGAGTTTATATGGCACGGGTATTTTAAATTGAATTCGCATGCATTTAAATGATACTATAATATAAAAACACTTGGAAACATGCACTTACAATGACAGAGAAATGTGGAAGAAAAATATTGATGATCTTAGTTGAAATAGGTAACTGAAAAGAACAATACGTCAATGATTTAAAGTACAGTAAGAAATTTCCGTTTTTTTGGAGCACTCAGTTGACTAATGGAGTTAATTTTTACTTTAGTATAATTATTTAGCAAGATGTTGGACATAGTTTTCAATAACTTGTTGATAACATCCTTAAACTGTAAGCCACAAACACAGTTATCATAATATATTTGGGAGGATAGCCTGGTGTTGAAGAGAGTAAAATCGAAACTTTTAATTGTTAATTGAATGAGCGGTTTACGTTTATTTTCGCATTTTAGAGAATTCATTTCGATTTTTTCGAAATTAAATGATTCATAATATATATATATATATATATATATATATATATATATATATATATATATATATATATATATATATATATATATATATATATATATGTGTGTAAAAAGTAAAAGCACTGTATCAGATGAACTAGAAAGCCCTTCCCTATTCAAATCATTTGAATATTTGTCTGCGCTTGTGTTATATAATTCGTGCATATTTTACAGAAGCAAGTTTACTTTTTATTTTAAAGGACGAATTCAAAATGATCATTAATATTTTCACTATATTTGTAACGTTGAGTTGAAATTCATCACATCCCTTAACATACATGTATCTAATTAATATATTTTCTAATTGCGACCATCTATTAATTTTGCCACCACCATTAAGAATCTAATCCAAATATTCTTTAGATATGTAACAGTTGTTTGTACATACCTCTATACTCAAACTGTCTTGCACTTTAATACAGACAGGTACCGTTGGTATATTTCCAAATCAACCTGATAAAAACAAACTTTATCTCTTAAAACTTTACACTTCTACTGTTGTAAATCCAGTTTTTGCTTAAAATTGTCTAAGAACACTGTAAAGTCGTTAATGTTTCCACACAGCCATTTTACGATTTACTGTTCCTCTCTATGTAGGAACATATCCTTCAGGACAGTAGGGTCAAGGGTCTTTCCGTAGTTCTGGCAATTTCTTGGTTATATAAGAAGGTAAATTGGGAAATAATGTGGGAACTGCCTCAGGTACCAGTGCATACCTCGATCTGGAAATAACTCTTTCCTGGCCTGTCGAATCCACCTTCAAAATAAAATGAGGTTCAAAATGTTTTTCACAAACGACAGAGTTTTTACCAAGAGTCCAGTTTTTCCTGGGAATGTTTTTCATCCAAATATTCCTCATTAAGTCATCTTTTGGATAATTAAACATTGATACTTTTTCGTTTTGCGATTTATAATTGCTTTTACAAACTGGCACTACACAAGTATTCGGCATGTATAGAGTCTAGAAACGAAAACTAAACAGAACTAGGCAGACACCATATACAGATGAATAAGCACCTGATTATTCAAAACTTGAAGTGATGTTACACTCATACAGTTCGCAATGAAAACTGTAGATTGTTGAAACAATGCTTAAGACTTCCGAAAACGAATAAAATACGAAATATCTTTAACGTGCTTCAACCAACTATAAACAATGGCCCGCATGATGCGCACTCGGTACGGGCCGTCAATAGCCCTGCTAGCATTGTTGCCAATTCTCACCAGCTCCGGCCTTGTATAGAGAGGGCCGTGACTCAGTAGTAGTTACCTCGGATCTCTCTGTCACTCAATTACATTCGCGTTAAACTCAAAATTTTTAAAATTTGCTAACCGAATGTTTGCTAACAACCCTGTATCAACGTGTTCGGTCTTATGTTGGTATAAATTTTTTTCTATTATCCATCAAGTGGACGTAACTGGCATCGACACATCGGTTTATACTTCGCAACCCATTAGTTCGTCCAGGTAAGTAATAGGTAACCCAACGGTTGCACATTCTGTAGGTTTTATACTTTGGATGGAATTTCTTACTTTTTCTTGATGTTGCAAAATTTAATTAACGATCTTTTTTTTATAATTTGAAAAATTCTGTTCAGGATTTTGTTTAGCTAACCCATTCTTAATATATTTTCTTATACAGGGTGCTTCAACGAAAACTAAACAGAGGCTATATCTACCAAGATATTCATTTCTGATCAAAACGCAAAAACAAGTCAATTTTTGTTTCGAGGGCGACATCTTTTGGGGTACAATACTTGCCTGAAATATCAACCCCCTAAGCAATCCTTGAACATTTTGAATAGGAAAGATGACTCAAAAGAAAGTTGGTATCTTTGTCTATATTGCCTTGAACGAATTTCCATTTTAAATTGAAAACTGTAAAAGATACAGGGTGAGCAACTGAAAGATAAGCAAGAATATTTCCCTGAGACTATTCAAGTTTCAGTGAAGTAAAATGGAACAGATCCATGCCGATCAACGGCAGTCATCATCAAGTACCATCCTCATCTCGAATTTCAACCCCTGGAGCAGGGGTGACAACCCTTGAAAATTTGGAATTGGGTAGATGGGTCTAGTGATACCTCGAAAGAAAGGTGTTATCTTTGTCTGCATCCCCGTGAAATAATTTTCATTTTTGATTGCAAACTGTAGAAGATACAGTGCGAAAAACTGGAATAGATTCATTTAGATCAAAGATGACAGCCTTTGATCTGGAATGAATCTGTTCCATTTTTTGCACTAATACTTGAATAGCTCAGGGCGATAGATTGTCTTCTCTATTTTTCAGTAGCTCACTCTGTATCTTCTACAGTTTTCAATAAAAAATGAAAATTATTTCACGGGGATGCAGACAAAGATAACACCTTTCTTTCGAGGTATCACTCGACTCATCTACCCAATTCCAAATTTTCAAGGGTTCTCACCCCTGCTCCAGGGGTTGAAATTCGAGGTGAGGATGATACTCGATGATGACTGCCATTGATTAGCATGGATCTGTTCCATTTTACTTCACTGAAACTTGAATAGTCTCAGGGAAATAGTCTTCCCTATGTTTCAGTTGTTCACCCTGTATCTTTTACAGTTCTCAATTAAGAATAGAAATTCGTTCAAGGCGATGTAGACAAAGATAACATGTTTCTTTCGAGTCATCACTCGTTTCATCTATCCTATTCAAAATGTTCAAGGATTGAAACCCCCCCCTTGAAACAAAAATTTACCTTTTTTTGCGTTTTTATCAGAAATGAATATCTTGGTAGATATAGCCTTTGTTTAGTTTTCGTTGAAGCACCCTGTATACTAAATATAATGTAAAATATGCCAGGTGATTTTGAATTCATAAAGCACGTAGGTAACGAATAAAATATTCAATTTATAATATAATGTGATGTTAAGTCTGTTGGGTCGTTTCTAAATTGAAATCTTTTATTCCAAGCCAAGCAAAGCATTTAATTTTCGTTAATACTTTATATTTACTTATTCAGTTTTCAATAAACATTTTCCTTGTTGAATTCTGGAATACCCAAGCTCAGTTCTTATTGTTTATAAATACAACAGTGGACAAATGGAATTTGCACTTTGGCATGAATATATTGCGAATTGATGTTGATTTTGCAGCTTGATTTCGATCAATGGAGTCGCTTGGATATGATTGGTATGTATTTTGCTTTATACTTTCTAGCCTTCAAGTATCTTTGTTTATTTCATTCAATCACGGAAAATAACTGGGACGTTGATAACTCTCTGGTGGAAATTGTAAAATTATTCTGTGAAAAAAAAAATGTTAGATAACTGATGGAAATCAAACGAGTTATGTAACTTCGATTTTAGTCGGAATAGTTTCATGATGAATCAATTTTTTTTAATATGTATGAAATTGCAATTGTATTGTAGTTTGATTTATACAGGGTGAATCACGAGTTACTGAATAGTATCATTCTGTCGAACCGTACTCTCTTATTTCCGGTCAAAATCCACAGAGTTCCCCCAGAATATTATCCCATATCTCACTCGCAACTGTACATACGCATGATAAGCCAACAATGTCGCGTTCACTCCAGACACCCCATCTATCGAATCGATTCTGTCCTCTTCATGGTCTACTATCATTTTGAGATCCCCTCTCATGCGAAAAATTAAAATTTTGGATTTTTCTATGTTCACTAATAGGTTATCAGTAAACCATTTTTTCAGATTCATAAAATCGGTTTCAAGATTTCTTTACAGGAATGTCCATCCTTCGCTGTGCAGATCATAGTAGTGTCGTTAGCAAACTGTATAACCTCACTCTTTAATTTGTTTCACAAATGGTTAGACCTTTGAAAACCATTACAGACAGATTGTTTTAATGGAAAACTCTAACTTTTGACGCATTTCAGCATAGTAGAGAAGTTCATTCTAAACCTTGACGTTTCCAAGTTATTTTATAAAAATTCAAAGCCGTAATGAACTATATAAATCTGAGCGTCTGAAAATCTGAAGAGTACGCTTTAGCAGAACGAGAACGTTCCGTATTTCGTGACTCACATTGTATTTTTATGCATGTTAGCTCTGATAGATACGATCACAAAAGCACTGTATGTGGAACATTTCGACACAAATTCACAATGAATGTGTTATCAGATTTTTCTTATTACTTCTCTCTATGTACATCTTTGTGTCTGCTCTTAATCCTGATCCTCTAAACTATTTAAATTGAATCTTTGTACAGTTGAAATTTCTTTCCTTTATGCTTATTATTACTTCAGAATATTGTAATTAATCAACCTGTTTCTAAAACTATTTTCAACTGTAGATTAAATTGATTTGAAACATTGACCAAACGTAAGAAATTCAATATATTGGAGAAAATATTGAAATCTTGTTTTCTGACTTAGGTGGTCACCATCTTTAAGATTAGCGGGAGAAGGTGGTCAACTTGCTGAATTTATTGATGGTTTGGGACCTGGTCAACTGGTGGGTAGACAAGTCCTCGGTGCTCCTTCCCTAGGCGATATTCAGCTATCTTTATGTTATCAAAAAGGATTTTTAGAAGTAGAAGTTATAAGAGCCAGGGGTTTGCAAGCAAGACCTGGATCGAAGATATTACCAGGTTTAGATATTCAAATAATTCAATCAAATATAAATTTAATTTTTTCTCTTTTCAGCACCATACGTGAAAGTTTATTTGGTAAATGGTAAAAAATGTATAGCGAAAGCGAAAACTTCGACAGCTCGGAGAACACTAGATCCGTTATATCAGCAACAGTTAGCGTTTAGGGAAAATTTCACAAATTGTATATTACAGGTAAGACATTGAAAGTTGAAGAGAAAATACAAAATTGAATTGAAGAGATTGATTAGAAAATATCATTTAACATTTTCATTTTGCTCACTCGACTGTAAATAAATAAGTAGGGTGAGTCCTCCAGCTCATCATGAAAAGTTGCTCTAAATATATAGCAGCCAATGTTCCCTGTTTGGAAAAAATGTCAATGAATCTTGAATATATATATATATATTTAATTTTTAGATTTTTTTTTCGAATAATATTGTCATATATTGGCATAGCTTCGCCCCCTCATGGACTGAAGATTGTTTTTCAAATTATTGTCATTGATTTTGATATGGCTTATATTCTTGTTGGGAAACTATAGTTTGAGTTTTTGTAGTCTCTATTAATTATACCCAAGAAATTTCCCTTCAATATTTCCTGAAAAAGCAGAAGAACTGAAAAATCATGAATATGAATTCCGGTTATAACAAAACCACATAAGGCAGAAGAACAGAAAAATATTCTGACGACATTGTAGAAACTCTAATCAAATTTTCCCAACAAGAATAGAAGCCATATCAAAATATCAATGACAATAAATTAAATTGAAAAACGATCTTCAGAATTCAGAATATATATATATATATATATATATATATATATCCTTCCTGACAAGAGCTAGTTCCCAAATCTGCCCGCCATACACGCAGCCCCCAAGAGCCACAATAGTGCAACTCAGCAGGATGCCGAAAAACGAAGAGGCAGACTGCAGTTTCACCCTTATTAGGAGCATATCGCTTCACAGCACGCTCGGAAGTGCTCTGAACAGAATCTATCAACACGTGACGTCTTCATGTCCCATTCTGGCTGTGGAAGGCATAACGCTATCGCCAAAATTCTATCAAGCTATATCGGGGTACCTTATCGATTCCAGAAAGGACGCACCTCGTACATACGTCCGAACATCGCCCTCTATGGACCGAGACGGTGAACCCGCTACAGGACTTCGAGAAAGATACGAACAATAACAAACAGATGTGAGAACGTTAGAAATTCCAAAACTTGGAGACATATTTCGCCGGTCCGTGAATCATATCAACGGTACTAAACGAGCGAAATAATCCCGTTGAAATGGTGCTCTGGGCCTCTGTTTCCGAGATAAAACCTCCCGTCGGTGAATATTTGATGAGACAAATACCTTCCTCGACAAACTTCGTGAGGAGTCTACATATGTAAACTTGATACAAAAAGAATTATTCAAAAATCCGTAGATCAATGAATAATCCTTCCTGACAAGAGCTAGTTCCCAAAGCTGCCCGCAAGAGCCACAATAGGGCAACCAAGCAGGATGCCGAGAAACGAAGTGGCAGACCACTGCGGAAAAATCCGTCCTCACTTAAGATTTCAAGTTTGCAATAGCTCTCAAATGGATTCCGACCGAAGAAATCAAATCGAAAGCAATTGAAAACCTCAATAACAATAAGACAATAACAATACTACTTGAGGATAAGAGGAACGCCACTATCGTAATAAACACCATCGATTACAGACCCAACAAAGTACCTGGAAAAAACAATCTATTGATCCTGAGATAAAGGCGAAATTAATTTCTAGGGAAAAATCAAGCAGATGTTCCAAGTTATATGGCTCCCTAGAAACACAAATAGGGGACCTCTTTGAGACCGATTGTTAGATCCTCCTCAAGGAGGCTCCCCTAAGGACAATATCAAATTGGAAAATCAAGGCGTATATAGCATTTCCTGCGGAACATGCCAATTAAAGTGTGAAGGACAAACCAATTGAAAAATGTCTGCAAGATTGAATGAACACAAAACTAGCCAACAATAACAAACAACATCAGCCCTTTTCCAACACTAAATAAACACAGGCCATAAGATAGACTTCGACAGCTGCAGAGACGCTAAAGAAAGAGAGAAAAACGGACTCCTCACTAAAAGATACGACTTCTAACGACTTGGAATTCGCTCATCAAGAAAGATACTCTACACACCGCACCAAACAGCACCGAATATCGAACCAGCACATCTCACAACCACGAAGAGGCGGAGCCAACATCATCCAACCAGCGACCTCGATACCATCTTCGATTACGACGAGACATAAATACAACAGCAAACATCGGAAACACTTACGACGAAGACAACCGACCAGATAGAAAACCACAAAAACAAGGAGATCAACCAAATAATGGAACTACAACCGAGGGCAACAGGAAAGAGGACATCCCTAGTACAATGGAAGAGAAAACAACAGGCCAGCATAGATGCTCCACAACATAAAAGAAGGAGGATAACCAACCAGTAGAACCCTTGGACAAACCAAGGAGATGTGAAACAAGCGAGATGAAGAGGAAAAATGATAGAAATTCGACCCTCTCCAAAATTCAAGGATCTACGACGGAAACACTCAGTTACCTACAATCAAATGGGAAACATTTCAACGAACGGATGTATTCCCGGATTTTTTCAAATGAAGCTTAGGGGTCGGGACCGACATTTTAAAATCAAAAAAGGAACTTAAAATGAGACAAACGATCAAGAAACATTTTCATGAAGGAACAACAGGTTATAAGTTTTGTTCGTTTATATGACACGTTAACGACCACTTTTTCTCAATTTGACTAACCCCCCTCTTGCCTGACATTCTCAAGGGCACGCCCTGCAACCCGTTCAAGTTAGTTCCGTTTTGGCCGTCAGTGACAGCTTATTGTGTTATTATGTCGTCAAAAAGTTTAGAAGGTGGAAATTAAACAAACATTTGTTCAGTTGGTCAAATGATGCTTCATTCGAATGCAACGAAGTTGCCATCAATCAAAGAAGTATTGCAGTTGTACTATAAAAACGAAAACAATTGATGTACTCGTGGTTCTGCTATATTGACTGCTTGTGACGTCTTGGCAATATGGTAAAAGGCTGGAGTACCGACCGGGTTAAAAAAATATGTGATTGCTAAAATGGAACTATAGTTCAAAGAGTGGCAAAATCTTGAAAAAGAGTGAGAAAGAACTTCGCAAGCAATAAGATAAAAAAAAAAGATAAGGAGAGGGGTCGTAGGGGTCTAATGGGTGCAGTGGACAAAGCGAGTTCAATGAAAGAGGCAGAAGTTTAAAAGAAACAAGTACGGCTAAAGAAAATTCGCGAGCATGAAGCAGAACGCATCCACTCATTAAAAACAAAATTGTTGCTTTCATCATCCACAGATACTAGCAAAGCGTCAGACACAAGCATTTCATCTGAAATTGTAGTTGCAGGTCCCTCTATGGCTAAGCCACCATGGCGTAAACGAGGTCGAGTAGAGTTGGTGGATAGTTATTTAGCTTCAAGTCTTGACGCCGCTAAATTAAGTGAGAGGAAAGCTGCGATTTCAATCACATCTACGCTGCAAAGTGTAGGCTCTGACCCCATGGAATTGACTATCGTCAATTGCACATTCGTCGTTAGCGACAAAAGCATCTTGAAGAGATGGAGGAGTCGTTAAAAAGTGAATTCATTACTAATTTGCCTTCGACAGTTCATTGGCATGGAATGTTACTCCAAGATATCACTGGGCATGAATCCGTGGATCGTCTTAATGTTTTGGTGTCAGGGCATTTGATTAGCTACTATCGGTCCCAAAACTAGACCGTGACACAGGAAAGGCATGTGCGTCAGATGTCTATGGTACAATACTGCAATGGGGATTGAGCGATAAAGTAAAGTGCATGGGCTTTGGACAGCAGCTTACTCGGGACTAAGAAATGGAGTATGCATTCTACTAGAGCAAAAGATGGAATGAGATATTCTTTGGCTTGCATGTCACCATCATATTCTAGAGATAATGTTAGCAGCTATCGTGAGCACAGCACTAGGTCCTTCAACTGGGCCTGCAATTTCAATTTTCAAAAGATTTAAGAACTCCTGGAGCAAAATTGACCAGATCGTCTATAAAGCAGTAACTTTCGATCCTCATTTGCTTAAAAAAATACAAAACGTAGCTCAGAATATGATTCCCCTCGCTAAGAATCACTTCACCAGTATCAACATCGAGATGATTATGAAGAGCTACTCAACCTCAGAAGTTTTTACCTGTGAGGAGTTCCTCAGAAACGAACATTATTTAGAATGCCAGCAGGACTGCACAATGTTCGCTGGATGGCAAACGCTATGCGTTGCTTGAAAATATTCATATTTAAACAGTTCAAAATGATCAAGAAGGAAGAAAAAGGAAGTAAAGATGTTTGCATTATTTCAGTCATGATTTACGTTAAATACAGGTATGAGGCTTCTGTTGAATCGTCAGCGTCCAGAAATGGCTTGTAGCTATTAGAAGACCTGATTATATCCATAAATATCTTCATGAACATTTGATATCACACAGGAAGTCCAAGCACAGCGAGAATTTGTATTACAACGAAACTTTGCCACTCCTCTATGTTAAGAATATATATAAATATATAAAATCAACCCCCTACACTCAGCACCACCTAAGTCAAAATTCCTTATAGGAAAAGTGGTTCGAGTGACAAAAATTTGCACGTTTTCATTGTTAGACTAGGTTCTTACTACTATCAATCTGATATAGAGAATATAAATAATGTAGTAACTGATTAAAATTAATTAACTGAATAACTTGAACCTTGTTATTCTACTTTCAGGTGACAGTATGGGGCGACTATGGCCGAATCGAAGGAAAAAAGGTGTTCATGGGAGTTGCACAGATAATGCTAGACGATCTGAATCTGAGTAACATAGTCATAGGGTGGTATAAACTTTTCGGAACAACGTCACTGGTTAGTGGACCCCCTTCCTTCGGTCTATCTCGCCGCAGCTCCATGGCTAGCTTAGATTCACTCAAGTTGTAACCTTAACCTTTCCCCTCCCAAGATGTGTTAACTAATTTTAAGGTATTTTGGTCCGAATTAAAAAAAACTATAAGTGTCTAAATTGTTAGAGGCATGCTCGAGTTTTGGAAAATTCTCGTCGTAAATTTTATTCTGAATGTTTTGTGCAAATAATCAGTGGCGGCTCGTGATCAGGTGAACAGCTTTTGATGTTAAATTAGTCGGAAGAAAAGTTATATTTACACACAAATAGACAGATGGGATAATTTATTTATAACATATCCTAATAATGATAAGACGTATCTACAGGTGCATCCTTTTCGATATTGAACCTTAAAGAAACACCCACAATTATTGATGAAAACTTTCTGGAATTTTGATATGTTGTAGTTTTTTGTTTTTTGATTACAATGATGCATTTTTCGATCAAGTCATATGATTAGATACAAAAAAAATACAAAACGTTCAGGTTGGATGAATAGCTCCGTCAATGTTTAGGCAATATTTCAGGATTTCGTTTCTTCTTTTGAACCGCTTTTATTCTTTCATGGACTAATTGGTTAATCCTTGCTAAATTAGCATTTCACCATTCTGCTCCAAAGGAATGGATAAGACTTAACACAATATATTAGAAGTTGTTTTTCCTTCAAGTATTTTCATGATTCACAATTCGCACTAATTTTTGCATATGTATTCAAACGAGATGAGAACATACCAGAGGTACAATATGTTCTTATATGCTCATCAAGAGTCACGAAAACAAGCCGTTTTCATTTTCAAATACTTTCTTAATAATGACTATCAGCATTCTTAAAACTGAAAACATATAGGCAGAGGTGAAGCGTTATTCTTGTTGTTCCATATAACCCTGTACATTTCTTCCGTAGTGATAAGATAGGTTTGCCGAAATGTGTCGAATGATTTTGTCTGGGGAATATCTTGTCAGGAGTATTTGAAGCTTTTACGAGTGATTCCCTTCAACTCTTCAAAGTGGAATAGCAGGAAGGGATCGATCGATACTTCAAGTTAGCGCCTGCGTTCATTAACCAAAAAATTTACGTAGCCTAAGGTTTTAGACTATAATGATAAAAGGGTTTGTTGTAATGTATTTCCAAAACTATTTTTCCAAACTGCACGGACGATTTTTACGAGAAACTGATATATCGAAAGTTGGGTATCTGGAATGGAGTTGTTTGGAATATTTTTGAAATGGGACTCAATATAATTTTTGTAGTAATGGTCATTATATTACAGTTATGATCAACTATTATGTCTGGGGGCCATGTGATTCAGTTTCCGCCATTTGATCGAGTATCCAAGAAGCAGATTGTTCCAAGTTTCCCTGGAATCAGAAAACTTGGCATAAGAATACAGTTTAAATACCTGCTCGATATTTTCAGCTGAGTGCTAACATAGAAAAAGTAAAATTTATTTCATTATTATTATTGTATATTTTGGTTCAGAAAAACATAGTGTAATCAGGTAAAGAAACATTTATTATCGAGACACAAGATAAAAAAAGGTTATTCCCCTTACATAAGGCAATATTAGGTAGAAAACATATTTAAATATCTATGTTTCAATCAAAATAAACGCTTAAGTCTCCTTTCTTTGTATTTTTCCAGCATTCAACAATAGGGTATCGATTATTTCCGTAATATCAGAAACGTTTGGATAAGATAATTTGCATTTCGAAAGACCCGTTGAACGATGAAACTTACATAGGAAAGTGTCCGTTTCTTCCTGTTTTCAGCGATTTTACCGATATAGTTTTTTCTTTGAGGAAATTGGTCGAGAGTCAACGAGCAAAAACGCATCGACATTAATTTCAGAACCAGAATTATTGTTAAATTCAGAGTTTATGGCAAATTCATTTTCATCTCCCAAGTCAGAAAAGTTTTCTCGAATCAAGGAATCGCTATCATGTAAAGAGATTCCTGTATCTGTATGAGATTCTTCTGTTTCTCGGCTAAGTTCAACGATGCCCTTTCCAGGTTAGATATAGATAATGAGTGAGGACTACCTAACAGCACAACCACTGCGACTTAGTGGTCTATTGTGGTACACTCTGTCCTAAATTTCATCCACGAGCTCCATCCTTCTTGTAAACGATATAATCTTCGTAGATGAGAGCTTGATAAGCTCAGTTAGCTTCACTTTATTAGATCCAAGTCCCCCCAGCCAGACTCTATCCCCAGCTGAGCAGGCACACATAACGTGTTTCATTAATTCTTTCTTTTCTTCACATAGTCTACATGAAGGGTCGTTAATCAATACCGACCAATTTAGGTGATTTCTGAAGTCGGAGTGCCTCGTTAATATGGCAGTTAGAACCCTTAGGTCCAGCCTGGAGAGTTTAAGCCAGACCTTGGCTCTTGCAGTGAAAGGTCCACTGATGTCAAGTCTGAGACCTGAGAGGCTTAGCCAGTGCTTTACCTTCAGGTTCAACCATAGGTTTTCTTTCATCCTTGCAGTCTCCAGGGAGATTACGAGCCTAGGCTCTGGTCCAGTGGATCCGAAGCCTGTTCCTCGAGCGTTCATTAAGTCTGTCTTCTCATTGCCTCTTTCCAGGTTCGACAACGATTCTTTTCCTCTTCTTCACTTCCGAGGTTATTTCATTGTTGTAGCACATATCTGCTGTACAAATTAAAAAGCTAGTAACTCAAATATCTCTACTTTTCAGAACGGGATATTTAACTTCATCGTCGATTCTTTCCGCGAATAATAACGGTTTTTTCACCGGAATCATCATCATTGTCCTCGATTGAATTCCAAGAAATCAGCTTATTTTTTTCATGCCAGCTGAGAATTTTGAGATGAATGAAGGTTTGGAGGCTTCTTCGTCTGAATTCCAATCTGGGTCCTCTTCAGATCATCTTCAGGAGATGGTGTCCTCTCTCGAGACCTAAAATTAGACCGGGCAGGATTATCATATTGTTAAGTTACAGGCGTTAAAATACGACTCACTTTTATAATTTTACCAGTTCCAAAATTCTGGAAGATCTCGTGCTGAATCCCGAACCACTCATCATAATAAATTAATGACACTGAGGCAGTCCATGCAAGTTAAAGACTCAACGCACTGTTCAACATTCCCAACACAACATAACCTACCTACCCTTCGGTTCTTTTCCCTCGACAATCTTCCTTATTTGAAATTTGTAGTCTCAAATATGTAGTAAGTCAACTCACTTGAATTTTAATTGTAATATATTTGTTTATTGGGCAAATATCTCATCTCACTCACAGGAGAACAAGTGGAATAGCATATCGATCCGGTTTGTTACTATGATGTAAACATATACATCCTGGGTTTTTCGTTATCGAAAATCAATCAAGATGCTTTATTTTGGTGAGTTACTGAAATGTGATCCCTCATAACTCCCGATGCAAAATACCAAATAAAAAAATTGTAAATAGGTATGCATAGAGCGAGCGTAGGAGATCGCCAAATGAGGAAAAAACTTTTTTCTAGAAACTCGACTCACTAGCTTTTCAATTTGTACGGCAGATATTTCTCACTTGATCGGTTAATGCTACAGACGAGTGAGTCTCTTCAAAACTTGATTCTTGTCAATTGAATATATCCTACAAGTCCGAGATCCGGATTTTATAATATCACTTCGATTTTCTTTCATGCAATCGAGTTCTTTCAAACGAGCAGGGATCTGCATTTTAGGAACTGATCCTTTGATAGTTTCCATGTAAGTAATTGCTTCCTTCGTGAGGCTTTCGGTGGTCGAAAAAAAGGAACATCTAGCGTTGACACAAATCGTTGCTATTTGCTGATAAAATAATAAATTTTATGTTGTTTTCTTGGCACTTTATTGTGACACTTGTAGAAATATGGCTGGAGCGATTATCTCCTATCATATTGCTCTCGGTCCTGGGCCAAGTTTATCGAAATGAAGATTGTACCTGGTGCCTTTCGAACCTCTCTGTCCGTACAAATGTTCTGCCTTATAATCACGTATGCATGCATATAACTCTCGACCTACTCATTTTTGTATAGTCCAAAGTATGCTCTGGATGTTTAGTCCCTTTGCTTACTAGTGCTTTAGTGCAGCTGGAATCGTCAGTCATTCTAATTAATCATAGCTACTTCGTGATATGAACTGCATCATTGTAATCAAGAAGCGGAAGACTATAGCATATCCAAATTTCGGAAAATTTTACTGAAAACCAATTCTTTACTAATTGTGTGGTATACTGTGAGTGAGAGTGATGCTGTTTATTTACTTGCATCTGACGTCACTTGTGTCGTATAAACCGCATCTACTCCTCAACAGAGCTTTTACGAGGGATGTCTCTTATGTTTTGCATGCTGGGATATACATGACTCCATTAATCAAATGTCAGTATTGAAAAAAAACATCTATGATTTGTTGATATATATACAAAATTTCAGTTTTATGCTTTCTATGTTTTAGCCACAAAAAATTGTCAAATTTGACAAATGAGTTAAAAAAATGATATTAAACCCTGAGCATTTTCGCTAATAATTTTCTACAATTTTCAAATAAAAGAATGTCTCGGCGATTTTTTTTTTAATTTCGGCATTGAATCACCACACCAGTCATCAGTTTCCCGGTGGTATGGAGAATTTAAGCGCAAAAGAATTAGGCTTAACTTTGACGTTTCAACGGCATGTGCACCAAAAACAGTGGATGCTGAGCTTAAGATTATCCAGAAAGATCGGCATGTAATATATCGAAAGATTGAAGCATCGATGCGGGTTTCAAAGACCTCAATATATGAAAATTTTGCGTATGAAAAAAGTAGTTTCCTGTTAGATACGGATACCGAAAGCTGCGATGGTAAATTGGTGGATCGTTTTGACGCTGGAAGGCCAATCTTCTGTTTTGGTTTTCCAAGGGGGAGAAATTCCGACAAAAGTCATCTGTGGTCGGGGTGTTCTCAAAAAGATGGTCGCCAATGTTTGTTTCAAGTACAGGTCATGTAACGACAATTTCTTCACAAGATTGGATAAGAGTACCAGCCGATTTGTACACAACCATTTGTTTACAACAAGTTGTTAGAAAGCTTCGAAGAACCAACCCCGAACGGCTGATCATCCTTCACCAAGACAATGTAAGTTCGCACACAGCATAATCTTCAACGCAAGAGAACATTGCATTGCGTACAGTTCGGACTTAAGTCCCAACGATGTTTTTACTTTTCCTATAATCAAGTACTGACTGCGTGGTCAAATGTTTTAATCTTCAGAAGAAGCTGTTGATTCCTTCCATAAAGCCATTTTGAATATAGCAGCAAACGATTGGAATAATTACTCTCAGAATTAGTTCAAACTAAAGCAGAAGTATAATAATCTTCGCGGAGAATACTTTGAAAAACAATAAAGTCTTTAAATTGTTTTTTTTCCAGCTCTATGTGTGAAACTTAAAAGGCATTCCTCGTTGCTGAGTTCTGAGAATCTAATGCTCGTCATAGATTTTATTGACAATGAAATATGCTACAAGTTCAATCCGATTATATAAAGTTGTGTGTTGCTGTTGAATGACATACTGCAATTCCGTTCTTATTTGGATTTGTCAGTATCTTATACTATTTTGCAACAACTAAAATATATTATTATACTTGAATTATATATCAATAACCGCATCATGTTCCATTCCCTATAATAAATACATAATGTAATGATCTTCATCCGAAACATCATGAAACTAGGGAAAAATTCAAGTAGTCTACTGTCGTTCATAGCAAATTTGATCTTATTGATTTATTTTTCAAGAAATTATTCCTTTCGTAAAGTAACATTAAACATTGAATAATTCCTTGAAAATTAATGATGATTAGGAAAAAGAGTGGTATTTCATTCAATTTTATATGAACAACTGAGAAAATTTGGTGTGTTGGTAATGCCCCGTTCCTACTTACATCAATGCACTTTTGTTACTGAAGCTTCCACAGCTGAATTACTTGAAGCCAGTCTTTTTGGAAATTCTCTCAAAAAAGGGAATGTATTGCTCATTGATCTCTGTGAATATTGGGTTTGTTTCCCTAATATTCAAATGTTGAGTAGTTGTGAATTATCTTAGTCTACGGTAGGAGACTAAGATGGATAAAATTGTAGAAAATCTTAATCTGCGATGAGAGACTAAGATACAGTAATAATTTTGGCAGATTGACAACTTGAATGAAATATAGATATCTTGTGATCGTTTATTGTACAATTCAAGTTTACTTATATATTGATTATTGCATGACGTAATAGATTGTTGTCGCTGCTCCGAGTTCCGCCCGTGGTTCGTTTGCACGGGAAATCCATCAGACGCTAGCTTGCAGAATTTCATTCCATATTTCCCGTCATGGGTCGTCGAATTATTGATTAGGCGACTTGTGGAGTATTTTCACCTTATGTTGGTTTAGGTGATGTAGGGGATGGCCGTCTAAGTGCGGGATGCTCTGGATAGCGCCCACATTTCCATGCCAACTTCTTCTGTTGATTCTTCTCGCAGATGAAGACTTCGAGGGATGAAACTGCCGCTTGAATTCGAAGATTTCTCCCGTACACATCTCGTACGTCGCAAGCGTTGGATGGCCCAGTAAATGATGAAAATCGTCAGCAGAATTGTTGTAATTATAATTACGCTGAATATAGTCGAATGTGTGGTAACCCGTCTCCAGCGATATGTTGTGAATTCTTCGTCGATATCAGATGCCTCGGTTTTGAGACGTGATGTCGTGTCTGGAGCATTCAGCACTGGCTCTTCGTCGATATCTAGATTCGATGAAGTTTGATGTGCATCTTTCTGTAGTATGTATGGTTCGATTTTTCTATTATAGGTTTCAATGACTGAGAACGTTTTAGTTGCCTTAGATTGCAGCGTATTAAGTTTCGTTTTATGATACAGTGTGGAGCGACGAGAAGGATTCCAATATTGTTCAAAGTGACTTCTTGGCGTCTGCCCTCGCATATTATAGCTGCTCTGGATGGCACGTTTGCAAAGAAAAGCCGGGTGTTTGGTTTGTGGAGTTCTTTCCATGCAATGGTTTTTACAGTGTACAGGGTGTTCCTGCAGACAGGTTCGTCTACTCTTCGTAGATCTGATCAATTATGCAGTTCGGATTTTTATCCACACATTTTATGATGGTCAGGTCCTAGGTATGAATGTTTCCATCAATTGATATGTCTTGAAAAACTTGGTCGTTCGAAATTTCGAAGTATTTTCAGGTATCATAGTTGACAGCCAAGAAGGGAGTTGATACTTGTATACCAACAAAGATTCCATTCTCTTTCTTCATGGGAACTGTAGTTGTCTAAATTACTTCGAATTTGTCATTTCTATGATATGCAGATGAGCATAAACCTTAATAAATTGATCGTCTTGCTCTATCTCCATTTTTTGTATTGGTTTGGATAGCACCGTTAACGTAGCTGGTATGTTTCTAGAAACTGTACGGACTATTTATGTAATTTCTGCTGGCGCCAAGAATTCCGTTATATAGATTTCATGGTCACAGACGTTGGCAAGCTTTTTGTATTTAGCAGCCACTTCTTCTAGGTAGTATTTTGCCAATTGGAAACTCATCAGGAGATCAATATGGGCCTGGTTAGTATCCGATATTCTGTACCATTCTGCCATTTCACCAATTGCTTTGATACCCTGATTGACTTTTGATGGGAAGCTTTCCAATTTTTGATTTATTCTTCTTTCTGTTTCTTCCATTGCCGCCATGCCTGAGACCATTAGTTCGGATTGTCTATTGGTAGTTTCGATGAGACGTTCCTGATTTTCGTTTAGGGCATTGATGTATCGGTATACTTCGTCATTCACGCTGAATACTTAGAATTCGCCGAAGAGTCCTCTTTTTCTTCTACTTTTAGCAATATCTTTGAGACTTGCTATTCTCAATGATATTTCTTTCCCCAGCTCGACAAGGTGGTGACTCATATCTGAACAATGAGTGGCGCTTGCGTGGTTTCAGCTTGGTTACATAAATTTTGGAATTGAGAGATGGTTTCACTGACATTCGTGCAATATTTATTTTGCTGTATCCTTGAAAAATTGAGTCCAAGTCTGAATGTTCCTCCTCTCGAAGGACCATGTAAATATTGGGTTTGTTTCCCTAATATTCAAATGCTGAGTAGTTGTGAATTATCTTAGTCTACAGTAGGAGACTAAGATGGATAAAATTGTAGAAAATCTTAATCTACGATGAGAGACTAAGATTCTGTTATAATTTGGGCACAGTGACGACTCGAATGAAATATATATTTTGTGATCGTTTATTGTACAATTTAAGTTTACTTATATATTGATTATTGCATGACGTAATAGATTGTTGTCGCTGCTCCAAGTGCCGCCCGTAGTTCGTTTGCACGGGAAATCCATCAGATGCTAGCTTGCAGAATTTCATTCCATATTTTTCGTCACGGGTCGTCGAATTATTGATTAGGCGACATGTGGAGTATTTTCACCTTATGTTGGTTTAAGTGGATGAACTTTCAAGGGTGAAACCAACAATCTCCTTCTACTAGTGACACGTCAACCACGGAAATGTTTTTCAGGTTAAAGAGCAACCAGGAACCACACATGGCCAAATCAGGTCAGTAGGGATGATGTGAAATGACTTCAAGCTTATGTTCACGTCAAAAATCAACTGTTTGCTGTGCCGTGTGCGACGAAACATTCTTGTGATGCAATATTATTTGTATCCTGTGAATTGTAACAGATTCAAGCAGTGCAGCTTAACATATTCTGGTTTCCCAGTGGGCTGATACCGTTCAACAAATAGATCTTTGTTTTTTCGCATTGTTTAGGGTTGGGTCATTTTCATGAATCCACACACCGCTCTTCTAGTGGGTAGGAACATGGAAAAATGGAATGTATGTTCCAACACCTGTTGCAATTTTGGACGGAATACAAAAATCACCATTATTCAACATTGGTTAAATTTCTACTGGGATTCTTACGCGATCTGCTTTTCGGAAATCGTTCAGCGTATGCGGCACTAAAAGATTAATAATTTTTTTCGTATCGAATGATCATGTAAAACTGAATTGACTGTTGCGGAACCAACACCAAGGGTTGACTCAGTCACTTAATAGGTGGATTTTCTTCGATCATTCATCGCACTTGCTCAATGTTGTTAACGAATAGAACTTGCCAGCACGTGGCACATCACCAAGCGATAACCGTCTTCTTTCAAACACCGAAATGCAGCTACCTTTCATAACGAAAATACGCACTGCAACCGTTCAAGACAATGTGGTTCAGGTAAACCAATTTTGTGAATATGGTAGATCATGTTTCTCTAAGAAATTAGTCGTTATTACTTCAGTCTGAAGTCAGACCTGAACTGATGAAGGATGAGAGTTTTTAATGATGCAATATTTTCAGCTCTCACTCCTATAGTATCGTGGCATTTGAAAGTGTTCAGCGTATCCATCGTAAGTTGTGTTGTATAAGTACTAGAAGTAGTAATGAAAATTGAACGAATCAAATTCTTTGAGCATCACAATGTACATGCTCTTAAGACTTAATGCTGCTAAAACTATTAATACAATTTGATCGTTCATATGCATTTCTGTTAAGTAGTTAAATTCTCATTCAAAAAATTGAGATGATGTGATATGACAATTTGATTGAAAAAGACGTTCACCTGTCTTATACGAAAAGCCACCACTACGCTAATCGGAATATTTTTATCTTGTTGTTGCTTAAATGTTTTTTCTTATTGGATCCTTTTTTCTGTGACAGTTAATATCCATTTTCGAACCGAACTATATTCTTATTTGGAAAAAAATAACTTATTCTTGAAAATATTCAATGTATTTGACATGATTATAAAGGTATGTTTTGAAAAAAATCTATCGAGATTAATTTAAATTCGGTAAAATAAAATTATGTCTTAATTGGAATGCTGCATGGATGGAATTGATCGTGAATATTGGAAAAAGTGTATAGGATTCCTTTCATTGATTACATTTTCTTGCTTCTCATCTTATTTTCAGATTACTTATGACGATAACTGATTCAAATGAACTATGAGAATGTTTCTGACGGGTTTCAAAATAAATTAAAGATTGAGGTGAAAAGTTATTGTACATTTCTCAAACATTTCATATTGTAAAGCAAACACCTTGCAGGAGTTCTGAATGGTCGGAATGAAACGTGACGAAAATAGTGCAAAAATACAAATTTTATCGAGTAGAAATATTTTATTTTTATTGATTATAATGGGGCGACCTTTTTTTAATTATCTTGAGAGGAAATGATGCCTTCATTGACCAAGATGACAGGAATTTGAGTAAGAGGCGATTAAACATTTTCATCATATTGGATGTCTCATAACTGAATGATGATATGACTTATTCCGCTTGTTCTTTCAGTATGCTAATCGTAAATGTGTTGGTCAGCATTTCACCTAAACAGTGAAGTGAATAATGGACACATATTTTCAAAAATATTCGAAAATACAACAATCTGGACTTAGTGAGTTTTGCATATTCAAAATTTGCTTACTCAGCTGACCTAATGAATAGGGGTTCCGTAGTTTAAGAAAACAATCAGTTATCAATAAAAAATTATTTTTTCATTATTTTATTACACAAAAAAGCAGTATTCGATAATAGTCAAATAATAACACTAATAAACAGTTTATTAAACGAAATCAAGTCATTATTTCAAACACTACTACCGTCCCGCATATAAACTTCACATTTAGTTTTGTTCAATCATCCTCAGTTTTCATAAGACTTCGACGATTACGCTAATTTTGCTTACCACATGTGTTTCCGAATAAATTAACGAAATAATATTGAAATTAAAACAGGTTTTTTGTGAGATTAGTGTTATATATCACTAAGATGAGTGTGTAAACCATCCTGATAACTTCTGTTATATTTGCGGTCAACTTACTGTTAAAAGTCAACGTAGTACGAGGATGGATTGATAAGTTTCCGGCCTGAACAAGGAAAACAACGTTTTTAAGGATTTTTTTTATTTCTCAACATCATTTTCCTTAAGGCTGATACATTTCTCATCGCAGTGTTCTAGTCTAGTAATGCCATCTCTATAGGCTGATTCAAGTTCCTCAAAATACTCATTTACAGCTTCGATTACTTCTTCATTGCCCGCAAGTCTCTTACCGCCAAGCCGTGCTTTGAGGTAAGGAAATAGATAATAGTCACTCGGGGCTAGGTCTGAAAAGTAGAGAGGGTGCTGCATCATTTCGAACTTCAGATCATAGATTTTAACCATGGCAACGTGCGAATAATGCGCTGGTGCATAATTGTGATGAAACAATTTTTTTTCTTCGCCAAATGAGGTCGTTTAATTTGCATCTCGTATCTAAATAGTTGCAATAAGTCTGCGTAGTATTGACCAGTGATAGTTTTACCCTTTTCCAGGTAATCAATGTATAATACCTCTTGCATCCCAAAAAACAGTAGCGATAACCTTGTTTGCCGATAAAATTGTTTTTGCCTTCTTAGGAGTTGGTTTCCCTGTTCCAATCCACATTTTAATCTGTTGTTTGGCTTCAGAAGAGTAGTGGTGAACCCAAGTTTCGTCAAAAGTAACGAATCGACGCAAAAATTCACTTGGATTATGCTTATACAGCGCCAAATTGGCGGTAGAAATGGTTTTTCGAATCAATTTTCGGTCGCCTGTTAGTAAACGCGTCACCCATTTTGCATAGAGTTTTTCCATATGAAAATGTTGGTGCACACGTTCATATGACATCTTACAGGTCCCAGCCATCTCACGCACTTTTGATTTGGGGTCTTCCAGTACTATTTTATGAATTTTTTCGATCACATCAGGAGTTATAATCTCTACGGGGCATCCTGAGCGTGGCTCATCAGAGGTGCTCACATGACCCATTTTAAACTCAGAAACCCACTGCTTAAGGGTTGAATATGATGGGGAGAATGTTCCCAGTGTTATATCAATCTCTTCTTTAATTCCCTTGGCGTTAACCCCTTTAACCCTCGCAATACAAAAATCACAAGAAATGGCGCAATGTATTAAAATGATCACACATGGTATATATGGAAAAAACACAATGTAAGTGAACTGATTTATTGAGAAACTATAAAATGTTGCAAAATGAACTGAAAGATATAAATATTAATGAACGAAAAAAAATTAATTGTTGGAGTGAGCGGCTAGAAAATCAGTACTACACACTTCACAAAAAGTGGCTAAATGGGTCAAACAGACGATTTTCTTACATTTTTTACAGTTATATTTGGTAAGTTTACGTTTATTTCCCGGGCCTGCACAATCTTCACATCTTTTTCTCTTCATTCCAGTTGTTTCTGGTTCTTCGTGTTCATCATTTTTGGGAGTTTGGTAGATTTTCAATTTATTTTGTAAATTCAGGGACATTCCCAACGTTAGCTCACTTCTTCTTGATAATTGTGGTAAAACAAGTTCATGGGATAATTGTTTCAAGAATTCTTTTCTTCTTATGACTTTTCGATCATTTCCGAAATAAATGACTTTGGCATTTATACCACTCATATTGAGAATAGCAAAAAAAATTACCATAGGCCAACGTCGGGTGTTTCGTGCGACATTGTACGAAGCACACAATTGATCGGTTGTGTCCACTCCGCATTTCGTTTTATTATAAAACGTGATTATCTCTGGTTTTTTTATCTGTGGTGGTAGGATCTATAGCTCCACTATTGTGTAAGGTTGATACAAGAAGAACACATTTTCCCTTTTTCGGCACATAAGATACTAATGTGCAATCTTTTTGAAAACCAAAGATGCTGTTGTAAATTGGTCTCTCTTTTGTTGATACGAACTGGGAAGGAATTTCCCTCTTATTTTTTCTTAGGGTGCCAACGAAAGACTTTCTTTGCGAAGTGTTGACTTTTCTTTTAATTCTTTCAGTAATTTTATACTGCTGAACCAATTATCGGCAGTAATATTTCTACCTGAGCCGAAAATTGGTTGTGATAATCTGATGACCACATCATGTGGTTTGTTGCTAACACAATACTGGCCTTGTGGCTGCGAACCGGCATAAATTTCTAGATTATATAAATAAAAAACTTGTGCATCAACTAGTGCGAAAATTTTTAAGCTATATTTGTTAGGCTTACTGGGGATGTACTGCTTGAAGGCACACCTTCCCCTGATCCCTCAAGTTTGACATCTATAACAACATTTTCCCCGGGAGAATAACATTTCTGGCAGTTTATTACGAACAGAGAAAAAATTTCACGTACCGCTGCCAGTTTATCTAGGATTTTCCGTTCCTCGCGTGTGCTCTTGTCGTCAAATCTCAAACATCGGATGATGAATTTGAAGCGTGTAATGCTCATCACTAGGTGAAGTTTTTCTATACCATCGTTCTGACTTCCCCAAAGGTCTTCTAAACTCTGCCTGTTCCCCTTCCAGATGCCAATCAGAAATAATAATCCGATAAATGCTTTGAGTTCAATGAGATCAATTGGAGTTGCATTTCTTGCACGTGAAAACGAGGATTTTATACTATCAATGTATTGATTGGTTGATTGGACAATAATTTCCAGGATTTCATCGGACACAACTTGACTCCAACATTCTAATGGCGTACGCGCAGTTTTCGCTTCTCCTATAACGCCTGGCAACCTCTTAGTGATGTTGTGTGCTTGACGACGACCTTCAGGAAAAGCGCTAGAGAACCATTTTGTCTCCTTATCTCGTCCCATGTAATAAGTCTGATTTTCTTGGAAATTTGTACTCTCGATTTCGTCCTCTTCATCATTTGTATCAGATTGTTCAGTCTCGGAATACTCTTCACGAGTTTCTACATTGTCCTCAGCATCTGTATCACTTTCATCTCCGAATTCTTCTTGACCTTGATCATCTTCATCATCCCACAATAATTTTTGAATTTCGTCTATATCCTTAGGATTATTCAAATTGAGATTCCTTTTACGATCCGCCATTTCGACTACCTGTTGAGAAAAAACATTGAATATTATGAGATCGGGCGCAATATATCAATTTGATATTAGATGAAAATAATTCAGTATTTAACAATTTTGCTTCAAAAAAACACTATACATACTAACAAGATAAGGTTTACAACTCACCTGAGATCAAATTTTGGAATTATCAAGAAATTTCAAAACTTCGCGTATTCGGGCGCAATGATTCAATTTGATATTTTCAAGACCACCGTCGTTCACGAAGGCACGCTAGACACTGAATGTTGCGTATGAGCGGTGCGGGTTATAACTAGAGAAGTCATGGGAGTTGCGTTAAACAACGGCTCCCACTCAAATATTCTGTTGAAAAGTATTTCGGCGATATCATTTTGATATTATGCGCCCGACGGAGGGTTAAATAAAAGTATCTGATAACAGTACGCTTTTCCAATTTCTCCATATTCACAAACAATACAGAGGCGTCTTGTTCAGCGTGCTCTCAAACGTAAACTCACATCGCGATCGGGTTGAAACTATACCTACAAGCTATCTAAGGATGGTACTGTAGAAAGCCTCCTCCGAAGTAGGCCCAGTGGCACTATCTCTTGGTCAGGCCGGAAACTTATTAATACAGCCTCGTAGTTTGACACCATTAGTTAAATACAGTTATTTTAATCATTTGGTTTTCCGGCGCGAAATTTGGACAAAACCTGGACTTCTAGTGTTTGCTGTGCACAGTCACTTCATTAGCATCATGGGCTAAAAGATCTCGTCATATGCCGTTCGCTGTTCCAATGATACGGTGCGAACTGAAAGACCATGCATCAGATTGTTATATCTGTCAAACTTCTATAAAAGGTGTTAATCACAAATCTAGACTCTCTGTGAACTATCCAAATCTACAATCTGCTCAAAGACCTATCCCACACAGTGATGGTTTCCATGTTCCTCAGCCTCCAGTAAACATGGATGATTTGACCGAAGAAAATGTATCCGAGAGTTCAGATTCCAAACCGACTTTTGAGTCCAGTACTTCAAACAGAGAATCCCATTTTATAACTCAAAACGATTTCAATGACTTGGTACGTGATTTGGATCTCAGTAAAAGACAGGCAGAACTGTTGGCGTCCCGACTTCATGACAGGTATTAAAATACCAGAGTATCCGTATACAGAACTCGACATACGCACTTCTAAGTTTTCTTTCTCAAGATGGCAATATAGAGTTTTGCAGTGACATTCCTTCAGTGATGACGGAGTTGACGTTTGAATATAAAACATCTGACTGACGGTTGTTTATGGTTCCTCAAAGGTTAGTTTAAAAGCTGTACTGTTACATAATGGTAATAAATACCCTTCTGTACCGGTCGCTTATGCTACTGAAATGAAAGAATCATATGAAAATATGAAATCACTGCTAGAACATATCAAATATAACCAATATTCCTTGAAAAATGTGGAGATTTGAAAGTAATTGTTATTTTGCTAGGTCTACAGCTTGGATATAAGAAGTTTTGTGGTTTCTTCTGTGAATGGTAAAGTCGAGACAAAAAAAGTCATTTTGTCAAAAAGGAGTGGCCTAAGTAAAACGCTCTTATACCAGGTCAACGAAATGTTCTTCACACTCCTTCAATAAATCCTGAAAATGTATTGCTACCTCCATTGCATATCAAACTAGGATTAATGAAAAGTTTTGTCAAAGATACGGATAAAAATGGAGATGGTATTTGTTACTTGAAACAAAAATTCCCAAAAATCGGTGATGCCAAAATGAAAGAAGGAATATTTGTAGGGCCACAAATAAGAGACCTACTGGCTGATGAAGAGTTTGAACAAAAACTTACTCCGATCGAAAAATCCGCATGAACATGTTTTCGAAATATTGTTCGTAATTTTCTTGGAAACCACAGAGCCGAAAATTACGTAGATTTAGTCAATAACCTCTTAACGGCTTACAAAAACATGGGATGCAATTTGTAGCTCAAGATTCACTTTTTACACTAGCATTTGGATTTTTTCCTCAAAATTTGGGAGCCGTTAGAGTTCAACACGGTGAGCGGTTCCATCAGGAAATATTCAACATGAAAAAAAGGTATCGAGGCAAGTGGTGTTAGCTGATAACAGTTGGACACTCAAAAGAGATGTACCTGACGCTAAATATTCTCGAAAATCCTGAATAAAAGTAAATATAAGTTATTTTTTTCTTCATTTGAACCATTTTTTTAATACAGATTAGTTACAGACTAGTTGTAGATACCAAATAACCCATTCAATTTCATTTAACCTCCATTAAGGTCATAATTTCTCATATCAGTGTATTGCGAATTACTATCGTCGATTCCCGGCTCTGGAACAGTGTCCCTCACAGAGTTTGAGGTTAGTAGTGATTGTTTGATTGTTTACTTATAGGAGTCTGAGCGTTATATAAGTTTTTCGATTTGCTATTTTCGATATTCTCGCGAATTGACTACCTCGCCTTTCCTTGCCTATCAATTTTGTATAGTCTCCAAAATAATCATAAGAATATTCTCAGATTGATAGTGCTTCTTTCTTGAATCGGAAGCGTTTCACCTTAAGACAGTTAACTTTCATGTTATTGATGTAGGTATTTCTATTTCTTATTATCTTTTAAGAAAGCTCTTGCAAATCCAGAAAGTCAAAAAATTTCAATTCATTGACTTGACATGGATATTCAACTTTGGTTCTGTTCCGTTTAGATCGTGATTTTTTATGCCAATCGTGTACTGTATGGACTAAAGTAATTTTTTCTCTTTCTCTATCGCACTTTGCATTGAATCTACTTCCATGTACGAGTGTCCACTTTCCAGAAATTTCTGTTCGATGCATTCTAAATTCGGCTGAGATCTAATCATATATAAGAGAAGTGCTGCAATATTTTGGTTTCTGTTTTGTCCTCCGCAAGTATCCGAGTAGAGAGTTACCTTTTTTACATCAGCGGTTAAAGTTTGGAACCATTTTTTCAGGCAAGATCCGCTTTCGGAACTCCTCCTTTTTTTATGGGCGCTTCCCATAAATAGGCGAACCTGTTACACCACATGAGTAGACGCCTGGAAAGAATTGAGGTGTCTGTTTACTCGCTTCTTGAAGAGGGCCAAATTGTAGGATGTTGGGAGATGTTGAATGGAAGGGAGTTCCACAGTTCACCGGCTCTGTAAACGAAGGAATTCTTACAGAGAGAGGTTCGAGGGGTCGTTAAATTTACCGCCATATGATGAGAACGCCTTGCCAGCCTAGTGTTGCGGCAAAACATGAGTTATTCCGGAACAAGGTCTTTCAGCTTCTTGGAGCATCTTCCGTGGAAGTATCCGTAAAACAGAGAAAGGTCAGCAACTTGTCTTCTGAGAGCTAGAGGTTGGAGATCTCCGGGTGGTCGATGAAGCGCACAACCAGTTTTTGCACACTATCCAAACCAGGTCGAATCTGCGCCTCATATAGTAGCAACAGCTGAGATGACGTGAAGTATTGCTTGACTCTGGAAAGAAAACTAAATTTAGCTGATGCCGACTTAGCTATTGCTGATACTTGTTCATGCCAGCAAAACTTGGGGTTGACCATTATTTTAAGAAAGTGCATCGAATCTTTGGATGCAATCTGTTGGCCTTGCATTATTAGATGAGGTACTCCAGCCGAGACTTTTCTAGAAAAGGGAGTTGCCTGCGTCTTGTTTGCGTTGAAGCTCACCAGATTCTTGAAGCTCACCAGATTCAACTGAGCCGACTCAGATATCTTCTTTAAGTCAGAGTTTTAAGTTATTTATTTGTTGACATCTCTGAGGATGAGATTCCGCAGCTTTAATCGGCCGCAGACTACTGAAAGATGAAACCAGGGTACAATCGTCCGCTAAACCGAAAGTCTTGTTCTCTGTAGATGGCAGAAGATCGTTTATCTGCAACAGAAACAAGGTTGGCAAAAGAATGGATCCCTGAGGTACTCCTGCTTGCAACTAGTAACAATCAGATGTTATACCATCGACCACAACTTGTGTTGATCTATTTGAAAGAAAGCTACTTATCCAACCCCGCAATTTTTCGGGAAGCTCATATGCAGCAAGTTTATTCAACAAGGCTGCATGTGAAACCCTAAAGAAGGCTTTAGAAATGTTGAGGGCTATTGCTCTAGATTCCCCATGTTTTTCCATCGTTGATGTAAAAGCATGAGTGACGTAGGCGAGCAGATCCCCTGTCGATCTTTGCCTGCGAAAACCATACTGAGTTTTGGGGTAAGGATTTCTTTCCTTTCTTTGGGATCGGTTGAATTCTCGCTATTTTCCAGCTGCTCTGAAAAGTCTGGCTGCAATCTTTGTTGAACCATGGCTTTTGTGCTGTTGTTCTTTTCATGTTATGAGTGATGTAGAGATCCATTCCCGCATGAATGATTTCTGTAACAGATTCAGTGCACACATAGCAGATATAAGGTTGTGATCTGAGTTGCCTAGCGGTGCTAAGACCTCCACTCCAAAATCATCTGAATCTGAAATCAAAAAGAGATCGAAAGTATTCGGGAAGTCGGTTGGGTGATCAGGTATTCTTGTCGGTTCGTCGACTAGCTGCGTTAGATTATGGCTGATTACGAAAGTTTCAGCCTGTCTTCCTGCTTCATCTGTTTCATTGGAGTGGCGGAGGCAGTTGGTGTGGTGAATATTGAAGTAACTCAGTACAATGATCTCAGCTGCCAGATGATGTGTCTGAACCCAATCCACCTTATCAACTAGATTCGTTGGCAATCCTTCCCACCCTGGAATCCGGACTATCCGCCAGATCCCGAAACTTAGTCACACAGTTGACCAATTCAAGGGGCCTATAGCTGGATGTGGTGGTATCACACTGGGCGACGGGGGTGAGGCCACCCATTAAGTTCTGTCCATGCAAAACAATACACTCTGTTCGAAAGAGCCAACTAAAACTGTTAAATTGAACATATAGTTTTTCTACTATCTACTTCCGAAGAAGATATCCGTAGAACCGTTTGCAGGTCAAATGTTGCTGTTACAAAAGTTGAGTCTTCCGAAGCAACTTTTTTGTCAATCTCTTTACTTTTATCTGCATCGTTTTTCGTTGAATATGGCTTTGATATTCTTTTTTTTTGCATTCTTTTCTCCTCCTTTGGCAGAATCGTATCGGTACTACGTTTGGCATTGAACTTTTTTAGTATAAAAATGAGAGATTATAATTTGTACAAAAATGTTTCTTTAAATTGAGTGAGAAACAGGATTGTAATTGTTTTCTTCTCAAAATTGAAGATATAACTCAAAATTTTCTTAATGTTCAATATCGAATCTCTCCATTGTCGGAAAACTCTCAATGTGACTTTCACAATTTCTACATCTACATTCTTTGTTTTATTTTTTCGGCGTGTGGTCTCCTCTGTTATCTTTCGTATGATCCCAAACTATTTCTCATTTTGAAAGCCGTGTTTATTGACCATTGTTGATACTCAAAGTTCTCATGAAAACTGCTGGCAAACTCTTATTTTCTTTTTGTCTTTAGAAAAAATACATTTTTTAGCATTTCCTCTTTGCAAACTATCTTCTCCTTCTCTAGGCCTGCGAGATTTTGGAGAAGACTCCTCAACGGTGGTGAGAATGAAATCTATTTTACGTTCAAGGTATTTGAGTTCCCACTATTCTTTGCAAATTTTGATCCGATCTTCTTCAGAAAATTCCGTACTGCATTTTTCGCAAGAGACCGCTCTTGTTAGTTTTGGAAGACTGACTTTACTCTTTTTTGTAGTGTAGCTCAAACATTGGTTCATTCTTTTTTTATTCAAATGTTTCCGGTCTTTCCTTTCTCCATCGTGTATTTTTCTTTGGTTGGTCACTTTCTTCTGCTGTTTCTGTATCATTTACATTATCTTGCATCTGACATACCTCGTTCTGTCTGAAATTTGTGTCAAGAGTGGAATCTGAGGAGTCTTCTGATTCTGGTTCATAGTGTTCGTCTATGTCCGAATTTTCACTCAGTAGATCAGTTGATCTTTCAGAACCAGGTGATGAGCATTGATCTGAAACGGTATTTATTAAGACCAATTAAAAAATATCGTGCTCAAAGTAAGTAATTTTTTATCTGGATGAAACTTGGGTTGACCAAGGGTATACGGTACAGAAAAAATGATGAAAACATAAAAGATTGTCGTCAAACCTTTCTTCAATGATTGTATACATGATTTCAGGCTCCGTCAGGAAAAGTAGGACGTATAATAATAACGCAGATAGGTAGTGTTGACGGTTTTCTGGATGGGGATTATTATCATTCAAAAATAAAAGTACTGGAGACTATCATGAGGAAATGAATACGGATGTTTTCGAAGAATATTTTGAACAGTTGTTGTTTGATTTCACTAAGATGTTTTATATTAAATCCGAAACAATGTTCTCGCTGTTTTTTCATGAAACTACAACTTTATTGTGAAAAATGATTACAAATGAATCACTCAAAATATAGCCCATCGCTAGCTACAACTTTTTCCCATCTTTCTGGTAGAGCTCAAATACCGTGACTGTAGAAGTGTTCGTTGTTTGAGACTATCCACGAATCAAGCCATTTTCGAGCTCTCCATATGAGCGGAACTGCTCATCAGCCAGACCATGTGTCATCGTACGGAACAAGTAATAATCGGATGGTGCAATATCTGGGGAATATGGCGGGTGGAGTAGGACTTCCCATTTGAGCGTTTTCAAGTAACTGGTTTGGCAACGTGAGGCCAGGCATTGTCATCCACCAAGTACACGGGCACTCCCCAAGATTTTTTTTCTTTAGATTGCTGTAATGAATGAAAACCCTTTCTTTTTTTCCGCTGAAGCAGTTGTTCACAGGCGAAGAAACGAACGTCTCTTGGCTTAAAATCATAACGAACATAGTTCCTTGCATTTGAATCATTCCCAACGCATGCAATCGCTTGAAAATGGCCTGACGGGTAACTCTTAAGGCTGAAGCAAACTCTTCTCGTGTTTGTCACGGATCCTCATCGAGTAACGCCTCCAATTCAAATCCGTTTTTGAAGCGACGGAACCAATCCCGGCACGTTGTTTCACTTGGAGCAGCATTTCCGTAAATTTTTTGGAGCTCCCTATGAGCTTTAGCCGCCGTTTTCTTCGAATGAAAGAAAAAAATCAACACTTCCCGCAAATGACGACTATTTGGCACAAAATCAGACATTTTCTCACAAGTATATGACGCAAAAACAAAATCACTAATGTGTCACAGTGATTTGTTTACCACATGTATAAGCTTTGTTCAAGACGTTCTTGATATTCAAAAATCGATCAGCACTTACTGCTGGGGCCATCTATTGATAAACAGCGAGAACTTAGTTGCACACCTAACAGTAATGGATAACTCAAGCTACCACTCGCGACAGATTGAATCAACGCCAACATCTTCATGGCGTAAAGCAGACATCATTATTCTGGAAAAGTGATGGAATATATGAAATTTCAATTGATCCTGATCTTTCAGAACTTCTACAAGGAGCTACCGATATTTTGCAATCTTGCACGTATAATATTTTTTATTTATCATTTGAGTTCTATTTCAGTCATAAGTGATGAACAATTTCCTATTTTAATCTTTTTGGCATTTCATTTTGATTTACCTAATTCATGTATCAGAAAAACAACGAAGGGATAACTGTATTTTCGTGAAGTAGTAAAAAAATTGCAGCTATTCGGTACGAATTTTAAAATGAAATGAATAGATGTAGTCTTATATTCTCTCCTGTCGTCAACTGGTTACTGAACACTAAATATCATTTTTGTGATTCTCACTGTCCATTGAGTCCATTCATAGAACCCAGAAGATTTGGTATTATACAGGCTGTTTCAGTTATGCAGTTTTTAATTTCTACAGGAGATTCTTCATCAAAAAACGTGGAAAAATGCCTATAAACACATAATCATAATAAAAAATTGAACTATATATTATACTATCACAAGAGTTTATTGGAAATCAGGATGCAAATTCTCTCGATCATCTTCAGCTGACGACAAGTACTGAATACGTATGATATACCAGCATGTTTTGTAAGAACCGCCAGACAACTAGATCAATTTTTAACTCACATAAATAGCATCGATCCCAAAGTTAAATTCAAAATAGAAAGAGAAGTCGATAATCAAATTCTCATTTTAGACCTAGCAATTACTCGTAAGGAAAACTCAGTTTTGATGTATATCGAAAACCCACCTTTACAAATATTTGCATCCCCTATGGCAACACTCCGAAAATTTCATAAATACCCTGTGTTTAACTCAATGATTCAGAGGGCTTTCACGCTGCCATTATCCGAAAAAGATATGTCCAGGGAAATTTCAACTACTGAAGAAATAGCTAAGAACCTCACTATAAAATACATAAAATCTATTCCTACTATTGTTCCGAACACGACTGTCACGTCGACAAAAAACTTAATACTGATTTGGTCATTTTTGTATATCAATGCTCAGTCCCTTCACTCAGAGTTTAACGAGCTTCTAGGTTTAATAAAAATACCCAAACTCCACTTAATTTTTATAACCGAATCTTGGTAGCAAATATCCCAGCCAAGTAATTTGTATGCAATAAGGAATTACTCTTTTTTCCGAAGAGATAGTGTTGCTACTACACGCGATTATGGTGGTGTTTGTGTTTATGTTCATGATAACATTATGAGTACTTTCACTATCACTACTTCATCACTAGATACACCAGGAATAGACACCATTTTCTGTACATCCATTATCAGTATTTCAGTGTCTATTTAGGATGTATTTATCGACACGGACCCTCAACCTTCGACCATTTAATTTTCAACCATCTTGCTGCCACATCTTCATCCAAATAATATACTTTATTTATTGGTGAAATTGCCCTGATATTAAGTGGCCTATTCATACTTCTTCAATGCCTTCAATTGAATCTAGTTGATATGCCTTGGCGGATATCGCATTGAATTCCAATCTTCAACAAATTATCGACAAACGTACTCGATTTCGTTTGGAAAATACTCCTGTAATGGCAACATTGTTACCATCACTAAGTTACACGACAAAACACAGGATCAGGCAACACCGCTGTACTTCCTCGACGAGTAGTGCAGAACGCACGATGCTACGACGCAGATTGACAGCGCAGCCCCGAGTGACTATTACTTGTTTCCTGAACCACCGCTGTGGCCAGGTGGGAAGATCACACGCTTCCCAGATTGTACACATGCGGCTGTCGGTTCGATTCCGGCGAAGGTTTGGGTGTTGTATGCGTCTTTGAATTTGACAGAGTCGCCTATAGAGGGCATAAACTTCCGAAGACCAGATAACTTGTAATCCTTGTGGTGGCAGTTATCATTGCACGGTCTAGGAGAGTGGTTCGGAATCCACTATAAGCTGTAGGTCCACCTGTGTAAATGGGCATAGTTCCCGAGCACATCGTTAAAAGAAAAAACAAACAAACAAACTTGTTTCCTAACCTCGAAACATAGCTTGGCGGTAAGAGATTTGTGGGCAATGAAGAAGTAATCGAAGCTGTAAATGGGTATTTTGAGGAACTTGACGAATCAGTCTATAGAGATGGTATCAGTAGACTAGAACAGCGCTATGAGAAATGTATCAGCTTTCAAGGAGATTATGTTGAGCAATAAGAAAAAATTCTTAAAAACGTTGTTTTTCTTGGTCAGGCCGGAAACTTATCAATCCATCCTCGTATAGTGACAGTTTCGAGCCCTGGATCGTATTACTGATTATCGACCCTCACTTGTGTTCATTTGAAAAACGCTTGCCTTCCCATGTAAATCATTTTTCAACTCGAGAACAGCTGGGATGCCCAAAATATTTCTAAAGGCGAAAAAATCAAAATTGGAAGATCTTTTCAATAAATATTCTTGAGAAGACCATTACACTGATTGTAATGGGGTCAAAGGTAGCATGACCCTAAAAAAATATCGCCCTGTATATTTTCGCAACTATTGTTCAATCAAATTAGTAAGTAGAAAAAAATTTTTCCGCAAATTGGAGCTAGATAATATCTCAAGAACGAGCACTTTTGGACATAAGTTTTTTGGAATTTTTTTCGTGTTGTGATGGGAAATTTCCTGTAGAAATTAATTATCTGAAACACCTTGTATTAATATGTTATTCCTTCGCTTGTTCCCTTGTAATTTCGATGGTGTATTCCCTATATGTTTTCATTGGGAAATAATAATATCTCTTTGTTCACAGTGAAATTGGAGCTTCTTACAGAAAGGATAAAGCAGGATATATTATCCCCGAAATATACCTAAAAGACTTTCTATAAAATATTGCTTGAAATATTTTCAAAACCTAGGTCTCCGATTTAGAAATGAATATATAAATATACATATGTAAAGTCTTTTCCTTAAAATATCTCATATTGTTCATATAATTAGCTTCCCCAAATTACCTTACGAAAATATTTAAAGCAATTTGAATCATTGCAAATAATATAGTGTTTACGAATTCTGTTCAAGTTTCATACATCAGCAAAATAGTCATTTGGATGATTACAATATTCCAGAAAGCTATCTCTTATAATAGTTTGATGTAGCAAAATCAATAGCAGTATTTTCTAGTTTGTAAACAAATTTGGTAGATATGACCATGAGATTACAATGTTTGAAATCACATTAAAATTAATCATTGGATGGTTATTTCAGTTATGATATGCTGGAGTCGAAGGATAAAAGTTACATTATTGATTTCCTTAATTAATACATCATAAAATAGTTTCAAATATCTTTTGGTATTCGGGTGGGAGATAGACAGTTCGAAATATGATTAAATATTTAATTATCTTCCGGAATAATCTCTCAAATTTATTCAGATTTCAACAATAAATATTTTTGATAACCAGAGAACGAAGGTGCTGGACATTATTTCTCAAATTCGTTCGCATTTATATACTTAATTTAACAAAGTACAGTTAAAAACGTTATTTATTGTGTAATTACCATCAAAATAACTATGTTTGAAATTCTATAAAGAAACGATCCAGGTGATTTCACAGATTTGTGGATCGTAATTCTCGAACAGAAAAATTCTGTAAATCATTCCGCCAATAAGAACCCGGCAGGCAATCTACCCCCACGTTCTGACGACCAATGAGTGAAGTCACATCTAGAGATGTAACCTCGCACCGCATATAAATAGCATGGACGCGCATGAACCTCTTAGTCTATCGGAAACGCTCTTTTGATCAAGGTATTCGGTAACTTGTTGCGTGATTCGGATCATACTACTTAAAGTGTACAAGTGACTAAAATTAAATGAAATATGGTGTTAGCATGTTTTTCATTTTGACAATTTTATTGTTTGAAATACAACATTGGCCCCACAGATTATACTGGTTGGGCAATAAAGCTATACTTAAATTAGTTCGAATCATAAGTTTGAAAATATTACCTTAAAAATAGTTTCAAGAAGAATGAAAGTAGTATTTGTGATAGATCAAAATGTTTCAACGCGAATTGATGAAGTTTTATAAATTTAATATATCAGCAACATATATATGATTGATTCTGAATATCCTAACCATCTTGAATGATTATCAAAATATCAAATCACGTTTACTTAACTTTGACACTTCAAGTTTCTACATGAAAAAACGTAGATCACGTTGTGATATTCCAAATATATAAACTGTGACAGAACGATGTATTTGTATAACTAGAAAGTTTGTGTTGATATAATGTATCTATTATCCTTACCATAACACTGCGGTACTGTAGTGAGAATGTGAACATCCAGGTTCTGGATCCAGTGTGTCATTATTTCTAGGAGTTTTTTCTGGGTTTTATTTCCACAATACATCACTTTTGATGGATGAACATCCAGAATACTTATGCCAGCTGTCTCCAAAGCAGATGAACTTTAAGAGGATCTGTTTCTGATTTCAGTGTAATGATGGCATAAAAGGCAGACTGCATATTGACATCTTCTGATGTTTTGGTGAAACCTTGAGAAAGTACAATCGATGCAACAGAAACTGGAGGTTCAGGTTCAGAGGTTTCGTTAATTGTGGCAGTAGCCAGTGTGTCTGAGGACGAAATTGTTTCTGCTCGTGGATCAACTCCATTGTTTGAATTTATGTGATTTATGTCACTGAAGGCATATTTGTTCACTGGTCAAATTCTAATTTGTTCGAACCCATAAACTTCATTCATGACTACTGCAGTTTTTAAACAACCTGGCCACGTCATACTCATTTTTAATGCGTCTAGGATAAGTTTCTTGAACATATTAACTTCTCTCTAAAAATAAGTTTTCAGTAGGCCATATACGGCCACATACATAGGTTGCATTTCATGAGTAATACGTGGGGCCTACGACAATATTATGACGAAAATCTTACTTGCGTATTCGAAATTAGGATCGAATTTGTGGCTCTCATGGTTATCCAAGAGTGAAAGTACCTTTTTGTCGGCACTAGGGCGTACATATTCTACGAAGAAATGCATCCAATAAAGAAACACCTTTCCTGAAGTCCAATCAAGTACCTTGAGTCCCGGAAGTCTGAGTTGCATCTTCTTTCTGACTAGAATGACGAAGGCTGGTAAAAATGACCCAGCAGCATTACAGCAACCGATGACCATGCCCGGACTGCTAATTATGCCCACTTCTTTCTTTCTTTTTGTTGATAGTACTTCAAGGGGTTTGTTGGTTGATGTAGAAATACCAGTTTTATCCATATTGAAGAATCTAGATGCATCAATGTCGTGTATATTAATCATATACTCAAGATTTTCGTAAAAATGTCATACATCATGATTGTAACTAAACATCTCCAGCATGTTTATAGTTATCCAGATTTTTGGGTTACTTAAATTATTCTTCTTAGCGTAGACGTACGCCAAATTCTCGAACTCATCTCGACTTAAACCAGACCAGATAGGTCATTAACTCTATCTCCTGATCTGCGCTGGAGAAAGGATGCAATCTGGCAAGTTTACGTGAGATTTACCACTTTTGACGTGTCCATACAAAGTCGCGTAAGACTACCCATATTTTTTGCCGTCCCTGCACCAATTCTCCAGCCTTGTATAAATTCATGCATTACATCTTTATCCCAAGACCCTTGGTTATTTTCCGTATTTATGCAGATCTGCAACAAAATATTTGCTACATAATATTAAATGAAAACGTGTGACACTCGGGGGTTGCCGTGGTAAAGTTATTGCATAGAATTTTTCATCAACTTATGCAATTATAATTATTTATTTATTTTTATTGTTGTAGTATACTTCTTTCTTTGATATTAATGATAAGTTACACTTTTTGAGCCTGTGACCGATAAGAAAACAATTTTTTATTGAGTAAATGAGAAGTTAATATCCTCTAAAATATTTTTATTATCTTACAAAACATGTAGGTTATTCAGGAATTTTTATCATATATGGTAACTGAAGTAAGAAACATAAGTTTGACAATTGATATCCTGTAAGTAACTTGAAAATACCGCGTCAATGGTGGTCCCATATTCTGTTGTGGATTCTTGTGGATCAGTTTACATTTTCAAATTCAATTTTTCCGAAGAAAAGTTGTCAACCGCTCTGATTTTTTTATCAGCGAATTTGATGTTGAAATCGCTATGCGGTGAGTGTGGCATTATAAATATATGATAGAGGTAATTCAAGATCTCATGGCACGTGCGTCACAAATATTCTGCGCGAGGGTGGTGCTTCCATTCGTGAAATTCGGTATTTCTAAAAACGTTTTCGTCACTAACGCAGAGAGCGCGAAGCGGAATATCAATACAGAGCTGAACTTACCCAACCGATAGATGCAATAATTTCGTTTTTCGAATGAATTGCTCACCGTGGTGTGCATAATTGTTTTTAACACTATTCAAAGTCGGATATTCAGTGCATCAAAATCAGCCAACGTAGATCATGGGGTAGGTTTGGCAATTGTTTTTCTAGGTGAAGTAAATTTAACGCCTTCTGGTTTTGAATCATTCTCCTGAACAATTTGATGAATTGTTCGCACGCTGTCACCCGTAGCTTCTGATACTCTATCATATAGTGAGTCGATGGGTATAATAATGTTCTTGGCCTTTTTTTATCGACGCATGAAATGGTACACTGGAAAAATAGGTTCCCACGCTTGGCTATGAACAACTCGCTTCAAATTCTTATCGCTGTTACAAAAAATGGCAAAATTAAAATGAAATTCTTTTCATTAAACGAATATTGATACAGAAAAAATGGAAGTTGGGACTGTAATATATATTTAGAAAGTCTGGATGCCCAAAAAGGTTTTTCAATCATTCTGTATATCAAAAACGAAAAAAAACATTCTTGTGTATCGCTTCATCAAGAATGCTTGGCTTTCTTTATTAGACCTTTTTAGACAATAATATTGATTATGTAATGTTGAACTAATCTATGGATAAAACTATAAAGCTAAAATTTCATGCTAATTACGACAGAATGACGAATTATGGGTTATTATATCGGTGGGTCTATGATGGACTATAATTGAATGAGTACTGAAATATTCAATACTTGTTTCATTTGAAGAGAATACTTACATTTTCATCAAATGCGGAACTGCAAAGTCTTGATAAAGATTATTTATTCGGTTATTTCAACACACAAGAGAAAATAAATTTACACAGGAGATTCGCAACAGTTACATTCCGGAACACCGATAGCAAGGATCTGAACGCGGCACTGTGCCACCAGCGGGTTAAATTGGAGATGGACAACTTTTTCAGGTAAGGGTGGTATGGACCGAACTTGATCTTTTCGCGCAGGGTGACGCACGTGCCATGAGATCTTGAACTATGCAATACATTAAAAATGTTTTCTACACAGTTTCATTCTCAATTGAAAAAGTCATTTCGATACTTTTATTTCGATTTCTTAGATTCAAAGATTAGGAGGTAGAATTTTCAATTCGAATATTCCTTCCAATAGCTTCTAAAATAGATAGACTAAGCAATTTACAGAATAATATATTTCAAATTGACACGTGACAATAATAAGTATACAAATTTCATCTCAAAAAATCAGCTTAACGCAGGAAATCGTTTTTGATATCCGAGTATCGAAAGATTGTGATGTATTAAATTTGGATATACAATTTACTATCTACAACAGTTTCAATTCTTAAAAAATATTACCCAAAATAATAAGAACCAGCCTATTTATATTGTCTTAACGAGATGTTTCAGTTCGAAAATATACCATTATGAAAAATACATATTGGATTTGGGCCAGCCTCAGAATCAACATAATCGAAACAACGGTAACAGAGAATTTCGATTTTTTTGAGGAGCCCCGATAAAAGAATGCTTTATTGGAATTGACAAATTGACAATTGCTTTTTTACATGATAACTTAGAACATGATCTAGATCGTATTCATATAGATCTATAATATAAATTAAATATCGAATATTTGGTTAATGGAATCTTTATACTTCTATTGTTTTATATATAAATGATAATTTTAGAAAATATGATATCACATTTTTCGTTATTGATGAAATTTTATCTTTCATTATGTTCTTAAGATTTCAATCAGATATTCGGTATGCCAGTGTATGGTCGTTTACTGTACCTATCTATAAATATTAAAGATTATTCCTATAATTGTTAACATGCATGTGATACAAAAATTTTATATTTGTTGATTCCTGCTTGTGCATATTTAAAACTTCAGTTAATGTTTAACATGCCTATGTCTATAAAATTTGTATTTTTTCGTATATTCATGTGGTTCCTTGGAATAACCCCTCCTTCTTCGTTGCAGATGATCAGCACGTTCACTGTGTTGTACAAAGCTGAAAGTTTCTTTATATTATCCGACATAATAAATGTTGAGTCCATATTTTTCATGTTGATGAAATTGAATATATTATATTTGTATTTCAATAGAATGTTTATAGTTTTGTAATTTCTTATATATGTATATGTTCGATAACAATCGTAATTTGATTGTATTTAATCGGTAGTTGTGTGATTTAAAATTTGGTTTTTCAATAAAAATAAGGATGATACAAATTGGAGCTGGGCAATGATGAAAACTCAATGATATGATATATGGAATATTCTTTTTCATCTCACTGATAAATCATAACATACCTTCAAAATGAATCCTTAAAATAACTAGTAATAGGTTCAATTCAAAAACCTATTACAACTGAAGCTTATAAGACTACCACAGATCTTGATTTATTTTGTTTAGAGAGATATCAATTGGATGTAGAGGAAGGATAGCGGAAGACTAATTTCATAACAAAGAGTTCTTTTAAACATATGTCAATTCTACAATATCAGAGAATTGCATAGGGTTGGATGAAAGCATTGCCCTCATTTTGAATACTGAACCATTATTGGAAAATGAAATAACAATAACAAAGTGATACCTCGAAAACAGTAAAACGATAAATTCAATAGAGCCTAAGGAATAGTTTGAAAAAAGAACCTCAATGGTATAATACCCAACTACGATTAAAACAGTCCATCCACTTGAATGAATCCTTGTGCCATTATTATCAAATGCATATAAGCTACTAACACATTGGTCAAAAAGCCCCGGAACTAATCAATAAGAAAACAAAATACTCAAAAATCGAATTAACGTATCAGTATATTCTTCTTGTACTGATACAATCATTTCAACGCTTCTTCAACATTTCTATTCTTTTCTTGTAGAACTATTCATCCTCATCCACAGAATGAGAGTTAGTGTCGGCAATAACCTCTTCGTCCAAGCTAAATCTCTTTCCCTGAAGCATCTTTTCCAAATCAGTCATCGTTAGGTGCCAGATCTGGAGAACAGGATAGGTGCGGTAACAATTCACTACTTGTGAATTGGTACATTGTCTTGATGAAACTATACTTTTCCTTTGCAAGAAAGATACTGCGTATCACGCTGTTGTGTGTGAAGTGGTCCTCCTCAGGTGGATAACGCGGCGTGAGAGGGCTTGTCATTCCTCTGGCGCCCCTCAATAGCCAACAGTCACTATATCATTCCAAACTTGGGATGCACTTAGTTAGCAACCTGCCCTTGCACTGTAAAAGTCGTGATTGTGGTAATTTAACAATCTCTTTTTCTGTGATTGAAGTTGGTTTTGTGCTTTCCGCACCAGTTCTTATTTCTTCAATATAAAGGAGATTTCTCTCCATAATACTCTTCTAACTGTAGTTTTGATCATAATAAATACACTGTGTGAATCTAACCTGCCTCCTTTCACAGTGTCCACTCAGGTAGTATTTAGTTGATAACGACGCAGGCTATATAATCGTCTGGCCTCTCTTCAGATAGTCGATGGACAATATTCCATGTGTATCCGGAGACACAGACGCCATAACCTTATCAGTCGATTGGGGAGTTTTTGGACGCTTTAGACAGCTTTCGCCCTCTGCTATAATTTCAGCAGATGATCTGTTCCACTCTGGCGTGTAGTTGCGTAGTGGTGGATCCACGTTTCATCCATGATCATTTATCGACTCAAAAAATGTTTCTTGTTGAGCTCCAATTCGTTCTCGTTTTCATCTCACTGTGACCAAAGGCAGCACCCCCCTTCAGTTAACTTCTGCAATTTCACCTAGAGATTACTCATAGCACATTTCAACACTTTTTTGATATTTTCTGGCATGTTTGAAAACAGCATAATATCCTAAAAAGTTTGTTTTAGAGAAAGAATTTTCCCAGTAATACATTTCAAGCCATTCCTGGACTTGTAAGCTATTTTTTACCCATCAAATAGCAGTGTTTTATCGAGTCTCGTGACTCTTTTTGATAAAATCACTGGAAACTCCATATCTCGAAAAATACTGACACATTTCTTTCAATGGTTGGAATAACTTGGAAAAATAGCACATTTAATATTTCTGGCGCCATCTATTTCTTAGAACCGATACTTTTTGACCCACGTCTTTCGATCAATTATTCGCTTCTTGTGATGACTTCTTCATAAACCTTTGACTTCAAATAACCCCAGATGAAGTAATTCATAGGATTTAAGTAAGACGAATTTGCAGAATTTGGAGAAGTGCAGTGGAGCTCCATCGAAATGTAGAATCATTCCCTGATCTTGGACGTTCGCCAATAGATTCGGGAGAACATTCGTTCCAAGATGTAGATTCATTTTTCCTGCTAACCTCTTCTGGAAGTAATGTGGTCTAACAAATGAGTTAGACCATTGCAATACTTGATACAGTGAGGGTTCTCTTGTACCCATGACACAACATGACAGTTGTGTGTATTATTTACACAATTCCAAAACTCGTTCCAAGTCTCTTCTGTATTTAACTAACTGCTAACAAAATTCTATTCCAGTGTCCATAACAAGGTTCCAGAGTTTGAACGTTTTGGATGAAAATATTCTTTAATAGTCCTCTCTCAGAAGATTGGTGTACTCCAACTTTTCATTTAGCTCTACTCACGAAATGTCCATGAGGCCTTACACGATCAAGTCGATTGAAAACTATCCATGAAGGAGATACTAGTTGATTTGGTAGTGAGAGTTTGAATTGTTTAATATCAAAATTGGTTCTGAAGTCTTCCAGTTTTGGTCTCGTTTATGATTTGCATCGTGATCATGGGTATGCCTTCAAGGGGAGATCTAGCGTTTCTTTTATTGACTATGATAGCACTAAAGAACAACAAGGAGAAAAGAAAAACGATCGAAATAATATTACAAGCTAAGCAAAACGCTTCACTAATGATCGTTGCTCGATGTCTTGCACTAAGCTGAAGCCCATAACTAGCAAAGCTTCACATGTGAAAACGAAGAAAGTTTCAACAAGTTAATGGAATTCCCTTTATCTCCTCTCTAGACGTTTCAGATTCCTCTTTCATGAATCTGTAAATCAGGTCAGGGGTCCTCCAACTTATGTTTCAAAAAATTCTCTAGATACCTCGAATGTTCTAACAGATCATTTTTCAGCTTCCTTTATAAGCGATCTTCTAGAACTATCCTAACATTCTCGCTAACCGTTGTCAACTGGAGCGACGTCGTCATTACCGAAGATATTGTGGAGAAACGCCTATCTCAGTTTAACGTTCACTCTGAGCCAGGTACCGATGGACTGTCACCCAAACTTCTGAAGTACTGCCTTGAATCACTCATATCCCATGTTCCTGATTTTCAAAAAATCATTTAATTCCCACTGTTTACCTTTACCATAATAAAAGACCTCTGTCACACAAATTTTTAAGAGTGGCGACAAAACATCTCCGAACATTTTTCGCTCCTTCAGTTTGACTTCAGTTGCATCCGAAATCCTCGAAAAAATTGTCCTTGAACACATGCTCGATTTTTCGCAGGAGAACAATGTAATCCCTTCAAACCAGCATGGTTCTATTTCCGTGAGATCAGTCATAACGAATCTCCTTGAATGCTTTTCAACTTAGACCAGATCTGTGGATGCGGAGGGTGCCCCCACCGTCGTCTTCTGCTGAGACTTGAACACTGGAAATCAGTGAAATTCACTCTTGTTGGTTGAGGCTTTCTTGAAGGGTAGAGAGTTTCACTTTAGAATTTGAGACAAGCCATCTTCTCATAGAAATATTACAAGTGGCATGCGGCAAGGATCGGTCGTCGGTCCTGTAATGTATACAGCCGATCTGCCAATGATACTAGAATATAACTAATCACAATTTGCTGACGACACAAACATCTTCAACAACACTATTAGAAATTATAATCTAGTGCACGAGGATCTGAATCATGTGGAAAAAGCGGTGTCATGACTGTGTGCTACCTCCAAATAAACAAAAGTTTATTTTACTCCATGTTGAGAAAAACAACCCTTACCACCTATACTTAATAGACGGACACCAGGCTACCTAGAAAAGTACCAAAGATCTAGGTATCTGATGACTTAAGTTGGGGCAGATTCACATTCAGGAAGTCTCCTCTTGAGCCAAAAAAAATATTTATCTGATGTCGAGATCATTTTACCACTATGATCCATTGGTAGCAGCAAAGATTACTACAACTTACCTGCGCCCCCTCCTCGAATTAGGACCAGTGTGCTGCCCGAATCTGAGAGCTGACGCAGAACTTCTTAAGGGGATTCAACGCCGAGCGACTCGCATTCCTTATGGCAGAAACAGGACAAGTTATGAAGACCGTCTAAAGATAATGAGGTAATAGATACATTTGCGGATAGACGCACAAGAAGCGACCTTATTGTGACGTACAGAGCGCTTGACCTTGACCTCTTTGTATATCATTTAGCCCACTTGCTTCCGCTAAATTCTGATTATTTAAGAGGTTACAACTTCAAACTCCCCAAAGAAAACTTCAAGACCACCTGCCGGCAGAATCCAATGAAGTGTTCATCGCATGCCTCGCCTCTGGAAGTTGTTAATGCCACTAGTATCAACCAATTCATAAATCGATTTGACTCCTGAAGGAATGGTGAAGCTTGAGTGATCTTCCCTCTTTTTTCTTACATATTTCATCTTTGCAGTATTCTTATTCACCGTGTTCTGTTTATTATGTTTGTACCTGTTGACAACTGTTTCATTTTGAAATTTTGTTTCATTGTGGCCCTCGGCCTCGACTCGCTTCCATCCTTGACTCAAACATCAATCCTCTAGACGTCTCTAGACGATCAATCATTGAAATCTAAGATCATCTATAATAGAGCCACCTTCACAATAGAAACGAAAAATTTCTCTTTCTCTTTCAGATGCTGTTACATTCGAATTGCACTTTCCATGTCATGTCTGGGAATTTTTCGTTTGAAAATTTGTGAGGCATTTTTGAAACGAAGAAAACACTTTACTGAATGGATTATTTTAGAGTCCGCTTCTGCCCATGTCTCTTCTTCTTCTTTGTTAGCCTTCTTCGATCCACTTCTGAACATAGGCCTCTCCGTGTCGCTTCCATTCATGTCTGTCTTGTGCTATTCTAAACCACTGTCCTCCGACTTGGTCTTTTATATCGTCGGTCCAACGTCTTTGAGGCCTGCCTCTGCTTCGCTTGGTCTCTTTAGGTCTCCATTGAATAACCCTCAAGGTCCATTTATCTCTGTCCTGCCTTGCATCGTGACCTACCCATCTCCATGTCAACTCGACTATTTTTTTTATAATGTCTGAGACTTGCGTTCTTCGCCTGATTTCATCGTTCCTTACTCGGCTTTTAAGGATATTCCCGGCATTATACGCTCCATGGCTCTTTGAGTAGTCCTTTCCCGAAGGCGGCCCAGGTTAACCCAATTCTTCTGGTTATATCGGCTTTCTGGTTTTCTTTTCCTAGTTTTATTGCGTGACCCAGATAAACATGCTCGTTTACATTTTCGATGTCTTGATTCCCTAAATTGGCACATAACCTTGGTTTTGCCTATGTTCATTTTCAATCCTATACTATTCGACACTTAATTCAGCTGCACCAACATCTCTTCTAACTCATCTGTGTTAGCAGCGGTAAGGACCATGTCATTGCAAAACGCAGATGATTAATGTACGAGCCTTCGATTTTGATGCCCTTTTCTTGCCATACCAATTTCTTGAATACGTCAGCTAGAGCCAGGGTGAAACTTTTCGGTGATATCGTATCATCTTGGCGTACCCCACGTTTGAGATCAATTCTTGCAGTTCTTGTATCATTATCAATTTTGACATGCATAGTTTCTCTCTGGTATATATTCCTTATAATTGCACTGTACCTAGAGTCAGTTCTCTATCGAGTCGAACGCTTTATGGTAGTCTACAAATGCCAAATATATAGGTATATTGTACTCAGTTCTTTTTCCAATAGTGTAATAAGTGGTGCTGTAACCACTCATAAAGCCAGCTTGCTCTGGTGGCTGATAGAAATCTAGTTTCTTGGTGAGGCGTTTTGTTAGGATTTTTTGTGTACCATTCTACCATTCTTCTGGAAGTTCACACTCTTGCAGACATTTGTTCAATAAATTTGAATGAGTTCTTCCATGCGTCCTCCACTAAGTTTCAGCATTTCAGCAGTGATATGGTTCTCTCCTAGACACTTTCCATTTCGCATACTTTTAAGTGCACTTCTAATTTCACTGAGGCATATATCCGGCAGGTCCTCTGATCCCACATTTAATACTGAACTCGATGTGTCCATAACGTTTGGGGACTTGGATGTGTAGAGGTTGGTGTAAAACTCTTTTTTTTTGTTTTTCATCTTTGTCAGCTTTGTTTTACTATTTGAGAGTTTTGATCTGAGAACTCTCATATTGGCATTTTTTTCGATCGTTTTCAGGATCATTCTAGTTTTGTGCGCTCTCAGGTCTCTGCGTATGGCTTTTTAACTCTTTTATTCAATGTCCTGTGTTCTTCCGTTCCTTTTTCAAGTCCCCTTCTTTGGTCCATCTGTACGACTGTAGAGGTAGTGAGCTTCCTTACTTTAGTGCATATTTTCTCCGTAGTTGAGGCGACAATCGATTTTATTTGTTGGTTTAGTTGTTCAATATCCATTCTTATGAGTTTTTCTTCTGGTTGTAACCTTCTTGCTATTTCTGCTTGGTATTCGGCATCCCTTGCTCCAAGGTGATCGATTGTCGGAAATCTAGATTTTTCAATGAGCTTTTTTCTCTCTTGTTTAATATCGAACCGGAAGCAAGCTCGTACTACTGTGTGGGGTCCGGGCTTCTCCAGGTCCATTTGCGTTGAGGAGGTTTTTTAAAAAATGTATTTAGACAGTAAAGGTTCTCTTTCAAGAGAAACTTCACGAGCATTTCCCCTCTATCGTTCCTTATTCCTAGGCCGTGTCCACCGATGTTTTCTGTATCATTTGCGTCTTCTTGCCGATTTTGGCGTTGAAATCAATGGTTATGATCGTGAAGTACTCGTTTTCTGCTCCTCTTGCAAATCGATATCTCTTCATATAGCTGTTCTACCTCTTCATCTTCCGATGTACTTGTTGGTGCCTATTTGTTAATTATTTGTACTGCATAGCGCTTGTTTGACGACAATGTAAGATATATGACTCTATCAGAAACAGCGCAGAGTTTGGATACTTTGTCTGTATAAGCATACTCCTCCTGTATGATTATTGATATCGGAGTTTTTCTAATGAAGTATATCCAATTCAGGTTCTATCTAATTCAAAAAGATGTTCTTCCGTTCTCATTGTGCGTATGTTATATGCGGCAACAAATATGCGGTGTTTCATGTTCTCATTTTTTCTAGTCAAGAGTTTGCTCGTGTATACACCACGAACAAAGGTTTGTTCATGTGTAATAGCAAATTCAAAATCGAACTCATCCTCATTCCTAATTAACGAAGACAATTCCTTTTCATTCCAACAAAATACGGATATCCAGCATTTCTTGAATTATAACTAGCGCAATTTTCTAGATCTTTGCTCGTGTTCTTGTCACAAACATTGTCAAAAATTTTAATATTATTTTCGAACTTCAAAACAGAGATCTTTCTGTTCAAAACAATATCAGCGGATTTTATTGTTACGAAGAAACAAATTAATACTACAGAAAATTATCATTAATAATTTCAATATCATCACTGTGTTGCTAACTCTAGAGTCCCAAAGGTAATGAGTATATCCTTGATATTTAAAATTGGAAAACCGAATTATCATCACAAATCTCTCTCATTATGTCATTGAATTTTAAGAAACAATTTGAATCTGTCCATCTTCAAGTTTGATGCGAAGAATTAATAGTTCTGCTTGAATAATTATTTTTGAGAAATATTGTTCTTTGTGTACCTCTAAACTGGAAACAATTTTTCGCATCAAATATTAATGGTAAATAATTTCATTTGAAAAACAAAATGAAAACCTGGAAGAAGGTATTTCCGATTATTTTCATACATGTAGTTTTTCGATATATAATTTAACCCATGAAGGAGATTTGCTAATTGTACCTTTTTAGTATAATACCTACATCGAACTTTCCGGAAGATTCGAATATTTATTTTAGCTCAGCGTTTCATTTTAGTGTCATAATTTGGTGATTGTATTGAATTTGTAATAAATGACTGTATATAATGTCCAAAACGGATAATATTTAGACCTTCTAAGGTAGAAACAGTATTATTTGAAATTTACCAACAAACTTTTTAAGAAAACTCAATAAAAGATTATAGACTCCAAAACTATTTCTAGTTTTTCATTCAATGTTGAATGATTTCCAGAAATTAGCTTTTTCATATCGCTATGTCTAAACATCAGAGTAGTACTCTGACATTTTGAATTTATTTGACAGACGGATACATGTACATAATTAATTTCTTCTGATTTCATAATTAGATTTTATATACAAATTATTCGAAATACTTCCTAAGAGCAGAAATGATAAATTGCAGAACCCATTAAATAAAATATCCATTTAAAATGTTTGTTTGAATTCAAGTCACTCTCTATATCTGATTAAGTTCCATTATTTATAGAAGTAATCTTATCAAATATTCCTTTGAGAGTTAGTTGTGATCCATCGATGTAATAACAATACCATATGTTGTATTCCAGGAATTAACGACAGATTCTTGTTTCTCTTCACTCTTTGTGGAATGTCAAACTACGTGAAAAATAAGTTCCTGTCATTTTGTTTTGTTTGAGGAGGTCGTTACTTGATGAAAATTGATATACATATCAATGAAATAAAACTATGGTATTTAGATTTTCACTATATTACCAAAACTATGACCGGTTTCACCACACTGTGACTTCATCAGATATATATATATATATATATATATATATATATATATATATATATATATATATATATATATATATATATATATATATATATATATATATATATATATATATATTCTTTGAAAAGGAGGATTTACAAAAATTCGAATTGTATTTACAATAAATGCTTATATCTATAATTTTGATGTGTCAGAAAAACACAATCGTAAAAACAAGCGAATAAATAGAATACCAGCGGAAAAAAAACAGACCATGCCTGTTCCTTAATCTGGCATCTAAACTCTCATCATGCCTCCTACGATTGGCCGTAAAGTGTTAGTACAGGAAATGTAACAGAGGAACCCTACTATCTTGCGTATGATTCAGTAAACGAGTGAAGAAACCTGTGGAAAAAATTCGTTTCCCTGTCACTATTGCACTAGCAATAGCTTGTCTGTTTATGTTGTGTTAGTGTCGTGTGTACAAAAAGAGTACCAATCATCTTGCACTCCATGATTTCCAGTACTTCTTCACGAAGACGAGGGTGGAAAGGAAGGGGAATTGGAACTGGAAAAATCTGTAACAATGGAAAAAGAAAATCAGCAGAAAAATATTTCATCAAAACATACCTAACTCTTATATGTCTAAACTCACTTGAATCTAAGAACTCAACTAATGCTCCTGTTTTTCAACAGGGAACATCTCATACACCTTTTAGGAATGAAGCCCTACATGGGTGTAGCCCTTGCCTTATCAACATGGTGTTTTCCTATGGTGTACCATAGGAAAACAAAACACTGAGGGGGAGCAAAAAACTAATCTCCTAAATAGACTAAAAGTTCTCCACCCAGTTGATAAAATTATCTGAAACGGAATGAATTTCTTGAAAACCACCCGTAAAATGGTAAATAGGACAATCGAGGACTAAATGTCTTATTGTTTCTTCAGCTGCGCCACATTCACATGCCGGACTTTCTACAGTATTCTATTTGAACAACATACTATTATTACGACCATGTCTTGTCCTGAGACGATTTAATGTACACCAATTTTTCCTACTTATTTCGAAACCTGCAACCCTTTTGGAAGGATCCTCTATGAGAACTTAATTAAAAACATCAACTTCCTGCCATTCAGTTTTCCAAAGATCAACAGCCTTCACCTGTGTATGCAAAAAGTCAATCGACCAAATGGGTTTCCTAGATTTCAATCTCAGGTTAGCTGGATTTTGAAGATCGTGCATTATCGGAAAAACTTCTGGAAATGAGTGATACTTATCCCAAGACGATTTAAGAGCTAATTTCCAGCGAATATGAGAAGGAACTATATTACAAATAACTGGAAGCCAAGGGGTAGCAGTTGAACTGATACATCCACTTATAACTCTCATAGAACAGTTCAACTGAGAATCAATCTTATTGACATGAGCTCTATTCAACCACACCTGACAGCAATATTCTGCTGCTGAATATACTAAAGCTAAAGCATAAGTTCGCAAAGTAGAGACTCCGGCGCCACAATTAGATCCAGCTAGTTTATGTAGTATATTGTTTCTTGTTTTCAACTTCTGACATAATTTATCAATATGAAATTTGAAAGTCAAAGAACGATCAAGCTTTACACCAAGATATGTTGGAGTGAAATTATGAATTAATAGTGATTGATTGAAGAATACTCTTAGTTGCCTATCCTTCTCATGATTATTCAGATTGAAACAAGAAACCTCAGTTTTCGAAGGATTTGGACAAAAACGCCATTTTTTGAAGAAAATGTTCATAATATCTAAATCAGAAGTCAGTGTATGCTCAATTGTTTCGAAGTCATAGTGTCGAAAAACCAAAGCAATATCATCAGCATAAATAAAGTTTGTAGAGGAAGTTTCAGGGATGTCAGACATAAATAAATTGAAGAGAAGAGGTGCAAGAACAGATCCCTGAGGGAGGCCATCATTGAGAGTGTAAAATCTACTGCTCTTCTCACCGATCAAAACTCGAAGTTCTATCAGATAACATATTTTCAATCACATTGATAAAAACTAATGAACAGGGTTATTCCTTATATCTTATTCTTATTTCCTACTTAATATTACAAAAGGTACAAGTAAGGGTATGTTGGAAAACACATCGGATTTGCTTACTTTATGAATTGAAAAGATTGAGCAAAGGAGAAGCATTCAGATCTAATTGAATATTAAGTACCTACCTGAATTCTTTTCTTTGTTAATCTCTAAAAGTTTCCCATAGATTGAGTTTTTGTCTTGAATTTTCATTGAAATTATCATTAAAGTGATTAGAATAATGGGAATCTGATTTATGATAATTAAAATTACGTTTGTGCTCGGATAATCTAACTTTGAAATTTCTGAAAGTTCTACCAATATAAATTTCATTATAATCCCTGCAAGACAGTTTATAAACATCGGATTTATTACCTTTATCAAATTAGATTTCCAGTTTTTGATATGTCGGCCTAAAGAATTATCAATTCGGAATGCTATATTCAAATACAACTTTGAAGTCCATCAAATCTAATTCCGCATCTCAACGGTATATTATACAGTGCATGAGGAATGGCTTAGTATGCAAGTATCTAGTATACCATCAAGCCAGATTGCTAGGCCAAAAACAATCAAAGGAGAAAATTCGTTCAGAATACAGTCAGCGTCTGAAGACTGTGCTGAAATCAATGTTGAACCCGGGGAATCTAGTCAAGGCAATTAACACCTACACCATTCCAGTGTTACTTCACTCATTTGGAATAATCAGATGGACTAAGACAGAACTGGATGATATTCAAAGGCAGACCCGAACGATGCTGACAAAGTACAACAATCATCATCCAAAATCGTCTGTGATACGAACAACTTTGAAGCGGAAAGAAGGAGGACGCCGATTAACAGATGTTGTCAATTTACACACCGAACAGATAAAAAAATTTCAGAGAATTCTTCCCTGCAAAAGCTCTCATTTCTGACCTCCATAGAGTGGTATCGTTGTCTGTTAAGGGATATACACCTCTAAATCTTGCTACCAGAGATGACATGCTGAATCTACCGTTCCTGTCAGATACTGAAAAACAAGAGCAATAGTCAAAAAAGGAATTGCATGGACGATATCACCATGAGATTTCTAAATTCTAAAAATCAGGCTTCAATTGACGGAGAAATCGATAGACATACTTAAAAAATGTAACTCCTCTTTCTTCAACTTGTGAAAACATTTAATAACCTTTTGTAGGGTACAAGGAATGATTAAATGGCCCCCAATCCGCCAGTCGGATGCTAGACTCTTAGTTCCTATAATATGGATTCATCTAGATTTAAGATAAACAAATAAGTATACAAATGGTTACTTTCACTACTGATTTATTTCATATATAAAGCAATTTCTTATGAAGTAGTAACTTCCTCATGGTTATTTGGAGGAGATGTAGCAGAAATATCTGAATGATGCTGTCCAGTTTCAACGTGTCCTATTTCGCCTTCTTTAGCTTCTATTAACCTCAAAGTTCTCAAAGTTTCTTCATGGTTTGGCATTTCTTTGAAGGTATGTTCTAAATCCAAATATTTGTTGAATGCACACCAATCGATTAGTCTTCCTGCTTCTGGATCTCCCTCTGAAGCCCACCAGAAATTATACTAAAAGAGAGAAAAGAAAAAGTGTGAAACGTTCATGTGTATCACTAAATATCTGTTAATTTTATACTGATTGTGATTGATTCTGAATTAGAAGATTCCCAACATAACGCTTGAATGTTTCCTTGTTTGATTGTCCATTTCTGTAATAGGAAATTTCGTTGCTTTGATCCCATGTATGGATAGGTCCTGTTCGATATGTAAAGGAATATTTTCGATTCTTTTAAAAAAAATTGGTTAAGACTGATTTCCAATTTCTTCAACCGTTTTCGAAATATTTTGCTAAAGTATATCATTACTTTATCCTGAAAGTGTTGGTCCGTGACGTTCCTTCATGGACTCACTTAAAATAACTTGTGAAACACAGAGAACTAACCTTGATATTAATGGGTGTAGTGTCCGCCATTGGGCACACTGTCCGATCCAAAAATTTAAGAATATCTTCGTAATCATATAAACATTTTTCGTCTTTCTTAATTCTGAAAGAAAATAGAAACTCATCAGTACTAAATATATGTACAGTGAAAGCGGTTCCTGCATTCACGTTTACACTATTCGAGGATTAAGAAACTGCCACCGAATTCCTATATTCGAGGCTAAATATACGTACATCGGTACGTACATATTTATCAATGAATAGGATTCGGAATCATTGGTAAATGTGTCGTCAAATGGACTAATCGAAAAGTAAAATAGACCTTATTACTACTACCGCTAAAGTATGTTTTAAATGATATCGCCGCTGCATCAGTTCGGCTTTTCCTTTGGCATAAGCCGCCTTTGCCGCGGTCGGTGTTTTTGAGTATGAAAACAAACAAAATGTCTAATTGAAGCGACCTTATTACTTAATGCAAAAAGTACGAGAATGGATTGATAAGTTTCCGGCCTGACCAAGAAAAATAACGTTTTTAAGATTTTTTTTCTATTTCTCAACATAATCTCCTTCAAGGCTGATACATTTCTCATATCGGTGTTCTAGTCTAGTAATGTCATCTCTATAGGCTGATTCGTCAAGTTCCTCGAAATATCCATTTACAGCTTCGATAACTTCTTCATTGCCCGCAAATCTCTTATCGCCAAGCCATGTTTTGAGGTTAGGAAATAGATAATAGTCACTCGGGGCTAAGTCTGGAGAGTAGGGAGGGTGCAGCATCAATTCGAACTTCAGATCATAGATTTTAGCCATGGCAACGTGCGAAGAATGCGCTGGTGCGTTATCGTGATGAAACAAAATTTTTTTCTTCACCAAATGAGGTCGTTTAATTTCCACCTCGTGGCTAAAACGTTGCAATAAGTCTGTGTAGTATTAATCAGTGATAGTTTTACCCTTTTCAAGGTAATCATTGCATATAATACCTCTTGCATCCCAAAAAACAGTAGCCATAACCTTGTTTGCCGATGAAATTGTTTTTGCCTTCTTTGGAGTTGGTTCCCCTATTCCAATCCACTGTTTAGACTGTTGTTTGGTTGCAGTAGTGTAGTGGTGGATCCAAGTTTCGTCAACAATAACGAATCGACGCAAACATTCACTTGGATTATGCTTATATAACGACAAATTGGTAGTAGAAATGGTTTTTCGAATCAATTTTTAGTAAACGCGGAACCAACTTGCACAGGGCTTTTCCATAAGCAAATGTTGGTGCGAAATATTTTGCACACATTCATATGACATCTTACAGATCTCAGCTATCTCACGCACTTTCGATCTGCGGTCTTCCAGCACTATTTTATGAATTTTTTCGATCACATCTGCAGTTGTGATCTCAACGGGGCGTCCTGATCGTGGTTCATTAGAGGTGCTCACACGACAGATTTTAAACTCGGAAACCCACCGCTGAACGGTTGAATATCATGGGGAGGATGTCCTCAGTGTTGAATCAATCTCTTCTTTAATTTCCTTCGGCGTTAACCCTTTCAAATAAAAGTATTTGAGGACAGCACGCTTTTCCAATTTTTCTAATTTCACAAACAACACAGAGGCGTCTTGTTCAGCGTGACCTAAAACGTAAACTAACATGGCGGTCAGGCTGAAACTAAAGTTACAAGCTATCTAAGGATGGTACTGTCATATTTTTAAAACGACTGTCAGAATTTTTTATCAAATTTTTCTTTAAATTAAACAAGATCCACGAAAAAATAATATGTGAGAGTTGTCAACCCAAATTATTGGGTTCATAATGATTCTAAAACATCTATAGATCATAATCTGCATCACTTAGAAGACCGAACCTGGCCATCGGGGCTCTCTCGGTCGAACAGAGAGGGAATTGTTTTGTTGAGTTTGAATAATGAAGGGATTTTGCGACTATACTTCAAAATTGGCAAGCAAGAACAAGGAAGTGATTATGTTTCAGGAGACTCACACTGCGACGGAAGAACATCTCCGCGAAAGAGGAAATATCTTAGGTTATGTACTTTTTGTTTATCTCCTTAGTCCTTTTTATGGCCTTTCTTGCTATGTAAAATCTTTTCTTAGATTCAAGTGAGTTTTGACATATAAGAGTCAGGTATGATTATTGAAATATTTTTCTGCTGGTTTTCTTTTTCCATTATTACAGATTCATGTCCCAAAAAAATCTTTGGTACTCTTTATGTACACACAACAATAACACAACATAAACAGACAAGATATTTCTAGTGCAATAGCGACAGGAAAACGAGTTCTTTCCTCAGGTTTATTCACTCGTTTATTGAGCATTTATTGTAAATACAATTATTCGAATTTTTGTGAATCCTCTCTTTCTCAAAAGAGTATATATACTGTAGAAATCCACCTCCGAAAAAGGCCTAGTGACGGCATCTTTTGGTCAGTAAGGAGACTTATCAATCCAGCCTCGTATATTGTTAAATGACTTTCCGTCTTTTGGTAACAGCCGATTTGCGTTTCGCTTTGTTTCATTTTTCCATTAGTTTCAAAAAATGTCTCTACCACTATATTTCTAAATTATAATGTCGCCTAGAATAATTGAAAGACGAGTTTCGATAAACAAATCAGTGAAAAAATAAATGCTCGATAGTTCACGCCTTGGAGAGTCGTTTGGATCCTCATTCAGTGTTAATTACCCAACTGTACTATTGCTGAAAAAACCGAAAATAGTACTGTAGCTTGAACTTCCCTGTCAGCGAAAATTGTACATGATCAAGTTATAGAAAAAAAATTGAAGCTGCGTTGTGATTATAGATCGAAGACCTCAACCAAAAAAGTATGCCCTCGAGTGGTCAAATCATCCGGGAGAAGGAAAACCTTCAAACATCGGAAGGTTGGTTCAATAAATTTAAGATGCGAAATAATTGCATAACATTTGCGACCTTAGTAGCTGATAGAGGATACAAACCCGTGCGAGTATTTAATGCAGACAAAACTGCATTATTTTGGAGGAGAATGCCAAACAGAACATATTCAAGAGCGAAAAGTCTGCTCCAGGATTTGAAGCATCAATACCTGCTTGTGATCTGGCGTGCTAAAAAGAAATCGTGGATTACTATTTTTGTGACTGGTTCCGGAACTGTTTCGTTCAGAAGTTGAATTTAAAAAAAGAATTCAAAACTTTAAAGCTATCCTAGTTTGGGACAATGTAACATTCCAAAACGTCGTATTTGCTTCAACCTATGGACTTAGGAATAATCTAGGCCTTCGAGCTCTATTCAAAACAATATTGTATAATAATTCAGACTTTTCGCTTTCGAAAATGAATGTTTTGTTTGACATTCTCTTCCAAAACACTGCAGTTTCGTCTGCATTATATACTTGCTCAGGTTTGTATCCTCCTCCATCAGATACTACACTCGGAGGCAAAATTAGCGGAACACTCGAAAATTTAACCAAATTCGAAGTTCGATATTTTTCCTAATTCTCAACCGATTTAGATGATTTGTTCGGCAAGTTATAGATCAACTCTTCTGCTTGGTAGAAATTATAAGAGAAAACAAAAATAATTTGAAAAAAGTTTTGTACGGGGGCAAAACTAAAAGTGTTTTTTTTGTCAAAAATTCGTAACACCCTGTGGAATTTCGTGGTCCGAGTTGAAACGTACAATATCATGGTCTGTCAAGACACATCTTCCTACAGTAACGCCCTTCTTGTTTCATGCGTTTATCTCTATTTTTGCAAAATATATTTAATTTCAAGTGGAAAATCACCATTTTGGAGAAATTTGGTTAAATTTTCGAGTGTTCCGCTAATTTTGCTTCCGAGTGTAGGTTCACAAATTCTTCTGGATATCTTTCTTCTGCAGCAGTGTTTGCAGATGCAGCTTTTTCAATGATTTTAATGCTATGCAATAATTGTCGCTCTTTAAACTCATTGATCCTTTCCATTTACACAGCTACCTCAAGGTTTTTTGAAATATGCTTAAAGACACTTCGCCTTCTCCCACTGGACCACTCAAGGGCACTATATTCTGGTTGCTGTCTTCGATCCATAATGACAACGCCACTTTCATTTGTTCTTCTGCTGGATCACCAACAATTTTCTCTGACAGTAAAGTTAAAGCTACAGACGAACTTATTTTACACATAATACAAATAGTATAAATAGTACTTACACATCAAGCATTTTTTCGACGTGCGCTTTATCCAAAGGCAACCGACAGGCTCTAAGTATTGTATAGCATTCTTGACGACTCAATTTTCCTGTTTTTGAGGGGTCCCTGAGCAAGAAATATTCCCTCAACCTTTGCAGATCATCCCATAAGAATCTCTTCAATTCAGTTAAGGTGATAGCCCTGGAATTCAGATAAAATGTTAGTTGATCATAAAAGAATACAGTATATACACTCCCCACAAAAATTGTCACATCACCCTACTTTTACGACAATACTATATGAACTTTTAGGTTGGTCATTCAAGAGTCGCTTGGTATTTTTCAGAAGTGTAAAATAAGAAGACATCATTCAAACGAGATGAGTTTATGATGGAAAATATCAACAATTTTCGAGTTAATGAAAAATAAAAAAAATTCTACCATCTTCGAACATTCGCGAAGAGACCAAACAAGTAGCATAGTTGAATCGCAAAAAATGTTCCCCATCGGTAGACTGATGGAACTCAGACATGTAAAGACAACCACTAGGGTAATCGGTGTTGGTGGATAGTGACACATTAACAAGTAAAACTAGAAATTCAAATATTGTTTTCAATTCACTTCCTCTTAATTCAGGAGTATGGCGAAGAACTTAGGTTATCTTATGCTACTCTTGCATGATTTTGATCTACACTTTAACGATATTATAGTTTTGAGTGAAACTTTTTGTACATCCTCTGTAGCCCAATGCAATGTTCCGGGTTATCAACTGTTTTATAATAGTGCAGATTACAATAAAAACGATGGTGTAATCTTTCTGGTGAAAAATACAATTATGTGTGAATTTTCAGCTGAAAAGTTGTCAATTTCTCTGGCAACTGTGTAGAATAACTTGTGTTGTAAATGGCATTAAGTATCTGGGTGTAATGATAGATCAATTTCTGAAATGGAAACCACATATGAAGTATTTGTCAAATAGAATCCGTAAATTGATTAATAAGTTTTACCTTATCAGACAAGTCTTAGGTACACGGACCCTTTTCATTATCTACAAGTCCCTGGTTGAGTCATTAATCAAATACGGAATATTGGTTAGGGGTGGATTATATGAAAATGCACTCTATATGTTGAATGTTCCACAGAAATATATATTGAAAATCATTAAAAAGAAAAGACTTTCTCCGACAAAATTACTATACAACGGTGAAATAGTCAACATTAGAACTTTGTATATGGTGGCAGCAGCCAGATTCATTGAAAAGAATAAAGTAGAATTGAATAGGGTAAATCAACTCTACACCACGCGTTCCAACGAGAATCAGGACATTGTTATTCCCATAAGCCATAAGCATATAAATCTTAGAAGCTTAGCTTACTTGGGTTCTAAGATATACAATAGGTTGCCAATTGAAATAAAACAGTTGAAAACTATACATAAGTTCAAGGTTGGGTGTAAAAAATTTATACAAAGTGAGTCAGAGAATCTAGAGAAACTGTTTAAGTAAGGGTTGTATGTGAATGATGTCTTGGCTGTTTTCTATTTGGGTTGCAGTTTGTTTTCCTTTTTGTGGGGCCGTATTTTTTTTGGCGGTAGTATCATAAATCGTGTTTTTAAGATTAAGGAATTTTAATGTATTGTATTATTGTTGAATTTTTCAGGATAAAGCACACACAAGTAACTTATTGTTGCTTAGGTGCTCTCAGTAGTATTCAAGTTTATTGTAGGCTTTGAGAGAGTAAAGAAACAAAAAACGAAAGTATTATTTAGACGAGATAAAAAACACAAGGTTCAACTTTAATCTACACTTTATTTGAAAAAATTCGACGACGTTTCGCTGACACAGCAGCTTTATCAAGAATGACAAACAGAATGAAGAGTATGGTATTATAAACAAATCGTAGAACAAGTTGGATGAATAACAGGAAAATCCACACCGAGCCATTGTACAGTTAGTATGAAAGGTAATAAAAACTAATTAAACAAGTTAAGTAGGGGTGAATAATTCACATCTACCTGCTCATTCAAAAGCTTGTCCGAATGTTTGTATCTATTTATTTCTAATGCTTCTAGGAGATCTAATTTTACACTTTTTGATTTTATATGTGATATGTCAAAGTTTTCATTGAATGAATGGTTTTGTTTTATTAAGTGGTTTGAATAATTTGAATCAGATTTATTTTTATCGAAGCTACGTTTATGTTCAGATATAAATTTTATCACAAGAACCGCAATTGAGTTTATAGATTCCTGATTTACTTGATTTTTCAACACGAGATTTATTATTTTTAATATGTTTACCTAAGTTATTAGAAGTTTTGAAAGTTATATTAAGAATTTGTTTGACGAGAAAGGATTTAATATTTGTACTTGCAGAACCGCAGAATGTTAAACTGTTGAATATTTTATAGTCTTTATGAATAGGATATACTTCATTTATTGCTTTCTGATACAGTTTTTACGAATGATTAGATCTATCATATCGGATTATATGAATTATTAATGGCTATCTGTTTGATGATGTTTAACTCTTTATTATAATCTTCTACTGATAAAGGTAAATTGAGTAACCGATGTACCATGCTGTTTAAAGCTGCAACTTTGTGTTGAATTGGATGTAATGAGTAGTTATGTATAATTGTATCAGTATGTGTTGGTTTACGAAAGACCGAAAAAACATGATTATTATTTCGTTTAGTGATTTTCAAGTCCAAAAAATTAACGGAATCGTTCTGTTCAATTTCTATCGTGAAATTAATGTTCAAATGGATGGAATTAATGAAATTAAGAAATAAGTCTAATTGACGAGTAGTTCCAATGAAACATACTAAGATGTCATCAACCTATCTATACCAATAAAGAAATTTGGAAATGAGTGGATGTGTATGAGTTTTCTGTTCAATATTATTCATAAAAATCTCTGCTAAAAGTGGACTCAAGGGATTTCCCATGATCAAACCATTTTCACTAATGTAATAGATGTTGTTGAAAGGAAAATAATTTTGTTCAATGCAAACGTCCAACAAATTCAATATTTCTGATTTAATTATGTGGTTAACATGATTCGAACTCAACATGTTTTCGATTAATATTTTGACATCACCTGGAGGAACACTTGAGTATAAATTCTCAGCCTCAAACTGAACATAACGTAGCTTCGATAAAAATAAATCTGATTCAAATTATTCAAACCACTTAGTAAAAAAAACCATTCATTCAATAAAAACTTTGACATATTACATATAAAATCAAAAAGTTTAAAATTAGATCTCCTAGAAGCATTAGAAATAAATAGAAACAAACATTCGGACAAGCTTTTGAATGAGCAGGTAGATGTGAATTATTCACCCTACTCAACTTGTTTAATTAGTTTTATTACCTTTCATACTAACTGTACAATGGCTCGGTGTGGTTTTTCCTGTTATTCATCCAACTTGTTCTACGATTTGTTTATAATACCATACTCTTCATTCTGTTTGTCATTCTTGATAAAGCTGCTGTGTCAGCGAAACGTCGTCGAATTTTTCCAAATAAAGTGTAGATTAAAGTTAAACCTTGTGTTTTCAATCTCATTTATATCATGGATCTACATCAAGTAACGGCCTCCACAATTCAAATATTATTTAGACATCTTACTTAACTATTGTGAAACATTTTCATATATATTTTTAATAGTTTGTTATGATAATATTCTTTACGAATCTATCAATCTGTCAATAAACAATAATGAAATTGTTAATCGACGATTTACAAGCAAAAAAGTGGCCCGCACGCCTCACGACCGCATACGCAACTGATCGTCGTATGTAAAAAGCCTCTAATAGCATGGTATCCAAGGTTGAAATGAAACGAACTCAAGTAAAGTTCTCGTTACAGAAAAATATTCAACCGAAATCACATAGGTGTAATACAGATTTCTCAAAAACAAATATGGCAGTTTTTTTTCCAAATTGCTTGTATCTAATAAACGAAATTCGGACTAGTTTGTTTGTTAATCTTACTGCTTTTCACACTCACGGGCTGCATCCATACCATTATAATGGTTTATTCAATAGCTGAAAGAAGAAATTATTGACATTTTTTCAGCAATAATACTTGTGCAAATAGGGCAGCTGCTATTGTCAATGAACGCCATGACGACAAACATGTAACAAACAAGTACATGAAAAACCGAATGTAGGAAGCGAGAATAAGAAACTTTTACAGTACTGTAAAAACAAAATAACGCAGTAGTATGTATTTCCTATTTTGAAATCAGCTACGTCAGGGGAATATTAATCGCTTCACTGAAATACAAACATTACAACGGTAACTGTGACGCCCCTTGCCCATTCTACTTTGACTCGCACTCTACTCACCGTATTCTCTCTCTATTGAACCTCTCCTTCACACAATCCGCCGAAAAGGCTCTCGAAATGGTGATCATTTCGTGCTCAGTAAAGTCATCGCCCATAACTGCACACAATTTATCCCTGAAACAAGTAATCGGCTTCCAAATCAGTTTTTTTGATACGGAAAGAGTTATACCGCAATTTATGATATGGTAGTACAGGAGACTCGTCTGGCATCATTTCTGCCACAAATTCCTTATAGAACGGTTTCAATTTGTCTCGGACCTTATCCATGATGAGTTTCAGATTGGCCTTTGGATACTAAAAATAAAATAACGGTGAGATTATATCAGCACAGAGAGAACGTGTCAATTTTCATTTGAAAATTTCAGTTTTAAAAGTTTTGGATACAGTATAAGTTCTTTATTCGCGGGTATATAATCCGTAAATATGCCTCAATTATAGGCTCCTAGATGACAAAATAAAAAATAAATATTGAAAAAATCAATTTCACTGAAGTTTTTGATCATATTGATTGTCTCCGGGGAGAACTGCCCCGAGGGGGTCATGATGCGGGTAAGTAAAGCTCTCCTTCGGCGAATTCACTTATTCATTCACGTTCTAGAAAAGAAAGCAAATTCTTGATCGAGTTCTGCACTTTCAGAGGACTGAGGCACAACAACCTGAATGTCGATTCAGTCCACCAGCATCTGCAAAACGCACAACCCCATGTGCTGGCCCACACAACGCATTTACAATTTAATGGGTATGAGTTACATGCGAGATTTAGGTTTGAAGGGATAATCTGTGTTTTCGCCAGATCGGATGTTGCATGCCAGAGAGAACACACGATGGAGAACGACGCTTTCGATCTTGCGTGGTTTAAAATCTGTTTGAAGGATAAAACACTGTTTTCATGCTGTCTATATCGCTTGCCAAACGATATTCACTTCCCTAGACTGTTTCAGTATCTAGATGATAAGGTGGATTGGATTCAGACACATCATCCGGGTGACTTCAACGTTCACAACACCAACTGGCTCCGCCACGCCAATAGAACAGATGAAGCGGGAAGACAGACTGAAACTCTTGCAATCAGCTTTAATCTAACGCAGCTAGTCGATGAACCGACGAGAATACCTAATCACCCAACCGACACCTTGGATCTCTTTTTATTTCAGATCCAGATGGTTTTGGAGTGGAGGTCTCAACACCGCTAGACAACTCAGACCACAACCTTATATCTGCTACTGGAACTAATGTCTTCTTCTTCTTTAAATAGGACGATGTCCTGTTTTTCTGTTACAGCCCCTGCTGCGAACCGTAGCTCCAGCACTCATGCCATCGCTTTTTCGGCCTTCCTATGGGTCTTCTAGTGTTGGGTTTTTTTGCCCACTTCGCCATACGTTCGGGGCCCACTCTGTCTACGTGATCTCTCCATAGGCGTCGACGTGCTCTTGTCCACCTCACCACATCCTGGACACCTAGCTCCCTTAGAGTATCCTCATTCCTTATTCTATCTCTACGTGTAATACCTCTTATAGCTCTTAGTGTTCTCATCTCTGTTGTCCTCATTAGTTGTTTTGTTTTTGTTGTCTCAGCTCTTGTCTCAACCGCATATGTCATCACGGGTCTCACACAGGTTTTATATATTCGGACTTTGCTTTCTGTGCTTATGTACTTATTCCGCCAGATTACATCTCTCAGGAAGCCAGATATTCTCGATGCTTTCATTGTCTGCTGTTTTTCTTCTTGTAATAGTTGCCTATCGCTCGTTACTTCTACTCCTAGGTATTTAAAGTGTGAAACTTGCTCTATTATATGGTCGTTCACTACTAGTTTGCATCTAATTGGATCTTTCGCTATTACCATCGATTGGGTTTTCTGTGTTGATATTACCATGTCATATTTTTCTGCTGTTACTTTGAACTTTTGTAGTAGGCGTTGTAGGTCGTCCTCATTCTCGGCTATTAGTAAAGCATCATCTGCGTAGCACAGTATTCTCATAGTTTGGAACTAATGTGCTGCCGCTAAAACAAAAACCTAAACCAGTTGCATTTGGCACTATAACTGTGCTAATTGGGATAAGCTGCGTGAATTCTTTTTGTGCTTTCCATTCAGTGATGTTTGCCTTTTAGATCCTGATATCAATGTGTGCACTGAATATGTTACAGAGATCATTCATGCAGGAATGGATCTCTACATCCCTCATTCCATGAAAAGAACAACAGCACAAAAGCCATGGTTCAACTAAGACTGCGAAAGAGCCTCTGCAGTCAAGAGCAGAGCTTACAAGTCATGGAAGATGAATCCAACAGAGGAAACAAGAACAACCTTCGTACGAATACGAAACGTATGCAACCTGACAACTGCAAGAGCAAAGGCCATTTTCAACGAAGGGGTAACTAATCAACTCTTTGAACTGCCAAGCGGAACTAGACAATTCTGGTCTATGGCGAAGACTGTCAGTGCCAATTTCTGCAAATCTGCATTTCTGTCTCTTGTTAGAGAAGATGGAAGTATAGCATCATCTCCGAAAGAGAAAACCGATTTCTTTGATCTCTTGTTCTCAAAGAATTCTGTACTGGATTCATCTAACGCAATACCACCGAACATTCCTCCTGCAAATTCTTCCATGGCAGAAATCAAGTTCAGAGTCCGCACTGTGAGACGGGCTCTCGAGCAGCTGAACTGCAAGATGGCAATTGGTAAATACGAAATACCGCCAATAGTCCTGAGAAAGTGTGCTCCCGTCTGTTTCAGATTTCTTACGAAAGCCGAGTAGCTGGAAAATAGCGAGAATTCAACCGATCCCAAAGAAAAGAAAGAAATCCTTACCCCAAAACTACCGCCCTGTTGCACTTCTTCCCATCATGGCTAAAGTGATTGAGAGAGTCATAAATGATGAACTCATCAAATATCTTGAGTTGCAGGGAATTATTAACGACCGTCAGTATGGTTTTCGCAGGCAAAGATCGACAGGAGATCTGCTCGCCCACGTCACTCATGTTTGTACATCAACGATGGTAAAACATGGGGAATCTAGAGCCATAGCCCTCGACATCTCTAGAGCCTTCGATAGGGTTTGGCATGCAGCCTTGTTGAATGAACTTGCTCTCTATGGGCTTCCCGAAAAATTGCGAGGTTGGATAAGTAACTTTCTTTTTAATAGATCAATACAAGTTGTGGTCGACGGTATAACATCTAATTGTTTCCAGTTGCAAGCAGGAGTACCTCAGGGATCCATTCTTTCGCCAACCTTGTTTCTGTTGCAGATGAACGATCTTCTGTCATCAACAGAGAACAAGATCTTCGGTTTTGCAGACGATTTTACCCTGGTTTCGTCTTTCAGTAGTCTGCGGCCGATTAAAGCTGCGGAATCTCATCGTCAGAGATATCACTAAATTGATAACTTAAACTCTGACTTACAGATGATTTCTGAGTGGGGTCAGTTGAACCTGCTGAGCTTCAATGCGAGCAAGATGCAAGCAACTACATTTTCTAGAAAGATCTCTGCTTCTCCAATAATGCAAGGCCAACAAACTGATTCAATGCACCTTCTCGAAATAACGGTCAACTCCAAGTTTTGCTGGCATGACATGACTCAGCAATAGCTAAGTCGGCATCAGCTAAACTTAGTTTTCATTTCAGAGCCAAGTGATACTTCACGTCATCTCAGCTGTTGCTTCTATATAAGGCGCATATTCGACTTGATTTGGAATATTGTTCCCATGTATGGGGATCTGCGCCCAAACATTCGTTGCGGATATTGCGTGATCTCCAACCGCTGGCTCTCAGGAGTCAAATTGCTGACTTTTCTCTGTTTTACAAATACTTCCACGGAAACTGGTCCAAGGAGCTGAAAGACCTTGTTCCGGGAAAACTCATGTTTTTCCGCAATACTAGGCTGGCAAGGAGTTCTGATCATATGGCAGTACATTTAACGACCCCTTGAACCTCTGTCTTTAACAATTCCTTCGTTTACGGGGCCGGTGAGCTGGGGAACTCGCTTCCGTCCAACATCTTCCCAACCTCCTTCAATTTGGCTCTCTTCAAGAAGCGAGTAAACAGACACCTCAATTCTTCCCAGGCGCCTACTCATGTGGTGTAACAGGTTCGCATATTCTATTCCTAAAAATCATTTTCGAAGCCCCTTCGATTCAAACTGATATTCAACAGTAACATCAGCAATTTGCTTTCGTTCCATAGCTGGATCAATTTTCATAGAGAAATCGCTAAGCTCATTTGCCATTCTTTAACATCAGTAAGATTCTTCAAACTAAATGCCCAGGGCTTGTTGAAGCCTTGTCTATATAAGGCTGTGAATTCAACATTTCCTCCAAGTCGGTTTCAGTCAACTCTTCATCTTGCGATTCTTACAACTCCTGAATGTCACTTGATTCTATTTTTTCAAATCCATCTCGTTTTGTTCCATTCGCAATTTCCGTAATATTTGCGGTTAAAATTTGAATTTGCACAGATTTTTTGTCATTTTGATTTCAATGTGAATGGGTTCAGTTCCTTCACTGATTCTTATATGTTTTAGAAACATTTTGGTATGTTATATTTCTTTCAGCATTCCATAACACTTATATCAGGATCACATTCCATATTATTCAATATAAGCTGAAAGGTTCGTCTAATGTAATAGACCTTAAAGGCCTGAATTATTCCTTGGCCCAAGGTTGAAGCAAAGACTCGTGTTGGGAGATAAAACTGTCCTTTTTATATTTGGATGCATAGTTTCAAGTTCGTGAGGATGACCTGGTGCTTTGTCCTAAACTAGAACAGCTTCAACTTCGGGAACAAAACAATTTCGGAACCACTCACAAAAAATAGCGCTTGTAACTGAAAGGTCGTTCTTGTTTTGATTTTCCAGAGCACAAGGATTTAACGATCTGTAAAGCATCAGTGGGTTAAGGACACAATTCCTAGATGCATCAGAACATAGCAGCATTGTAATTCTATTCTTTGCTGCCTCAAATCCAGGGGTAGACTTTTCGCTTTTGGAAATGATTGGTTTCTTTGGCATTCTCTTCCAAAACGGTGCATTTTGTCAGCATTAAGTACTTGCTCAGGTTTGTATTCTCCATCAGCTACCAGGTTTGCAAATTCTTCTGCATATATTTTTTTATACAGCAGTGCCTTCAGTTGCAGCTTCTCCAACAGTTTCAATGCTATTGAACAGGTTCTTTAAAAAGGGCATAAAGACGCTTTGCCTTCTCCCAGATACCCTCAGGGGCACTCTTTTTTGGTTGAGGTCTTCGATCCATAATGACAACGCTACTACACTTTTTCTATTGCTGAATCACGATCAATTTTCACTGACAGTGAAGTAGAAGATGCAGACGAACTTATTTTATATTCAGATTTTCTTATCGATCGTACGGTTGATTCGTTAAAAATTAATGAGCGTGGTATGTATGTAAAGGCGTAAACGATCAAGCATTTATAACGACACTTTATGAGATAACACTGATTTTTTCGTATCGAAAAAAGCGAACATTAGAAATTAGGAAGACAACGGTAGAGGCTTATTACTCGATCATAAATGTTGTAACTAATGGAAAAATGAAACAATAAAAAACGCAAAGCGAGCTTTACTAAAAGGCGGAACGTCGATTAAGTGATATTTAACAATATACTCTATGCATTCAGTAATGAGGTCACTTTACTCAAATATTTTGTTTGTTCACATTTTTAAAAATACCGACCAAGGCGAAGGCGGCTTATATCAAAGGAATAGCCGCGGCGATATTATGAGAACATACTTTAGGCGTAGAAGTAAGAAGGTCTATTTTACTTTTTGATTAGTCCATTTGACGACTTATTTATTAATATCGATATACCGAATAGATCCGCGAATGAAGAAATCTTTAGCAGCGAATATAAGCATTGGGTCGCACGTTTTTTATCCGCAAATAATGAAAACGCGAATGAAACGCGGATAAGTAGCTTTTAGTATACAATAATTTTGAAAAAAATAACCTAACTTTACCTCATGGCTGTTTATTTCCATATATCGAAGACAATAATCATCTGCGTCAGTTAAAACAAAAACGAAACTATTTATCACAATTGTTGCACCAATAAACATGTGTTGTGGGGTGTATATCAGTGGTGGATTGCTAGTAAAAGTAGCCTGTCCTGGTAAAACCACTGTGGCTCTAGCAAAGAAAGTTTTTCTCCCTGAAAGAATCAATTTTAGTTTGTGTTATAAGTAGATTTATCGCGATCTCACCCCCTTCACAAACTTCAAACACTCCCATTGTGTCATCTGCCAAGAAATAGCTTATTATGAATTTCCTGTTGCAATTGTCAGGGTTCTTGGAAAGCATTTTAGCGGAGAAACGGAGGATGTGACTGTCCATTCCTTTCCTAAAGAGATTAGTAAAGTATATCAAAGTAAATGAAAGCTTTATGAACAAGTTATGTTAATATGCACCCAAAACGAGGGGATTGAGCATATTAATATATGACCAACATTGCTAAGGTTTACTAGGTTGTGTTATATAAATACGCACTCAATTTGAATGAAACAAAAACATTGTCGAAGTTAAATAAATAGGGGAGACCGGAGCTTGTTGGCGCACGGGTTAGATGGCGCAACGGTCGTTTCAGTAAAGTGCTTCAATTCATCACAAGGAGTTCATTCATCTAGCAACGTAGCATCCTAATTTACAGATAGTTTATCAAAGTAGGCTTTTAAACTGCTCCCTGGTATTTTATGGCGTCTATATATGTCTCCTATTTTTCTTTATGCGATTTCCATCCTTTCCCTCTCTTAGACTCCAAACATACATTGAGTCCAACAGATGTTCGGTGTTGGCACCAACGGTGAAGTAGGGGAGTTGGAACATAATGATAATAATGGATTTTGCTCGACTCTACCGTACCATCGCACAGTACTATAAAGATCCGCAACGAAGAAATTAAGTGAATATCATCCATTAGCCACCGATTCGCCTGCTTTGATACGTCAAGAACAATCGAGTAGCGTTTTGAAAGCCGAGAAGAGAAAATAGTGAAAACAAAGACGTATTGTTACTATGACTGGTAAATATTACTCCCTAGAATACATTTTTTACTAATTGAACACTAAATCATGAAGTTTACAATTGAGATTGTCAATATGTACCTATCGTATTTCAAAAACTTCTTGAAATCTTTAAGTGGCGCTTTCGGTTCCACTGTTATACAATTCTGAGCTGAGTCTTCGAAAGAACCATATCCATTCCAAGGAGGTAGCTGTCTTTCCTTCAGCCCTTCAGATTTGACTTGCTCAGATTTGTCGCGAGGCATTTCTCCAGGAGGAAGGTGATCTAAACCATATTTCAAACTATAATATGATCTAGTGAATGGATCCCAATCTGTCAACACTATTTTTCTGCCATAACAGTTGATTATGCTGCTGATCGCCAAATCTTTCTCTTTGTAATAATCTTCATCCAAACCTCTGTCTAAGGGATCTAGAATAAATCTACCACCCTGAACACCAGCTCCTGAAACAATGCAACATTCACGAATTTTGTTAGTCTTAGTTCATACGTATAATTGAGAGGCAGCTTCGTCCTTGTTATAGAGACATCAGTATCAAAATGGCTTTACATGAAGAATTGTTTGATATTATACGAATTATTTCTTTCCATCTTTTATTGTGGTATGTTATGAAAGAAACGTATATAGCAGTGATGAATCAATAACAAAGACGAGAATGTTGTTCAATGCGGTATTATTGAATTAAAACTTGGCTATTGCAGCCCTTGCAAAAGGTGATATTGGTTGACAGATCCGATAACTATTCATATCTTGAACAATTGCAACGCGTGGAATCGCCAAGAATCTTCACTGTCAACTGTGATTACTAAGCTATCTTTCAGTGCTATCTAATTCTCAATTAATTATATGGTTGACTACATTGTCTTAAATATTCCAAGAACTGGACGAACGAAATAATATGTTATTCCATTCCAGAGTAGATTATATAGGTTTTTATTTTTCAAACACCCTTAATGATTATAAAAAAGCTCAAAGATTAAAGGTTGCTCTTCATTAGAGCGTTTTGACGCTGATTCGAATGGTCACGTGATTTTCAGCGTCAGATGCTAGAAGAGACAAGTGACAAGTTTATATTTTCCGAATTCAAGGGTTGCCAAGAAAAATCCTGAGGCAATCAATTTTCTTCAATACATAATGGCTTAGTCTTCTTCTTTAGTCATCCATTTATTGTGCCATATTAGCTTTCGATACTCGAATAACATAGTTAGAGGTCTTAAAAAAAGAACTTCGCAATATATAATACTAAAGATTCCAAAAATGATACCAAATCAATGAAACATAGACTTCATATACATCAATTAAGTGTTTTAACCTAAAAATAAGTGACAAATGACATATTTTGACGCTGAAAACCCTTTTTCATGGGAGCGTCATGATTTCATAGAAAAATAGGACACTTGACCATTTTGACGCTTGAAAAGAGCGTCAAAACGCTCGTATATATTCAATAAACTCACCCAGAACGTTCAGAAGAGTATATGGAGCATTGTCTCCTGGTCCTGCTAAGCCTTTGCAGCTCTTTGGCAACTTTCCCCTTCGCAAAAACATGAATCCAGTGTCCCTGCCAGAATTTTCAGCAACCTTTTCCTTTATTTCAATGGTATCATCTGAGAGGAAATAATGAATCTCCAATTTGTGCAAATAACCGTGTTCAGTATGTTGATCATCCCAATATCCAAAAAAGCGTAAAACCTAAGAAAGTAATCGTTTATTGAATAATAAAAATCTACATCTTGATTCATGAATAGAAAAAATATGATCAGGAATTTGGTGATTTTCTGTAGCAAAATTCCAGGGGAAATTGCAGAAATTAAAATACAGCATCTTATATTAAAGGAAAACTTGATTGTTCATTGAAGTATGAAAACTATTTTGATAGCTCCATCTCACCATTACCAGGTAAAAGTTAACTGCTTCCGCAAAAATTCACCTTCAATAATGAATCTTGCATAGTTAATTAAAACTTAAATTCATAACATAGAACATACTTCAAAGCTATCTTTTGTGCGGTGGAGATTCTCGCTTTTTGGCTTATGACGACAACGTGACGCTAGGGTGATCAGCTGAAACTACGAACTCGGAAGACGCTGTCGTTCTAAATCAGTTTGGAAGCTTGTTGAACTTTCATGTTTTCCATAAAATTTCATTAACTTCGTTTAGCCGAATTCATACTTCTCGTATGTTCCATATTCATCTATGGTATTGAATTTTCACTTGATATTTTTCAAGTCATATCGGTTAAAAGAACAGGATAACCACAGTAAGGTCCCTTACATTCTGTAAGGATATCTAAAAAGGTGGAGCTGAAGGTTCTTTTTCATTAGAGCGTTTTGACGCTGATTCTGATGGTCACGTAATTTTCAGCGTTGACGCTAGAAAGTTGGGATTTCTGAGCTTTATAGCGGCAGACGCTGAAAGAGACAAGTGACAAGTTTATATTTTCCGTCTTCAAGGGGAATTTCGCAATATATAACACTAAAGATTCCAGAAATGATACCAAATAAATGAAAAATAGACTTCATATTCATCAATAATGTGTTTCAACGTAAAATAAGTGACATATCACATATTTTAACGCTGAATACCCCTTTTCATGGGAGCGTCATGATTTCATAGAAAAATAGGTCACATGACCATTTTGACGCTTGAAACGAGCGTCAAAACGCTCCAATGAAAAGGCACCTTAACAGAAGCGATCGATAAGGTATATTACACTCTGTATTTATTCGGTTCTATGGCAATATCATGATTCTATAGTTAATGAAATTCTATATTTTGATGCGTTTTCCTTATCGCGTTTCCTATACAGAATGATTTTTAATCGAATATTACTTTTGAGATTTGCACAGACGTTTCCTAAAACTAAAATCACGTCGAATAATTGTAATAACAAAATCTCGCACATGGATAAAAGCTACACAAATCATTATAATGGAACGCAACCTTCTGCAACCGATCTTGTAACCACACAGAACAGAATTCTGTGGTTATTTGTCAAATAATCGAAAGTGTGTCAATTCCTCAACCGTTTCATTGATGCGGAATAATTGAATGTATTATATATTTACTACAAGCAAGGAAGATATATCTAACTTGATTTTTTTGAAAACTTGAAATAAGGTTGTTACTTTCGTCTCGAGGTATCTGTGTGATATTTTGTTACAATTCCAAGATGAGTTGTCAAGAAGGCGAGCAACAAGAACAAGATTCTCCTGTACTAAGCCCCCAGGAAGCTGAGAAACAGGAAGAAGCAAAGTTGAAAGCAAAATATCCAGCTCCACCTGGAGCAGTTGGACCTGGTGGTAGACTTATGGGAGGACATTCTGCTTTCCTTCAGAAAAGATTAGCTAAAGGCCAGAAATATTTCGATTCAGGTGATTACCAAATGGCCAAACAGAGAAAAGACAAATTACCAGTTAAAGCGCCATTACCAATCAATCCGTTTGCTACTGGTGAGGCAATTCCAACTCCTGACACAATCCCAGTACGAAAAACATCCATAATGCAATCGACTAAATTTACTCCCAATGTGAGCTAGTTCCAGTTTTTTTATTTCTCACCGGTACTGTTAACTTTTTTCGAATTATTTATTTTACGTATTCTGATGTGTATTTTTGATGACCTAGTGTTGATTTAGCATAAGGAAAATAAATAAGCTTATTACTTCTTGAATTGTCTTTTATATAATTGAATTTCAATTTCACCCTTAGTTATACTTGAGTTCGATATAAGGAATCACTATATGACTGAATGTAAATATTTCTTCAGTTATTATTTTATTTCATTTATGTATATAGATGAAGGTATTATTGAAATTTCTAATAAGAAATTGTTGATACACATAGTGCTACAATTCAAAGTTTTGGTTGAAGTAACTACCATCAAATTAACATAATTTCTTGTTTAAAGGAATTTTTTTGATCTAACCTAACCTACTTTTCATCCTCGGGGATGCTTTTTCTTATTCGTAATATAACTCTACCTTTTTATCATACTCTAAAAATTGTCCTCTACTGTCCTTGGTCCTCTTCGGTTTCTTAGACATGATTGCCTCCTTCTCCCTTTCTCTCATATGCAAATAAGGATCAGTGGGGAGAGAAATAGGATCCGGAACACAAATTCCACATCGATTCAAAAAAGTTCTTGTAAATTTATCACAATCGATAATCCTGAAACAACGACTATGAAACTCAACTTCCTTGCCTATATTCAGGTCGATAATATCATAGAAATTTTCATCCATCGGGGCTGGGAATCTAATTCGCTGTCTATTCAGGAAACAACCTAAAAAACAGTATTTAATAACCAAATGATGAAAAGTATTGAAACCTGTGTAATTTCCTACGTGAATAAAATTATAAGAAAAAAGATTATGATTTATGAAAAATAGTATACATAATTGATTCATCTTATCACTGTACAACCCTTCATCGTTTGTTCACAAAGCTCCACACATTGTGGAAGAGTGTGTCAAAAATTAGATGTCTATTGATCTGGAAAGTTAGAGAAGCTTTTAAAGTTGTCGAAAGGAAGCTAAATCTCAGATTATCTGCTTCCCAAAATTTTTTAGTGCTTGTAAAATGGGAGATTGAATTTATTCATACACTAATCTAACCCCAACTTGTTTGATCATTCTTGTACGAAAATGTTTTCTGGAAAATTTAAACAAAAACACTACCAAAACATTTCAACAACCTTTTGTTGAGGAGAAGAAAAAAACTGGAAATACAACAGGAAAAAGAAGTCTAATATCGCAGAACCTTTAAGAAGTCATACTTTTATTGATGATTGATAATTTATTTATTTTATGGAAATTCATTTTAAATTAAAACGAAATGAGACAGTTTTGTCACTTTTCCACAATTTATTCAATAATCACGACCGGTTTCGACCGTACGGCCATTTTCAAGTGAATAACAATATAATACATGATTAGGCAAATACAAGTACAGAATAAAATTTATCCTAAATATTTAGTAGTGTGGATCCATTATGGTCTAGTTAGCTGTTGAGGGTAATAAATTCAATCAATCATCAATTTATTACCCTCAACAGCCAACTAGAGCATAATGGATCCCCACTACTCAATATTTAGGATAAATTTCATTCTGTACTTGTACTTGCCTACTCATGTATTATATTGTTATTCATTTGAAAATGACCGTACGGTCGAAACCGGTCGTGATTATTGAATAAATTGTGGAAAAGTGACAAAAGTGTCTCATTTCGTTTTACTTTATACTTCTTATTCCCTTTTTTGAAATTTAAAGGTATCTATACCTAATAGACCTTTTTCGCTAGAGCATAAACTGATGCTAAACTATAATTTATCATCTTTCAATATATTTATTGTTTCTTTTTTTTATTCATTTCTTTTTCATCTTGATAATGCTATGTTGCTGATATATCAGCATAGGTATCAATAATATATTTGTATTACTTACTTTTAAAATGATTAATATGAAAAAGATCAGAAGAGAATTAAATATGATTTTGGACATTAGCAGTGAACACTGCAAAGTATCATTATTATTTAGAAAAACTGGTGGTATATAAGAATTGAATGCTTGTAAGAATTTTTAATATCCACACTTTAACACTTTTGCTGGTTTTTGAAAAGGCACTTGATATTATTGAAGAATTTATTCAAAACTAAATAAGGTTGCATAAAAACTGATTCATTAAAAATTCTTGCTTGCCTCTTTTAACAATGTGCTCGGGAACTTAGCCCATTTACACAGCTGGACCTATAGTTTATAATGGATTCCGAACCACTCTCCTAGACCGTGCAATGATAACTGCCACCACAAGGATTTCAAGTTATCTGGTTTTCGGAAGTTTATGCCGTCTTTAGGCGATTCTTTCAAATTCAGTACTTTTTGTTCAAGGACAACATCCATAACGTGACCCCGGATTCGAACCAGGAGCCTCGGCTAAGCAGTTCCAATATACTTGTGCACTAACCATGCAGCTACCGAGGCGGTTTCAGTAAAAATTACTGCTTTGAAAGTTATCGAATTACTTTTGGCATTTCATAATAATTTTTTATACAATAGTTTCTTATAGAAATTGAAGTAAAACATTCATTTGGATCTAGGAACAAAATAGAAACAACAGTAAATATTGCTTATTCGAATGCTCAACATCACTTTCTGTGCAGAAATTTATTAAAAGGGCGGATTCAATATTTGAATTTTGAGGAACATGAATCGAAATATCAGGTATTCTGACACCAATAGTATGTGGGGATAAAAGATGTCAAGCTGACGGTAGTACGTCAATAAAAAATATACTGAGAAATACATTTCTCTAGGAAATGTGAGAAAGGGATTTCCGTAAGTTTGAAAGAATTGTAAAGAATCTACCTAGATATGATCAGCCAAATACCCCAGATGAAATTGAACTACTTTATCTTTTATTAACTATTATTTTTATAAATGCGCAATGTCGAGTAGGTACTGCATTAACTAGACAATTGGTGCATTAGTTTTTGGAGAATGATAACACTACCATCCCATCATCATGGTGTTATTAATAGCATTTGTTTGATTGTTCTTTTGACAATGTGTTCGGGAATTAGTCCATTTACACAGATGGACCTGAAGATTATAGTGGATTCCGAACCACTCTCCTAGACCGTGTATTCACTTCTGAATAACTCTGTATACTATCCAATGAATCGCCTAGATATTGATGTGACAAGTGGACAGAATATATGACCAATTTCCTGTTGTGTTTTGAATTCAATTGTAATTTGGCTATGGAAGTTGAAGTGAATTCAATCATCACTGTTATGTTAAGTATTTTGTTTACAGAACACCACTATCTGAAGTATATCGCAAATCGTCAAAATATTGAACATGACACATGTTAATTAATATTTATTTAATTTGATGAAAGATTTTTCAGATAGAATGCTAAATATATCTCAGCTAACTTATTACGTCAACAGAATTATATGTTGATATTAACAATTCCTGTTTGCGAATATAACTCTACAGATTAAAAATGTAAAAGATTTAAAATATGAAAGAAAAAAATCTTCTTTAGTCAGTTTTCCAAGTTTATTTGTTAATACACGGTCGGCTTTGACCGATCTGTCATTTTCAAGTGTTGAGTACTAACTATTAACTAAGGTACAGAGATGATCACCCAATATATTTCTTCCTTAAATGTTACGTAGGGGGAAGTTATTGATTTCTAGTTTGGTATAAAGAGTAGTATAATGTGGGATTGTCCTGATTTTATTAGTTTCCAAACTTTCTAACAGATTCATGCTTCTTCATTTGTTGACTGAAGGACTTTGAGATTGTCTTAAACTATTGTGTGGTTTGTTAATTGAATGTGCTCAAGTATTGGAGATTTCTTGCCTGATGGCATACGTTCTTTGAATCTACATTCGACATTTCTACCTGATTGACCTGCATAAGCTGAAAAAGTGGGTTTCTTCTCTTTCGTGTTTTGAAACAGATTTTCACAAAATGAATGTCATCAATATCATTAATTAAGTAAGTAGATTTATTAGCTGTGAAAACCTCATAAGAGACCAAGAATTTTGTCAAGATATACAAGGGATTAAGTTCATAAACATAGTTTACCTTGGTAGACGCCACTATTCTCAACTTTTGGTTCAGTGACTTGAATAGTACCATCCTCCAAATAGAAATAGATAATAACTTTTCGAATTTGAAATGGAGATCCCCTGACCTCTTGCAGTGTTTCTTTGAAGTAGGCATCAAATCGAAGAACCTAAATGTGACATTTGTAAATCTTAATTACTGATTTTTCTTGTTCCAAAAAAGGTATAAAAGAATTGTTTGTTTCACAAACACATTCTGTTCTTTCGGTTTGCTTAAAGATGTCAGTATAACGTAGAGAAACTGTTAAGCTGCTTTGTTTTCATTTGTACTATACACATAAATGGTTGTCTGATATATTCTATCACCATTTAATCACTGAAATTGACTTAGAATAGATGATGAACTCCTACATATGCAGACGAATATGCCAACTATGGCTTATGGAGAGATGCGTTGGTATCTAATTTTAGTGCCTTTAGCTATATTTTCATGCTTATTTTTTATTGAATATACAGATAATTCTTATTAGTTGTATGTGTAGACATTTTAAAGTAGAGATCCCAAACCATATGGACTGAAATGTGAAAGGATTGATTTCTTCAACTCTTTAAAGGATTTCCTTTTGATTCTTAAAGAGCAGAATTATTTAGTAATTCGCTGCTTTCGACAGTAATAATATTAATAAGAAGAACCAGCTCCCCATGAAGGATTATTATATACTTTACTCATGGTGGAGTTTCTAAACATTTTTGATTGATTTCGAAATTGTCGTCAAGGTAACAGTGTATATTGAACAACAAAATTAAGATATTTCTTGCTAGTTGGACCTACTTAAAGGTGTTTCAACTTGCGAACATCTAGTTTTCAAAAACAAATCCTTAAAATTATTGAAAAACATATGACAATATTTCAGATTCATCTTTGCAATACAGAATAGAAAATTTATTGAAACGTAATCTTATACCTGTTTATCGAAAACCAGCCAAGGAGGAAGGTCCAAAACCTCACCTCTGGCATAAACTGAAGGATATTTATCCGTTAAGTGCCCAAACATGTTGGGCTTTACTTTTTCCTTCAAAGCTCGATTTCCATCTTTTGGAGCCCCAATGAAATCGAATTTTTGGTCCATATTGAACTTCGTTCTTCCAATCTGGGAAAGAAAAGGAGTTATATTATAGTTGATGCGTATGATACTTCTACTTACGTTTGGATTGAAACTCCATCCTGGAAGAAACGGTAATTCTGGGCATCTTAAATTCATATTTCAGTGTATATAAAACGATTGGGATTATATTTATGAAATGATTGAATCAGTGTAAACGTCGAAAAGTTTTGTCAATTGGTTTCCATCGCTACTGTATCAGGAATTAGGATCGATAACTTATTTAGTGGGTTTGAACAACTCGATCATCTGTTCAGTGCAAGGTCCTGCACCTTGACAAAAACAATCCCTATCCATTAATGGAATTCGCAGGTCCTGTGTGGTCTCCCATTAACAATTACGAGACGAATTCTCTCGAATATATTCAGCGGAGGATAACAAGAATTCCGTACGGGCGTCGACGGCCAAGTTATTCCGAACGCCTCAAAATATTCGATCTTCAACCTTTCAATAATAGACGGCTTCGAGGTGATCTTATTATTGTCTACAGGGCCTTGAATAACAGGTTCGGTGCAGATTTATCCACTTTTAACGATCAATCACAACAGACGTCTACGAGGCCACAGACTGAAATTATATCGAGCAAACTTCAAATCCACCCCAAGAAAGAATTTTCTCTCCAATCGTGTCTCTACGGCATGGAATGATCTACCACCACATGTTATTTCTTCTACTTCTGTCAATGCTTTCAAGAATGCCTATGATTCATGGATATTATCTGAAACAGGCAACTGAAGATTTCTAAGTACCTACAACATGTTTTTGATAAGCAATTATTGTATTTCATTTGAGTTTTCTGTAGGTAGGTTGAATGCTTGATCTACTTGCTTTTGAGAATCTTTTTATTTTGTTTTCATCAGATTAGAATTGCCTAGCCTATTTTTAAGTCATTTTATATTACTTTGTTTTCACTGCTTTGCAACCTGTTAGACATAATGTATATTATGATTTTTGAGTTATATAGGCATCATACCTCAACTCTAATTTATATTAAATAATAATAATAATAATAACGATCTTTGAAAATTAACATACAGATCGATAGATATATACTGTCTTGGTTATAAAGATATACTCCAACATTTGTGTTTTTTTGACGACCATTATATGATTCGATTTCTTAATTCAAGATGGGACAACTTCCTGATGTTAATTTCGGGACGATTGGATCGCAACTCCAGGCCTAGTAAATTGGCCAACCTGGTCATCAGTGTTGGCCATTATTCATTATTCCGAGATGAACATCATCATGATTTTTTTAATCAGAATGGAATTATAGTTTTACCTTGTCTTGCTAAATCTCCTGAGCTGAATCTGTTTGAGTATACTTGGGATATATTGTAAAGAGAATAACCTGATTTTCACGAAAAGAAAGAAGAATAATTAGCAAGAACCTTTTAATTGCTTAAGTTTGAGCATGCCTAGGAAGTGTAAGTTATAGAAAAAAATAATTAGATTTGCATTTTTATGTAATTTTTGTTTTCTGAAAGAAGGGGCATTAGGTTTCTGTTACCGTAGCTGATTTAACTTTTAATTATTATTTCGAATAATTTTTTCATCATATTACAATAACATTGAATCATCGAACGTGGTAACACACTCAATAGTCTGCTCCATTAATATTTTGGGGTTTCACCCGGAAATATATTTTTTCTCAACTTCAAAATTTTACAGGCGGTGTGCTAGGTTCTCTGGGTGTTTCGTGATTAATCAGTGCACATTTGGTCCAGTGAGTGATCTGTGGAAGTAAAAATTCAACGAGGATTCTTCATTGATTGATCTGGTAAGGCGAATATCATTCTTATCAAAACAATGTCGATGCGTGCGCGAACTGTTCAAAGCCGGTTGGCGATCGGGAGAAGGATAGGCTGCAGTGCACAGACCCTAGTTTACTCTATTTTTCAGTAGCTCACTCTGTATCTTCTACAGTTTTCAATCAAAAATGAAAATTCATTCACGGGGATGCAGACAAAGATAATACCTTTCTTTCGAGGTATCACTCGACCCATCTACCCACTTCCAAATTTTTAAGGGTGGTCACCCCGGCTCTAGGGGTTGAAATTCGAGATGAGGATGGTACTTGGTGATGACTACCATTGATCAGCATGGATCTGTTTCATTTTACTTCACTGAAACTTGAATAGTCTCAGGGAAATAGTCTTCCCTGTTTCTTTTACAGTTTTCCATTAAAAATGGAAATTCGTTCAAGGCGATGTAGACAAACATACCACCTTTCTTTTGAGTGATCACTTGACCCATCTTCTCTATTCAAAATGTTCAAGGATTGCAACCCCCGCTTAGGGGATTAATATTTCAGGCAAGTTTTGTACCCCAAAAGATGTCCCCCTTGAAACAAAAATAGACCTGTCTTTGCAGTTTGATCAGAAATGAATATCTGAGTAGATATGATGCCGTACATTTTATGCAGACCATATCTTTCAGGCTGATGATGATGCTACAATTCTACAATTTTAATCTGATACAGTACAGTATTAACATATTTTGAAGAGAACAATTGATAATATGATAAAATCACTATGACGTCTAACTGAACTATATATATATATATATATATATATATATATATATATATATATATATATATATATATATATATATATATATATATATATATATATATATATATATGATTGAGGAGGTCGTTACTTGATGAAAATCGATATACATATTTTCAATGAAATAAAACTAAAGTATTTAGATTTTCACTATATTAACAAAACTATGACCGGTTTCACCACACTGTGGCTTCATCAGATAGATATCTATCAGATAGAAACCGGTCATAGTTTTGTTAATATAGTGAAAATCTAAATACTTTAGTTTTATTTCATTGAAAATATATATATATACAGGGTGTTTCCGAATAAGATCCGTTTCTGATTACGAAAAACGTCAGTTATGCACCGAAAAAATATACGGAGGCAAAGGGGTAGCCTGTTCGGGCGTTGTTGATTAATTTTTCGAAAATGGTGGCAGATACGGAAAAATACAAGGAACAGAAAAGTTTTCACTTTGAATAATCTGTTTGATTCTGTTTTCAGAATATACCAGTAGCGCACCACAAAAAAGTTCAGGGGGCAAAAAGAGGAAAATGCACGTGAAAAAATAACACCCTGTATACTGTCAGGAATTTCTGCCTCATTTTGTTATGAACATACAATAAGGAGATATCTGATGTAAATTTTAGCTCAATTCCTGAAAAATTGCATCAGTTATTAAGATAATATCTCCATGGCTTCGATATGGGAAAACTATTGGATTATTTTCAATAATTAATATCTCAGAAACGGTGATAGTAACGATCAAAATGTAAGAGTCAAAAAATTTCAAATTGAATGATCTATTCGATTTTATTTTTGTTAGTGCCAGTGGCGTACCAAAAAAGTTCCGAGGGTAAAAATGGAACATGGCCCGTGAAAAGTATCACCCTGTATACTGTTTCAAAATTTGGCCTCACCTGGTGATTCAGATTGTGTTTAATAGCTTATGTGGAAAATTTGAGCCCGAAATCTTGAGAAGTCTAGGTTTTATCGAGAGAAAATCGAAAAATTTTCTCATTTTAACACCCTGTATCTCGGCAACGAAGCATTTTTGACCATTGGTTCTTCGAACTTTCTTGCTCAAATCATTCAGGATTCGCATCCTTCATTTATGACATCTTATTCAGAAACACCTGTATATATATATATATATATATATATATATATATATATATATATATATATATATATATATATATATATATATATATATATATATATATATATATATATATATATATATATATATATATATATATATATATATATATATATATATATATATATATATATATATATATATAGATAGAGAGAGAGAGAGGATTTACAAAATTTGAATAATTGTATTTACAATAAATGCTTATATCTATAATTTTATAATGTTGGTGTGAGTCAGAAAAAAAACAAGTGTGAGCTCAGGAAATGTAACAGGGGAACCATACTATCTTGAATATGATTCAATGAACGAGTGAAAAAACCTGAGGAAAAAACTCAACTCATGTTGTGTGTACATAAAGAGTACCAAAGATTTTTCTGCTTAGCCGTTTCATTCTCTCTTGCATTCCATGATTTCCAAACGAAGACAAGGGTGAAAGGAAGGGGGTTTGGGACAGGAATCTGTAACAATGGAAGAAGAAAACCAGCAGAAAAATATTTCAACAATCATACTTCTTATATGTCTAAACAAATCTAAGAAAAAATTTTACATAGCAAGCATGTCATAAAAAGGACTAAGGAGATAATAAAAAAATACATAACTGAACTGAAACGGTTTGTATATTATGTCCAAGAATTGAAACTGTCAATCCCAGTATCAACAGTTTTATATATTTTTGATTTAATATATACTTCAAACATTATTGATACATACATATAATTGATTTGTTTCATTGTAATGATGTGAATAAATAAAACAATCATATTTTAGAAAAATTATATATATTTAATGATAATAATAAAAATATGGTTTTTCTTTCAATTATTCAGTATCGGAATCAGTTGCTGAGTTGTTATCGGAATCTTCATCGACTTCCAAATTATCTTCTCTATTATTTTCTGAAACATAAATATGTATTTGTCAAAATCAACTTTACGTACAAATTAAATATGTAAAGATTTATTTATTTTTTTACCATCATCTTCTTAGTCTGATTCCTCATCCGGTTCCGTTATGTCACAGACTTTTTGGGGGCATTCCCCTCCGTTACAACATGTCTATATTTTGATATAGTCGATAGTATACAAACCCATACTCAACATAGTTTCTAACTAGGAACCTAGAATCACGAAAAGACTATGAAAATTAGTAGTAAAATTACTATCGGTGGTAAAAATGTCTTACAAAAATATGTGACCAATATGTACTCACTCTACCTGTACTTTCGAATTCTCACCTTCACTCAGTTGGACAGCTTACAAGTGACGGCATAGTGCTGAATCTTATTATTTTATGCTCTTATATCGTTCTAGATAGGTCACCTGGTGGTTCAAAGGACCCATAATTTTTTCAACATGGGCCTGTAGTCTATTCGGTCCATGGAATGGAGTTTCAAGTGTAGTGGTTGAGGCTGAGTCCGTCAATATTTTAAAAAATAGAATAGACAGTATGATTTTTGAGTGAACTATAGAAATCTTTGTAATTTTTTTCTATATTCGATTAATTGTTGATTATGTTGCATTTATTGCTTTTTACATTTAGAATAACATAGGATTTTAAATCCTCATTCTCTTGTTACCTAAATAATAAATATTAATAATAATTACCAGCATATTGTTAAATAGCCAACCAAAACCAAGAAATACCAAATAACCTTACACTTTTTACCATGTGTTTAGGTAATTAACTGTTTGTGGACTAAATTTCAACCTTATCCATTTTGCCGTTTTTGCGTGATTATATGTTTCTATGTTTTGTTATGATACATTATTATTATATGTCATCAATATACGGGGTGTTCTATATTAAATAACAAAGTTGGTCCATTCACCATTGAGGTGAAAATATTTTAGAAATAGACTTTCGGACCAGCTGAATCAACTACCATAGCATCATTAGTTCTCCATGAACGTCTAATTTGTCACTTAACTTAGGATACCCTGTAAAATGATTTCATATGACATTTCTACTTAGTAGACATATATATGGGTTTTTATTTTACTTATTTTTGACATCGCTCATTCAACAAATTTCGATACTATGGACGAAAAACGATGAAATATTTCAACCGCACCTAATGTTCATATTTGTAAAAACCTTTTTGTTCGCATAAATGGACAGTAATTTCTTTTATAAATCAATTTTCGCTTTCTGAATAGTGTCTGATAGTGTATGGGAAAAGGTGTTCATTGTAATTGTTTAACTGAAATAAGAAAGTTGGACAATATTGAAAAAGCAAGAAGGATTAAAATCTTAACGCCTAAAGAAATCAAGGAACATACAGTATCAAAAACTTGTCCTAATATTTCACTCATGAGTTATCATATTTATCTTTTACGAATACCTCATAACTATCATTTATTCTGTTACATATCCATCTATAATAGAAAAACAATTCAATTAGTAATCAAATGACAACATTCAATTCGTCATTTATGGATTAATTTTGCTTCCTCTTCAGTCGTTGGTTTCCTCGTATAAATATCTGAGATTAACATATTGACAGTTCAGTTTTATTGAAAAATTTGCTTGTATGAGTTTTCGGGTAGACAAAACTAGTTCAGTGTAAAATAAAAATGCCGGCAACAGCAGAAAGTTCGAATACATCTTGTTACGGAAAATCAAGAAACCGTACGTTATCAGACACCCACGAAGAAAAGAAAATTTTCAAAACAAAAGTGGACATTTTGAATTGTAAACCTGAAGATGTAAAATTGAAAATGGAAGGAAATAGGGTTATAATTGAAGGAAAACTTTTTAAAAATGGAAAAAGCAAAGGAAAGCCGGTGTATTTTTCCAAGCATTATATCATGCCAGAAAACTGTGACTTAGAGAAAATGCGTTATACAATAACCCCAGATGGAGTGTACATAACAGCCCCTCGCAGAAATAAACAAATATGTACAGACTGGCCTAAACTTGAGGATAGTTGTACAACAAACTGTATAGATTTGAATGATAGATTTGAAATACGTTTGAATGTACAAGAATTCAGACCAGAAGATATTAAAATTAAAGTTAATGGAAATACTGTAATCATAAAAGCTAAGCATCTTCAAGAAACAGGTATGAAAAGAGTTATAAAAACTTATTCTTTACCAGATAATTGTGAAATTACAAAACTTGAAAGGAAATTTACCCCACAAGGCCATCTTTTATTGACTATTCCAAAATTTCTTGGTTTATTGTATGATTCCAACAACAAACAGAAACCCAATACAACCAAAAGCAATGTAAAATGTAAATTTAATATAACTAGCGAAAAATTTGAGATTAAAATTGATGTAACAAACTTTAAGCCGAAGGATATTAATATAATTCAACAGAAACGTATGATAACAGTTATAGGAAAACGTTTTGGAAAACTTGATAGCACTGAAGAGAAATTCGAAAAAACATTTTTGCTACCATCAGATTACGATATCACAAAAATAGATAGAAAGTTTCATTCGGACGGAGTTTTAGTTATTTCTGTTCCTAGAATCGAAGGTAAACCTATAGAGGATTTCAAAACATTCCTTCCAGAAAATTCGTCTTGTGATATGCAAATCAATGACGATTACGTCGAGATCAAGTTGAATATTGTTGGATTTTCACCTGAAGAAATAACAATTAAAATTACTGGAAAAAATACTCTGACAATTGAAGGAAAGAAAATGAATGGTAAAGGTGGAATCAATAAAAGTTTCATGAAATCATACATGCTTCCCTCAGAGTTTGATATAAAAAGACTTAAAAAAAACATTACTTCAGATGGAATGCTTTATGTGAAAGTGCCAAAAAATAAAAGGACTTGTTCGTTGGAAAATTTAGCGGATTCTCAAGAACAAAGAGTGTTTACTAATGGTACTAGAAATGGTTCTTTGCACAATTTGAGTGAACCAGATGATCAAGGAATGGTGGACTCGGCAGAATTAGACAAAAATAAGTTTGAAATGAAATTTAACGTTCAAGGTTTTCGTACTGACGATGTTTACGTGAAAATTAATAAAAATATTGTTACAATCGAGTGTAGGCATCATCATCCTGGGAAAGGTATAATAAAGTCATATTTGGTACCAAAAGCTTACGACTTGAACGCACTTCAAACATATATAACTCAAGATGATATTTTAATTGTAACTATTCCAAAATTGGAGAATAATAATTTTCAAGCGTTTTAGACGAGAATAATAATAAATTTTCCCATGATGCAAGAAATAATACCGAATTAAATAAAGGTACAATCGAAAAATGGGGGATAATTATGTGATTAAGGTTGATATACGAGGGTATAATAATAACGATATTTCGTTGGATATAAAAGGACAAGTTATTATTGTACAAGGAGGACATTTGGGAAATAAAACAGTCTCTAAAAGTTTCAGTAAAAATTTTAATGTTCCTCTGATTATGACGTAGAAAAATTATTGTATTATATCTCTGCTGGAGGATTTTGATAATTGAAATTCCAAGAAGGAAAAATATACAAGGAAATGATTCGTCGCCAAAATTATATACGTTTCCTGAAGGATATGATATGGATAAACCAAATATTTCGAAAGAAAAACTGACATCTTCAAATAATGATAATACTCGTATTGTATACCAAGAACAAAAGAAACAATTTGCACCTACAAAAAACTCTCATAAACTATTAGATTTGAATATTCCAAAGCCAACGAGTAAAAATTACAACTCAAGTAACAATATGAGTAGTAAAAATAGATCTTCTACAGTTTTTGATAATAAAGGTAACGAAGATTATGAAATTACTGTAGATGTAACAGAATGTGTAGGGGATGATATTGATGTAAGAATAAAAGGTAATAACATAAGGGTTGTGGGTAAAACTAATAATTTCGATGGAGAAAATAATTCTCTACAGGATTTCGAAAAGAAATTCGTTGTTCCTGATGGTTTCAACATGAAGGAAGTTGGAACTCTAATAGAAGATGGAATCCTTTTTATCAATATTCCAAAATTTATACATGATGGTTCAACGAAAACGGAGTTGCCAATCGGAGGTAAAGTTATACTTTCAAACGTTAAAATTGCGAGGGATAAAATAATCATTGAGATGGATTCTGCTGGATTACTTATAGAAGATTTTGAGATAACGACGAACAAGAATATTTTAACTATAGAAATCATGAAGGGTGTTTTTGGAGTCTCTGATCAGTATAAAACGAAAGTTGATTTACCTGAGGATTGTAACATTGACGATATTACTAAAATTATTACTTCTGATGGAAAATTACTTGTAACCATTCCAAGGAAAGTGCAAGATTTTATTGTAGACCCTTCGTCTCATTCATCACGAACGGATTTAGACGAAAGTTCGAAATTTATTTTGGCAGAAAAACGCAGATCATGCTTGGTTCTCTCCAAGACGAACGATGGTGCAAAATCCAAGTTTGTTAAATTCTTAGTAGATGATTTCGAAAATGATGATTCAAAAAGGTTTGCTACTCTTCCTCGAACAGCTCGGGCGAAATCTTACAATTCTTTGAATATTGAAAACGATTGTACTGACAAAGTCAACAATATTATTGATAAAAATTTCGAATTGAAAATTTTCGTTCCTCATCATGAACCCGATGAAGTCATCGTGAAAGTGCGGGGAAGTACTCTAACCATAGAAGGTAATAAGAAGAACGATAATAGAAACACGTACTTCTCAAAAAATTTCTTCAAAACTTATATTATCCCGAAAAATATTGATGTGTCTAAATTGAAAACTGTTTTTTCTGATAATTATTTGATTATAAGTGCGCCTCAAAAATAATGAATTAACATTTGGACAAAAATAAATTCAAAATTGTATATGTAGGTAATTTATGTTATTTTTTTATAAATAATTTATTTATCCAATTTAATCGTTAAGATTTTGTAAATATGTAATCCGTTAATTTAGCAACTAGTAATTTCCTCATGTATAATTGTTTCCTTAGTTTTATTCATGATTAAATTAATTTAAATACATGCATTCCCTCTTTTGGTTATGTTGCTACCATCAGATTATGATATTACAGAAAAAGAATGAAATTTTCATTCGGATCGTGTTTTAGTTATTTCTGTACTTAGAATCAAAGGAAGATTTCAAAATATTGCTTTCCGAAAATTTGACTTGTGATATGCAAATCAAGGACGATTATGCGGAAATTTGGTTGAATTTTGATGGATTTTCACCTGGAAAAGTAACAATTGAAATTACTGCAAAATATACTCTCACTATTGAAAAAAAAAGTGAATGATAAAGGCGGAGTCATCAAAAGTCTTATGAAATCATACATGCTTCCCTCAGAGTTTGATATAAGAAGACTTAAAAAAATCATAACTTCAGATGAAATGCTTTTTGATAAAGTGGCAAAAAATTAAAGAACCGGTTCTTTGGAAAATTTAGCGGATTTTCAAGAACATAGACTTTTCACTAATGGTATAAGAAATGGTTCTTTGGACAATTTGAGTGAACCTGATGATCAAGGAATGGTGGACTCGGCAAAATTAGACAAACATAAGTTTGAAATGAAATTTAACGTTCAAGGTTTTCGCACTGATGATATTTAGGTGAAAATTAATAAAAATGTTGTTACAATCGAGTACAGGCATTATCATCGAGGAAAAGGTATAATAAAGTCATGTTTGGTACTGAAAGCTTACGACTTGAACGCGCTTCAAACATATATAACACGAGATGATATTTTAATTGTAAATATACCAAAATTGGAGAATAATAATTTTCAAGCGTTTTTAGACGAGAATAATAATGAAGTTTCCTATCATGCAAGAAATAATACCGAATTAAATATAGGTACAAACGAAAAATGGGGATAATTATGTGATTAAGGTTGATATACGAGGGTATAATAATAACGATATTTCGTTGGATATAAAAGGACAAGTTATTATTGTACAAGGAGGACATTTGGGAAATAAAACAGTCTCTAAGAGTTTCAGTAAAAATTTTAATGTTCCTCTGATTATGACGTAGAAAATTTATTGTATTATATCTCGGCTGGAGGATTTCTGAGAATTGAAATTCCAAGAAAGAAAAATATACAAGAAATTGATTCGTCGCCAAAATTATATACGTTTCCTGAAGGATATGATATGGATAAACCAAATATTTTGAAAGAAAAACTGAAGTCCATAAATAATGATAATACTCGTATTGTATACCAAGAACAAAAGAAACAATTTGCACCTACAAAAACTCTTATAAACTATTAGATTTGAATATTCCAAAGCCAACGAGTAAAAATTACAACTCAAGTAACAATATGAGTAGTAAAATAGATCTTCTACAGTTTTCGATAATAAAGGTAACGAAGATTATGAAATTACTGTAGATGTAACAGAATATGTAGGGGATGATATTGATGTAAGAATAAAAGGTAATAACATAAGGGTTGTGGGTAAAACTAATAATTTCGATGGAAAAATAGTTTTCTACAGGATTTCGAGAAGAAATTCGTTGTCCCTGATGGTTTCAACATGAAGGAAGTTAGAACTCTAATAGAAAATGGAATACTTTTTATCAATATTCCAAAATTTATATACGATGGTTCAACGAAAACCGAGTTGCCAATCGGAGGTAAAGTTATACTCTCAAATGTAAAAATTGCGAGGGATAAAATAATCATTGAGATGGATTCTGCTGGATTACTTATAGAAGATTTTGAGATAACGACGAACAAGAATATTTTAACTATAGAAATCATGAAGGGTATTTCTGGAGTCCCAGATCAGTATAAAACGAAAGTTGATTTACCTGAGGATTGTAACATTGACGATATTACTAAAATTATTACATCTGTTGGAAAATTACTTGTAACCATTCCAAGGAAAGTGCAAGAATTTATTGTAGACCCTTCGTCTCATTCGTCACGAATGGATTTAGACGAAAGTTCGAAATTTATTTTGGCAGAAAAACGCAGATCATGCTTGGTTCTCTCCAAGACGAACGATGGTGCAAAATCCAAGTTTGTTAAATTCTTAGTAGATGATTCAAAAAGGTTTGCTACTCTTCCTCGAACGAAAACGATTGCACTGACAAAGTCAACAATATTATTGATAAAAATTTCGAATTGAAAATTTTCGTTCCTCATCATGAACCCGATGAAGTGAAAGTGAAAGTGCGGGGAAGTACTCTAACCATAGAAGGTAATAAGAAGAACGATAATAGAAACACGTACTTCTCAAAAAATTTCTACAAAACTTATATTATCCCGAAAAATATTGATGTGTCTAAATTGAAAAAACTCACCTTTTCAGTTGATTACCAGAGGAACACTGTTAGAATTTCTTAATCCAAAAAATACACATTCTTTTTCAGCCATATTTAGTATGAGTGAAATCTCAAAACACCATGTGTTGAAAGCGTTTACAATCTTCTCACTAGTTTCGGAGAGCTCCGCAGGAGTCTCATAGACAAACTCAACAAAATGTTTGAGTTGAACATCCGACCCTAAAACCATGTTGACCTTGGAGAAGACACTCAAAATTGAAATAGGACGATAATTAGCTACATTAGCAGCATCGTTATTTTTATGCACAGGTATTCTGTAACTATTTTCAAAAGAGAAGCAGATATCCCCGATGTGACAGAAAGGTTAATGAGATAAGCAAAATGATTAACAATTGAAGGTGCACTTGCCTTCAAAACTCTAGTACAAATAGACTCAACCCCAGTTCCCTCCTTGTTCCTAATTGACATTTTTGCATCGAAAACCTCTTCCCCGATCACAGGAAAGAAGAAAAAGAAATGTCTTAAAGCTATTGAGATGATTGCCTCTTTTGATTCAGTGATGAGACAGCACGTTAGCCGAGTGCATAACTCCCAAAAAAATCTGTTAAAATGACTCATTCATTATTTAGGCGTGCAAATACAGAATGAAATAATTGAATTATTGTCCAAAGTAAGAAATAATAATTTAGAAATGGTTCGCAGTTCAAAATATTTTTCGATAATCTTAGATTGTACACCAGACACTAGTCATACTGAGCAAATTAGTCTTGTTCTGAGGTATGTAGTCCTTAACACCACTTCAAAAAAGGTGGAAGTTAAGGAAAGTTTTATTGCGTTCAGACCAATACTGGACTCTACAGGAGAAGGCATATATACATTTGTGATAGGAAATTTGAAAAAATTAAATTTAGAATTAAAACACATTAGGGGACAAGGTTATGATAATGGGACAATTATGAAGGGAAAACATGTTTGGCTTCAAAAACGTATTCTTGATGCGAATCCGAAAGCCCCTTTTTAACCTTGTGCGGCTCATACTTTGAACTTAACAGTAAATGACGCTTCTAAGGTGTCAGGTTCTACAATAAACTTTTTTAATCTTGTGCAAGAGTTATATAATTTTTTTCGTCATCCACAAAAAGGTGGTATGTTTTGAGAAAAAATGTCCCCGGGTTAAGTTTAAAGCCTCTAAGTGAGACAAGATGGTCCAGCAGAATTGACGCAATAAAGCCCCTTATAGTTTATTTAATCAAGGTTTGCGAAAGTCTTCTAGAAATGGCTGAAGATCATTCCTTTCATATTGATGCAAGACATAAAGCGAGTTCCCTCTTAACGTCTGTACAAAATTTTCAAATTATGGAATTATTATTTGGCATGACGTTTTATTTCATATAAATATTGTCAGCAAACAAATGCAAAGTGCTACAATTAATATTAAAGTATGCCAAACCTACCTAAAAAATTTAGTTGATCACTTCCAGCAATATAAATCTGACCAATCATTTGAAGAAATTCTTGTGCAAGCGAAAGAAGTAGCATCCTCTCTCGAAATTGAAGAAGACTTTCCACTATTACCAACGGTTAGGAGGAAATTTAAACCAGAACTGTTTGACTATGAACACCGAGATGAGACCCTTCATGATACAAAAACCGACTTTAAAATCAGTTTTTTCTTGAAAATTATAGATCAAACTATAAGTTCTCTAATTAACCGATTTGACTTATTAAATGAATATGATAATATTTTCGGATTTTTTAGCGACATATTCAAATTAGGTGACAGAGATCTTTTAAAACATTGTTCTATTCTTCAAGAGCGACTGACAGATCAGGATAATAAGGATATAGACTCCAATGATCTATTCAACGAAATTAAAGCGTTAAAGTTATTTTCATTACCTGATGATACAGACCTCTTAAGTATTTTACAATATATATTTGAAAACAATTTAATCTCCTCTCCATCTTTCCAAACGTACGCATTTCACTAAGAATTCTCTTGACATTGCCTGTATCTGTAGCTTCTGGCGAGCGATCTTTTTCAAAATTAAAAATCATTAAAAATTATTCAAGATCGATAATGATTCAAGAAAGATTGTCTGGGCTAACAATATTAGCAATTGAACAAGAAATTTTTGTCAGTATAAAATTTAGCGATGTAATTAATGAATTTGCAACAGCTAAATCTTTTATTTTTCTATTGCACATAGACCTAGCTATCATTTTTGATTTTAAAACGAAGTTCCTAGGTATTTGTTATTAGAATTATCTGCATATTTTTTAAATATCTAAGTATAAGTAGAAAGTAGTATGTTGGCATTAGGCAATATTTCTGTTATTTGTTCCTAAAAAATGTGATTTTTAGTTTTAGGTTATTTTCTAGTATTTATAAACAACGAGTCAACGTGTCTGTATCCCATTACTGAAGTAAATGTTTTTAAATGGGTGTGAACATGAATTTATTTTGTTATGATTTCGTTCTGTTTGTTTCATTTTGATATTTTAGTCTACAAATAAATATGACTTCTAAAGTTCAGTTTTTTGCTTTACTTCAAGCACCTACCTACCTACCTCCTACCTTAAAAAAAATAAAAAACATGATTCAAAATGCCTTAAGGGGCGCCAAAATCCTTGTTTGCACACAAGCGCAAATAGCCCTCACGGGGGCCCTGAGTATCATAAAAAATGTAACCTATCCATCCGTGGGACTGCTCGAATATTCAAATCTTCACTCCTTCAATTAACGAAAATAGCAAACATGTTCGAGATAGAAGTTTGAAGTTACTTCAAACATTAATTTGTACTACAATAAATATTTTTTTGAGGAAGTAGAAGATGATATATTATCATGATGATAAAATAATCAGTTTGTCTTCGAAATGAAGCAAAAGGTATAAAAAAATTTATTCAAAAATATAAATAAAAATACTATAAATTTTTCTCTTCACTAAGATATATATATATATATATATATATATATATATATATATATATATATATATATATCAATTGATTCTATATTATAAGGCAAAGTTCAATAGTGTACATTTTAATGTACATTATTTAACTGAGTGTGCATATATTTTATTTAAGGGTAATTCCCAATTTTAATCTGAACATGTTTAAAACTTCAACAATATTCAAAAATGGGTACATGAATCAAATATAAATTATATGATTTTTAAATTAGACTTACATTAGGTAACTTTTGAATAAATAAAAACACTACTTCTCTAAACCATTAACATTCAAATCCATCAAAATTCATTGATTCACGAAAATATAAGGAAATTTACATGAGAAATAGAAATTTACCTCATCTTCTATCAAACTATTTCTTCCTTCATTTCTCCGCTTTTCTTGGAGCACTAATTGTAAGAACACCATCCTTTTCGAACTTGCTTCTTAATTGAGACACATCACAATCTTCAGATATATTGAAAGACTTGATGAAACTCTTCGTTGTTTGCAAATCACCTTTTTCATCCTTTTCCTGATGTTTTCCTTTGACTTCCACAACGTTTCCATTAGCAGTCACTAAAACTTCTTCAGGTTTATACTCTGGCAAGTTCAACGATACTAGAAAATCTTTTTTTTTCGGCTTCTCATCTTCTTGGTCTAGGAGTCGTTCAAATTTGTCGTTGCTGGTAGGATTCTTCCAATACTCTTCAAATTCTTTTCTGATATGATCATGTTCGTCTGAGATTTCAAATTTTGGTTTGATAGGTTCGGCCCTTTTTTTGAATAAATTTTTGTTTGTAGCTCTAGAGAACATGTTTGGACCGGGTAGATGTGTCTTTGGGAACGACAGGGATTAATATGTTTATTTTATCGAGTGAATAATGCAATATATAATCTTCAAAAAAATTATATAATCTTATATCATTTATTTACCTCTACGATATCATAATTCCGCAAATATTCTGAAGATATGATTAATAATTCATCATGCGAAATCTTACCGGAAATATGTAGAATAATATTCCTTCTAAAATTTATATTATATGTAAATATTGACGTCAGTATTTTCGTTAATCGTTAAGTGATAACCACTTGTGGAGAAACCTTTGAACCACCCCAAATTAATCATTCCACTATTGTGAAATTCATCACCTATTTTATTTATTTTCGCTTTCATAAATTGCATAAATTGTCCAACATTCTGAACTATTCCATCTTCAAATAGATCAATTTTCCTAAACCTGTTTCCTACTCTCTATTTTTGCCACGATAATGTAATGTATCTGTACTCTGTTATACACCACGTATCACTTTTTCAATTCTATATTACGCCTATGATTTGCTATATGTTATTTGCTAATTAAACAAAGAACAAATTTACATTATCACTTCGGATTTCGACCACCTACCTACAATGTAATGAAAAGTAATCTTTTTTTCATTGAATTTGTCCGGGTTATCATATTATCAACTCAACGACGAATTATGTGGCGCCTGTTGACCCCACACTTTGCGAGAACCATATGTATTTTAAAAGATATTTCTCCAGGTCAGTTCAGTCAGTGGCATATATGCCACAGTTACATTGATTCTAAAGATTCGCTGAGACTCATTCATTCTACCGTCAAGTTCAGTTCAAGTTCAGGTTAGTTGTCATAACTACGACTTACAAATATACAAATTCTCATGTGATCAAAAGTAGTGTAATGTGAAAATTAATTTGAGTGCTTACATAAATTAAACCAGGGGTGCTCAAACGGTCGATCGAGATCGACCAGTCTGAGTAGACCTCGAGAGGAAAAAAATAACACTCTGCTAGCGGCCAAAGGCGGCTTTATCAAAGGAACGCGCGGTACTTGTCAGAGAAAAGCCGCATTTTTTATTCTTGCCGCATTTCTAGACATTTCGGGCGGCGCGTTTGACGGGAATGTTCGAGACTTTCGTTCACGCCGATGTAAATGTTGCGCATACAGGAATTGGAATCATTCTGAATTGTAACTTGAAAGCAATACTACGTCGATACAAAATGAATGCAACGAAGAAATCTAGAACGTATCATTTTAATGAAGATTGGGAGGAAAATTTTTTCGATTTTATGGTGAAGGATAAGTGCATTTGTCTTATTTGTGGTGTGTCAGTAGCAATACCTTAGCGTGGTAACTTGAGAGGCATCATAATACGGTTAATAAAAACTATGAAAAGGATTCTCCGCCACAGATTCAATTAAGAAAACGAAAAGTACGTGATTTGATAGCTTGCTTGAAAAAAGAACAAACCATGTTCGCAAGACCAGCCGCTGCTACGATCGCGTCATTAACCAGATTTTCTAGTTGTTGGAGTGTTCTACAAGGCATCCTACGTTGCTGAATTTGCCACCCCATGTACCCTAACATGTTTTATGGGATTCAAATCGGGACTACTGGCTGGCCATCTTAAAATATAAATTTCGGCATTTTGCAGAAATTCTAACTACTCTAGCTGCATGAGGTCGAGCATTATCATGCATACAAATGAAGTTTTCGTTAATCAATGGGCCAAAGGTTACAACATGGGGTTCAAGGATATCTGCGATGTATCTGGCCGCTGTCATTCTTCCATTATTCACTAGGATTAACTCAGTTCACCATGGAAAGAAATGTCTCCCCACACGAAGTTTTCGGTTTGCCGGATATTGCATTGCTGATACCGTTCCCCAGGTCGTCTGTATACAGGCATGCGTCTATCATTTGATACTAGACAGATCCTGGACTCGTCGGAAAAGAGAACATTCGATCTTTCTGGAATTCCCCAATTTGCATGTTCCCACGCAAACAGAAGTCTTGCAACTCGATGTTCTCTGGTGAGACGCGAGCCGGTAGAAGCCACCCTTGGTCTGATATCGTCTTCTCTGAGCCTGTTTGCAATGAAATATGCACATTTCTGGAAAGTGCAAGTTCCTTTTGTAGCATTCTAGCCGTACAGTGCCGAATTCTTAGTGCAATTAAATGAAGCCAACGATCATCAACTGGTGTTGTTATCGGATTTCTTCCCTGTCCGGCTCTTCTTCCATATTTCCCTGTTTCGTGGTACCGATTAATTGCTCTTGAAATAGTGCTTTGCTTAGCATTCAACTAGTTAGCCACGAAACGTTGGCTTCGCCCCTCCTCTAGAAGTGTTACAATTCTTACCACTTGATCACTCAAATAGCGTCCAGGACGTTCAGCAGCCATTACAATAAATTCAAAGATTCGAAAATCAACAAGAAACATAGAAAACTTGCATTAATTTAGCGTGAAAACTGAAGAGAAATTGAATGAATACTGATAGTCAAATAAACTCATTCTTGTTTCAGACGTGTTTGAGATCACATGGAAACAAATTTTACCACGTAGATAAGATTTTTCCCCTCATATGTCCAAAAACATATGCTGACAAAGAAACTGCAATCGAGCAACTTAATCGATTGTGGAATTCAGAATACCAGGTGAGGCGACAATTTTTGTGGTGTGTGTATAAGTGTAGGGAAATTCTCAAACCAATTCATCACCCTTTGTCACCAGATTTGAACCCGGTGTAGCCGGAACAAATTCTTTTTTCTATATTTTTATCCGTTGTAAAAATCGCAAAACAAACATGTTTGAACTGACAAAATCGAGCATTGAAACAAACTAAATGACAGATCGCGTTCAAAGTCCTTATAAAAACTTATAGAACTTATAGAAACTTATAGAAAACAGTTGTGCCAACTCAGCAACAACAAAAATTTCGACAGTCGTTTCATGAAGATTTTTTAAATAATGAAATCCCGGTAATTTTTTGACAGAATATATAGTTAAAATATGAACATCATTGTTTTATTTAATTACAAATTTATATCAATTTTCTTCAAGTAACGACCCCCTCACTCAAATTAATTTTTCAACCACAAACTTGGTTTTTCATTTCCTCGAAATTTTTTAAGGTGGATTACTTGAATCCCTTTTTATGCTTTATTCTGATTAAATTGACATAAACACAAGTCATCCTTATTAAATCATCAATTTGAATCATTATGAGACTCGCATATCTGAACAAATCACTTCCTATTTTCCCCATACTTATCAGAAATATAGATTTATTCGATGCAACTTTGCAAATATTGTTATTCTTGAACTCAAATTTAGGCCAACGTTACTGAAGTATAATCCACGTTAAACGGTTTCGTTATGATTGAAAATAACTTGAGTTCCTCTACTAATTCCCTTGTTAAAAATTTAAACGATGACTCTGATTTTCTACACAAGTATAATTTTCAAGTTAGTCTTTACGTTTTTCCCTACAAGACCGAAGAAATTGTTGTGAGTGCTGTAGGTCACAAGATATTAGTGGAAGCCAAGCAGAGGAAAGTGAATATCATTGAAAATGGTTCCAAAACATCCAGTGCTTTTTGGCGAAATTATTTCGTTCCTGAAGAATACGATATGATGAAGTTGAAATATAAAATTTTTGAGGATGGGATGCTAACCATAAGCGTGCCAAGAAAGGATTCCGCCAATAACGTTAAACCATCAACTCTAATTTACAAATTAGACGTTTAGATTACTATTATTATTGCGAAGAATTGTAATAAATAAGATTATTAAAACTGTTTTGCATATTGAGTACTTTATTAATGCAGTTATAATTATAGTAACTAGCTATGATTATCAAAATACATAAAATGATTGTATCTTTTCAATTATAACTAAAGGATACACTGAATGTACATTCTGTCAAAAAAGTATCGGGAAATAGTCAATAATAATAATAAAAAAAAACGTAAGACCCTGAACATTCAAAGAAGGAAAGTCATAGATGGTGAAACACAACTTCCGATGGCGAAACGTACAAATATCTAGGATACCAACAAGCCAGATTGCTAGACCAAAAACAATCAAAGGAGAAGATTCGTTCAGAATACAATCAGCGTCTGAAGACTGTGCTGAAATCAATGTTGAACTCGGGAATCTAGTCAAGGCAATTAACACCTACGCCATTCCAGTGTTGCTTTGCTCATTTGGAATAATCAGATCGACTAAGACAGAACTGGATGATATTCAAAGGCAGACCCGAACGATGCTGACAAAGTACAACAATCATCATCCAAAATCGTCTGTGATACGAACAACTTTGAAGCGGAAAGAAGGAGGACGCGGATTAATAGATGTTGTCAATTTACACACCGAACAGATAAAAAATCTCAAAGAATTCCTGTCTGCAAAAGCTCTCACTTCTGACCTCCATAGAGTGGTATCGTTGGCTGATAAGGGATATACACCTCTAAATCTTTTTACCAGTGATGACCTGCTGAATCTACTGTTCCTATCAGATACTGAAAAACCAGAGCAATGGTCAAGAAAAGAATTGCATGGACGACATCACCATGAAATTAATCAACCACACATCGACAAAGAGGCCTCCAACAAGTGGTTGATGAAAGGAGAATTATTCGCGGAAACAGAGGGATTCCTTATGGCCATCCAAGACCAAGTGATCGCTACAAACAACTACAAAAAATTTATTATGAAGGACGGAACATTACAAACAGATAGGTGCAGAAAATGCCATATAAGATCGGAGACTATACAGCATATTACGTCTGGATGCGAACAACTGGCCAATACGGACTATCTTCACAGGCATAATCAAGTGTGCAACATTATCCATCAGAAACTTACACAACTTAACAAGTACGGACTTCTGAATACCTTCCAGCCATATTACAAGTATCAACTGGCGCCCGTATTGGAAAATGACTGTCAGATTATACTACGATAGGCTTGTTATCACTGACAGAATGGTGACCAATAATAGGCAGGACATAGTGGTGTATGATAAGAGAGTCAGAACAGCAATGCTGGTGGATGTCGCCATACCGAATAATAACAACGTGCTGAACAAGTTCCAGGAGAAAAAATCCAAATACACAGACCTTGCTATTGAGATCAAGCAGATGTGGCACCTCGATAAACTAGATATTGTTCCTGTCATCGTATCCTCGACTGGTTTAATACCCAAAACTTTGCATGATAGCCTTAAGAAATTAGAATTGCATAAGAATACCTATATAGAAATGCAAAAAGCTGTAATTCTTAACACATGTAGGATAGTTAGGAAATTTATGTCAAGTATATTGTAATCGAGCCTATTCCCTTTGATTGCTAAATCTGGGAAAGGTAAATTATATCCAGCTACTAGCTGAGATAGTGCATAAGTCCACGATAATAAATAATAATAACAATGTTTATTCCGGTAACTCTTAAACACATTAAAAAGCGAAACCCTGGACGTTGTAGGGTAACGCTACCATATAAATATAAATATTCTTTTGAAAAGAGAGGATTCACAAAAATTCGAATAATTGTATTTACAATAAATGCTTATATCTTTAATTTTGGTGAGTGTCAGAAAAACACAATCGTAAAACACAAGCGAATAAATAGAATACCATCGGAAAAAACAGACCATGCCCGTTCCTTAATCAAGCATCTAAACTCGGATCATGCCTCCTACGATTGCCTCTAAAGTGTGAGCTCAGGAAACGTAACAGGGGAACCATACTATCTTGCGTATGATTCAAAACGTGACAAAACCTGACCTCCCTGTCGCTATTGCACTAGCAATAGCTTGTCTGTTTATGTTGTGTTAGTGTCGTATGTACAAAAAGAGTACCAAAAAATGTTTCTGCTTAGCAGCTTCATTCTCTCATTCTCATCTTGCACTCCATGATTTCCAGGACTTCTTCACAAAGACAAGGGTGAAAAGGAAGGGGGTTTGGGACAGGAAAAATCTGTAACAATGGAAAAAGAAAACTAGCAGATAAATATTTCATCAAAAATACCTAACTCTTATATGTCTAAACTCACATGAATTTAAGAACTTAACTAATGCTCCTCTGTTTTTCAATATCTCATACACCTTTTGGGAATGAAGCCCTACGGGGTGTAGCCCTTGCCTTATCTAAGAACTTAACTAATGCTCCGCTGTTTTTCAACAGGGAACATCTTATACACCATTCGGGGGTGTAGCCCATAATTACCTTAAGATTCAAAACTAATCTTCTAAATAGACTTGAAGTTCTCTACCCAGTTAATAAAATTATCTGAAACGGAATGAATGAACATCTTATACACCATTCGGGGTGTAGCCCATAATTACCTTAAGATTCAAAACTAATCTTCTAAATAGACTTGAAGTTCTCTACCCAGTTAATAAAATTATCTGAAACGGAATGAATGTTCTGAAAACTACCCTCAAAATGGTAAATAGCACAATCAGGGACTAAATGTCTTATAGTTTCTTCAGCTGCGCCACATTCACATGCCGGACTTTCTACAGTATTCCATTTGAAAAACATACTATTACTACGACCATGTCCTGTCATGTGACGATTTAATGTACACCAATTTTTCCTACTTATATCGAAACCTGCAACCCTTTTGGAAGGAACCTCTATGAGAACTTTATTGAAAACATCAACTTCCTGCCATTCAGTTTTCCAAAGATCAACAGCCTTCACTCGTGTACGCAAAAAGTCAATCGACGAAATAGGTATCTTACGTTTCAATCTGAGGTTAGGTGGATTATGAAGATCGTGTATTATCGGAAAAAACTTCTAGAAATGAGTGATACTTATCCCAAGATGATTTAAGAGCAAATTTCCTGCGAATATGGAAAGGAACTATGTTACAAATAACCGGAAGCCATGGGTTAGCAGTTGAACTGATACATCCACATATAACTCTCATAGAACAGTTCAACTGAAAATCAATCTTATTGACTTGAGAACTATTCAACCACACCTGACAGCAATATTCTGCTGCTGAATATACTAAAGCTAAAGCAGTAGTTAGCAAAGTAGACTTCGGCGCCCCAATTAGATCCAGCTAGTTTATGTATTGTTTTTTGTTTTCAACTTCTGACATAATTTATCAATATGAAATTTGAAAGTCAAAGAACGAGCTAGCTTTACACCAAGACATGTTGGAGTGAAATTATGAGTTAATTTGTAGTGATTGATTGAAGAATACTCTTAGTTGCCTATCCTTCTCATGATTACTCAAATGAAAACAAGAAACCTCACTTTTCGAAGGATTTAGACATAAACGTTACCATAATAAAAATAAGACACAAATACAAAATCACAACCCTAAATGGTCTGACAACTCTTACGAATAAACAATATACCACTTCGAAGTTATGACAACTAAGTAGGTAGTCAAACCTTGTATGAGGAGATTCATGGTTCTAATATTATATCCAAGCCTAAAAAGAGAAATTCATGAATAAAGTAATCAAAATATGTGTTCTTTATATCAATAATTTGATGAATCACGGACCTCGGTGTAACCAAGAGCCACGCGTTGAGGAGGCGTACGAACGATTTAATTGTTTTTGTCTTCTTGACATGTGAAGGTACAGAATTGGAAACTTTAGGTGCAAGAAAAGTGCATGATCTTTGCCCAATGGTTTTCTTGACAAAGGACACATTCAACAAATTATACCTATTCCTCGTATCATACATATGTAAACCATTGACAGAATCGATGGAACTTTTAAACTGAAAGGAGTGCTATGTAGAATAACTGTCGTATGTCGAACAGTCCAGATAGCTTGAAGAGGTCGTCAGAAGGATATCGGTAAGGTCTACTCCATTTAACGTTCATGAGCCGCTTATGAGCAATCTGCAATCTTTTCAGGTAGAAATTTGTAACCCCGCCCCATGACAGTAAGCCGTAGGTCAAATGTGGATATACGAGAGCAAAACATACTTTTTGAGCAATTCAACATCGCAGAAGTTCTTGAGGTAACAAATACCTTACTTTCGTTACCAGATTTTGAATATGAGCATTCCATCTCAAATGGAGGTCCAGTGTAACTCATAAGTACTTAATCGATTCTGTAGAACCTATACTGATTTTATCATCACCATCACAAACTAATAGAGACTGATAATTCGGGAACGAATAAACGTTGTTTGAAAAGGCTATAAATTTTGTTTTATTTGTGTTAACTCTCAAGAGCACACTATCAAAAAAGGCTAAAAACTTGAAAAGCCTCGCACGACCTCATGACCAAGTTGCGTTCAGGAACTACCCTGGTAGAAGATGGCAGTGTCATCAGCAAAGCTAACAACATCTCCAATTGTTTCCACCGAGAAAATAGCATTCATATAGATCACGAATAATAAGGAACTAAGTACTGTACTCTGTGGTACTCCACACTTAACTCTACATTTGGAACTAATGCTATCACCAACCTTTACACACTGCCACCTTCCACCGATATAGCTCCCGAATCATGACAAAGTATGACCACGAATGCCATTATATTCTAACATTTCAAGAAGAAGTTTGTGATCTATACAGTCAAAGGCCTTCGCCAGGTCAACGACGATACAGAAACATGGTTTGAAAAGATCAAGGCAACCGTATATTTTATTTGTTAGATATGTCAGTGTGTCCTGCGTGGAGCGACCCTTCCGAAATCCAAACTGTCTAGCTGATAGAATTTTACACTGGTCAAGAAAAGCCTCTGTACGAGATTGAACCACTCTCTCTAAGATTTTTGAGATATTTGAGAGCAGGCCCGCCGATAGCGGTTCGAACGCCGGTGTGCAATTCCTATCGTGCCGCCCCTATCTAACTACAAAACCTAGGTGTTTATAAAAATGTGAAAAAAAAATGCTGTACAGTGAAAAACTATGTTATATTAGGTTATTTTATACAAGATAGATACACTAATACGACATTAAATGAAAAAATGAGGGCAAGAAAGGTGCAGTTTATACATATTATATAGGTAGGTATAGGTATTAAGTTATTTTACAGAAACTGCACCTTTCTTGCTTTCATGTTGGCAAAATCAGCTATAATTTTTTGGTGTCTAGTCTATTCAGAATCTCATGTTCAATTGAAATTATTGCTAAATTACTTAGTCTTTGCTGGTGCATAGTTGATCTCAAATAGTTTTTATTATTTTTAACTTTGAAAATGACCTTTCACCAGATGCAACTGAAACCGGCAATGTAAGTAGTATCCTTAGCGCTATTGCTGTATTCGGAAATGTTGACATTAATTCATTAGCAAAATGTATTGCAATAGGGTTTGTGGATCATTAGACTGGTTTTCAGTTAAATGCAACTTTAAAGCATTGATTTCATTAAACATATCTATACCGTCAATATCTGCGTCACTACTTGAACTATCTTTTAGCTTCACATTCAAATCTTTACAATGTTTCATTAAATCATCTTTGGAGTAACTAAACAAGTTATTATTGGTGAAAAAGCCAAAACGTCGGTAAAGTTTCCAGGATCCTAAAAAACATCTACCTTGTATTTTGTTTTAGGGTCTAGTAAGACTTCATCACTCTGTTCATACTGAAATTGAGTTGGTTTTCTTCGTGGACGAACGGTATCTATAGGCGGAAAATCTGCATCTACATTAAGTTCCCGAGCCACAGTGGTAGCTTCTTCTAACACCCTTTCGAAATGCTCATCTGTGCGATATTCGGTGAATTTATGAATTTATTTAACAAATTTATGCAGATTTGAGTATTTATTATGGGGTTTTGCATCATTTTGCTAATAGCAGTAATTTCGTTTAAAATATCAAACCAAATTACAACTAAGCAAATAAATCTATAATTTTGAATATTCAAAGCAAGCGAATGTGCTTTGTGAGTTGTTGTACAATCCCATTCCGACGAATTGTTATCTGATATTTCAAGTAAAGCGTCAAATATTTTTTCGAGGTGATACCGTAAAGGTTTGACTGCATCGATTCTGCTGGACCATCGCGTGGCACTTAATGCTTTTAGTTTTAAATCAGGTAAATGCTTGCAAATTATGGACCATCTTTTGGTAGAAGACGAAAAGAAAACGTAAATTTCTTGAATTAAGTTGAAAAAGTTGACCGTGTCGTGCGTTATATTTGCCGCATCGTTAACGACCAAATTGAGACTATGCGTCGAGCATGGAACGTAAAATGCACGATTATTCATTTCAATATTTTTTTTGTAATCCATTGTGTTTTCCACGCATATTAGAACCATTGTCATAACCTTGGCCACGTAAGTTTTTAATATCAAGGTTTAATTGCGAAAATAAATCTAAAACAAAATTTAATAGTCCTTCACCTGTGGAGCTGGTTATCGGACAGATGCCAATAAAACTTTCGCATATTGTAACATTTTTAGTTTCACTGTTTAAAACAACATACCTGTATAACTGTAATTTGTTCTGTGTGACTTACATCTGGTGTGCAATCTAATATGATAGAGAAATATTTTGATTCTCTGACTTTGTTCAGGATATAATTTTTTATGGTCGTGCCGAGTAAATCAATGATTTCATTCTGATCTCCTAAATAATGAGTCATGCGAGTTGAATCGAATTTCGAGGCTTGAATTCTGTGAATATGTTCCCGCATAACTGAATCAAAGGATGCTATCATTTCTATTGCTTTGAGAAAATTACCATTATCATGCTCATATAATATTTTGGACGAGCCCCTAAACGCCAGACATTGATGAGATAAAAATTTTATAACAGCTATGATCCTTTCCAATACATCACACCATTGTTTTTTTTCAGATTCTAATAGTCTCAGTTGCATTTGATTTACAGTAGTTTTATTTTTTAATATATGATTTAGTTGGACCCAACATTTTAAATTTTCGCTATGGGAAATGCTTGTTTCGTGTCGTTTCAAGGTAGATGACAGATGTTGCCAATCGGAAAAACCGCTTGGAGCTGACAGACTACTTACAGTTTTACTGAATATTTTACAACAAAAACAATAGACTGAATCTTTTGACGTAGAGTAAACAAGCCATTCTCTGTTCATTTTTTCTCCATTAGGAAGATTTCTAGAGTAATAACTGTTTGCAAATTTTCTTCCATCGATATTAGCAGGAAAATTGTGGTTAAACAGCTGCACGGGACCACGGCTAACCAAAATATTAACAATATCATTAGTCATACTGGCGGGCCACGAACCGGGTTCATCACCACAATCTAAACAGCTACTTGATGACGATAAATTGCTTACAGGTTCTTTAGCACTACTTTCTCTTTTTTCAGTTTCACTGGAGTCTCCTTCTGAAGGACTAACATTTTTCTCTTCAGATACCTCCATAACTTCTAGATTTAAAGCTGCGCTTGTTGAAGCTACATCTACGTCAACATTCTCTTGACATTCAGAGTCCCAATTTTCTGGTTTGCTAAAAATTTCTCAAGAGATCCCGCTAGTTTTTTTTTCTCTGTATCTTTTCTCGTTTTTGCCGTCGAAATTGAGCTCCTGAAATTTTTTCCTTTTGCGGTTCCTGGAATTTTTTGAAAAGTTTAGTATACGGTTGTACAAAAGTAACTTAAATCTCAAAGGGGTCGATCATTCCACCCATTATTGCGAACAACCTTTACTAGGGTCAACACTGAAATCGCGAAAAAATCAGCTTTTCCATACATTTTGTATGGAATAGTTATTTTTTCGCGATTTCACCGTTGACCCTATAGTAAAAGTTGTTCGTATTTATGTAGAATGACTCCTTTCGGGATTTAAGTTACTTTTGTTACACACTGTATAGGTATAATTTTAATATTTTTTTTTATAAATCTTCACTCTTAAGTTGTATAACAGAAAAAAATACCCTTTAAATCACAATAATAATCACAATACTACTGCGAAAAAAAAATGTTCATACCTACTGCACACAAATGTAATGGAATAACTAATTTTTTTTTCGCGACTTCAGAGTTGACCCCATAGTAAAAGTTGTTCGTATTGATTAGATGGAATGTCCCCCTTTCGTTACTTAAGTTACTTTTGTTACACTCTGTATTAATTTTAATACATTTTTAATAAATCTTTACTTTAAGTTTTTTCAGTAAAATAACCTTTAAATTTTACATGAATACCTGCTGTTTATATGAATGCGCCCATATGCTGATTAATTAAACAAAGACACTTACCATAATTATGATTTTTTGCGCCGACGGATAATATAAATAATTTTCTAAATTATTTTATAGTCACACTTCGCACAAAAATATACAGAATATTATTAATTTTAAGTACCCTGGACCGTTTCCGGATCTCACATTAGGCTATAACCAAATAATTGAAGTTTGTTGTTCACTCACATCACTTTCGCATTTGTGTTAAATAAATAAAAACAAAGAAATGAGTATATAGTTTTAAGGGGATTTCCCCTGATATCTGTGGGATTTCTCTATTTCGCATAGAGCACGATACGGATTAACTTTGTTCTCATGAATTTCAATAGATGGCGCTATGTAATGCTACGATATAAAAGAAATATTTGGGCGCCGTTTATCATATTATTTTTATAAGGATAATCTTTTTAGTATTGTGAGGTGACAATGTCTGAATTTTAGTCGATGATTGTCTGATTTGCCGCCCCCCTGAATGCGCCGCCCGCGAGCATTGCACGCCCGCTTACGGCGGGCCTGTTTGAGAGCAGAGACATCGGCCTATAATTTGTTAAAAACTCTCGATCACCAGCGTTAAATATAGGAACAATTAGGGCCGTTTTCAAGCAAGGCGGAAAATCCCATTTTGCACTGATAGATTCACAATACGCGTAACTGGTTCCACGACATATGGAGCAACCTCCCTGAGTGTGTCTGAATTTATATAATCCAACCCGCCTGTTTTTACTTTCTTAAGTGATCTCAGCACTTCAAGAATTTCCACTTCATTGGTGCGTTTCAAAAACATGGATAATGGATTAGTTTTAATAGAATTTTCAAAGTTTTTATTTCTCGTCTTAATTTTGTCAGCCCATCTGCTTCCGACGTTAGCAGAAAGCATGTTAAACGCATCAGCATCAGCATTCCCTGTTATTTCTTCTCCCGATTCAGTATGAATAGACTCAATTCTCAATTCATCTCTATTTTTGTTATTAATGACCTTCCACAATTTACCTGAGTCGCCCCAACATCCCTTAACTTTCCCCCTGTAATAACGAGATTTCGTAGATTTAATTAATTGATTTTGTAATCTATTCATGTCTCTTTGTTTTAATTTTGGTATCGTGAATATTATTGTACATTCTTCAATTTTATTTTGCAAAATTTCTATAAAGGATTCAGTCGCAATATTCACGTATCTCGTTTCAAAAATATTTTGACAGGATTGAAGCGGTATTTAACCTGCCACAAAGTATTTTTTCTTGTGTAAGCCTACATGGAGGAGGTTTCTCAAGAGGTTCTTCAGTTGTTGAGATATATATATATATATATATATATATATATATATATATATATATATATATATATATATATATATATATATATATATATATATATATATATATATATAATGATAACGACTTCTAAAATTTCAATTTATTGATAACGGGTTAGTAGTCTTGGAACAAAGGAATACTCTTTTAACAAAGGAATACTCTTTTTTCGTGGCAAGCTTTCGAAATATATATTGTTTCCATCTTCAGGCTAGAAAGTTGAGTTAATTATACAAAGTTAGTGTGTGATGAAAACCGAAGTCATGAACTCAAAGAACACAAGACACATCGACAAAGTGCACAATAAAACTCATATAAAACATCATCAGGTACAAAATTGAGAAAATTGCCAGTTTAAAAACAACAACAAATCACGTAAAATTCATTTCATTCTCTCAATTTTGTACATGATGATGTTTTATATGAGTTTTATTGTGCACTTTGTCGATGTGTCTTGTGTTCTTTGAGTTCATGACTTCGGTTTTTCATCACACACTAACTTTTGGATAACTAACCTCAACTTTCTAGGCCTGAAGATGGAAACAATATATTTCCGAAAGCTTGCCATGAAAAAAGAGTATTCCTTTGTTCCAAGACTACTAACCCGTTATCAATAAATTGAAATTTTAGAAGTCGTTATCATTTCCATATATATATATATATATATATATATATATATATATATATATATATATATATATATATATATATATATATATATATATATATATATATATATATATTATTATTCTCACATCTTCTTTTGGAATTATTAAATGGTCTAAAACTGATCTAAATGAATTACAATGTCAAACGAGGAAAATGCTCTGTAAATATCATAAGCACCACCCAAAGTCAGCTGTTCAGAGAGTTACACTACCTAGACATCTTGGAGGTCGTGGATTAATTGATTTGAATAATCTTCATAGTAAACAGATTTTTCATCTACGTTCCCATTTTCATGATAAACAGAGAACGTCTAAATTACATGATATTGTTGTTGCTTCAGATTATAATCTTACACCTCTGAACTTGACAATGCAAAAGGTAGATTTTGACATATTTGATGATAATTCTAAAAGAGAAAGTTGGATGCAGAAGGAATTACACGGAAAGCACCCTAAAGAATTGAAAATGATTATATTGATGAAATCGCATCGAATAAATGGTTAGTATCTGGAGAATTGTTTGCTGAAACAGAAGGCTTGGCAATTGCGATCCAGGATCAGGTTGTTTTCACGAGGAATTATAGAAAACACATCATCAAACAAAATATAGATGATTCTTGCCGTAGATGTTTCTGTTCTTCAGAAACAGGTTTTCATATATTATCATCTTGCTCAGTCCTTGCTTCAACAGATTATTTAGAAAGACATAATTCCGTCGCTAATATTATTCATTTTGATCTAGGAATTAAACATGACCTAATTCCCAAAAGAAAAAATTTCACAAATATGAACCTGAGATTATTTTTGAAAATGACAAATATAAACTTTATTTTGATAAAACAATTCTTTGCAACAGAGCTGTAAAACACAATAGACCAGATATCATTCTTAATGATAAACAGAATCAAATAACATATATAATTGATATTGCTATACCCGACACACATAATATACAAAATAAATACAATGAAAAAATTTCTAAATATATGATGCTTGGCGACGAGATTAAAAAATGTGGAAAATGAAGATAATATTTATTCTACCGATTATTATTTCTACAACAGGCGTTATTCTAGAAATCTTCCCAAAGTATTGAGATTTTGGGTTTGAAGAAAATTTGTTTAAACAGTTACAAAAGATAACAGTCATCAAATCTTGTAATATTCTTCGTAGGTTTCTTTCCGAAAATAATAATGAGGTAGAGTCATAGGTTTTCTTTAGTTTATACTGCTCAGAATCTCATTTCATATTTTATTTATTTGTTTATATAAATGTAATATAATTAACTGACAATTTTGTCATATTTATATTCAGAGCAGTATTCTATTCGATCGTTCACCACTTCACACAAAGGAAACTATTAATGAGTAACATTCAGTGTTACTTGACTAAGGTCCGTACACTGGATTTTTCCGGGGAGAAAGCCTCTTACACTACTCGTTGGTACATTGATATCATTGTCTGATGATGCTATAGTATGTATATATTCTGGTAGATTGATATATTCTCATAATATTTAACGTTATCCTAATATATAATTACTCCAGGATATGTTTTGATTATAATCATTGCCTGGCAATGGTATTAATTACCGGGTGGTGGATTTATATTTTTTCATGAAATCAGTTTGATTGCATGAACAGATATATGGGCAACTCGTCGGGGTAAAACCCTATATATATATATATATATATATATATATATATATATATATATATATATATATATATATATATATATATATATATATATATATATATATATATATATATATATATAAAAGTCGTGTTAGTTACACTATTTATTACTCAAGAACGGCTGTACAGATATGGCTGAAAATTGATGGGTAGGTAGCTTAGAGCCAGGAGACGGACATAGGATACTGTTTAACCCCTTTCGACAGCGTTCCCGTGTGACTTGGACGTGATGACAATTTGATTTTTGTAAGAAATCAATATTGAAAAAGAGGAGTGAACTATAAAACGAAAAAAAGGAAGTTTATGATACTTTAATGAATGCAATCGATGATGAAAATGGTGGTTTATATTTCCTAGATGCCCCTGATGGTAAGAAATTCCTCATGTCAGTAGTTTTAGCCACGGTTCGTGCGAGATTAAACATAGCGATTGCAGTTGCTTCTTCTGGAATAGCAGCCACATCGTTAGAAGGATGCCGTACGGCTCATTCAGCATTAAAATTACCGTTAAATCTTCAAACTATTGAAGAACCAACGTGTAATATTGCAAAACACTCAGCAATGGCCAAAGTTTTATCGGTATCGAAAATTCATCATCTGGGACGAATGCACAATGGCGTATAAACGTGCATTAGAAACACTTAACCGAACATTGAAAGATTTACGCAATGACTAGAGATGTTTTGGAGGAGCAATGATTTTACTCTTTGGCGATTTCCGCCAAACACTACCAGTAATTCCAAGATCTACAGCTGCCGACGAATTAAACGCTTGCCTCTAATCCTCGAATCTATGGCGCTATGTGAAGAAACTGCAGCTGACAACAAACATGAGAGTTACATATCTTAATGATATATCTGCTGAAGATTTCTCGGAGCATTGCTGCCTATCGGTAATGGTCAAGTACCTGTCGATGAATCGAGCGGATTGATATCATTTCCAAATAATTTCTGTAATTTTGTCTCATCAAAATATATATATATATATATATATATATATATATATATATATATATATATATATATATATATATATATATATATATATATATATATATATATATATATATATATATATATATATATATATATATATAATGATAAACAGAATCAAATAACATATATAATTGATATTGCTATACCCGACACACATAATATACAAAATAAATACAATGAAAAATTTCTAAATATATGATGCTTGGCGACGAGATTAAAAAATGTGGAAAATGAAGATAATATTTATTCTACCGATTATTATTTCTACAACAGGCGTTATTCCTAGAAATCTTCACAAAAGTATTGAGATTTTGGGTTTGAAGAAAATTTGTTTAAACAGTTACAAAAGATAACAGTCATCAAATCTTGTAATATTCTTCGTAGGTTTCTTTCCGAAAATAATAATGAGGTAGAGTCATAGGTTTTCTCTTCAGTTTATACTGCTCAGAATCTCATTTCATATTTTATTTATTTGTTTATATAAATGTAATATAATTAACTGACAATTTTGTCATATTTATATTCAGAGCAGTATTCTATTTGATCGTTCACCACTTCACACAAAGGAAACTATTAATGAGTAACATTCAGTGTTACTTGACTAAGGTCCGTACACTGGATTTTTCCGGGAGAAAGCCTCTTACACTACTCGTTGGTACATTGATATCATTGTCTGATGATGCTATAGTATGTATATATTCTGGTAGATTGATATATTCTCATAATATTTAACGTTATCCTAATATATAATTACTCCAGGATATGTTTTGATTATAATCATTGCCTGGCAATGGTATTAATTACCGGGTGGTGGATTTATATTTTTTCATGAAATCAGTTTGATTGCATGAACAGATAAATGATAAATGAACAGAAAGGATAAATATCCCAAATTAACTCTTCTCGAAACTTCAAAACACATGGTTCAAATTGAACCTACCAGTTGGCACTGTGTCGATTGAAATCAAGATTTCTATCAGAACTTCCAGTTTGGCCCTTTTTGGTTTCTCAATGAAAAGTAAAAAGGGATATTTATAGATTGTTGATTCATACTTTTCATGGATTATCGTGAGATTATTACTCAGTACAAGGAAATGATGTCAAAGATAAATCCCACATCAATCAATCATTAAAAAAAAATAATACAAATGAGGAAAATAATGTGCACATTCTGATAAGAATAGTACTATATAAATTCTGTTTCACGCATTCAATATTAATTTGATTGAATTTTCCATAGAAAATGTGTTCGGTCGATGATTCTGGTAGCGGCCCTTGTGGTTGGAACGACCCTAATTTCATTGTGGACGAAAGACATGTGAAAATCACAGTGGATGTAGAAGGTTATTCCAAGAAACATATCAAAGTTACAACAAGAGGAAATACAATTGACGTGAATGCCCATAAAGAAGAAGACAAAAAAGATGAAGTTGTGACCAAAAATTTCAACACATCGTATGATATTCCACCTGGGTATGACATACTCAATATATCTGCCAGACTGAATGATGGGAAATTGGTGATTGTGGTACCAGTCGAAAGGAAACATGATGGAGTTTCAAGAAACGTAGAGATCCACTAAGTTTTGTATGTCCATATAAATGAATTGTATCACTGATATTTAAATAATAAGAAGTTGTATGCTCTTGCAGTAATTATGAAATATCGTAATGGTGTTTGTGGAAAGTATTGTAAAATTAGATAGGAAAAGGAAGAAGGCAATTTAAAAATCAGAGAAGAAAAACTTAAAATTATGGCCATAAATAATAGGTGAACAGATTTTGTTTTATCTTTAACTAGCTGAGCGCCCAGTTATGCTTAAAATTCAATGATTTTTCAGATTTGTCATTAAGTTTTTTGTGAATTTGAAAAATGTCTCAGAAATTGTGTGAAAGTTCGGCGTACTTGTTATCGAGAATACCGGATGCTTCATTTTTTAATTAATTTCGTGACCTTGAAGGTAGTACCTAATAATATAAACTTGATGAGGTATGGCGTTATCATGCATTTCATTATTGAGGTGCCCGTCGAAAAAGTGCGGCCCAATTAGATATCCGTCTACTATAGCGGCACATACATTCAAGGACCAACGATGCTGGTGCTCTATTTGTCTCATGAGATGTGGATTTTCCGTGGGGTAATAATGAAAGTTGTGCCTGTTAACAAGCCCATTCTTGTGGAAAGTTGCCTCGTCCCAGAAAATAACTCTGCTAAACATATTTGTATTTTCCGCTACTTTGTCACTTGCCGAATTGCAAAAACTGATTCGATTTTCATAGTCTTGACTCTTGATTGTTCAGTTCCTGGTGCAGCTGTACATGATATGCATGAAATTTATTCACTTTCAAGATTCTCTGGACGGAAGTTTGACTTATCTGTTAACTGAGAAATCTCTCTTTGACTTTTATATGGGTCCTCTGTCACTGTCAACAAAACTAATAACTGGTTGTCTTCAGCTGTAGCAGTTTTTGGTTTTTTGTAAGCGATATTACCCGTTTCGATAAATCTAATCAGAAGTTTTTCAAAGCATCTTGCATCAGGATGCCTTTTATCAGGAAACCTTTGTGCATAAACTCTACTTGCCAACAAAGAATATTTCTATCACACTCACCCAGAATAAAAATCGTATCAACCATTTCTTCTTTGGAGAACTTCATGGTAGTCAATTGAGAAAATTGGGTTCAAACCTCACTTTAACAATGTTCAATAACGAAACACTGATAAGTTCACCATGTAAAATGAAGAATTTGATATGTCCGGACACCTGACAGAAGGCACAAGTAAAAAAATGTCAACACACCTCGATTTACGTTTTAATCATCTTGATTTCATCATTCGTTAAATAGAATTATCTTGTTTAGGTTTCATTTTTACTAGTTGAATCATTACAGAAAAAAAACTTCTGTGCGAATAATGATGCATGTTGATGAGTTTGGTACGGTTTGTAGTTTTCATCAAAAATTTTACAAATAATCGAATATTTCGAAAATGATCGAAGATAAAGATAAGGTTACTTCTGCAAAGTATGGCACAATATATGCTTTGACTTGTATAATTAAATACAGGATGTTCCATTCGAAAAAACAAAATATGATATTCTTAAAATTACAATATTCTATAATTTTTTTGAGTCACTCCTGTATAAAATGAGGATAATCTATTTCAATTCATCAATGAAGCTATTCTTGGGCAATAAGGAAACGAAAGGAAAAAAGTATTCATCCTCTCTGGCCGAATGAGCATGCGATGATGTAAGAGCCTATTTTCATGAATTTTTACGGAAAAAATATTGTGACGAAACTACTCATTAGAAAACTTAATATTTAAAGACATAGCAGAGTTCAGGACGCTCTTGAATCTTCAACAAAAAAGTGGTGTTCCAATCTGAATAAACCTGCCAAGATTTTTTATAGAAAATTGGGACATCCTGTTTACTTCAAAATAAATTGCTGAAGTACACAGAGCACCACTCTGTGAATCACTCAGTATATATATAAATCCAACAAAGCAGTGTTTGTTCGTTTCTGATTCATTGTATATCCGCAAGCTCAATTTGTGCGAAGTTAAACGCCACTGTCGGTTTGGAGGGAGAACCGACGTGCCAACAATCAAGCCTCGACGGATATTCGAACCGTTAGTCCAATTGGCCGGTCGTCTCGAACCGAAAACCGACGAAAAAGAACGAAGTCTTTGGAGCCTATAAGAGTACTTCGTCACTAAAAAATCTGGAAGAACACATTTCTGTACAGGGGTGTACGAACTTTAAAGAAACTATTTTTCTTACTAATTGAACATATCTTTCTCATTACTTCGACAATTTTTAAGAACCTGAAGTAGAAAAGCAAGCTCTTAGTGTAAATATTTTATTTTCTAAAATTTACATTCGTTCTAATGAATAAAACTGTTACTCAAATCATATACAATGTACTTTAAGGAGATATTAGAAAATAAATTACTGTTTTGATTCCTCACCAACTTTCGCATATTTTCAGTACATTGTAAAAATATTAACAATTGATTTTTCAATTTTCCAATTGTGGAAAAATCTGATCTTAAGCTGACAAATATTTCCAGATGAATAAAATTAATATCATGATCTTTCGAAAAATCTGTGCATGACTCCATTATTGCAACAATCATTATTTATCTTGAGCCTTAAAAATTACTCATATCAATATGAAAAAAAAATTCACTTACGTCATGCCCAAATTTTTTAATGTACGGTCATTTTAATATCATTTGAATCACACAAGGAGAATTCACCGAATTCCAAAACAAATTGATTCCGATATAAAACTTGATGCTTAAAATTTTATAATTCCAGAACAAATCCAGCTAAACCAAACAATTATTCTGTTATACTTACAAAAAATGTTTTCTATAAAAAATTTATATTTACATAAGTGTATAAAAATTAAAATGAACGTACATAACTTGATGTAATATTAGGAAGCGAACGTTCTAGGCGAAAACGTCGTATTTTTTTGTGAGTTTTGAGCATTTCCAGTCGAATCAAAATTGGAAACCCTCATTTGGAATATTTGTGTTTGGATCAAAGGTATACGCTGCCTCTCCAGCTTCTGGCACAAGATGTGGGTCATCCTCAGTCTGAAAACAATTTTTTGCTCGATCAATAAAATTCTTTTCCATAGTGGGAGACAAGACTCTTTCAGTGCTACAACCGAAAGGTTAAACTGAATTAATTCAACTTACATCTTCACTGAAGTATCTCTCAATAATATCATAAGCCAATTTGTAAATTTCAATGTTGTCATGATTCTGTAAAACTTCGATCTTGTCCAGACCATTCGACTCCTCGATCATTGTGCAGAGAGGTTCCACATTCTCCCCTGCCATTTTCAGCATGTTGTTGATTCCATCAAGTACCACCTGGATTACTTGGGCGTCCTTGCAGCTGAGAAGATCGCAGAATGGGGGAATTACACCTTCCTCTATTAACCGGCCTACTTGTTGCTTGTTACCTCCAATGGTGAGATTACTGATTGCCCATGCTGCTTCCTTCTGGGTCTGGAAGTCACCTTTCTTCAGGTTATGGATTATTTTAGGTAATAGTCCTAGAAAGAAAATGTATAATGAGGGAATGGCACATCATCCATTTTAAATAACACATGGATCAATAAGTCCCGAGACTAACAATGAAAACAACATTTATTTTGCAAATTTTTTTTTTATTCATCAAGATAATCACCTTTAGGGTGATACAATGGTTCCAACGCTTTTCCAATTTTTCAATACCATGTTTACAAAAAAATTTATCTTTCGCTTCAAAATCAGCTTCAGTTTCAGCGATGACCTCCACATTTGAGCCAAATCTTTTTCCCTGGAGCATTTTTTGAGATCAGCAAAGAGCCAGTAGTCACTGGGGGCTAAATCTGGCGAGTATGGGGGGTGGGGAAGCAGATCAAAGCCCAATTTGTTCAATTTTGCCATTGTTTTCATCGACTTGTGGCAGGGTGTATTGTCTTGGTGAAAAAGGATTTTTTTTCTCTGCATGTGCGGTCGTTTTTTTGTGATTTCCTCCTTCAAACGCACCAGTAAGTCAATATAATAATCACTGTTGATCGATTTACCTTTTTCGAGGTAGTCAATGAAAATCACGCCAAGCGTATCCCAAAAAACTGACGCCATGACTTTGCCAGCTGACTGCTGCGTTTTCGGACGTTTCGGACGGCTTTCGCCAGCTGTGCGCCACTCAGATGACTGCCGCTTCGACTCTGGAGTGTAGTGATGTATCCATGTTTCGTCCATGGTCACGTAACGACGCAAGAAATCTTTTTTGTTGCGAGTAAATAGCGATAAACAGCTTTCTGAATCATCGACTCGTTGCTGTTTTTGTTCCATAGAAAGCAATCGCGGCACCCACACGGAAAAAACCTTTTTCATGCTCAATTTTTCATGAAGGATAGTAAATACACTTCCGTATGATATCTGTGTCATCTCAGCAATCTCACGGAGCTTCACTTTACGATCTTTCATTATAATTTTTGTCACTTCACTCACATTTTCCGGTATAACGGCTTCCACAGGTCTACCCGAGCGTTCCGCGTCATTTGTGTCGGTACGACCACGTTTAAACTCGGCAAACCACCGACAAATCGTTGCTTTTGATGGACAAGAGTCCGGGTAACATTTTTCAATCCATTGTCTCGCTTGCACGATGTTTTTACCCATTAAAAAACAATGTTTTATCAGAACACGAAACTCGGTTTTTTCCATTTTATAAACAAACTACAAAACGACTTTACTCTAACCTCGATAACTCAGCTGTTTCTGGTCCGATCGACTAAAAATTTTGACACGTTTCGAGCAAAGGTTAGTACTCTAGAAAGACGTGGTTACTGGTTTACTACGAGCGCCATCTCTGGGTTAGTATCGGGACTTATTGATCCATGAGTTAGGACAAAACAGAAATAATATCACTGAATTAAAACATTCAATCCATTGGAAACTGTTATTTTCAGCTGGAGAATCTTGTGATTTGTAGAAAAGTGCATAACTTTGCAGTAACAGAATACTGGAAAAGTAGTGAACTAGCGGACATAATTTATGGGATACTGGTTGGCTGCTGCCTAGGACATAGAAAAAATTATCGATCGCTACAATCGCTGTATCTCCCTCCAAGGTGAATATTGAATAAAACAATTGAATTTTATTTTTTTTGAATTTGGGAGGCTTTTACTAGGTAAAATTCCATTATTAATAATGAAAAACAAGTACTGTGTTTTAAGGAATTTTACTTAATAACTGTGATTCGTAGCGCGTTTCACTACACCGTAGCTTCTTCATAAGAATGAATGTACAGAAAATATAAATATAAATGTTCTTGAGCTTATTGGGTTGCTTCTTCTTAAGTGGTTATTTATGACAGGTATATCCAATAAAATTAAGGAATAGATTGCTCCCCGAAGAGATTCAATAGAGGTGAAGGGCTTAAATCGACTTGTTCATTGATGAGTCTACCTGAGTGTTTGTATTTATTGATTTCTAAAGTTTCCCAAAGATCTACCTTCCAATATTTATTATCTGTATGCAAAATTTCAAACTGTGGGTCGAAAAAGTGATTATTTTCTAAGAGATGATTCGCGTAATTTGAATCTGATTTTTTTTTTTTTCTGTGTTCTACCAATGTAGAAATGATCACAGTCATTGCAATGCAATCTATAAACACCTGATTTATTGTTTTTACCTGGTTTGGTTAGGTTAGATAGGTTATTTATTAGTTTTATATATTTGCCTAAATTATTATTAGTTTGGAAAGCTATGTTGAAATTATTGCTACTCAAGAATGATTTCAGTTTCTCATTTGTAATGCAATGACTGTGACAATTTTACATTGGTAGAACACATAGAAATTTTAAAATTTGAATATCGGAACATAATGCAGTTTTTCAAATAAAAAATCAGATTCCGCGAATCATCTCTTAGAAAATAATCGCTCTTTCGACCCACAGTTTGAAATTTTGCATACAGATAATAAATATTGGAAGGTAGATCTTTTAGAAATCAATAAATACAAACACTCAGGTAGACTCATCAATGAACAAGTCGATTTAAGCCCTTCACCTCTATTGAATCTCTTCGGGGAGCAATCTATTCCTTAATTTTATTGGATATACCTGTCATAAATAACCACTTAAGAAGAAGCAACCCAATAAGCTCAAGAACATTTATATTTATATTCTCATTCTTATTTTCTGTACATTCATTCGTCTGAAGAAGCTACGGTGTAGTGAAACGCGTTACGAATCGCAATTATTAAGTAGTTTGAGAAAACGAGACGCCAACACTACCTATATTGTAATTGTGAAGAAAATTAGGCAAAATTTTTGAAATAATTATGTTTATACATGTGACGAGGAAACCACCGATTATTCAGGTCGGTATCAGGGGTGTCCACGCGAGATGCGACATTAAAAGTATATGGAGAAAGGTATGACAGATTGGAGAATTTTTTGTTGTTGTCTTGAATGTTATTCGAACTAAGTTCCAAAAATATTGTCAATGCTGTGGCTTTTCCGGTATAACCGGAAATGACTTTCCTGACAAGTAACTGTTTTAATCGAGAATATCTACTAGAAGAGAAGAAAAACGAGAAGTCAGATTCAATCCACTCCAATAGTAATTGATTTCGCACTTTTTCTCTCGGAATTCTGATCGGAATTACTTTTGATGAATGTTTTGAGATTGCTCTCGTGTTGAGAGATCGATATGCATTATTTGAAAGATTTTCAATAAATTTGGATGAAAACTAATTATTGCTTGTTTCATTGACCAAGTTCCGGTACTTTTTCGACAGAATGTATTACGAATTCAAAAGCGACTGATATTAGACTAATTAGTCCCCAATGCAGTTACAACAGTTCTCTGGATCATCTCTGCTTGCAATATACGAATCGCTCGTAACCATTCTTCTCTTCGAAGATGACGTCGCTTCAATGAAGAACACTTAATACAATACTTTTATCTATCTGAAGAAACAAAAACTTATAATTATAATAATTATATCGATCGAGATGTCCAAGAGGTGATAAGTAAATTCCAAGAGGTCCAAGAGATGATAAGTAAATTCTGTCATTTTTATAGAGTATGATTTCATTTCAACTGATAGTTGAGTTCAACAGAGTCCGCCGAATATTTCCATCTGCATAACCTCACTTCACTTTTTTTTCATACTCCGCTAAATACAAGACAATATGAAAAGCTGTCCTTTTAAAAGGACAGTAGGTTCATCGACTACCGTCGACTCAATTGGAATATTTTTGTTTCAGGTACAAAGATGATTGTTTTAGACCTTTAACGCTAGCTGAAATAATGGCATAGATCGAACAAATTGAGAATGAGGTTTCAGAAGAAATAGCAAATTTTCCTCCTGAGAATACCAACGGTGACTGCGAAACAGAATGAAGACTCCTGAGATGAAAACACCGTCTTATTGGACAATTTACCGGGAATTCAACTTAGAGCTCCTGCTGAAGTACGGATGCAAACTGGAGATGACTGGGACAGCGACGATGATAAACCTCTCTGAGTTTGGGACAGCGACGATGATAAACCTCTCTGAGTTTGGGACAGCGACGATGATAAACCTCTCTGAGTTTGTAGAACAGACCAAAACTTCTGGAACTTACGATTACAAAGAACGTGATTAGACTTTGGAAAAGTCACCTCTGCTGCAATGGTCACTAATATCATCAGCGGATAACAATCTTTCACCAGCTGCTACGTTCCAGTTATTCTTCAATGAGGAAGTGATCGATCTTATTCTTCAATTCCCAAACACCTTCGCCAAGCAGAAGAATCTTGCCGGGAACCTCACAAGAAATGAGCTACTGTGTTTTATTGGAGCTCTATTGCTTAGTGGCTATGTACCTCTTCCACGGAAAAAGATGTTCTGCCAGAAGAGGGATGACACCAATAATAAAATGGTATGTGAAGCTATATCGCGTGATACGATTCCAGCATATCAGCAACATTTACTGCAATGATAATACAAACTTGGATTTGAAGGAAAAATATTCGAAAATGCGACCACGTTTTGACATTCTGACCTCAACATTTTTTGTCGCTATCGAAGAAAATCATAGTATAGACAAGTCGATAATACCATATTTTGGACGTCACAGTGAAAAACTATCAGATGGGGATATAAGTTATGGATTGGTGCTCTCCGACTAGGTTATATAGTTCATTTTGACCCATACCCAGGTTCTTCAAGTACGTTGCCAGATAAGTACAAACATATGGGTCTTGGCGCATGAGTAGTTTCACAATATGCAGATATATTGAAAAATACGCCATTTGAAGCATTTCATTCATACTTGGACAATTACTTCACCAACTTTTGTTGCTCAAAGAATTGAAATTGAGGGGCCTAAAAGCTACTGGAATGTCCTATCGAGAATGACTTCATAAGTGAAGCAAAAAAAAAATCTTTGAAAGCTCCACTGAGGATTCCGTTTCATAAAGAAGAACCCACAGGTACGCCACTTTCTCCGCAATCCGTAATAACTACATCGGGAATTTGGTTAAAAGTGGTTTTTTGAATTTGGGAGGCTTTATTATTAAAAGCGGTAATATTTTATGCGGACAATTTTTCGAAAATAATAGTGATATATCATTCCTTGAAACGCAACTATAGTTTTATCGCTCGAAATTGTTGAGAAATTTGAAAGTTCGCGTTTGGACGATAGTGGTCAAATCAGTCAAATTATTGAGGCGAAACTAGAATCAATACTCCGAAAAAACGATGACTTTGTAGTTCTAAATGAAGCTGCTCGAATTAAGAGGTGAAATCGTTAAATATAGAGTTAAATACAAATTTCAAAAAACCCACATCAGTGGTTTCAGAAAGCCTTTCAATGTATAAACCTATGTTTTCAGATGGAAGAGCTAATCTTCTTGTTCGAAATTTTGACAAAATATATTTGATGAAAAGATGGTTTTTCTAGAGTCAGAATAAAAATTGATTATGAGTAGAAGATATAAAATTTAGGATAATATTTAATAAGATTTGTAGTATATGTATAGTTTTTTCTAAATGAGATAAAAACACAAGGTTTAACTTTGATCTACACTTTATTTGAAAAAATTCGACGACGTTTCGCTGACACAGCAGCTTTATCAAGAATGAAAAATAGAATGAAGAGTATGGTATTATAAACAAATCGTAGAACAAGTTGGATGAATAACAGGAAAATCCACACCGAGCCATTGTACAGTTAGTATGAAAGGTAATAAAAACTAATTGAACAAGTTAAGTAGGGGTGAGTAATTCAAATCTACCTGTTCATTCAAAAGCTTGTCCGAATGTTTGTATCTATTTATTTCTAATGCTTCTAGGAGATCTAATTTTGAACTTTTTGATTTTATATGTAATATGTCAAAGTTTTTATTGAATGAATGGTTTTTTTTTATTAGGTGGTTTGAATAATTTGAATCAGATTTATTTTTGTCGAAGCTACGTTTATGTTCAGATGTTCTTATGCCAAAACTCCTATAGGTCCTACCGATATAAATTTTATCACAAGAACCGCAATTGAGTTTATAGATTCCTGATTTACTTGATTTTTCAACACGGCCATCAAACAAAAATCTCAACTAAATGAAGTTATTTTTACAAAAGCAGATAAGGGTAATACTGTTATTGCGTTAAATAAAAATGACTACCTATTTAAAACTCTAAATTTCATTTCGTCCGGAAACTATACAATTTTAAACAAAGATCCAACTATTAAATTCCAGAAAATATTAAAATTGCAATAAATGACGCAAAATCTTTAATTAAAGCAATAGATAAATACAAATTAATTTTACCAAACCTCAACCACCTCAACTGTATTCACTCATTAAATTGCATAAAGTAAATAACCCCGTTAGACCAGTCGTATCTTACGTTACAGCCCCAGCCGTGAAATTGTCGCACTACCTTATAGATATTATTAAAATTATTGTTCATTCAAATCAAAATTTTCTATAAAAATTCATTCGAATTGATAAATAACATAAAAACGTTAACCTACCACCTAACGCAAAACTTATTTCGTTTGATGTTGAGAATTTATACCCAAGTGTTCCTCCAGGTGATGTCAGAATATTAATCGAAAACATGTTGAATTCGAATCATGTTAACCACATAATCAAATCAGAAATATTGAATCTGTTGGACGTTTGCATTGAACAAAATTATTTTTCTTTCAACAACATCTATTACAGTAGTGAAAATGGTTTGATCATGGAAATCCTTTAAGTCCACTTTTAGCAGAGATTTTTATGAATAATATTGAACAGAAAATTCATACACATCCACTCATTTCCAAATTTCTTTATTGGTATAGATATGTTGACGACATCTTAGTATGTTTCATTGGAACTACTCGTCAATTAGACTTATTTGTTAATTTCATTAATTCCATCCATTTGAACATTAAATTCACGATAGAAATTGAACAGAACGATTCCATAAATTTTTAGACTTAAAAATCACAAAACAAACTAATAATCATGTTTTTCGGTCTTTCGTAAACCAACACATACTGATACAATTATACATAACTACTCATTACATCCCATTCAACACAAAGTTGCAGCTTTGAACAGCATGGTACATCGGTTACTCAATTTACCTTTATCAGTAGAAGATTATAATAAAGAGTTAAACATCATCAAACAGATAGCCATTAATAATTCATATAATCCGGATATGATAGACCTAATCAATCGTAAAAACTCTATCAAAAAGCAATCAATGAAGTATATCCTATTCATAAAGACTATAAAATATTCAACAGTTTAACATTCTGCGGTTCTGCAAGTACAAATATTAAATCCTTTCTCGTCAAACAAAATCTTAATATAGCTTTCAAAACTTCTAATAACTTAGGTAAACATATTAAAAATAATAAACCTCGTGTTGAAAAATCAAGTAAATCAGGAATCTATAAACTCAATTGCGGTTCTTGTGATAAAATTTATATCGGTAGGACCTATAGGAGTTTTGGCATAAGAACATCTGAACATAAACGTAGCTTCGACAAAAATAAATCTGATTCAAATTATTCAAACCACCTAATAAAAGAAAACCATTCATTCAATAAAAACTTTGACATATTACATATAAAATCAAAAGTTCAAAATTAGATCTCCTAGAAGCATTAGAAATAAATAGATACAAACATTCGGACAAGCTTTTGAATGAACAGGTAGATTTGAATTACTCACCCTACTTAACTTGTTCAATTAGTTTTATTACCTTTCATACTAACTGTACAATGGCTCGGTGTGGATTTTCCTGTTATTCATCCAACTTGTTCTACGATTTGTTTATAATACCATACTCTTCATTCTATTTTTCATTCTTGATAAAGCTGCTGTGTCAGCGAAACGTCGTCGAATTTTTTCAAATAAAGTGTAGATCAAAGTTAAACCTTGTGTTTTTATCTCATTTATATCATGGATCTACATCAAGTAACGGCCTCCACAATTCAAATAGTTTTTTCTTTTGATGTTTGTCAATTCATCCTGTATTCAATTTATTTCATCATTAAAATATAATCATATAATCGAAAAATTGCATATTTTTGATAAAATCTTGCATATATATCCGCATACTGTTAATTTTTTGAATGCATGCAATCCGGTCTTTAGTTATTATCGTTATTGAATTAAATTGAATCTATTTCGAGAATGTTGATCCCTACAATGCGCCAAACCTATGAAGTAACAAATGAACACATTTATAATTAGCGTATTATATTATATTATATGTTTTTGTAAACCTACCTGCATCTATAACTGCTTGAACCTGTCTTTGATTACCAGCTGTGATATTTGATAGAAACCACACAGCCTCCTTACAAATCTTTTCTTTTGGGTGTGTTAATAAACCAGGAAAATGAGATAGAGCATCACAATTGAGAACAACCTACAACATTTAACAAGTTTAGAATCATCCTTACGTAATATTATATTCGTATAATTTAAAGTTATTGAATTTACCTGCGTTTGGGCATCTGTACCAGTAACAATGTTTCCAACCGCTCTTAAAGCCGCTGTTTGAACTTTGACCTCCCTGTGACTCAGTAAGGGAATTAATTTAGCTACCACTCCGCTGTCTATCACCATCTGAATTTGATCATTTCCCCCATCTGTCAGGTAACTCAAAGCCCAAACCGTATCCACTAAGATCTGAAAGATTTAAACTTTTCATTGTATTACTTAAATCGGACTAATGATAAAAAATCGCGCGTAGATATATTACACATGGAACACACAAAATTTAAATGAAAATATATGTAGTGGTAGGGTATAGAACAATGTTTCAAATATCAAAGAGAACAAGCTCTCGGCAATAGAATAAAATAGAATTTCATTGTTCTAAAGATCAAACTGTCTAGAACATGTGAAATAAAAACATCGAAATATGTATTACCAATATCACAAATTTCAGCTTCAATTATTGAAAACGAACAATAAAATCAGCAAAAGACCTCACGAGTACATTCACAATACATTCAAATCGCTCAGAATTTATGACAGAAATATTCATCCACAGTTTTGAATGCCTGTGTGATGAGAAAATTTTTCATACAGTTTTCGAAACAGTGCATATTGACTTTCTTTGAAGAATCTGGAATCATGTGGTTTGTACATCTTGATCCATGGAAATTTTGTGCTGTGTCTTGGTTAGTCGACTTATCGATGCGATATAATTTCCTCCGGTCTTAGGTGAATGATGGAGATGCTGAGAATGGCTGGACTTGTGCTTGTGGCAGTACACCAAACAGTGCAAAATGTATGCACAATTCCGAGTGAGTAGTTCACACTTTCAGAATAATTTCCTCAATTCTATGTTGGTGGTACTTGAATTTTTTTTAGTGCTTAAAAGCCCTGAGTGAGTTCAAGAGATATAATTTAGACATCATTGCACTGCAAGAAACAAAACAAATGGGTTCAGGAATAGAGGAAACCAAGGATGGGATATTCTGTAAGAGCGGAGGAAAAGATAGAAAGCTAGGAACGGGATTTATAATAAAAAATAACTCTAAACACAAGATGCTAGATTTCAGGGCTGTATCGGAGAGAATGTGTATATTGAGGGTAAAGACAAATAAACGAAATATAAGCATCATTAACGTCCACGCACCAACTGAAGATAAAGGGAGGAAGAAAAGAACTATTTTATGAAAAATTAGATGAAGAATTCGAGAAGTTGCCCAAACGGGATATAAAAATTGTGATGGGGATTGCAACGCCAAAGTGGGCCAAGAAGAAATATACAGATCATGTGTAGGAAAGCATAGCAAGCATAAAATGACAAATGATAATGGCCGAAAACTCATATGCTTTGCCACGGAAAAGAGAATGGTAGTGAGGAGCACCCAGTTCCAGAGAAAGGAGATACATAAGGGTACATGGATGTCACCAGACGGTAAAACTATTAACCAAATTGACCATGTACTAATCGAAAGATGTCACTCGAACTTCATAACAAATGTTAGAAGCATGAGAGCCGCTGAGTGTAATTCAGACCATTTCCTGGTGAAAATAATGTGCAAAATGGACTTCAACGAAAAGCATAAAGTAAAAATCAGAAGAGAAAAATGAAGGAATTCGACGTGAATAAATTGAAAGATACAGAAATCAGGAGACAGTATGAAGAACTCATGGATGGAATGGCAGAAAGCGAAGGTGATTTAGAAAATAGATGGGAAAATTTGAAAACAACGGTGAGAAAAGTTAGTGAACAGCTGATACCCTTTGAAAGAACTGAAAGGCCCAAACTTAAGGAATGGTTTGACGATGAGTGCCGAGAAGAATTCGAGAAAAAGAAAAAGGCAAGAGAAAAATTTCTGAAAGATTCAACAGAACATAACGGAGAAATCTACCACCACCACAGAAGACGATTGAAGAGTATATGCAAGAACAAAAAGAGGCCCGAATGGACAAAGGCACGAATAATCCCAATCCACAAAAAAGGAGACAAGCTACAATGCACAAACTACAGGGGAATTGCCCTTCTGGATACCTGCTATAAGATATTCACCCGTGTATTGAGGAATAGACTGAATGAATATGCAGAAAAAAAGCTAGGAGAGTATCAAGCAGGTTTTAGAAGCGGGAGATCTACAACAGACCAAATTTTTACACTAAAGGAGATACAAACAACCTGTTACGAATATAAGACCATATTATACGTCCTTTTATCGACTTCAGACAAGCCTATGACACAATTATAAGGAGAGAACTATACCAGGCATTGATTGAAATTGGAATACCAAAAAACTTGTTAGGTGTGTCAAACTTTCTCTAAACCAGACAATCAATGAGGTTATATGGAAAGGATATAAGTCACAAGAATTTCATGTTGGCAGAGGTTTAAGACAGGAGACCCACTGTCAACGGTTCTTTTCAATTTCGTCTTGGATAAGATTGTGAGGGCTGCTTCTCTTAAAATGACTGGCACTATTTTCAGCAACGAACACCAATGTCTTGCTTTTGCAGATGATCTCACCCTCATAGCAAAGTCTAAGAAAGAGCTTCAAAAATCACCACAAGAGTAATACAAGAAGCAAAAACTTTTGGTTTAGTGATAAACCAAGATAAAACAAAATTTATGGTTATGGGTAACACCGAGGAGGTATTTCATGAGCTTAGACTAAAAAATAACGACGGGGAAGAATACAGCTTTGATAGGGTAAGCACTTTTATATACCTGGGAGTGACCATAGAGGAGAAGGGACATGAGTCGCAAGAGATAACAGCAAGAATAGCTAAAGGAAACAGAAAATGGGAAGCTTATACAAGATTATGAACTCTAAACATGTCTCTAGAAAACTGAAATTGAGAATATACAAAACGGTTATCTGTCCTACAGTAACATACGGATGTGAGAGCTGGGTAATGTCAAGGGTGGATGAAGATGCACTGGATAGGTGGGAAAGAAAAATCTTAAGGAAAATTTTCGGAGGAATTCAAGAGGCAGAGGGATGGCGAAGAAGAACTAACAAAGAATTACAAGAACTCTATAAGGAGCCACCCATATCAAGGTACGTAAAAGTACAGCGTCTCAAATGGTTCGGTCATGTCATCAGAATGAGCAGAGAAAGAATGCCAAAAATTGTGCTAGATAGGAAACCCTGGGCAAGAAAAAATTGGGAAGACCAAGAATGAGGTGGGCGCAAAAAGTCTCCGAAGATGCAAGAAGTATGGGAATAGACGATTGGCAAACAGTGGCGCAAAACCGGTCAAGCTGGAGGAACTTAATTAATGAATTTAAAAACTCTTTCATGTTTTGAGATATTTTACTCAATCTCTGTAAACTCAAGCCCTAGACCTTCAAGGTCTGTTGTGCTTTATTAAATAAATTAAAAGCCCTGAAGCGCCCCACAAGATTATGCTAAGGTGGACAGACTATGGAAATGTGCAAAGTATGTTCCTTCACTTTCAACAACAATCTCTCTAATTCTTCTCACAGCGAATACGGCCTCAGAATCGGTGACATGCTGTGACCAGAATAATAACGTATGGAGTGTGAAGCATGAAACTGCTAAGGAGCCATTTTTTTCTGTTAATTTTTTCATGGGATCCATAATTTTCAATCATTTAAACATTCAAATGACATTGTGTAATGAAACAATTTACAAAGTATTCATTTCATACACTAATTTCCCCTATTCTACTTCAGCACTTTACTTTGGGGACATGTGTAACCAACACAACAAATGAAATTGCGAAATTTTTGAGTGGACGTCGTATAAGTTTATCTCCTATTATAGAGATATTGTTACTCACTGTTTGCCTTAATTTATCAACTATAAACAATTGTGTTTATTTTGATTCATGTTATTAATATTTTCTTTATGACTCCAATTGGTTTATATCCTTTACAATCTTCCATAAACATTACATGCTAATTTTGAATACCATTATAAGTTGCAGAAATTGCTGATATTCATAATAGATAAATTAAAATGAACTTTTCATTATCACTCCTTTGAACATGATAGAAACATATTTATTTCTCGAATTCGATACATATTTTGACTTCTTTCAGACAGAGTAGTGCGGTATACCATAAGATGTTTTCAAAATCTGAAGAGTGTCCAAAATATTTATGATATTCGAATGTGACCTCTCACTCAATAAATTCAACGTGATAGATTAGGTTAAGGGAGAATATTTCCCCTGGTTTGATATAAATTTTCTGACAATCTGAGTGCAGAATATGAATTGCTTCAGAGTTTTTGTAAGCTATAAACTATATTATTTAGCTGATACTACATGGTAATAAATTGAGAATTGTATGATATACAGTATATTTTTTTCATTCATTTGGAGGGTGCCACTCACAACATCTGTTATATTAATTCATTAGAATTCATACAGGGTGCTTCAACGAAAACTAAACAGGGCTAGAGCAGGGGTGACCACTCTTGAAAATTTGGAAGAGGGTAGATGGGTGAAATGATAACTCGAAAGAAAGGTATTATCTTTGTCTGCATTCCCGTGAAAGAATTTTCATTTTTGATTGAAAACTGTAGAAGATACAGAGTGAGCCACTGAAAAATAGAGAAGACTATCGCCCCAAGACTATTGGAGTATTAGTGCGAAAAACTGGAAAGATTCATTTTAGATCAAAAGCTGTCATCTTCCGAAATCACCCTCATCTCGAATTTCAACCCCTAGAGCAGGGGTAATATTTCGATCCAGTGATACCTTTCAAGTAAAGGATTTCGATTGCCTTGATGACTGTTCGCAATAATTCTATTCTCTTTGAGTTCCATCGGAGTTAGAGTAGCTCACTCTGTATCTTCTACAGTTTTCAATCAAAAATGAAAATTTGTTCACGGGGATGCAGACAAAGATAATACCTTTCTTTCGAGGTATCACTCGACCCATCTACCCTCTTCCAAATTTTCAAGGGTGGTCACCCCTGCTCTAGGGGTTGAAATTCGAGATGAGGATGGTACTTGATGATGACTGCCATTGATCAGCATGGATCTGTTCCATTTTACTTCACTGAAACTTGAATAGTCTCAGGGAAATAGTCTTCCCTATCTTTCAGTTGCTCACCCTGTATCTTTTACAGTTTTCAATTAACAATGGAAATTCGTTCAAGGCGATGTAGACAAAGATACCACCTTTCTTTTGAGCCATCACTCGACCCATCTTCCCTATTCAAAATGTTAAAGGATTGCAACCCCCGCTTAGGGGGTTGATATTTCAGGCAAGTTTTGTACCCCAAAAGATGTCCCCTTTGAAACAAAAATTGACCTGTTTTTGCGTTTTAATCAGGAATGAATATCTTGGTAGATATAGCCTCTGTTTAGTTTTCGTTGAAGCACCCTGTATAAACAATATTAGCAATAAGGTGGAATCCCTTTTAAAAATTCAAATTTAAATATAGCGTTCAAAACATCAACAAATTTAGGTTCATTTATCAGGAATTATAAATCTCCAATCAATAAAGAAAATAAATCAGGCGCTTATAGATTGGATTGTGCAGATTGCAATTGTTTTTATATAGGTAGAACAGGAAGAAATTTTAATGTTGAATCTCTGAACATAAACGCAGTTTCATCAATGGAAAAATCGATTCAAATTATTCAAATCATCTTAGGGAAAATGGTCACTATTTCAATTCAGAATTTAAAATCCTACATTCTGAGAATAGAGGTATAAAACTCAACCTTCTGGAAGTACTTGAAATTAACAGATTTAGGAATTCACCGGAAATTCTTAATGATCAGGTAGACATAAATAACTCACCCTTATTAAATTTCCTGAACAATAGTTCAAGTACGGATAGCTCTGAGTGGATTGCCTCTTCAGTATATATATGTATATATATATGAAGTTGTTAGTAAGATATATTTGTAGTATTCGTTCGCTCTTGATAAAAATACTGTGTATCGAAACGCGTCGAGCATTTAATAATATATTTTAGTAGAAATCATCGTTTACTTGTATTTGTGAAAATGGATTTCAGTAATCCTGCTGTTTACGCTGCCCGCACTCGCTTCGTGTACACCGAGTCGACGAGGAATGTTTCCGAACGATTTGAAATTTAAGCCAGTGTTGCCACGATTTATCTCACGTCGGAGATTTGAGTACCTATCGTTGAAAATGAAATAGCAAAGGATAAGATGTATTATTGAAGTGAAACATATAGGTAAACACTCATAATCAGGGGCGTAACTTCTCGGGAGCGGAAGGGCCATATGTGACTCGTAGTTTTTCGCAAGTGCTTGAGTATCTTAATAAACAGATACATATTTTGAGTTCATTAGGACTGGGTAGTGCGGTATAGCAAAAGATGTTTCCAAAGTATTTATAAGATATTAGAATCTGACCTCACATTTCAATAATTCAGTTCAATATGACGGATGAAATTGAGGGAAAATATTTCCCTTTGTTTGGCATAAATTTTTTGACAATAGCTAGAACCTTTACTATTTAGCTCATATAACAGGGTAATAATTTGAGTATTGTACACATTGTACACTGTCCAAAATTTTCTTTTCATTCATCTGGATATATATATATATATATATATATATATATATATATATATATATATATATATATATATATATATATATATATATATATACTTTAAGACCTAAACTTCCTAAAATTCATTATTCAAAGAAAATTTTCGATTGTATAAACGAGCTTAATGAGAATATTCTTCCAAAGCAACTTGTTAGAGTAATGAATATTTATACACTTCATCTGATTATATATTGTGCCGCTATTACAGAAGTTGAACATTCTGGATACAAAGTAGAAAATTTTGGATCTAATTATAATATCAAGAAAAAACCTTCATGGCAAAAAAGGTTATAAGGTAAAATTTCTTCTATCAGATGTGATTTAGGAAGATTGACTCAATATTCCAGAGGTAATCGATCAAAAAACTTATGGCACATATTGGAAAAATATTCCTCAAATATAAAACCCATAAAATAATGAGATAAGTAATGGACAATTGATAGAATACATCGATACTTTAAAACAAAAACTTTCAGTATACTCCATTAGACTACGTGAATATAAAATAAATTCAGATAGAAAATTCCAAAACAAACTATTCAAAAATAATGAAAAACATTTTACAAATTTATTTCAGGTTCAAATGAAAATATTTCTGGAAATGGAGTTCTAAAATTGATATTCCAACTGATTATTGGTCTTCAATTTGGGCAGTGCCAAGGCAACACAATACCAATGCAAGTTGTATTTTAAATGAAAGGTCTCGATTTTCTAAAATAGAATGCATGCAATTTGAAAAATTTTCAAATGAAGATATAACATCAGTTATTAAACACACAAAAATTGGAAATCTCCAGGTGTTGATGGTATTCATAACTTTTGGTTCAAGAAATTCTCTTGCGTTCATGAAAAATTGGCTGAATATTTTCATTTATAATAAAGAACCCTCAGCTACTCCTTTATTTTTCACACAAGGAATTTCTTATTTAAAACCGAAAAGTGATAATACTATTGATCCGTCTCAATATAGACCAATTACTTGCCTTCCAACAATATATAAAATTCTAACTGCATGTATTACCCAAAAAATTTATGCACATTTGGAGAATTATAATATTCTTTCCGAACAACAAAAAGGATGTAGAAAAAACACCTTGGTACCAAAGAGCAACTTGTAATTGATTCTGTTGCTTGAATCAAGCTCAAACTAAGAAGAGAAATATTCATACAGCCTTCATTGATTACCAAAAGGCTTTTGATAGTTCTCCGCATTCATGGCTTCAAGAAATTTTGGAAATTTATAAAATTGATAAGACACTTCGTCTTTTTCTTGAATTTGTAATGAAAAATTGGAGAACCAATCTTCATTTAAATATTTCAAAACAATCGTTAAAATCCGAAGTAATTCCAATCAAAAGAGGCATTTTTCAAGGTGATTCTTTAAGTGCTCTTCGGTTTTGTCTTTGCCTCAATCCATTATCTCATGAATTAAATGCTACTAGTTTCGGCTTCAAAATAAAAAGTATATTAACTGAATTCAAATTAAGTCACTTAATTTATTTAGATGATATTAAATTATATGTCGGAACCAGATCTCATTTAAAAAGTCTACTTGAGATTACTTTCAACTATTCCAATGATATTCATATGAAATTTGGGCTTCCAAAATGTAAAAATCTTTCTATTGAAAAGGAAAGATCACCTCTGATTATATAAAGATTTCCAATATCGAAATCGAGCCAATGCATCAAGGAGATACATATAAATATCTTGGATTTTGTCAAGAGAAGACAATTAACCATAGCAGCACTAAAGAAAATATTAGAAGTTCATATTACAAAAGACTTAGAATTATCATCAAGAGTTATTTAACTAGTAAAAATCTTTTCAGAGCTATCAACTCCTATGCTGTTCCTATTCTTACATCTTCTTTTGTAATTATTAAATGGTCTAAAACTGATCTAAATGAATTACAATGTCAAACGAGGAAAATGCTCTGTAAATATCATAAGCACCACCCAAAGTCAGCTGTTCAGAGAGTTACACTACCTAGACATCTTAGAGGTCGTGCATTAATTGATTTGAATAATCTTCATAGTAAACAGATTTTTCATCTACGTTCCCATTTTCATGATAAACAGAGAACGTCTAAATTACATGATATTGTTATTGCTTCAGATTATAATCTTACACCTCTGAACTTGACAATGCAAAAGGTAGATTTTGATATATTTGATGATAATTCTAAAAGAGAAAGTTGGATGCAGAAGGAATTACACGGAAAGCACCCTAAAGAATTGAAAAATGATTATATTGATGAAATCGCATCGAATAAATGGTTAGTATCTGGAGAATTGTTTGCTGAAACAGAAGGCTTGGCAATTGCGATCCAGGATCAGGTTGTTTTCACGAGGAATTATAGAAAACACATCATCAAACAAAATATAGATGATTCTTGCCGTAGATGTTTCTGTTCTTCAGAAACAATTTTTCATATATTATCATCTTGCTCAGTCCTTGCTTCAACAGATTATTTAGAAAGACATAATGCCGTCGCTAATATTATTCATTTTAATCTAGGAATTAAACATGACCTAATTCCCAAAAGAAAAAATTTCACAAATATGAACCTGAGATTATTTGTGAAAATGACAAATATAAACTTTATTTTGATAAAACAATTCTTTGCAACAAAGCTGTAAAACACAATAGACCAGATATCATTCTTAATGATAAACAGAATCAAATAACATATATAATTGATATTGCTATACCCGACACACATAATATACAAAATAAATACAATGAAAAAATTTCTAAATATACGATGCTTGGCGACGAGATTAAAAAATGTGGAAAATGAAGAAAATATTTATTTTACCGATTATTATTTCCACAACAGGTGTTATTCCTAGAAATCTTCACAAAAGTATTGAGATTTTGGGTCTGAAGAAAAATTTGTTTGAACAGTTACAAAAGATAACAGTCATCAAATCTTGTAATATTCTTCGATATTTTTCTTTCCGAAAATAATAATGAGGTAGAGTCATAGGTTTTCTCTTTAGTTTATACTGCTCAGAATCTCATTTCATATTTTATTTATTTGTTTATATAAATGTAATATAATTAACTGACAATTTTGTCATATTTATATTCAGAGCAGTATTCTATTCGATCGTTCACCACTTCACACAAAGGAAACTATTAATGAGTAACATTCAGTGTTACTTGACTAAGGTCCGTACACTGGATTTTTCCGGGAGAAAGCCTCTGACACAACTCGTTGGTACATTGATATCATTGTCTGATGATGCTATAGTATGTATATATTCTGGTAGATTGATATATTCTCATAACATTTAACGTTATCCTAATATATAATTATTCCAGGATAAGTTTTGATTAAAATCATTGCCTGGCAATGGTATTAATTACCGGTGGTGGATTTATATTTTTCATGAAATCAGTTTGATTGCGGTTTTTAATTCTGTGTAATGGCCTAGATGCTCTTTGAAATGTATACCAAATCAATGTGAATATAATGTCTCTGGTCTTTATAATACTCTCACGAATTTGATTATTCTGCATGATTTCCTGAACGTCAACAATATTTGTTCTACACAAATCATCCTAAAAATAAAATTAACAAATTCCAAATCAGTTGAATAAATCACTCGTCTCGCAAGTAAAGCTCAAATCGCATATAAAGTTTATCCAACACAAGTATTGAACAAACTGAAGAGTGAGACGACAGATCAAACATTTATTCTCTTATACGAAGTGAAATTTAAATGAACTTCAGGTAAGGGATCTGGCAACACTGCCTTGAAATTTAAATCGTTCGGAAACATTTCTCGTCGACTCGGTACATGTGTGGGCAACGTAAACAACAGGATTACCTGGATTTCTATTATGTAAAAGCCTCGTTAATTGAATATGATACTTACATTGACATCGGTATGGTGAATAAGAGCATTTAAAGCAGGTAGTAACTCAGTGATAGTCTTTTTAGTTGGTGGAGGTTCTTTGTTCCTACATAAATTAACAATTACCCAAGTAACATTTCTGAGAAATGAGATAGGGATCTCGGGCTTGATGAAAGAGAGTAGTGGTTCAACAACCCCCAGATCTATAACGTAATCTCTCAATATTGGCCCATCGCCAATAATGTTTCCTACAAAATTTATAACTGTAAAACAAACAACTTGTATGACAAACATGTCTTACCTAATGCCCAAACCGCCTGTTCACAGACATTTTGTTGATTGGAGTGTAAAAGTTTCAAGAACAAAGGAACAGCTCCTGCTTGCACTACTTTGTTGGTTTGCATTGATGTGCCTGATGCAATATTTGTCAAAGCCCATGCAGCTTCGAACTGTAATGCCGGATTATCATATCGCTCTAAACACTGTACAAGAATTGGTAAAATGCCACTTGCTATTAAAGCATCAATGGGCGGATTTCTATCAGAAGATAATAATTTCCTAGCAGTTTGGACAGCTTGCAGTTGAATTTCAGGATTATCAAAAGCGGATGCTTGCGCCACAAGTGTATCCAAATTGGTGTTGGACAAGGACTTTTCCACTTCATCTTCATCAGTGGAGTCAACTACTGGGACATTTCTCCTTTTCTGAAGAGTTTCTTCTCTCTTATTTTTCCTAAGTTCGACTGTGACCTCGTTTCTCCGTCTTCGCATTTCCTGTTGAATAAATCAATTACCATCTTCATATTTTGACATGCGGCTATGATGACCTCTAGCAAGAGTTTTATTGGGTCAAAACGCAATAAAATCCTCATGAAATTAGCTGAATATGAAAACCTATTTTAAAACGAATGATATTTACTTACATCTTGATCTTTTCCTTTGTTCTTAAAATGTTGGAGACGACTTTTATAGCCCTGTTGGATCGTTGGGTCCGCCATTTTCGTGCTTTTTGTCTTGTCAAATCAAATGTGCAAGGGACAAACAGAACAGTAGTTGACATACGTCAAGAAAGGATAAGCCGGTTGCAGATCTGGGGTGTTTTGTTCGCTAGTAAAGTATGCAAACTCCCTAGGAATAAGGAATTGTGCGTCACCAGATGGAGCAAATTCAAAAATATGAATAAATTTTGTCAGATACCAACGAGCATTTGGTCATTTAAATAATCATGTAATTATATTTCGTTTTTAGTCAAAATAACTGAAATATACAATTGCCTATTGCTAATTTGAAACATAAGAATCTGATTGCGTTAGATCTATATAAATATAGTTTTCGTTGTACGAGGCACAATTTTTACAAAATAATGACCGATTGAATTTTTTTCACTTTATAGGCATATGTTTCGCATCCAAGGGTCTGTTAATTATTGCTCTAGCTATCGTTGTGAACAGTTTGAACAAGCCGTTTCGAGAAAATCGCGTTTATAATCAAATTGAACTATATAGGTTTGGACCATAGGATGTTTCTTTTATTTATTTTTTGCATTATAGTTGGAACCTATTAAAATCATTATGACTAGAGTCAATTTTCAGACTTGTTTGTCTGTTTGTTAATCATTTAACGTGCTCTATTTCCGTCTTTCGGCCAATGACTCGCCGGGAAATTCTGTCCCCTCACTAACCCGGGAATTTTGTCGAGCCCCTCTCTTGTCGAGGGAAGGGGTCTTCAATTTCCAACACATCTGTGTTAGATAGGACCGACGGCTTTACATCTCTTCCGAAAGATGGATACTCTAGCGATTCCCAAAATCCGAAAAATCGCACCGACTTTGTGGGAATTTTCAGACGTATATTTTCGAACTTCATATTAAATCAAAAAATTGATATATTACAGTGGCTATCTCTTTTGATATGACTAATTCAAATCATGAATTTTGATATAACCAAAGTTGATATTGGTGATCACTGAAATGTACCTTGAGACTCCCTTGGAGAAATTGGAAATTTCTGACAGGTGAAGGCTGCAAAGCTGTTGAGAGGCGATCAAGAATATTATATTGAATAAAATAAAGAGTTACTAGTGTAGCCTTATATCAGTTTTATGTTGATGGTGCTGTTCAGAAAATACATATGAATTTCACAATAATATGTCCAGTTTGAAACTTGGTAATTGGCTTTGGTTTTGTATTTCTCAATACCCTCTGTTTTGGTTTATGGTTTTGTTCTCTGGTCCCACCCCCGGATAGTTGCGAGGAAATACTTGGAATTTTGAAAGTCCCGTCATATTTTATATTGTTCCGGGAAAAACCGCTGCAATAAGTACTTGATTAATAAATTTCACATTGGATTTTCTGTTAAAATTAAATTTATTAGGGGAGTAGATTATAATAGAGCAGGTGTACCATATATATTAAATTTGTGTTTTAATTTTAATTTAGTCGTTTTGCATGTGAGTAATTTTGCTTCATGATTTTCTAGTTGATATTGTGTTCAATATATTTGTATCTTATAGTGTTTATTATATTGTTGTAGAATAGAAGCATGAGTGACTCTAATTAGTCGTATTTGTGGTCATGTTGGATACCAGGTCTGTTCGTGGAATGCCGGAACCTTCTTGGCAAACTAAAAGTAACTACGGAGCTAGAGTGTCATCTCCGCAAATGGCTGTACCAAATGCTAGACATGGTATGTTAATTTATAGAAAGTAGTAGTGTATTAGATGAATAAAGAAAAGTTTTATTAAATGTTTAATAGTTAAGTTTCTATAATGTCAATTTATATTTTGTATGTTATATGTTTTATTCATGTTTTCAATAATGATGGTACTTCTTCACAAGATTGATTTAAAGCCAATAACATAGTGACCGATTTTTCATTCAAACAGTAAATAATATTAATTTTATTATGATGAGAATTTCACATTGTTCAAACGTCATGTTCTTTGGTTAATTTACAAACAATGCTCAAAAGGTCCTGTGCTTGTGTGTTTTAATAAAAACCTGTGAGCTGTTGGCATGTTGGGTTTGCATATTTTATTGCGGAAGCTAACTTTCATGTGGATAAAGTTCAATGAGTCTTCATCTAGTATACTTCATATCTATTCTTATAATATTTTCTTTGTTTTATGTTTAATTTATTTCATTTATGTTTGTTTGGATTTATTCTGAATGGTACATGGTACTTTTGGTTGAAATAGAGTTATCTCCATTTTGATTTGTTCACATCATTCATTTACTCTTCAGTGATGTGTTTAATTTCTGTGTTTATGAATTGCCTTCTTCCTCTTTTTCTCATTTTACAATATCATTGTAATCTATGTCATCCTTTAAAATATGTTTAGAAAGGTTCCCACACACAATACACTGACAATTGCTTTTTGTCAAAATTCAACAAATTTAGGTAAGAAGTAATCCTTGGTCTGCTGATTTCAAATTCACATTAAACAATCAACATGGATTGGTTCACCAGATACAGGCTGTTTAATTTAGTCTTATTTCAAAGTGTGTTCCTGTCATTTTCCTAAGTTACTCCATACATTAGGTTCAGTACTTTCTAACAAACATGAAACTGATTCCTATTTATTTGAACTTGAAACAATCATTGGAATAGTTCAATACTGAGGGTGTTCATCAAAATTTACAAATTGCATAAGAAATCAATGTAACGGCCTCCACAATTCAAAAAAAAGAAATCAATGTCGTTAGTAATACTAGATGCTAAATGAAGTAATTAGTAAATATATAATTAAAACAAGAACATATATAAAAGAATCATTTAACATTCTCAACAATTTAAAAATGTCCATATATGTTTTTAGTTGAACACAGGACATGTTGAAATGATCAGAATATATTAATTTTTCTTAGAACCTATGTTTCCGATGTTATGGCCGGAAATCATTGCTATAAAGATGATTCTAATGGGTTTTTTGAGTTAAATTCTATCGAAATTTGTTTTATAGGAAAAACAGGTCAAGATGATGTATGCTACGTTATTGCAAAATACGACTATGCTGCCCAAGGGCCGCAAGAACTGGATCTTAGGAAAAACGAAAGATATTTTCTTCTGGATGATTCGAAGCATTGGTGGAAAGTTCAAAATTCCAGAAATCAAGCCGGATATGTCCCAAGCAATTATGTCAAGAAAGAGAAACCTTCCCTATTCGACAGTATCAAGAAAAAGGTATATTAATTTGTTAAATATATTCCACCAATTCCACACATTTATCGTTGATCAGTACTATTTTTTGCTTATGTCTAGTTTCAATATGGAATATTCAAGAAAAATAAAAACAATTACTGATTCAGGTTGCCTGATGAACTAATAATTAGAACAATACATTCTGTCAAAAAATTACCGGGAATTGATTTATTAAAAAATCTGCTAAAGTCGATTGTCAAATTTTTGTTGTTGCTGAGTTGGCACAACTGTTTTCTATACTGACGCGGAGTTTAAACGCGATCTGTCATTTAGTTTACAATGCTCGATTTTTTCAGTTATCACAAGTGTGTTTTGCGATTTTTTCAATGGATACAAATAGATAGATAGATATGCCCTTATTGGATCAAAATGTATCAATTGGGTGTTGCTCGTGTCATATATAAAAATTTATAAACATTAATACCTATACCTAGCACAAATAAAAATAAAAATATAAGTATAATACAAGTATAGAACATACAGCTCAAGTTGTAATACAGAGTTAGAATGTTCCAAGTTACTATACGAGACCACTGAAATCCTTTTCCGAGAGAAATTCTTTGACATTATAATAACTTTTTTAATAGAAAACGCCTTAGATTCATCTTCTTTCTTCCCAGTGTGTGTCTCTTAAACTCAATTGGGAGTTTATTCCATATACTGACAAACATGTATGATATGTTCTGTTGTGTGTGAATTTCGTCTTTTTTTGGGTGAGACATTTTTTGTTTCTTGTATCATACTCATGATTGCCCTCCATTTCTCTGAATAGTGAATAATTTTCCGCCACAAACATCACACACTCATAAATATACAATCCGTACAAGGTTTGCATATTCATGCGGTTAAAAAGGGCTCTACTACTTTCAGTCTGTCTCATCTTGAAAATGATTCTCAGACATCTCTTTAGGAGTACGAAGATCCTGTTGGTATCTACTGAGTTTCCCCAGAACACTATACCATATCTGACGCTGGACACAACGAATGCATGATATGCGGCTAGTGCGGCATCGAGACCCATAGTACTCGAAATAACTCTCAGCGCGTAACAATACTGTGAAATGCTGCTAGCAAGGTGTTGTATATGCAGTTTCCAATGCAGGCTTCGGTCTATGTGCACCCCTAAGAACGGTAGATCTCCAATTGACTCAATATTTTCCTTCCCATCTCTCATCGAAAGTTTGAGTTTACTCCTAATGCCAAATGAAAGCAACTTGGTCTTAGTCAAGTTTACACAAAGGTTGTTGTCAGTAAACCATCCCTTCAAGTTTTTTAGGTCATCCTCCAGACTCCCCTCACAATCCTTCTCATCATCACCTACACATACCAGTGACGTATCATCAGCATATAGAACGACTTCATTCCACGAGATATTCACTATATCGTTGGTATATAGAATATAAAGGAGAGGATCGACCCTTGTGGAATCCCTTTCCTTATACGCTTAGGCTCTGACACAACTCTTTCTCCGTGGCGACCATATTCAACCACTCGCTGCGATCTATTTGCCAAGTACGATCTGAAGAAATCCAGAGCAACACTTCTTACACCAAACCTCTCCAATTTCTTCAGCAGTACGTCGTGTTCAACACTATTGAACAAAGAATTTGGTCCCAAATTTCGTATTACAAATGGAATTTCGTGTGCCGAATCGCTAAAAATGTCAGAGAAGTCTTATGGTGAATCGACTTTATCAAAAAAACATTCAACAGCTACCGAAACGTGGTGAAAGATTTACCTTGCTCTGGTCGACCATCAACATCTTCCGCTGAAGTTATTAACGATAAAGTGAAGGACTTCCCATTTGAGCGTTTCCAAGTAGGTTCTAACGGGTTTGGCAACATGAGGCCGAGCGTTGTCATGGTGTAGAATTACTTTTTCGTGTCCTGCTCGTATTGTGTGCGTTTTTTCGCGCAGAGCTTTACTCAATCGCATCAATTGATTTCGATACCGTTCCCCAGTGATGGTTTCGTTCGGTTTTAACAGCTGATAATAAATAACACCGACTTGGTGGGACAAGAAAGTACACAGCATAACTTTCGCAGCGTGAATATTCGGCCGAGGCGATGACGTAGAAGCATGACCGGGCAGTTCCCAAGATTTTTTTTCTTTGGATTGCTGTAATGAATCCATATTTCATCATCCGTTATGATGCGATGAAGAAAACCCTCTCTTTTTGCCGCTGGAGCAGTTGTTCATAGGCGAAAAGACGACGCCCTACATCTTATGGCTTCAAATCATAAGGAACCGAAGTTCCTTGCTTTTGATTCATTTCCAACACATGCAATTGCTTGAAAATGGCCTGGTGGGTAACTCCTAAGGCCGAAGCAAACTCTTCTTGCGTTTGGCATGGATCCTCATCGAGCAATGCCTCCAATTCAGCGTCTTCGAAGATTTTTGACCTTCCTTCACAGGAACGGTCGTTCACATCGAAATCGCCGTTTTTGAAGCTACGGAACCAATCCGGGCAAGTTGTTTCACTTAGAGCAGCATCTCCGTAAACTTTTTGCAGCTCTCTATGAGCTTCAGCCACCGTTTTCTTCGAATCAACACTTCCCGCAAATGACGATTATTTGGCACAAAATCAGACATTTTCTTACAACTAAAAGTATATGACGCAAAAACAAAATCACTTATGTCTTACAGTGGTTTGTTTACCTTGTGTCTAAGCTTTGTTCAAGATGTTCTTGATATGTAAAAATCGACCAGCACTCACTGCTGGAGCCATCTATTGACAAACAGCGAGAACTTAGTTGCGCACCTAATATTATTTCTGAAGGGGCCTACTTTGAAGGCGATACAATAAACTTGGAAGAAAAATAAATATTTTGTGTTGCATTGATCGATTCCCGGTAATTTTTCGACAATGTATATCAGCTGTTGAAGTTACTTTCATATTTTTCAATAATTACATTTTATTATTTCATCATACAGAGTTTTTATTTGATTATTTTGGTTTGCTATGCCTCATGAAAGTTCATTTCTCAAAAAAATCGAGATAATTTCATATTCAATCAGTCTTGCGAAAATTTCACCTCCTTCAAATTTGGGGGTGATACTTTGATTCGCCGATGCAATTCCGAACCAATCCTAAATCAGAACTGCGCCAGTCGCGGAATGTTGTAAAGCGCATGTCAAGTTCTATTCGTTCGTATTTATGTGGTTATCGCGAACGAAATGGTTCGCGATTTATGTTTAGATGGGAAGAATCACCGATTTTACACGTCGACGATTTCTATTTTATTCATTGACAGTGACGGGTAACACTATTCTGCCTCTATGTTATTGTTTTGACAACAAGATTAAGACTGAGTATCCAGAAAATGTGGTACTACAGGAATAACATCTATCAAAAACTAGAACATGTCCCATCCATTTCAATCAATTATAAAAGTTCTAAAAATGAGTCAGCTGCTCCACATTATGTTTCGTTAAACATAATCTGTATTAGTAGTAGTAATTGTGTTTTTGTAGGTAAAAAAGGGCTCAGGTTCGAAAACGCTCCCCTCTAATAACTCACCATCGAGGACTGTTGATTCTCCAAATATGGCTAGAAGACAAGCAGCAGACCCTTCTGAAGCTATAGGGGTAGCTGTAGTTAAATATAATTATCAAGCGCAGCAAGCAGATGAATTATCTCTCTCAAAAGGATCCAGAATTTTAATTCTGGAAAAGAGTAACGATGGTGAGTATTATTAAATATTCATCTCGTTTTTTGTAAAGCTCCTATTTTGTTGCAGGTTGGTGGAGGGGTCAGAGTGGCAACCAGGCTGGATGGTTCCCTTCAAATTATACTCAAGAGGAAGGTGATGCTGATGACACTTTCCATACGTACGCCATGGCAGAAAATGTTCTAGACATTGTGGTTGCACTGTATTCCTTTTCTTCAACTAATGATCAAGAATTGTCCTTTGAAAAGGGGGACAGACTGGAGATCATAGATCGTCCACCAAGTGACCCGGAATGGTAAGAAATGAATCATAAATTATTCACTCAAATACTGTTTAGTAAGTTAAGTTATCGTCTCAAGGTAAACATTGGCATTTTGGGTGTAAAGGATTATGGTACATGTCTGTAAGATCATCAGAAATATCGTTATTGGAGTATTTACATTCGAATTTTAATAAAATAAAACATAGGTACTTTTGAGATTAAATAGAATTAGAAATTTTGGCAAATTGAACCACTTAAATTTCTATTACTATCGTAATTTTTTTTATTCTTGCTAATTACTAAACTTATTTATCTTGATAGCAAGTTTTTTCGATATATTTCTTGGTGTTTTCAGTTCATTTTTTGTTATCCTATTTGAATTGGGAAACTGCACATATTTTACGGCCGATTTTCAAATTTTTTTCTCAGTATCATTGAGTGCTGTAGTAACTACAAACTAAAAATATTTTAATCGGGTGTTCTATTATGAAGTTACGTACTAAAGTCATGATATTTTAAATCCGACACTATATATGATATATATGATTAGTTTGTTCGAAATTACAGATACCAATCTCGAATAGTTTTCGAAATATTTGACATTTTCCTAAATTTGAGGACTTTTGAAAGAGAATTTTTGTGCTCTCAATATTGATTTCAAAGCTTCAGATGTACCACTGTTGTGAAAGTGATTGTTGTTGCTTGAACATATGACAAATTTTGTTGACCTATGTTACACAGGATGTTCGAAAACGATTTTTGAAGTTATGGCTCATTCAAATCTCATTTCACAGTTTTTGTTTTGAATGGCATACCCTATATCTGGAGGGTCGAGTAGGTGCTATATTTTAATATGTTTCGAATGGTACCTAGGTTCCATATTTTCAACCGTTTCGAAGACATTCGAAAGTTTTGCCAATTTTCATCGAATTTCAAGAAATATTCCAATTTTTCAATCCAAGTTATAGCTTTACAGTAATACTGGTTTGTTCCCAGAAGAAAGTGTAATATTTATCCATTTCATGACATTCAGTGAATCAAATTTCATTATCGACTCAATTTCAATGAAGGGATGATGCTCAATACCGGCAAATCGCATTAAGGTAATTGAACAATCGAGATTTCTTATCCCATTCACTGTACTCTACCTGATCCTAATCAGACTAAACTTGCTGTTTAATATTAGAGGCTTAATATACTTGGTATCTACAAATTCCTAAGATAGGTATATGGAATTTCGAACAAACAAACCTTCATTTTTCCTCACAAAGTCAAAAATGGAACAAAATTTAGGGTGTCCCATTTAAAAAAATCATGTCTTTGGTATGTAGCTTTATTATGGGACATTCTGTATATTCTAAAATAGTTTTAGTTTGTAGTCACTAGAGCACTACATATTTCTGGGCAAAAAAATTTTACAATCGGCCGTAAAATATGCCTAATCATCTTGAATTTAGTGAGCCACCCGGTATATTAGGCCTCATGCCCGGCGCTTTATAGTCTGAAATTGAAGACGATGAAGATGATGAGTATGAAGTCTGACAGCAATACTCGAAACCAACATGTAGCTGCTATTCCATATCATCGTCCTTAGCAGACAGGAAAGGGCCAGTTCTAAGAACCGTCTACTTCAGGGTCCCCGTAGGTTCACAGAAGGCTACAAAACTGCCCAAGGTGTGGGAGCTGGCGTATATGGTTGAGGTGTTATCAAGCAACTTTCTATCAGTCTTGGAGGGATTGCGACTGTTTTCCAAGCAGAAATATTCGCCATTGACCATTGCGCTAACCTCCTGATTGCAGGAGGATTAACCAGTCGGTCAATAAAAATCAGCAAGGATAGCCAAGCTGTACTGAAGGCATTGGCATCCGACAACTGCACGTCACTTATTGCGCGGGATTCTCGTTCAACTCTTGCCAAACTTGGAAAGAGCAATAGGCTTCGTCTGATGTGAGTCCCGGGACACTCAGGCATTGAGGGCAACAAGAAGTCAGACTCATTGTCTGCTTGGGGAACAGCCTTGGGATTCACTAGATTGGAGCCTAGGCTTGGAATACCTCTGGTAACCGCAAGGATTGAAATTAACTGGTAGTTGAACTTGAAGGTACAGAAGCACTGGCTGAACCTCGCAGGTCTCAGACACTCTCACCCTGCCATCACCTTCCACTGCGAGAGTCCCCAGGCTAGACCTAAGAGTTCTATTGCCATATTAAAGGGGCACTGTCGCCTCAGAATCAATACTCAATAGAACTCGTCATGTGCGAATGCCAAGCTAGGAACAGGATTAGGCTTGAGGAACTTGGATCTATCGAACTGGAGCTGACTGAACGTATTAGGGTCTCATCTACAAAGCTTACAGCCTTTAAGAAGGATGGAGCTTTTAGGTGAACTTAAATTGAAAAAACTCGAAATTTCTTCAACTCTTGGGGAACTGAAATCTATAACGAGCTTCCAACACGTTCGAAGAAACTAAAGGATGTCATTCAAGAAAGTCATAAAATCACTTGAAAACAAAATGCCTACTTTTCAATAGGAAGATTTTTAAAATACAAATTTTAGTTGTTTCTTAGATAAGATTTGATTAATTAGATATACATGTAAATTTTATTTGTGACAGATATCAATATTTAAGCATTTTTAATGTCAGACTCTCCATGGATATTTGATGCGTCAAATTTATTGTATTAATTTCAAGGGCACAGGAGAAACAGGCGCAATGTCAAGCCACGGGCAAAAAAGATATTATAGTGCCATCTAGTGGGGAATTAGAAGATCTACAAACGTACCTTTTCATTCTGGGGAAGAAGGTGCAGAGAAAATATGGAAAGAAATTTTGGCATACGGGGGAAGAACAGGCACAGTCAGTTCAAATTCTGGAAAAAAGGCGCAATGTCAAAGTCCTTTCCCTCCTATTTTTTATTCTTTTCGTGTTTTCTCGTGTTATTGAAGTGAATCGCATTGATTGAAGTACCTACTTACTTTCAATAATTATGCTATACGATGGTAGATTTTTATGTCATTAGTATAGAGCGAAAATGTGGAATGTTTATCGAAAAAACAGAAATATAACTGGCGGTATGATCGAAGTGCTTTGAAAGATCCGTTTACAAGGGCATACCAGATCCGTTTACAAGGGCATACCATTAGAGCAGACTAAATGTAAAAGATTCCGTTGTTTCTCTGGAAGCTAGACTGTCGATAATCCGCTAGTTTGATCTTTTCGAATCAGTTGACCTACAAAATTTTTATATTTGTGGTTTAATATCTGTACTACTTATCAAATAACGCCGGTCTCGCCAAGACGTAAGGACTAAACCTAAGAAATTGCATGATTCTGCTCTCCGTTTCAAAAGAGACAACGCGGTGGAAGAGGTTTCAGTATGTTTCAAAGCTTTTTGTCAATTCAAGGGATATGGAGAAAGACGTTGGAGATTTTCTAACGTTTCATGAAGTGATCTGGAGCAGCGCCGAAAAGTTTGAAGGAGATGCATATTAACCATCCAAAAAAACTGTCTCAAGAGACAATGTGGGTGCTGTAATTGAGCACATTTCTTCATTTGAAAGGGAAGGTCGCATTATAGTCTGAAGGATTCCTCTAAATTATACTTATCTGAAGACCTGAATGTGAAAGAAATCCATAAAATGTACAAAAAGAAATTTGAAAACAATCCTGTGTCCTATGAAAATTACAGATTAATATTCAGCACAGATTTCCGCATATGACTCGGATATCCAAGAACGGATACATGCAGTACATGTGATGAATTCTTAGTGAAAATTAAACTGTTGGAAAGAAAAAAAACAAACTCCACAAGTTGAAAGCTGAAATTTTTTATAAGAAAAAAACGGTAACTCCTGAAGTTGTCAAAACTGACATTGTCAGAAGTTGTCTGTATGAACTCCAAAAAAATCTATATGTTACCAATATAAGTACTAATGACGTGAATTACAAACGACAGCTCTCTGTGTATACTTTCAATATTCACGTCCTCGCCTCCAACAAAAGTTTTTCTACACATACTCTCAGACTGTTGGGAAAAAAGGAGCAGATGATGTAACATCCATGTTATTCCACTTCATCAATAATTATGTGGATTCTGAAGTTTAAAATTTTTTTATTTTTGCCGATTCTTGCTGGGGGCAAAATAAAAATTACACTGTGGTTACATTTGCGTACCATCCTGTTCATATTGAGAAAAGATTCAAAACTAGTAATATAGTTTTTCCAATGAGAGGGCACTCGTACAAGGAAACTGGCAAGAATATGGGAATAATCAACCAAAGGTGAGAGTGGAACTGCCAACCTAATGGGCTGAAGTTTTTCGAAATTCGCGAAAAAAACATTTTCTTTCTGCGGAATATTTCAAACCAAAATTTGTGAGGAAATGTTCATTCCAAACCCGTCCCATCAAAATTTTGAAAGTTGATCAAGCAAAACCATTCCTCATTTATCGCCAGTCAACTTAATACTTTTCTGATAGTCATCCCTAAAGAGACCTTCCTACAACAAAGTTGTACCCTTTTCGAAGGAAAAGTATGAGGATATACAAGACCTGAGCAAATTTTGTTCAAATGAGGCTGCACAATATTTTTTATCACCTCATAAATGCAAATTTAGCGATCAGTATGATTCCGGAAATATAAGTCCACCACATTAATTTTAGTTAAGATCATAGAGTTCGTGTTCGAGTCTTTTGATGATATAGAAGACATCATTATAGCATGCTTGGAACTAAGTAAGAACTTGGACTGCGTTGATCGAGAAAAACTGCTCATAAAGCTTGAACACATCGGAGTCCGGAGTCCAACATTAAAACTCTTTAGATTATACCTAGAGCAAAGATACCAGGTAGTCTATTGGAAGGGAAATAGGTCGAATGAAAGAGAGATCACATGTGGAGTACCACAGGGATAGATTTTGGGACCAGTCCTATTCATAATATACATTGAGGACCTTATGTATAGTGTACAATCTGCCAAAACTCATATTTTCTGACGAAACAACTATACTGAATATGGGCCGCGAGGCGGAGCTTCGTTCTAAGTTCGGAAAATCTACTGATGACGTACAGCGGTGGTTTGAGGCAAACAATCTTTCCTTAAACAGAAACAAGACACAGGAAATCCTAGTCAGTACGAAGAGGTCATTTGTGGGAAGAGGTAACGGTGCTCGGCCTAAATATCGAGAGCAACATGTACTGGGGACGCCAAGTAGTGCCAGATTTTATTAGCCGCCACCTCTATCAGGAGGATAAAACACTCCCTGGGCTAACGCGAAACGTTACTGACTTACCACGCAAATTTCATAGTCGAATGACATATGGTGTTTCGGCGTTGGGAGCGTTCAGGGAGGCCGAAAGAGTGTTTATGGCGCAAAAAAAGCCGGAAAGGGTTCTGGCGGGAGTGCCTAATACAGTTAACTGCAGGGATCTCTTCCGAAAGTTTACTATACTAACCCTGACAGGGTGCTACCTTCTATGCTGCCTCACTTACATCCATGAAAACCAAAATAGCCATTGCAAATATTCAGAACAGCATGAACAAGGGATCATGAAAACTTTATAGTACCCAAACATCGTCTGAGAATTACGCAACACTGGCACCAATACCTCGGAACCCAATTAGCTTAAGGAAACTGGGAGATCGTCGTTTTAGGAACACTATCAAAAGAATTCCGCTCCAAGCTATTTTTTCATAATTTGGACGAATACCTAACTCATAATTTTAAACCGTAAAATTGAACGCAAACTGACTCAAGAACGTACATTTTGTAAATTGTCATTTTCCGTTATTCTGTATATTTAAGGATATCAATTATTATTATTTGTTATTTATTCACTGTAATGACATCTCTTGTGAAATTTTTGAAGGAGATAAATGAATTGAAATGAGTAGATACATTTTGAAATGAGACCCTCATTTTTTCCGTTTTTCAGGCCGCATATCATTAATTTGATGTTTTGTATTATTTCTCCTAATTTATATCTGTATTGTAAGGTATAAGGCCAGGAACTCCCAAGGACAAATCGGGCTGGTCCCTAGAAATTACCTACAAGAATTGTCTGAATACCTGACGCAACCGTATCAAGATAGGAACAAGCAGGAGAGGATAGATATCATGGAACGGTCCCAGCAACAATTATCGGACAAGCCACATCTATTGGATCGACCTTGGTACTACGGTCCTATAACGCGAAATGATTGTGATAATTTACTGAATAGGCGGGGACATGATGGTGATTTTTTGATACGAGACAGTGAGACCAATGTAAGTATCTATTTATTTCTAATGCTTCTAGGAGATCTAATTTTAAACTTTTTGATTTTATATGTAATATGTCAAAGTTTTTATTGAATGAATGGTTTTCTTTTATTAAGTGGTTTGAATAATTTGAATCAGATTTATTTTTATCGAAGCTACGTTTATGTTCAGATGTTCTTATGCCAAAACTCCTATAGGTACCGATGAAATTTTATCATAAGAACCGCAATTGAGTTTATAGACTGATTTATTTGATTTTTTGATGTTCACCTAAGTTATTAGAAGTTTTGAAAGTTATATTAAGATTTTGTTTGACGAAAAGGATTTAATATTTGTACTTAACTGTTGAATATTTTATAGTCTTTATGAATAGGATATACTTCATTTATTGCTTTTTGATACTGATGATTAGAATATCCGGATTATATGAATTATTAATGGCTATCTGTTTGAAGATGTTTATCTCTTTATTATAATCTTCTACTGATAAAGGTAAATTGAGTAACCGATGTACTGATACAATTATACATAACTACTCATTACATCCAATTCAACACAAAGTTGCAGCTTTAAACAGCATGGTACATCGGTTACTCAATTTACCTTTATCAGTAGAAGATTATAATAAAGAGATAAACATCATCAAACAGATAGCCATTAATAATTCATATAATACGGATATGATAGATCTAATCATTCGTAAAAAACTGTATCAGAAAGCAATAAATGAAGTATATCCTATTCATAAAGACTATAAAATATTCAACAGTTTAACATTCTGCGGTTCTGCAAGTACAAATATTAAATCCTTTCTCGTCAAACAAAATCTTAATATAACTTTCAAAACTTCTAATAAATTAGGTAAACATATTAAAATAATAAATCTCGTGTTGAAAATTCAAGTAAATCAGAAACCTATGAACTCAATTGCGGTTCTTGTGATAAAATTTATATCGGTAGGACCTATAGGAGTTTTGGCATTAGAACATCTGAACATAAACGTAGCTTCGATAAAAATAAATCTGATTCAAATTATTCAAACCACTTAATAAAAGAAAACCATTCATTCAATAAAAACTTTGACATATTACATATAAAATCAAAAGTTTAAAATTAGATCTCCTAGAAGCATTAGAAATAAATAGATACAAACATTCGGACAAGCTTTTGAATGAGCAGGTAGATGTGAATTATTCACCCCTACTTAACTTGTTTAATTAGTTTTTAATTACCTTTCATACTAACTGTACAATGGCTCGGTATGGGTTTTTCCTGTTATTCATCCAACTTGTTCTACGATTTGTTTATAATACTGTAAGTAAAAATTACTGAGTATAATATTTGTATTTGTGTAATTTGTAATTTTTGTAATGTACTGCTTATTTGGATGATCATTTGATAGGCCAATAAAAAAAAGATAATCCATATATACTATTTCTGTATTTTGATTTGGCTTTTACTCAAGTAAGGACGACATTGTATTATTTATTTTAATTTGTAATATCATTATTTTTTTCTATTTCAACACTTTATATATTCACTATAATTACCAGGTGTACCAGTATGAAATGAGCGTTTTTCTGAAAATGAAATACTAATTTTGAATGAGAAAGTAAAAAAAAATCAAAGCATTGACCATTGCTTATCACACATTTTGACAATCTTTCTGGCAATTTGAGGATACCATGCCAATAGAAATGTTCGTCTTTTGAAGCATACCAATCAGACACTCAATTTTCGAGTTTTGCGAAGGAATCGAACTGCTGCTCAGCCAATGCGTGTCCCATTGATCTTCCTGCATGGCTTTCTTATGAGCATCAATCAGGCCATTTGGCCCATTGTGCGTGCTGTGTTGTGTTATTTTATGATTAGTCTAGCAAAAGCTTTTTGATGAAGTTTGCAAGTCTCTTGTAGATGGCCTCCTGTATCGTCCAGACATTAGATGTTTCAGTGCCCAAGGTATTTAGTCTGGTCGCTTTATGAGATATTCGAAGAGTATGTGTTCAGCTGTTTCTTCATTTTCTTGGCGACCACGGCACTGTGTGGTTTCTGATAGTTTCTTGACGTGTAGGTTTATTGAGTTGGTATCCCGTCAATAGGCCAACTACCATTCCAATAGACTTTTTATCATGGGATAGTAGTTCCTATACCCTCTTATTTGCTTGCGGCCCCTTTATCAGTCATTTTGGCTCTCTCAGTCCTGAGATGCCTGCCCAATAGTGTCCAGTTTTGAAACGAGAGCATGTGGATCTGCGGGATGGTCAGAATAAGTTCTGGTCCCATTGGCCCAACAGACGTTGCCTTTTTGACAAGGCTGTCACATTTCCTTCGATACCCTGATGGGCATGGCACCAAAGCAGAGTGACTCTGCTTGTAGCACTGAGTTGTTGAAGTGCTGCTTTGCATTCGTCAACTAGTTTGGATGTAACCTTCGTATCTTTCAGATATCCAACAAGGGCGTTCTGGCTGTCTGAGCATATGAAGATGTATGTGTCTCTGTAACTCATGTGTAGGTTTTCCTGTACACATCGGAAAATGGCAAATATTTCTGCGTGTGTTACGGTGACGTGGTCTCCTAGAATAATCGTAATGTTTGCCCTCGGGCCGTGAACTCATCCCGGTTTGGGACCCGTCTCTAAACCAGCTGGGGCCTGTGGGATGAGTAAAAGGGGTGGGGAATGGACCAAATTTCTTTTGGTGGAATGACGACCTTGAAGGATTCGTCAAAGTGGTAGGTGGCTCTCATTTGATCTCCTCTTGTGAGGAGGTCAGGTCGGAGTTCCTAATTTTGTTGAGGGATCTAGAGTGTACAGAAGTTGGATTTCTGCCTTCCACATACCTCCTTCCCACAGCCTCAATGAGGCCCTCATGGCCTTCTACACCACTATGTGTAGTGGAGGGACACCCAGCAGACATTCCATCGAGGATCCCGTGACTGCTAGACATGCTCGCGTTTGGATCTTGTTTACTTGGTTCCAGGAGCGGTCTTATCACTGTCGTGTATAATCAGTATATTATGTTTAGTTTGAGTCCCTATCTGGGGCCGTATAATCTCCGGCAGGCCGAGAGTGTGTTTTGCGCTCTTTGCGCTTGTCTTTCCATGTGATTGTGCCAATTTAGTTTGGCATCAAGCATCACACCTAGATATTTTACTTGTTTTGTTGGTGTTCCTCGTTAAAAAGAATGGGTGCCTTGAAAGGCGGTGTTTTTGGATTAACAGATAGGTCGTTCTCCCTGCACCATTGTTCAGTCATTTGCAGAACGTTCTGCGCAACTTCGCATATGGTGCTGAGGTTTTTGTCATAAACAAGGAGTACGAGATCGTCGGCATAACCCACCGCAAAGTGGCTGGCATCGACGAGACCCGCCAGGAGGCCATCCAGCACGAGGTTCCAGAGGAGAGGAGATAGTACTCCCCCCCTGAGGACATCCTCTACTGGCGGTCCCCCGGTCTCGACCTATAAAGTGTGTTGTCGAAAGCTCCCTCTATACCTTGGAATATTCCTAGAGTGACTTCGCCTTTTTCCAGTCCTTTCTCAATATACCCTACTACAGAATGTAGTTCTGAGTTGACTGATAAGTATACCTTGCTTGTACACATGTTGAGTGATATGTAGGAGGCGCACCGCTAGGGTATTCTCCCTAAGATATCTTTCTGCTAGTCTTTCCATAGTCTTCAGTAGGAAGGATGTGAGACTAATTGATCTACAATCTTACGATTTTATGTATGATCTTGCCCGGCTTGAGAATGAAGACAACCCCAACCCTTTTCCAGGGGTCCGGATCGTATCCCAAGGCTATGTAGGATTTGAAGATGTGGATTAAGCAGCTGCACGGTTAGTGCGCAAGCACATAACAATTTGGCCCAATCCTTTTATTAAGTGTGCAGGATACCTTAGCTCCCAAACGGTCTGAAATTGTTTGTTGTGCAACATTTAACATGGCTGCTATTTGCGTTTGACTCAAAGTATCGTCTTCATGCAATATTGCTTGCAGTTCGGCTTCTTTGAACATTTTTGGTGCTTTTCCACGCTCTTCATTTCTCACATCAAAATCATTATCTCTGAACCATTGAAACCATCTCTTGCATGTTGCTTCTGATAAAGCATGCTCACCATATGCCTTGACAAGCATACCATGCTACTCTGCAGCACTTTTCTTCAAATGGAAACAAAAAGTTAATGCTTTGCGCAAATCATCACTTTCCGGTACAAAATTTGACATTTTCAGCAAAATGAAAAAATATGGTGTTGTTTGTTCAATGACTGTAAGGTTATTGAATATGTTTGACAGATGTCATGCCAACCAAACAGAAAAAAAAAAATTAAGGGTCGTTCACAACTAATGTTCTCTACTAACACATTTGTATCTTAACGCATAGGGTCCTCGCCAGAGGTCCGGTGCTGCCCATTGGATCTATAGATCTCTTGCTTGTGGAGGGATTAATAAATAGGTCAATAAAAACCATCAGCGATAGCCAAGCTGCACAGAAGGCATTGGTATCCGATACCTGTACGTCACTTATGGTGCAGGAATGTCGTACCCTGAAGTGGGTACCCGGACACTCGGGCATTGAGGGGAATGAGAAGGCGGACTCATTGGCCGCTCGAGGAACATGCTTAGGACTGGAGCCTTAGCTCGAAATTCCCCTAGACTCTGCAAGGATAGTTAGACCTGAAGGTACGTGCAAACTGGATGCGTCTCCCAGGTCTCAGACAGTCTCGATATGCCATCAGTGGACCTAATACTGCGAGAGCCAAGGTTTGGCTGGAACTGAGAGTTGTAACCGCCAAACTAACGGGGCATTGTCGCCTAAGAAATCATCTAAAGAAGTTAGGATTGATTGAAGATTCTTCATGTAGGCTATGTGAAGAAGATATAGAATCAATGGAACATGTTGTGTGCGAGTGCCCAGCTGGGGATAGGGTCAGGATGGAAGAACTTGGATCTTGCAAACTGAATCTAACTGAGCTTATTAAACTCTCACCCACTAAGCTCCTTTACAAGATGGATAGTGCTTGTGGGTGAAATTTAGTTGTCTATTTCAACGCTCACTTCATCACAGTACACCTGGTAAATATGAAACTGCAACACCAATCGTTTCCTCTTGATTTTTTGAAATGCATCGCTCTATAAAATTTGGATATACACTCGCAGGCAAAATTAGCGGAACACTCGAAAATTTAACCAAATTCGAAGTTCGATATTTTTCCTAATTCTCAACCGATTTAGATGATTTGTTCGGCAAGTTATAGATCAACTCTTCTGCTTTGTAGAAATGTAAGAGAGAACAAAAAAAAAAATTGAAAAAAATTTTATACGGGGGCAAAACTAAAAGTGTTTTTTTTGTCGAAAATTCGTAACACCCTGTGGAATTTCGTGGTCCGAGTTGAAACGTACAATATCACGGTCTGTCAAGACACATCTTCCTACAGTAACGCCCTTCTTGTTTCATGCGTTTATCTGTATTTTTGCAAAATATATTTAATTTCAAGTGGAAAATCACCATTTTGGAGAAATTCCATTGAATCAAGAAATTGTCATTAAAATTCGTCTATCAATTTGGAATTTTCTTATTATCACTCAGGCGTGTCTAAATTGTCGTTTACGATTTTTATGTTCGAATTGCATTAGTTATTGATGACAATTTGGTTAATTTGGTGAAAATTAGGAATTCATAGGAGATAACAGTCGGTAGGTATTAAAATACACAACCGAATTCTGGGACCATTGATAAAACTTTTCATTTACACATGTGCACACCTTTTTTTATCAAATATGAAATACAACACACGTTTTTTTGCATATGACCACATTTGCACTTGTTTAAAGAATGAGAGTTTTCCATTCTTTGATTTGATACAAATTCGATCGGTTGCGGTGTTTTGTGATTCTTTTACTGTTTACGATTCGAAACGGTATTTTTCATTCAGAATGAGAGATTTACCACTAACCTCAGTAGCAAGGGCAGTTACATTGATCGAGGAAGGGCGCACCCACCGCTCAGTCGGTACCATGTTGGGTGTCTCGACGTCGGTTATCTATCGAATCTACCGACGTTAAAGGGACACTGGATTGTACGTGAGGAGGCGAGGACAAGGAAGAAATCGGGTAACCCGCGCTATACATGACCGTTTCATCGTCAATCAAACCATAAGAAATCCTCGTCTTACTGCTGTTCAGGCACGATTAATGAAGTTGGTCTGAGATCATAGCAAGCAAGAGCACCAAGATTCGATAGAGCCCATCGGGTAGCAAGATTGGCGTTTGCTAGGGAGCATGTAGCATGGACAATCAATCAGTGGAGACGAGTTTTATTAAGTGATGAGAGCCGATATTGTGTGAATTTCGTGGATGGTAGAGATAGAATATGGAGGCATCGAGGGGAACGGTACAATCAAGCGAACTTCGCAGGATCTGAGCAATACGGTGGAGGGTCAGTTATGATATGGGGTGGCATATGCTTGGGAGTACGAACAGAACTGGAGATTATTGGCAATGGATCACTTAATGCCCATCGGTATATAACAAATCTTGGAGCCCCATGTTGTGCCTTTTGCTCCTTACATGGGGGAAAATTTCTTTTTTATGCACGATAACGCGCGCCCTCATACTGCGCGCATAGTGATAGAATATCTCAATGAAGTTGGGATCACACGAATGGACTGTCCGTCGCGGTCACCGGATTTAAACCCGATCGAACACGTTTGGGACATTCTTGGAAGAAGGGTTCGACAACGGAATCCAGGCAACGTTGAAGAGTTGACATTGGATTTGGTGAAAGAGTGGGACAACATACCTCAACAGATGATAGACAACATCATTGGGAGTATGCGAAATCGTATGCGCGCTGTAATAAGAGCTCGGGTGGGTCATACTCGCTACTAAAATCAAATGTTTTTTTTTGTGGGTCATCATGAACATTTTTCTCAACATGTTCATTTCATTTCACGAGTGTATCGCCAGGATACACACCTGCTCTCAAGTTTGGACAGGAATGATAATTATCATAGAGTGTCACACAAAAAAAATCAAAAATGAATGTGCAAAATCAACGATTTTTCCAGTGTACTTCGAGTTCTCCCGGAGCGTGAAATTGGCCAGTGAATTTCAAAAATTTTCATTTCGTTAGATTTCCGCTTCTCTAATTTTGATTTTATTTTTTGGCTAACCTCCGATGTTATGCACCTACGCAAGATTAAAAATAAATTCTTGAAATTTGTGACTTTTCGCTTCAAATTGGATATCTCTTGTAAAAATAGAGATAAATGCATAAAACAAGAAGGGCGTTACTGTAGGAAGATGTATCTTGACAGACCATGATATTGTACGTTTCAACTCGGACCACGAAATTCCACAGGGTGTTACGAATTTTTGACAAAAAAAACACTTTTAGTTTTGCCCCCGTATAAAATTTTTTTCAAATTTTTTTTGTTTTCTCTTATAATTTCTACAAAGCAGAAGAGTTGATCTATAACCTGCCGAAAAAATAATCTAAATCGGTTGAGAATTAGGAAAAATATCGGACTTCGAATTTGGTTAAATTTTCGAGTGTTCCGCTAATTTTGCCTCCGAGTGTATTTGTATAGTATAAGTAACGAAATTATCCTTCTTTTGACTCAAGTACGTTACAGTAGATCATCTCAGTTTTGCGACAGTTTGCATAATTTGATTCAATAATAGAATGGAAGTGCATTAGGTCTATTTACTAAATTACAGGTTGGTGATTACTCTGTTTCCCTGAAGGCACCTGGACGGAACAAACATTTTAGAGTACATGTTGAAGGTGCCCTCTACTGCATAGGACAACGAAAATTCCATACTTTGGATCAATTGGTGGATCATTACCAGAGAGCGCCTATATATACCAATAAACAGGGCGAAAAACTATACCTTGTACGTCCTCTTCCTAAACCTGCCAATGGATAACATTGTTAAAAAACAAATTATAATTTAGTAAAAAATGTTGTGTGAGTGTTGTATGAGTTTTTTGCAGTAGTTTATGATAAAACTTTTTGTGAGATTAACTCGAATATCTGGTCATTTTTTCTTGTGTATATTTTCATTTTCTTATAATATTAAGTTATTGAATTCAGCTGTTTGATATCGTACTTTGAAGCTGCTATTCTTGTAATTTGTGAATGAAAATTTCGAAAAATTATTTTCAAGAACAAATTCTTTTGGGCCATTGTTGAGTTCAAGGCCGATTAATGTACTGAATGTTCAATTTAAGTTATCTTACATGAATTAATAAAATTAGAGGAATTTATTTTGTGTTTATTTTGTTATGAATACTAGCAGAATATGTTGATATTTTTGGTGCTCGTCAAGTCAATTTATGGTAAGTTTATTATTTATTTGCCTAAACTAGTTTTCAGTGGCTTCAAAGTGCTATATTGGTAGGACAATCTGGATATAGTATTGAAAGTCATCCAAGTAGTTATGCTATAGGTTTGAACGATTAGGGATATTATATCCATGTAAGCAAAGGATTTGAAAGAATTTTTTTTACCAAGAAGAGGCTTATTAAACGAATTACCAAAATATGAGATGTCTTCTAAATTAGTGATAAGGTTTAACAATTTTTGGAGGTTTTAAGAAGAATTGAAGCTCATCATATAAAAACATAGTTTGGTTGCTGGAAGTTCAAAGCATAAGTGACTGAATGAAAACTGTATCAATGTTGCCATATTTAATTCTTTTTGAAGGGATGGGGATATTTTTGGGACTTGAAAATTTTAGTGGTAGATCATCAAATATTGTATGATTGAGATCCAGTATTTTAGTATTTTATTCGAGAGTGGGACTCTTCAAAACTGTCATAACATTTCGAATCTACAAATTTGGGTAATTAATTTAATTCAAACTATGAAAATTTAGTTTGAGTGGTAACATGGGTATGATCTTATAATTTAGCCACTTGTCTTTGAAAATTAGCCCTAGGTAGCTGAATAATTTTCACATAGACTTGTAGAGTAGGGTGGGTCGAAAAAAACGAATATTTTTTTCGCTTGGTACTTTGAAAAATAGGTTCCTAGACACCTCTATGGAAGTATGAGCTCCTAATTGTCACGGTAAGGTCCTCCGCCTTACAGTTTTCTATTCTTTGCTTTTTATCACATAGAAAAATTGATATCTCGTTTCCAGCTACTTGAAAACATTGTTTTATAGATTTCGTAGGAAATTGAATGTTCTACAAAAAAACCTCTTACGTTTTTTTCGTAAACCTAACCGTTCAAAAGATATTAACGGTTCCAGTTTGATTATTTGAAGGTAATTTTTTTCTTTTGAATTTTGAATTTTATAAAATCATTATTAATCATACAACTCATAGTTTCGTAGTTTGCTTCACAAACTTATAATGTTTCGATTAAGTTAAGCGTTTACGCGATATTCATCGTAAAACATCAATGCCTATCAATTTTTCCAGTTTTTGATCAATAGTTCGAAAAATTTCAATTTATATAATAAATAATAAATTTTATTTTTATTGCGCACTGCGCAAATGGCCATCGACCTTGGGTCCTTCAGCCTAGTTTTACAACAAAATTATTCTAGGTAATCATCCAACAAACAAAAAAAAAAAAAAAATATACTTTATATTAAAATCTAAAAATTTTTATCTCTGCCTCTTCAGTTCCTCTCTTGTTCTTCCAATGTCAGTAATAATGAATTTATGAGTTTTGGGAAATGTACACAAATTTGTGAAGTTTTATGTTCAAAATTTATTTGAATGTTTTTATTCTAATAATACTCTTTTTCAATTTTATCTTCAATAATCTGAAATCTTAGTAGTGTTGTTATTTATTATTATGACGTTTGTTCAGTGCGTATTATAGAATTTTCTTCCATAAAATATACGTCAAATTTTTTCGAGGAAATTTTTATTTTGAACTCCATTGCTACTGTTTGTCTTCGGAAGCTAACACCATCTATGTTTTTTTTTACTTTCAACTATCTTCTGTATCTATCCGTTTGATACCGCATTTTCAGCGATCCTGAAACTGATCATTTTGCATACGTAATAAAATAATTCATTTCGAATAAGTCTTATAACCACCACATAATTCATCATTAATTAACCTACAATGAATAAGGAAATCCGTTTTATTGGTATTCACATACACATCTAACCTAACCCAACATGCTCATGACTGAAAAAAAATATTTTTAAAATAGTTCTTAACATTTTTCTGTTCCTAAAACTCAAATTTGTGTAAATTTCCCAAAATTCATAAACTCAATTAAAATTTTTCAAATTATTGATCAAAAACTGGAAAAATTGATAGATAGGCATTGATGTTTGACGATGGATATCTTGTAAACACTTAACTTAATCGAAAAATTATGAGAGGCCATTTTCTTAAAGCAAACTACAAAACTATCAGTTTTATGACTTGTAATGGTTTTTTCAATTGAGTTATGAAATTCATAAGAAAAGAAAACATTTACCTTCAAATAATCAAATATATATATTTTTTCAAGTAGTGGGAATCGAGATATCAATTTCTCTATGTGATAATAAGAAAAAATAGGAAACTATAAGGACGAGGACCTTTCCGTTACTAGGAACCTATTTTTCAGAGTACCAAACGGAAAAATATTCGTTATTTCGACCAACCTTGTTGCAGAGGCCATATCATAAAAAGTTTAATTATTTTCACATTTAAAGCTTCAATGTGATTTGAAAGGGAGGTTTGATAGAAATCGGATTTTTACAAGGACATTTTTATAAAGGTTTTTGTACTATATTGCAAGGAAGGAAAAAGGCGCATGAGGAATGCATAAAGTTAGTGTGATTTACATGCTGAAATAACTTACAGATTTCAGTCAGGACAAGAGTTCAAATCATTTGTTACAATATAAAAAATTCCACATTTCAGACTGTTAAATTGCACTTCGGCGTATAAATTCATTATGTAAATAAATAAAAGAAATCTGTAAATTATGTAACAGCGTTAATATTTTTATTGAAATGATTTAAGAACAAAAATAATGAAATACTCATATATGATAATTGCTCTTACCTGTACGATTACCTATAATTTTGAACTTTATAGCTATAGAAGTTATAGTAATTCAATTAATCTAATATATAAGCTTGAATCTTGAGCTTGTTGGCAAAAATCTGTCCTTATTATAATTTAAGAATTGTGTATTATACATGAATGAGATGTATGTCGATATTTCTCAATATACTTACACCATTCTTATGGTCTTTCATTTCGAGATTGAAAAGTGGTGGGGTCTAACGGAAGGACGTTTTTGAAACGGGTAGTACACGTAACGGTGAGTGAGTAGAGGAGAGCGCCTGAGGTCATTCGACCATTTAGTTCACATGGTTATCTGGAAAAGAGAGCACCGTGCGTTTACAGTTGAAGAGTATTTAAAATCGGGAGAGCCTGTCATTGTCTTGCAGTGGCGCTTTCGCCAGCGCTTCAACATTGGTCGTAACGCTTCAGTTCTGATACTTGACACAATCATCCGATAGGTACAGAATTTCAGAACGACTGCATCAGTAATTAATTCGAAACCTCAAGGTCATCCTCGAAGTGTAAGGAAACCAGCTTCCGTGGAAAGAGTGGGACAAGCTTTAATTCAAAGCCCAGGGCATTTCGTCCTAAAATGAGCTGCAGCACTCCAAATGAGTAGTCGAACTGCAGAATTTTACACCAAGACCTTCGCATTCCCCTCTATGAGGTCATGGTTGTCCAGCACCTGAATGAAGGAGATTTTGCAAAACGCCAGCAGTTTGCCGAGAGAATGCAGATGACTATCGCTGATGAAAATGAACCAGTGATAATGATGAGTGATGAGGTTCATTTGCATTTTAGCGGTTCGATTAATAAACAGAACTGCCGATCTTGGGCAGCAAAAAACCACTGCTAACTGCATCAATCCCTACTTCACAGTGAGAAAGTCACCGTGTGGTGCACTATTAGAGCCCTTGGAGGGATTGGACCGTATTTTTTCCAGGATGAGACAAGGGCAACCGTAACTGTAAACTCTTAGCGATATGTTTTCATGCTGGAGAAGTTTGTTATTCCAGAATTGCGACGACGAAGAATGAACAGAGGAAATGTTTGGTTCCAACAGGATGGTGCCATGGCACATAGCCAGACCTTCAACGGAAGTTGTGCGTAGTTTTTTTCCTGGTCATGTAATCTCTTGTTTTGGTAATGTGATCTCACTGCTTGTGGTTATTTTTTTTTGGGAAATTTAGAGACTAAGGTCTAAGCCATCACAAAAGAAGTGAGGGAAATCGACACCGATTTGTTAGAACGGGTTAGAACTTCGAGATTCGATTACAGCAATGCATTGTGGAACACGGACGTCATCTACCTGATGTCACAAAAAAGAGGAATTTTCAAAATCACTAGGAAGTTCATCGAACCACTCTAACCAGACTTCAGGATCTTTGCTGGACTGTACACGTCGTCTTTTGGGTTGAGACATACTTCTTTATTTTCAAGGTACCAAGAAATCGAATTTGAACTGAACTGACTCGAAACACAAAGTGAAACGTGAATGCTCGCAAGATCTACAATCGTGGACCAGTAATATTCAGAAGCAAATATCTTCAAAACCCAATCGCTAACAATGTCAAAAATATACTGATTCACTAAATACTTAAGTTTCTACAGCTATTAAAGAGTAGGCGCGCAAGTAAAAATAGTCTACCAATGAACGTAATTCAAAATGGCGTCGTTCACGATCGTAGACCACGCGAGTAACGGCGGGTTAAGATATGCCTAATCTTCCGTTGCGAATGTGGTGGGCCATCCGGTATATTGGTGAACCCAGTCAAAATTTGAAGTAATTTTTATATCGTAATGATATACCTATTAGAACGGAAAGCTCCCTAGGCAAACATATTAAAAATTAAATCTAAAATTCATACAGGAAACAAATCAGATGCTTATAAACTCTCTTGTGGAAGTTGCGATGAAATTTATATCTGCAAAATTTGTAGAAATTTCAATATTAAGGTTTTCAGAGCACAAACCAGTTTTGGCAAACCAAAAAGATATTCTCACTATGCAAAGTATTTACCGGAAGAAAATAATAGATTGAAACTGAACATATGGAAAGCATTGGAAATCAATGATTATAAAAATTCCGGAAATTTACTTAATACTTTAATAAGACTTAAATTCGTAACCATTACTAAACCTTTTCGGATCTGAGAAGAAGTGAACCTATTTGTTCTATTTATTTGATGAGGTCACAGTGTGGTGAAACGCGTCATAAGATTGTGAATATTGTAAGAATTTGAAAACCATTGTTTTATTTAATTAAAAGAGAATTACAAGATAAACTAAATATTTACTCTGGTGTACTATACACACAATCAAATTTATATGGAATCACTTGGTATTTCACATTATTGATTGTTTTAACCACGGATCTTTGACTACTTGTGAAGAATGAAGTTTTTGTTTTAAAAAAACTGGATAGTATGATAAGAAATGTTGAATTATCACCACATGTTCGGGATATTGTACTCAGTCGTCACTGAGATGTGAAACTGTGAATTTCACAATTTAAAAAAGCCTATAATCATAATTGAAAATGCCTTACATTGGATTGTCCAATGTACAGAGGGCTCGAATAATTGCTCTCGTTGAAGAAGGGGTGACCCAGAAGGATATAGCGGCCACAATAGAGCTACAATCTCTGCAAAATAGGCTTAGAAGAAATCGTAGGAAGATCACTTCTGAAGAACTAGATCGCTTTTTGTGCCAAATTGCAAGAAAAGACCCTAGTTCGTCGCACCCCATACTCCAAAGGCAATAGGCATGAGTGTATCAGTCGAAACGATACGCCAAAGAATTCGTTCAAGAGGTTTATACAGCAGAAATACCTTAACAGTTCCAGAGCTAACCAGATAACAAAATATTAACAGACTTAATTGGTGTATCGAGCACCACAATTGGAATATTGAGAATTGGCGAAATGTTCTTTTTTCGGATGAGACCAGAATTGTTGTTCGATCAGATGACCGCCAGATTCAGGTTTAAAGGGGTCGTGGAAGACAAGCTAGACTCCGAGCAGCAAGACAAATTCCGAAATAACCAGGGGGCAGTATGATGTTTTGGGGTGGTATTATGCTGGGAGGCAAAACGGATTTGATTTCGTTTCCTGCTAGTGAAACGGCTAGAAATTACGTGGACCTAGTGAGACTCTGGCGAGGTGCATACGGTGAGAATTCCACTTTGATGCAAGATAATGCTCTTCCGCATACCAGCAACCTCGCACGACATTTTCTTGAACCAGAGGGAATCGACATTTTGGACTGGCCAGCTTGCTCTTCAGGACTAAATCCTATTGAAAATTTATGGGATAATCTCAAAAGGAAAATTAGATCACGCCAGGATAATCCAAGAACCCTACAACAGCTCATCCAAGCCGCCACAGAAGAATGACAGAATATCACCCCAGAGGAGATCGAAAACCTAATCCAAAACATGCCTAGACGGATTCAGGCTTGCATCAGGGAAGAGAAGGTAATACAAGCTACTGAGGTCTACATGCAGAAAGAGTCTCTCATTTTCTTTTATTTGTTTCATTTTTACAATGAACCTCAATTTATTTTTTCTTTTCAATTGAAATATCTCAAAAAGGATCACTTCTAACAATCCTTTGAAATTTCCAAAATCCCTGAGGTAATATTCAAAATATCGGGTGATTCCATATAAATTAGGTTGTGTGTATAATAAACAGAGTGCGAACTTTAAATGGATTCAATTCAGTAAATCGTTAGACAATATTGTAATGATGTCCACTCGTCCCTAAAGCCGACCCTGTCACTGCCTGGCGGAGATACGAAGTTCGGGAGAATTCGAGAAAGATTTAAAGGTTTCAGCGCGCCGTATTACAAAGAAATCAGTGTTGCAGTTTCCGGAAGGTTCTCGAACAGAGCCGAAGTTACGCAAATGTTCTAGAATAATTCGTACTTGCATATAAGAAGGGAGCGCGAAGCGCAGAGAATGAAGTTTGAATACAGAGCGCGAATAAGTGGACAAAGTGTTAGAGATAAATGAAGCAGTATCGATTGTGTTATATAAAGTAGTCATTTAGTTTAGTGTTATAATTATTCAGTCTACGTGAAAATAAACTTGTTAGAGTGTTTGATTGGAATCTACAAATAATTTCAAGAGCTAAGAAACAATATTTTTCATGAAAATTCACCGGACTCGTCGATTTTTATTTTTTCACACATATATATATATATATATATATATATATATATATATATATATATATATATATATATATATATATATATATATATATATATATATAATTTAAGAGGAATAACTGCCGGACATTTTTTCTTTCAAATGGCATGATGTCATGTTACACCTCATTGGAAAATATTTATTTTTCAAGTTTAATAAAAAATTCACATGAATCGCCTTGAAATCACTTGTTGACAAAGTAGTAAGGATAATAAGGAAAATGAGTTAGAAATAGCTCTAGCTAGAATATATTTTATTCCTCTCAAAAATAATTATATTCCGAAATAAAAATAATATGTACAGGGATAATAAATTAGAGTGAACAGGTATAGCATAAACTAATTCATCAATATCAGAAATCAAAATATGAAATTATTTATTCCATTGCTTCATTGTCTGCTGCAGCATTATCAACAGTGTCTTGTCGGAAGTCTTCAATATCTGCTTGACTATCTGCATGTAGAGTTTTTCCTCTGATATTGGGCTGAAATAAATTAAAATTGTTAGTTATGAAATTATATATTTTTAAACTATTTTTTGGATATTAGATAAAAAGTAAAGTTTACCTTTGGATGCATCAGTACAAATGGTAATTCAGCAACCACCTCTCCACCTAGTGCTCCTAAATATAATTTCACCTTTACAGCATATGAGACAATAATTCCAAAAGCATCTCGAGCATCCGGGGACGCTAACCTGGAAAAGAACATTTTCATCGATATTATCATTTAGTTTACATCTGTCAAAAAAGTACCGAGAATTGGTCAATGAAACACAAAATATTTATCTTTCATTCTTTATTGTATTGCCGTCAAAATAGGCCCCTTTCCATAATGAAATTGGAGCCATTTTATTCAAGGAACAATATTCAACTTTCCGTAAAATATTAAATATCCTTCCTTGAAGGAGCTAGTTTTCCGATCCACCCTTCATAATTACCGTCAACCGGGGTCACACAGAGGTGGTATAGCACGGTCAGATGGCATGAATAGGAGCAATGGACAGCAGATTCGGTCTCATTTGACCTCAATTCGTTGGAGCGCTAGTAAACATGTAAATGGTACTACGTCCTCCAACGAACCGAGACAGAAGTCATTTCACCATTGCCACCGGAAAACTTCGAGCAGTCAGACTAGTTCGACTATTCACCGCAACGCTACACAACGTGTCAGCTAGAAAGCGGTCTGTCGAAGGACCGACGCTCCTCATTCCTATCCGGTTGTCAACCAGGGATACAAAAAATCTCTGAAAATTACTACTTGCGAGATTATCGTAATATGTAGACACATTGAAGAATTTTTCTCAAACGATTTTTCCGTAATCGATTTCAGTTCTCGCCAAGAATTCTCTTTCATGTCTTCTATCGATTCAAAACGAATACCTCGAAGTGATTATTTGAGTTTTGGAAAAAAAGTCGGCCGAAGCCATATCTGGTGAATACGGTGGTTGTTCGATATTATCTGTTGAGTTTTTGGTCAGAAATTCATTGAAAATGATAGCCTTGTAATTGTGCATTATCGTGGTGCAAAACCCGTCAGTTTTATTTCCACAAATCTGGCATTTTTCGACGAATTTGTCTCTCAAACGCCACTTAACCCTCAGGTAATATTCCTTACTCACCCTCTGACCTTCTGGCAAGCATTTCAGAGAAAACAGTATACAACACCACGATAATCCGAGATTAATTGGCGCCATTTCAAAACTTTTGTTAAACTCATCTCTTTTCACCAGTTATAATGAGTTTCATATATTCTATTTATATATATATATATATATATATATATATACGAATATATAGAAATATATATATATATATATATATATATATATATATATCGATATATATATATGTTGATGTCTGACCAGAACGAAGCAAATCTTCGACCACTTCTTCAATTATCAAAACATTTTGAAATTGAAGAATGTTTATTCAAGGAACAGTATTCAACTTTCCGTAGAATGTAAAATATCCTTCCTTGAAGGAGCTAGTTTTCCTATGAAACAACCTATAAAATTAAATAATGCCCTTCAGCTTTAGGGAAACACAAAAGTGGTGTAGTACGGTCAGATGGCATGAATAGTTCCACGAATTATTTTATATTTTACATAATATTGAATTTGAGTGCCTTGAATATAAAATTAATATGAAAATAAGTAAGATTTCAAAAGAAAATTACGAAAATCTACATTAAAAACTTTCAACCTTAGAAAACAAAAAAGAAAAACAGAAGCTTCAGTAACCTATCTTCTAAACAGATGTTATCGAATCAGATATCACTTTTTATCCTAGATTCATAAATCTATCGAACAAATTCTTTGATGAAGTTCAAACGGATCTGCTGAACAAAGGACCAAAATTTACCTCGGAAAACGGCAAATTCAAAACAGACAAGGAAATAACCGGAGTGCGAGCAGAGCTGGCCAACCAAAAACATAAAAATATATAATAATCTAACCCAAGCCTACATAAACACAAAATCACAGAAATTATCAGAAAATCTGACATAAAACTAACAATCAGAATCAGTTGAAAATAATAAACACCATATCAAGCAAAATCCAAGCCGAAGATCTCATAATGACTAAAGCTGACGAAGGCAATAGTATAGTATGCCTCAATAAAGACCTATACGAAGAAAAGATGTACTGAAAACATTGGATATCACCGAAATACCAAAAGATCCAACCAAACTTTTCACAAAAGAAATCAAAGGAGAGCTAAATTTGTCAGAACACTTAGCACACACAGAATGGGAGAAGATGAAACTGATTCCAATGAATGTTCAAGCTCCAAAAATGTACGGATTGATTAAACTACATAAGGAAGAAAAATCTGCAGAACCTGTAGTGTCATATATAAACACACCATCAGGTAAACCAGCAAAATTCTTGAATGAAAAATTTCTAGACCTCTCGAATTTTCAAGCACAATACACTATCTCTAATTCTGTAGATCCCATACATAAACTTTCAAATCTCACAATCTTCCAAGATATTAAGTTAGTCTCTTTCGATGTCAAAAATATGTACCCGAACATTCCAACGAATGAGTGTCTTCCCCCTGGTACAGATATCTTATCCGAGCGTAACACACCGCCATATATCACTAATGAATTTAGCAATATTCTTCAAATATGCCTATCTCAAAGTTACTTTCAATTTGAATCTAAATTCTTTAAACAAATTTCAGGTCTTCCAATGGGTTCGCCCTTTAGCCCTCTACTAGCTGACATTTTCATGAATAATTTGGAGAAAACTGAATATTAAACACAGATTTCGCTAAAAAACACATAACTTTCTGGTATAGATATGTAGATGACATAGTTGGTTTTCGTGGTTCAAACAGACGAATTCAGCACTTTTTAAATTTCCTGAATGAAATACATTGCCGCATCAGCTTCACTTCTGAATTAGAAAATAATAACTCAACTAATTTCCTCGACTTAACCATTACAAATTCAAATAACCAACTCACTTAATAAATTTACAGAAAGAAAACATTCACAGACACATCGATTCCAATGGACTCGTTCAGTCATTTAAGCCACAAACTAGCTGCATATAACTCCATAATTTATAGAGCTTACTCTGTTCCCCTGTCGACAGAAAATTTTCAAACTTAATATCATCAGAAAAATTGCCTCAAATAACAACATACCACAACATTTTCTAAATACAATCATTAAACGCAAGGAACAACGTATTACCTCCCAATTACTATATAGCATCGTAGAAACTCAGGAAAAAAGATACACTAGTCTCAGATACACCAGTGAACTCTCTAACAAAATCAGTAACTACTTTTCCAAATTCCAAATTCATTCTCAAGCGGCCCCAACTTAAGCAGCTTATTATTCAATGCCAAACAAAAGAATGATAAATTCAAGCAATCAGGAATATATCAAATCAATTGCAATGAATGTCAGGTAGCCTATGTCGGACAATCAGGGAGAAGTTTTGAAGCTAGACTAAAGGAACATATTTCCTCAGATAAAAATTCGCCAATATTTGAACACATAAAATCAACTAAGCACTCGATATCATTGAACAATCTTGAAATCCTTCATAAATGTAACAAAGGGAGAGAGATGAATTTGTTGGAAAGTTTGGAGATTAACAAACTATGTAAAAACCCACAATTTATTACCCTCAACAGCCATCTAGAGCATAATGGATCCCCACTACTCAATATTTAGGATAAATTTCATTCTGTACTTGTACTTGCCTACTTATGTATTATATTGTTAGTCACTTGAAAATGACCGTAGGATCGAAACCGGTTGTGATTATTGAATAAATTGTGGAAAAGTGACAAAAGTGTCTCATTTCGTTCTACTTTGCTATAGTTGATTCATCGTAAGCCTTCTGTAACATTTTCAGGGATTCGGTACACGAAATTCCATTTGCAATACAAAATTATTTGTTCGATATTTTTATCCATAGCAAAAATCGCTATACACTTGTGAGAACTGACAAAATCGAGTACTGTATATAAACTAAATGACAAATCGTGTTCAAATTCTGCGTAAATATAGAAAACAGTTGTGCCACCTTAGCAACATCAAAAATGTTGACAATCGTTTCAAGCAGATATTTAAATAATCTATTCCCAGTACTTTTTCGACATAATATATTACCTCAGTTCTCTTACGATGTAGAATAGTTGGATATATCGACATTTATCTGTAATATAGAGATACTTACAATGTTGTTGAAGCCATATTGGTTTCTTGATGTTTCAGTTGACCATCCAAAGCAATACCTCTTTTATTCTTGTTAGAGTCTAATGTTGGAGTCATATAAAGAATTTTCTGAAGACTAGATCCTGGTTGAATCGGACATCCTTCTCTGCAGAATAAAATGGAAATGGGTAAAGTATACGTAATGAAGAAGAAGTGATTGATGGAATTGGCACACTTACTGTGTTTCAACACATGCAACTGTTGTCCTGTATTGTCCATTCTGGAATAAGACTACATCAACTCCTTGTTGAACCATACCTTTTATTTTCTTGACAACTTTATTGCTGTTGTTACGAATGCAGATATTAACTGCTATTTGTTCGCCATGATGATAAAGCTACAGTTAGTTGGATTAAAGTTAAAGTGAAACACATGAAATTGAATATTTTATACCTGTTTATCAAGGGTTACTTCTAATTCAAGATCTCCAGGACTCAGCATGAAATCCTTCCGTACAACGGTGCAAGGTTGTCGTCCTTGTTTAGAAGGAGCATACTGGATTTTTCGGATACCCATAGAAACGGTGCTCCTCTTGTGAGAACGATCAGTTTCGTTTTCCCCAACGAATAATTTAACATAGTAATGAACTCCGCAGGGCTGTCCCTCATCTTCAACTCCTGTTGATTTCAAAGTTATCTGATTAATTTGGAAATGTAAGTTGAAACCACTTTAACAAATGTATTGCACATTTTTTAATTAATATTTGCTGTAAGAATATTTACTATCTCTTAATCGTACAAGCTACAAAAGGTAATCAAAGTTTCGAATGTGGATGCAATTTCTTGAAAAGTGTATCTCGGAAACGAAGCATTCTCAGGTATGAAAATATGAATCAATTCTCATATTTTCAAGCGAACTTATTTCAGTTTCACGGATAGATATTATCTGGAACATTCTATGTGAATCTTAAGGTCGCTGAAGCTGATGATTCATATTCCTAAACCCTCAATTTTACACCTCAATATTTATTGAATCGCCTTGAAAATATGCTCCATTTGAAAATATGCTAACGATTTGAATCATCGAAACATTTTTGACATGCTAACGTCTTTTCTCAATCATCGAAACATTACCTCGCTCTGAGACGTTCCATTTAAGGCTTGCAGTGCAAGCGAGAGCGCGGAACGAGCGGCAAACAGGCACAATCGGCCTCCGCGTTCGACACCTGTCTCTGTGTTGAGATCACGAGCTATCTCTTCAACACTGACATGACGATTTTCGAGCACCATTCACTTGATTTTTTGGAAGTTATCGTCGATTGAAAATGTCGAAGGTCGTCCGGAACGAGGCAAATCTTCGACGACCTCTCGACCGTCTTTAAAGGCTTTGTACCACTCGTACACTTGAGTCTTCTTAAGCCTTTTCAAGCATTCGCTACGATTCAGCACACGCAATTTAGTTGAAAACACAAATTCGAAACAAACTCTGTTCAATATATTTTTCCATTGTAAAATTCGCAGAGTACCACTGAGGTCGACTGGTTTCAACAGCTGTCGTAAACAAACTAGTTGACAGGTCGTGCTCATGTTTGGCATGGTAATTGAGGATAGTCCTACCAACCTACAAAAACCAAAAATTACTCAACGCGGGCAATTTAAATGAGGATGTCCGGATACTTGATGGTCACAATGTATACGGTGCGCAAGAGAAAACCGGTAATTTTCTTTCCGCTATAACTTTCGCTATTTTAGAGCTACATCGTTCATTCGTTCATTCTTGCTTCATTGGAAAGCCAAAGGACTAGGTTTTTTAGAAATTTTATCGTTATTTCACTTCCGGTGAAATCCAATATGGCTGACTCATTCGAAAATGAGCAATATATCAAGAGTGCTGGAACGTTTTTTTCACTGAAAAATTCAAGAGGGGTATTCAGTCGATAACTCAGTCATTGCTGAACAAGTTGACATATCGATCTTGAAAATATTCCAAGAATTGGTGAACAAGTAGCGTCAAGAATTTTTTTCATTCTGATTTTGAGCTGAAATCGAAATATTTTTTCCCCTCATGACGTTGGCACTCCTGAAGTTGTTGTGTTTGTTCATTGAAGATAGCAGAGTAGCATTTTCAGGATAGGTAGTTACAAATCAAGCAATCTTATAATAGATGAAACAGAGTTTAAACAAATACCCTTATAATTTGATATAAGGGACCTCGAGCCGTTTTTGAACAAAGCAGTTATGAGACTATGCCTGAAAAGTTTCTTTTTTAAGCGCGCTTCTCTGGAATAGGCGAACCTGTTACACCACATGAGTGGGCGTCTGAGAAGAATCTAGGTTACTGTTTACTTGCTTTTTCAAGAGGGCCAAATTATAGGATGTAAGGAAGATGTTGGACGGAAGCGAGTTCCACAGCTCACCGGTCCGAAGAAATTCTTATAGAATGAGGGTTGAGGGGTCGTTAAATGTACCGCCATATGATGAGAACTCCTTGCCAGCCTAGTGTTGCGGCAAAACATGAGTTTTCCCGGAACAAGGTCTTTCAGCTCCTTTGAGCATCTTCCGTGAAAATATCTGTAAAACAGAGAAAGGTCAGCAACTTGTCTTCTGAGAGCCAGCGGTTGGAGATCGCGGGTGATCTCCGGGTTGTCGATGGGGCGCACAGCCCGTTTTGGGAACAATATTCCAAATCAGGTAGAATCTGCGCCTTATATAGAAGTAACAGCTGAGATGACGTGAAGTATCGCTTATCTCTGAAAAGAAAACTAAGTTTAGCTGATGCCGACTTAGCTATTGCTGATACAAAACCCGGAATTGACCGTTATTCCGAGATGGTGCATCGAATCTTTGGATGCAATCTGTTTGCCTTTCATCATTAGAGGAGGTTCTCTAGCGGATAACTTTCTAGAAAACGTAGTTGCTCGCGTTGAAGCTCACCAGGTTCAACTGACCTCACTCAGATATCCTCTGTAAGTCAGAGTTTAAGTTTTTCATTTTTTTACATCTCTGACGCTGAGATTCCGCAGCTGTCATCGGCCGCAGGCTACTGAAAGAAGAAATCAGGGTACAATCGTCTGCAAAAACGAAGATCTTGTTCTCTGTAGATGACAGAAGATCGTTTATATGCAACAGAAACAAGGTTGGTGAAAGAATGGATCCCTGAGGTACTCCTGCTTGCAACCATACTGACGGTCGTTAATAACTCCCTGCAACTTAAGATATTTGATGAGTTCATCATTTAGATTCTTCATCACTTTGGATATAATGGGAAGAAGTGTAACAGAGCGGTAGTTGTAGGGTAAGGACTTCTTTCCTTTCTTTGGGATAGGTTGAATTCTCGCTATTTTCCACTAGCTCGGAAAAGTCGGGCTTTCATAAGAAATCTGAAACAGACGGTTAAGAATGAGTGCTAGTTCGGGATCACACTTTCTCAGTATGATTGTCTAGTATTTCGTCTAGACCAACTTCCTTCTTGCAGTTCAGCTGCTCGAGAGCCCGTCTCACAGTGCGGACTCTGAAACTGATTTCTGCCATGAAGGAATTTTGTTGCTATAATGCACAGAATTCTTTGAGAACAAGAGAGCAAAGAGATCGGCTTTCTCTTTCGGAGATGATGCTATAATTCCGTTTTCTATAACAAGAGGCGGAAACGCAGATTTGCAGAAATTAGCACTGACAGTCTTCGCCATAGACCAAAATTGTCTAGTCCTACTTGCAGGAAACTCGACGTTTTATCAATATAGATGGAATGAATTGCAGATCGGAGATTCTAGGACGGAAGTATATTTTTTCTAAAGGCAACACATGTAGAAATTCTCCCTTGCTTATAATTTTTGTAGCTGAAAATTGGCTGATGCCAATATTCAAAGACACATTCAAGTTTGTTGGGCACAATTACATCTTTACTGTCTACCCCCGAAAACAACTTGTTAATGAAGCAACCATAAGCTTATCATCGCTACAACAAAGACCTCATATTCCTTACAATTAGGAAGTTCTGCTATAATCTCTTCAGAATTGACAAATTTTTAGAAGGATTGGAGATGAGAAAGAATCAAATTTTCAGTGTTTCTCTAATTGGTACATTAGATTATATCAGATTTATTTTTACCTGGTTGCAATGTTACGGAAGCTGGTGCACTTGGTGGCAGGGTAAAAGTGAAAGGATATACATCAGGCCCCAATTTTCTTATTAGACGATCCTGAAGTTTACTTGTATCCTGCTTTTCCGGAGCGGGGTAAAGTTGCCGGGAATCCAAGTATAGATCTTTCTGGAAGTTCAAACCCATAACTTCATCTTCTTCGCGGCCATAGCGAAAGCTACAAACAACTTGACCAAATATTTTTCGATCCTTATATTCGTTATCGATGAGGAACACTCCATCTGCAAAAAAATGAGAAAATGTACTTATTTATCATCAACATAAGTGCGAAAGTTTCACTATTTACCTATGTGGTGATAAGTATAACCATTCATGAAATTTCAGTCTTATCAGGAATTAGTCAGATCAAATAGAAAAAAAATTGTACATACTGTATTAATACTAAAGTAATGAGACTGATTTTTTGGAATTTTTTATTCATCTATAATAAATGCAATATTGTCTCCTTCATAATAGCTCTTTTGAGAAGCCACATAGAGCAGGAGATGGTCCTATCATCATAGCATTGATGGAACTCGGATTCGGAAATTGGCTTAGCTGGTCAGTTACAGCTGTTCGGTTTTCAAGTATCCCAAAATGAGTTAGCTTGATATGATTTTCATTTCTTGGGAAGAAGAAAAAGTAACAAGGACTCTCAGGTCTTATTCATCTTTTGGCCCTGAGGCACAAATGCTTTGTGGACGATTCCGTGGCTATCACAAAAAAACCAGCATGCTTTTTTGGACCTTCGAGAGGTTGCAGTGTGTCACTCCTTGCTCTGGCGTTAGGTTTCTATCTCTTCCTTCCACGCAATAAAGATCCAACTACATTTCATACCCCACGAAAAAAACATCCAAAAAACTGTCGAAAAGCTACTATAGTTGAAAACAGAGCTTATGAGAATTGGAAGAAGAATCCAACAGATAACTCTTAAGTTGAACATGAGCGTTGCAGGAACATTTGTAACTTAACAACTGATGAAGCAAAAACCTACTGTTATGGTAGAGTTAAGAATAGACTCTTGTGGTAGACTAGTGGCACTCGTCCTATACAAATCAGACTGCAATAACGAAACATCATTAATACTATTTATTGTTTTGTATATCTTCAAATCATCTGGAAAGAGCAGGAAGCTGCTATGACGAAACACCGTCGATGAATCATTGATAAACTAGACGAATAGCAAGGTCCTAGGTGAGATCCCTGAGGAACTCCAGAAGAAGCGGTAAATGAATTCGACACAAAGTTCTTGTATCGAACAGAGTACTTTTGATCACGCAAAAAACTTCCAATTCAACAATATAGAGATCTTCCGAAACCCATCCTATTCAACTTGTACAAGAGCAAGGTGTGGTTGACTCTATTAAAGGCTTTACGAAAATCAGTGTATATGGCATCCACTCTGCCTCCACCCTCCATAGCAGAAGTAACATCGCTCAAAAAAAGCAATAGATTAGCGACGCTCGGCTTGTGTTTGGAAAAGCCATTCTGTTCATTGATGGCGATGTCTAAACAATCTCCAGCTCAAATAATGACAAACTAACTTGTCTAGAAGTTCCGGTACAACCGATGGTGTACAGATGTCTCTATGATTACGAACATCTTGCTGGTCCCCTGACTTAAATATCGGTGTTATGAAACTTTCTTTCCAGAAAGCAGGAAAAACTCCTGTACTTAGGGATGAGTTAAATAGATTTGTCAGGGGACTACCCAATGAATTGATACACCTTTTCAACAAGACATAAGGAACTCCATCTTTGAGTCCACTTATTTCAGCAAACACTTCAGATGCAGATACACTGAACGAGGAAAGGTCAATAGTCTCAGGAATATCAAAACCAGGGGCAACAATATTTTCAGATTATTTCTATGGGGAGTTTGTTGGAGTTTGAAAATTTCGATGGATTCTAAGAAATCTAACTTTCGTCCTTTAGGTATTCTGTGAATGATTTGAAGTTGATCTATGGGTGGAAAATAATTGACATTTTCGAATAACTGTAAAGCGAAAGTAGATTCGTCGGTTCTCTGTAATATGATTGATGCTCTTTGTATCAAGTTTTCAATGAACAATCAGTCTGACCTATATAAACGGCTTCACAATCCATACAGGACAACTAGTGAACTCCAGGATTGTCTAATCTATTAGTTTTATCTTCACCATTGAAAAATTCTTGGGAGAGTTTTATGTGGGTTTTGAAACAACTTTTCTATGCTGTTTTGAAATGACATTTACTAATTTTTTGCTGATAGGGCCAAAATATGTTAATGGAATATATTTATCTGTATTAGTTGATTCTATACGTGGGTATATATTATGTTATTGGTGTTTGTTTTTTTATGATCATTTCGTTTACTATATTTGAGGGATAACCATTGTTCTCAGCTATTTCTTTAATAGTTGACACTTTCCTGGACATATTTTCTTCCGATGATGGTAGATACGAAGCCATATTAAACGCAGCGCATTAGGTGTGTTGTGTCATAAAGAATGAAAATAACAGTAAAGCTTGGTTTTCGATATATATCATATTTAAAAGTGAACAATATTCACCGAAAGTCTGTAGATGATAAGGGACAACTTGTCGAAACGTCTCCAACAACAAAATGGGACACGGAATACAACCCGGAACACATCAAATCATAGAAACTGTTCATGCAATCAAACTGATTTCATGAAAAAATATAAATCCACCATCCGGTAATTAATACCATTGCCAGGCAATGATTATAATCAAAAGATATCCTGGAATCATTATACTGGGTGATTCACTAGTGGCGCGGTGCTCTGTAGCTAGTACACTCTTGAAGATTTCATTTTTGTTCGAACGGTATTGTATTTATAAAGTAAATATCTACTTCAGCAATTTATTTTGAATTAAACAGGGTGACCCAATTTTCTATATAAAAATCTTGGGAGTTTTTTTCAGATTGCAGGCAACTTTTTTGTTGAAGATTCAAGAGCGTCCCAAACTCTGCTATAATGTCTTTAAGTAATAAGTTGTTGTGTGAGTAGTTTCGTCACAATATTTTTTTTCGTAAAAATTCATGAAAATTCCTTTCGTTTTCTTATAGCGCAAGGATAGCTTTATTGATGAATTGAAATAGATTATCCCCATTTTATACAGGAGTGACTCAACAAAATTATTGAATATTGTAATTTTGAAAATATCAAATCTTGATTTTTCAAATGGAACATTCTGTATTTTATTATTCATATCAACGCATAAAATATTGTGCCATATCTTTATCTTCGACCATTTTCGAAATAAGAAAAATAAACTAAAATAATAGAATCCGAGGTTGCGAAAGAAGAGTTTATTAGTACATAGTGTATGAAATACGTATGAGATTGGCTTTTGGTGAGATGAATTACAAGGTGTTGAACTATTTTAATAAGTGTTCGAAATGTTGCCCGTTTCTTTGTAGGCACAACTCAATCCTTCTGAGGAAAGACCGTTGAACTCTCGATAACATTTGCGGATTAACTGATTGAAAGGCGTCGACTATTCTCTGTTTCATATCTAACTGTGTTGTAGAAGAAATCTGGTAAACCATGCCCTTAATATAACCCCACAAGAAAAAATCTAGAGTTGTGAGGTTCGGAGACCTAGCTGGCCCTCTAACAGGACCACCACGTCCTATCGATTTGTATGAGAATACATGTTTCAAATGCTCCCTAAACTGATGTGAGTAATGCGCCGGTGCTCCATCCTGTTGAAACCACAAATCTTGTCTTATATGCTCTGGTACATCGGCAAGTAACATTGGTAGATGACTTTGCAGAAAATCCAAATACATTTCACTATTGTGGTGCCCGTCGAAAAAGTGTGGCCCAATTAGATATCCATCTACTATAGCGGCACATACATTCAAGGACCAACGATGTTGGTGATCTATTTGTCTCATGAGGTGTGGATTTTCCGTGGCGTAATAATGGAAGTTGTGCCTATTAACAAGCCCATTCTTGTGGAAAGTTGCCTCGTCCGAGAAAAGAACTCTGCTAAACATATTTGGATTTTCCGCTACTTTGTCACTTGCCCAATTGCAAAAATTGATTCGATTTTCATAGTCTTGATTGTTCAGTTCCTGGTGCAGCTGTACATGATATGCATGAAATTTATTCACTTTTAAGATTCTCTGGACGGAAGTTTGACTTATATCTGTTAACCGAGAAATTTCTCTTTGGCTTTTATATGGGTCCCCTGTCAACAAAACTGATAATTGGTTGTCTTCAGCTGTAGCAGTTTTTGGTTTTTCATGTTTTTTGTAAGCGATAATAACCGTTTCGATAAATATAATTAGAAGTTTTTCAATGCATCTTGCATCAGGAAGCCTCTTATCAGGAAACCTTTATGCATAAACTCTAGTTGTTTTCTATCACACTCACCCAGAATAAAAATCATATGAACCATTTCTTCTTTGGAGAATTTCATGGCAGTCAATTGGGAAAATTGGGTTCAAACCTCAGTTTAACAATGTTTAATAACGAAACACTGATAAGTTCACCATGTAAACTGCAGAATATGATATGTCCGGACACCTGACAGAAGGCACAAATAGAAAAAATTTCAACACATACCTCGATTTACGTTTTAATCATCTTGATTTCATCATTCGTTATCTTGTTTAGGTTTCATATTTTACTACTTGAATTATTACAGAAAAAAAAACTTTAGTGCGAATAATGATGCATGTTGATGACTTTGATACGGTTTGTTGAATTTTCTTCAAAATTTTCACAAATAATCAAATATCAAATCTAAAATATAGCACAATATTTTATGCGTTGACATAAATAATGAAATACAGGGTGTTCTATTTGAAAAAATCAAGATATGATATTTTAAAATTACAATATTCAATAATTTTTTTGAGTCACTCCTGTATAAAATGAGGATAATCTTGTTCAATTCATCAATGAAGCTATGTTTCGGAAATAAGAAAACGAAAAGAAAAAAGTATTCATCCTCTCTGGACGAAGGAGCATGCGATGAACTGGGAGCCTATTTCCATGAATTTTTACGGAAAAGAAAGTGTTGTGACGAAACTACTCATTAAGAAAACTTATTACTTAAAGACATTTTAGCAGAGTTTAGGACGCTCTGGAATCTTCAACAATAAAGTGGTCTTTCAGTCTGAAAAAACCTGACAAGATTATTTTATAGAAAATTGGGACATCCTGTTTACTTCAAAATAAATTGCTGAAGTAGATTTTACTTTCTAAATACAATACCGTTCGAACAAAAATATATATATATATATATATATATATATATATATATATATATATATATATATATATATATATATATATATATATATATAAATATATATTTCTCTCAAAGAAAAAATTTGTTGTATTGTATAGTGACTTACCTATGGGTTCAACTCCTGAAATATGGTCTACAAAATCCTTTTACCCAAATACATAGTAATTTTCCCATTCGGGGATTGTTTTTTGAAAACGCGAAAATTGAAAACCATATTTCCACCTGTATTCTACCTATTTTCACAGAGAAAGCGCACAAATTAAAGGGATGCCCGGAGAAGTCAGCGTTTTATACTTAACAAATAAGGCTTCTTAATTCCATTAAGTCTTTCTATTTCAGCACTCCCACATAAATTGAAGTAATTGGATTGAAGAAAATTTGCAGCGTTCAAGAGTATTCTGTAAGTTTGGTTACTAATTTTATTCACTCATCTTTTTTATGTGAAACCATACCATATCATAATAATATTTGAGTGTTTTCGTACTTGTTATTGAAATATTATATTAGCACATAACTAATTGAATTTACAAGTCGGAATTACATCTCAAAGTTTCAGTTTATTTTGTAATCGATATCGGAAAATTCCTCTGCTTTTCTATTCAACAGAATTATCGTAAAAACACTGTACATACATTATATTATTGATTTTAATTGAATGTTTGAACTATGAAATGAATCAATTTTGCGGAATGTCGCTGATTAATACCATTCTTGAAAGAAGTATACTTTAAATACACTACTTCAAAGAAATTATCGCATTTCATATTCTATCCAAAGTAACTCCCAAAATTTACTACGATATCATTTATTTTGAGTGTGCAGGCTCTTTCAATTTTAGACTGATCTGTATGAAAATAACACTTTTATATACAGGGTGTTTAAAAAGACACGACAATATTCGAGGAGGTGATTGCTGAAATCATTTCAGGAAAAAAGTTCATCTGAATATAGGTCTGCGAATACTTTATTGCCGATTCAGAGGGTGTTAAAGTTTAATCGAAAGTTGCAGTTAAATTTGAATTTTTCGTAAACCACTTGAGATATTGAGGTAATATTTTGGGTGTTGAGAGACGCATAATTTTCAATACAAAACAATAATTTTGACTGCGTGAGTGCAGGTTATTCTCGATGAAAAAAGATTTTTGAATTTTTCAATTATTTTTCAAGTAAAAAACACTGTTGACATTCTTGTGCGACGCCAAGATTTTGAGTAAAAAAATGTTGAAGTGAATTCTCTTTTATGTCTTCTATCGATTCAAAACGGGTCCCTCGTAACTTGAGTTTTGGAAATAGAAGAAAGTCGGCCGGAGCTACATCAGGTGAATACGATGGTTATCCGATGGTATTTGTAGAGTTTTCATCAAAAATTCATTCACAATGATTGGATTGTGAGATGATGCATTATCGTGATGCAACATCCATGAGTTTTCTTTCAATAAATCTGGCCTTTTTCGATAAATTTTCTCTTTCAAATGCCGCATAACGCTCAGGTAGTATTCCTCATTTATCGTTTGACCTTCTGGCAAGATGTCCGAGTACGCAACGCCGCAATAATCAAGGAAAACAGTCAAAATTACCTTGACTTTTGATCGACTTTGTTGTTTTTTCGAATTCTGGTCAGCTAAAACAAACCGAACGCTTGTTGACCGGTTTGCATGTTAAACTCATAAATCCATGTCTCATCACCAGTTACAATGTGTTTGATGAATGTGGGCTCGAAATTGACTTGTTCTAGTAGGTCTTTTGGAACATGTGGATCTGATATTTTTCTGTACAATTTTTCAAATTTTTTTCATTATAAGAATCTGTGGGACTTCAATTGATACTTGTTGGTTTCACCCTTAAAATTTCATCCACTCAAACCAACATAAGGTGAAAATACTCGACATGTCGTCTAATCAACAAATCAACGACCCGTGACGGGAAATATAGAATGAAACTCTGCAAGCTAGCGTCTGATGCATTTCCCGTGCAAACGAACCACGGGCGGAACTTGGAGCAGCGACACCAATCTATTACGTCATGCAGCAATCAATATATAAGTAAACTTAAATTGTACAATAAACGATCACAAAATATCTATATTTCTTTCAAGTCGTCACTCTGCTCAAGTTATTACTGAATCTTAGTCTCTCTTTGCAGATTAAGATTTTCTACAATTTTATCCATCTTAGTCTCCTACCGTAGACTAAGATAACTACTGAACATTTGAATATTAGGGAAACAAACCCAATATTTACCATACTTGATGAAAGTTAGCTGAATTGGTCCAGCCGTTCCCTGGATTTACACTTAACTACATATAGAGCTATTCATTTTATCTAGTTAGATTCCTATAGGAACGGTTAATGTTCTATTTTAAATGCTTGGTTTCTGGGTGATCTGTGAAAAAACCGAAAGTAAATTGGAGCACTAGGGTGGTCGCCCCTCCATCCTATCCATGATTACTCATGTCAAATAATTAAATCTGTCAAAACTTTTGACAGATTTAATTATTTTTGTTATAAACTCGATTTTTGAGGGACATTTAAAAAAATTGTAGCTCGTAGATCTTCCGCACTACAGACACAATTTTTGCTTGGGTGGAAAGAAGAAGGATTGTGGAATTTTTTAAGCAATCTACACATGTCAAATGTTTATTGCGTTGTTTTGTATGATTTTTCCAATTTGGCCTTTTTCAAACGGCAATAATTCAATTTTTTCAAATAGCACGTGCCAATTTTTATATCGCCATCAGATGAAGCGTCAAATTTCAGATAGAATTGTATAAGCATATACTATACCCATCTCTTATAGTTCCGAAATAATTTGGGAATATATTGAATTTTATTGATTTTGCAAGAACTAACAGAGAATGCTTTGAAATATTTGAATCGAGTAGCTGAACTGGCTACGCTCACCTAACAGGTGCGTAAAATTAATGTACTTGTCACTTCGTCCATTCGAATTTGATATTTCAACAAGAATTGTCGTTATTTCAGATCCAAGAAATACATTTGGAATAAAACCACTGGTTATTCAAACGAAAATATATGTAATCTTTTTTTAATTCATTTTAGAATGTCAAAAAGTAGTGGTAGAAATTGCAGGTAATTCAATAACCAATTTCCAAATTTACTGTCTATGAGTAAAATGAAATTTCGAAGCATAAGAAGCAATTTTCTACAATTCGGATGAATAAAAACTGTAGGAACTAAGCGAAAACCAATCATCGAAGATGATTACTTTAATACGGATAAATGATAGCAAACATCATAGGAGAAAACTAATTTACGATCTGAATCAATGTTCAATATGGGTTCCATTTCGCTCGATACACTTGACAGCTCGTATACGAACATGATGAGTTGCCCTCTTAGTTTCTTCAGGATCAATATTACGAAAAGCATTATGAATGCGCTCTAGTAACTCATCTTTACTTCTTACATGATTAAGATACACTTCACTCTTGAAATAAATTTGGTCCTTGATTACCCACCATTTATCCTCGAACATTTCTGTTGGCTGCCGATCTACAGCTCGTGTTTTATGTGCTGGTGCACCATCCATTCGGTAATAGCAATCCCTCAGAATGTTAAGGGGTAATCCATCTGAAAAACTTGCTAATGTTCCTCTCAATATTTCCAGGTATCTTTGTCCATTAAGATTTTCCTCATAGATGTGATAAGCCAACAAATCATCATTAAAATTGCAAAAACGTTCACGCTGAATTTATTTTGGAAATCAATAACCTCAATGAAATGTGAATTTTCTGTGGCCCAAAAATGTCGATTTCTCCTGTTGGTTATTCATTTTCATTGAACTTGGCTTAAGCAGACCATATAACTTTTGCAGAATTGTCTCATCTTCTTGAAGCCGAATTAATAAATTTTCACAGAAATTTAGCCGCTTGGGAAGGTCAGTTGTTTCAATTTTTGAAGTCTGATAAAAGAATACGGGTGCATAAAAGGTTTCTTGAGGATCCTTTGAATGGAAGTATAACTCAATCCAATATCCATTGATGCTGACTTAATGGACGCATGTGGGTTGGCACGAAAATACGCTAGCGTATTATTTGATTGTCGTCGTCCTCGAGAATTGGTTTTCTTCTAGTTTCTATGTATTTTGTTCCTCCAAATTGCAGAAAATTGCTTCTAATCCTTCACTATTTCGTTTTACTCATAGGCGCCAAATTTGGAAATTGGTTATTGAATTGCCTGCAAGTTCTATCCACCATTTTTTGACATTCGCCATGAATTGAAAAGAGATTAAACGTATCCTCGTTTGAATAATCATCCATTTTATTATCAATCTGGTTTCTCGAAAATTTTCACTTCAAATTACCAACAATTCTTGTGGAAATATCAAATTCGAATGAACGAAGTGACAAGTACATTAATTGTACGCACCTGTTAGGTGAGCGTAGCCAGTTCTGCTACTTGATTCAAATATTTCAAAGCATTCTCTGTTAGTTCTTGCAAAATCATCAAAATTCAATATATTCCCAAACTATTTCGGAACTATAAGAGATGGGTATAGTACATGCTGATACAATTCCATCTGAAATTTGACGCTTCATTTGATGGAGATATAAAAATTGGCACGTGCCATTTGAAAAAATTGAGTTATTGCTGTTTGAAAAAGGCTAAATTGAAAAAATCATACAAAACAACGCAATAAACATTTGACACATGTAGACTTCTTAAAAAATTCCTTGATCCTTCTTCTATCCACCCACGCAAAAATTGTGTCTGTAGTGCGAAAGATCTACGAGCTACAATTTTTTTAAATGTTCCTCAAAAATCAAGTTTATAACAAAAATAATCAAATCTGTCAAAAGTTTCGACAGATAAGTGCCAACAACTTGGGTATTTTATGCCTTGCTCAAATGTCGGTTCTAGATGTATAATAAAAAAGGTAGATTGCCATTTGAAATAACGAAGTGATGACCCACTTCCGGTATAACCGAAAATTGTATCACTTCGAAAATATTTCACTTCATTTGGAAATCGTTAATTATGGCCGCGTATAAAATTTCAGCTTGATATTGTAATTGGAAAGTTTTTAACGGACGGTCCCGGTGGATATCCCTGTATATGCGGGGTACAGTGGTCACCCCATCAAATGTGTGATGAGCAGTGATCATTGTGCCCTGCACAGTATGTAACCACTGTGTCCCAAAGTTAACCTCAATTTGGAAACGAATATTTCGAAATCAACTTGAAAATATTTATAGTTCAAGAACATTCACAACACACCTAAGATGTTCAAAAAAATAACGCAATAACAATACTTAACTCTATTTGATAAATAGGCAGTGAAATGAACCTTTTTCTTGGGAGCGTCAAATCTACTTCCCAGCCTCCAAAACGTCTCCAACTAAACTTGTCATGATCTGTTTTATCGACACTGTGAAAACTCCCGCTCTCCCCTACTGTTGAAAATGTTGATAGCCAATCAACGTAAGCCTTGTGCAACATTTTCCGAGATTCGGCACATGAAATTCTTTCTGCAATACAAAATTTGAGACAGTTCAATATTTTTATCCATTGTAAAAACCGCAAAACACACTTATAACACAACAAATCTGACAAAATCCAGAACTGTAACCTTACTAAATAACAGATCGAATTGCTTGCTTGCTTGCATCTTTTAACAATGTGCTCGGGAACTTAGCCCATTTACACAGCTGGACCTATAGTGGATTTCGAACCACTCTCCTAGACCGTGAAATGATAACTGCCACCACAAGGATTACAAGTTATTTGGTCTTCGGAAGTTTGTGCCCTCTTTAGGCGACTCTTTCAAATTCAATACTTTTTTGTTCAAGGACACCATCTATAACCTGACCCCGGATTCGAACCAGGAGCCTCGGCTAACAGATCGAATTCAATTTCTGTTTCGATATAGAAAATAGTTATGCCAACTTAGAAACAACAAAATTTTGACAATCGTTCTAAGCAGATTTTTCAAATAATCAATTCCCGATACAAGCAAGCTTTGAAATAATTTTTGGTCAAATCATCCTTGAAATCCAATTTATTTGGAACGAAATTGACGATTGTAAAAGTTTGTTTCGATTCTTTGTTTCCCACGTTGACAATGATACTTTATTTCAATTAACATTGATTGAAATTGAACACGTTGAAGGAATTCATTGCATATTTAAATAGTAAATCAATATGTAATTTTCAATTAGATCTAGTTTGTAATAAGTCGGAATTGGTATCATAAAAGAGGAAAACCTTGATTGCAAGTATATTTATATGTAGTAATTAAAGAGGTTTTCTTAATGTTTTAAGTTTTTTCTTTAGTTGTTTTCAGATTGATAAACGACAAAGGAGATGATTTATTTGATTCTGTTTTTTATACAGGGTGCAAGATTATAAGTGAAATGAAAGACTAAGTTATTTCAATATATTTCTTGTTCTCTAAGTTCCTGTTACTGCATTTCTAATTTCACACATTTCAATCAAAATTCTTTTAAGTACTGACAAAAATAAATACGTTTCAGTAATTGACAATGACAATGTGTAAGAGTGTTTCTTAGATTTATTACTACTAAGCCTGCTTGGTATTCAAAAAAATTAATCTCGTGTATGCTCTTCTCTTTGGATGTTGTAAATGGGATTATCCCATTTAAACGGTAATCTAATATTTGGATATATACATGCCAACGAAAGAAGGATGACATAGCGAAACAGTATGCAATAAGATTTTCCTCATTTTTATTGAGAAATAACGGCGAAAGCTTCCTTTCTCGGCAACATATCCAGAAATTCTATCACTCTTAGAATTCAGGAATTGTTCATGTTGAAACAACTACACTGCGCTCACTAAGGAATGCTTGAGGACAATGGAAATTAAAATGGTATTTATAGGAATTGAAATAAAAGTAATAATGAAAAATGTTGAACTTTTGTCAAAAACTTGTTAATACCAGTCCCCTGCCAAGAATTACTGAATGACATCTACGATTCAAAATTAATGACCTTATAGCATTCTGATCAGTTTCGTTCTTGAAATCGTTAGGTCTGTTCCGAACCTTATTCATGTTAGCCGGTTGGTTCTACTGGCTTCCTAATCCTCTATTGTATTGAGAATATCGCAAGCATGTTCGATGGGCTTGAGGTCTGGACTTTGTGCATGCCATTGAAGTAATTTTGTGATCTTGAAGGTAGTTGCTAACGATATGAGCTCGGTGAGTTCTGGCGTTTCATTTGTGAACCAAACAAAGATACCAACAGAAAAGAAGTTACCTTTATTGCTCGAGGATGTGCCACTTTTGGTGAGAAACATAACGTGGTTCATGCATGACGTGGCATCAGCTTATTTCAGTGGAGAAGCTAGGGAATTCTTAAATAATACATTCAACAACCGATGGGTAGATCGGGGTGGGCCAGAACCATGGCCTCCTATGTCCCCAGACTTAAATAGTTTAGATTTTTTCTTATGGGGATGTCTCGAAAGTTTAGTTTACACAACTCCAGTGAATACTGTAGAAGAATTGAAAAATCGAATAATAACCTCTTGTGACACGATAAGAAATAACCCAGGAATATTTCAAAGAGTGCGTGATAATATGCGAAGAAGGACAGAGGCCTGTATTCTTGCAGATGGAGGACACTTCCAGCAATTTATTTAGTTTATGATTTTCTAGGGCGAATTCATAGGCTAATTTCCTTGCTGTCATTGGTGGGAGACCATGATGTAAACGGGCGCATTTGATGAGGAACAGAGCATATCACTGAATTCAGACTTGGAAGATATCAGAGGGGACTTGTTGAAGCAATAACGTTCTACAGAAAATTGCAGGTGAACATTCTTTGATCATACAGGGAAGTGTCGTTAGAAACGATTATGCATCTACTCGGTATCATAGTTAACATAGTTGTTTGCTGGATTATCATGTGTCAAATCTGCTTCTTCTAAACTCACTTTTCTTCTCAGGGTCATTACAGCTGATGCTTTTGTATAAGGCACAGGTGCGACCTGGTCAGGAATACTGTTTCCATGTGTGGTGCAGAGCACCCAAACATTCATTACACCTATTGGATGAGGTCTAGAAGATAGCAGTATGTCTCATCGGCCACATTTGCTAATCTTTCTCTTATTTACTTTCATGGTAAATGCTCGGAAGAACCGAAAGGCTCGGGAACAAATCAGTTCCAAAGAAAAACCAGGCTCGGGGAACAATCTCGCCAGCGGACGGTCCAACTAGCAACGCTAAGTACTTTTCTCTATAAAGCTATTTAATACACACATTGAATCATCTTGGACAGCCACAACTGTAGCAGGCAAGCATTGCTTCCTCCAAAGAGTTGAGAATAAGAAAATATGAGTTGATTAATTTCTAGATGGGCAATAACGTTTTTTGAGTAGACTTTCCTTAGTCTGGATGTAAATGCCATTGGGCGTCTTTAGGGTCTATTGCGAAAACGTATTCAACTATATATTAGAGATGCACCGGATCCTTCTCATGCCGGGAAGCCGCTTATCCGGCAATGAAAATCGTGCATTCCCTAAACTGTCATGGCGCTACTGTCACTTATGCAGGCGGTTCGCGCCATTCGCCACTCACTTTGTTAGCAAGGGAAGGGGTTAGTACCGACCTACATGTTTTCATAATTACTTTGATTTTGTATGATATAGATAGATAGATATTATATGAGTGAGGGATGCCTAGCAGCTCAGCCACCATGACCCAGTGGTCTATTGTGGCATAGTCTGTCCTAAATTTCATCCACGAGCTCCATCCTTCTCTTGAAGGATACGAGTTTCGTGGGTGAGAGCTTAATAAGCTCAGTCAGCTTCAGTTTGCAAGATCCAAGTTCTTTCATACAAACTCTGTCCCCAGCTGGGAACTCGCATATAACATGTTCCATGGATTCTATATCTTCTTCACATAGCGTATATGAAGGATCCTCAATCAATTCTAACTTATTTAGGTATTTCCTGAGGCGACAGTGCCCATTAGTATAGCAAATAAAACTCTAAGTTCCAACTTAGAGAGTTTGAGCCAGGCCTTGGCTTTCGCAGTGGAAGGTCTACTGATGTCACGTCGAGCGTGTCTGAGACCTGGGAGACTTATATTATGCTCACGTACCCTAAGGTCCAGCCATCGGCTGTTTTCCATCCTTGCAGTCTCCAGGGGAATTCCGAGCTTAGGCTCCTGTCCTATGAACTTTAGGCTTGTTCCTCGAGCGGCCAATGAGTCCACCTACTCATTCTCCTCAATGCCCGAGGTGCTGGGAACCCATATTAGACGGAGCCTTCTCCGCTCTCCTAGTTTGGAGCGACATTCCTGCACCATGAGTGACGTACAGGTATCGGATGCCAATGCCTTCAGTGCAGCTTGTCTATCGGTGAGGATTTTAATTGACCTATTTGTTAATCCCCCCGCAAGCAAGAGGTTAGCACAGTGGTCAATGGCGAATATTTCTGCTTGAAAGACAGTCGCATGCCCACCAAGATAGATCGACTGTTCCTTGGCGGCACCTCGACCCTGAACACCTTCACCTTTTTCAGTTTTTGAGCCATCTGTGTACCTACAGGGACCCTCAAGTAGACGGTCCTTGGAATTGGCCCATTCCTGTCTATCGGGAATGATGATCTGGAATTGCCTCTCTATTTTACTCCTTCCACAACCGAAATAAACACCCCGCCCAGGGTCGAGGGGGAGACAAATGTCCTCCTTTTCCTGGTAAATGGTACCATAAGGGTTTTGTAGGGATTTATGCTAAATTTCTCTCCTCCACATCACCTATGAATTGCTGACATAGACTCCTAAAGTCTGTCGGAAACATCGACAGCCATAATGACAATATCATCAGCGTATGCTTGTATATGAACATCCAGTGCGCCAGTTATTGCCAGAAGATTATCAACTAGCAGGGACAACAATAGTGGGGATAGTACACCTCCCTGAGGGCAGCCCCATAAGCCACAAAAGTGACTACTTCCCTTTTCAGTGAAGTGTTTATCACTCAGGCATTTAGCATGTTGCTAATCCATTCCGCAATAATATTTTGTACTCCTGTGGCTCTCGTAGCCCCACACAGCGAGCCAGTGGGGACCGCATTAAACACACCTTCAATGTCCTTGAACACTGCAGCTACAGTCTCTTTGCGGTCCAAAGACTGTGTGATCCTCCCGACTATGTGATTAAGTGCCAGATCGGTTGACTTTTTGAAAGGTATATTGATGTTCGATCAGAGGCCTCAGCGATAACACCTCGGTCCTGATGTATCCATCTAACACCTTCTAAAAGGTTTTCAGAACAAAAGACGTAAGACTAATCGATCCAAACGGCTTAGGTTGTGTTCGATTTACCCCCCTTAGGGATGTAAACAACCCTGACTCTTCGCAAGCTGGCTGAGACAATATTCCAGGCAAGACTCGACTGGAAGAGCCTAATGGCTCCTATGGGAGGAAGATATCCACCCTCTGTTGTAACAAGGCAGGCATGATGCCATCCTCTCCAGGAGCTTTGAATGGCTTAAATGAGCAAATCGCCCACCTGATTGCTCCGGGCTTGATGAACAATCTTGCGTTCTTTCAATCGTCCTTTTTACAAGGTCCTTCAGGGCGACGGTGTCACAGCTGTCACTAATATCAAGAAAGCGACAATCTGGGTAGTGCGTTCTCGCAAGAATCTCTAACATCTCCTTTCCAGAGCCCGTGTATAGCCCATCCGGACCCTCCACAGATCCGATGGGGATCACTGGGCCTCTGGCGAGAACCCTATGCAGCCTTGCTCTGACGGGGGTACTTTCCACCTCCCCACAGAACCTGCGCCAGGCTCCCCCTTTGTCCTCCTTATTCAATAACGGTAACAGTCCTAGTATGATTGAGAACATGATTTCACGCAAAAAAAATTTCAAAAAGCAATCCAGGAAGCATTTCCAAGTATAAAAAGTTCTAATACAAAATACAACAGCTTATTTTATATTGGTAATCCTAGTCTTAAATTAAAATCATTCCTTTCGCATTATAATTTCAATATAGCATTCCGAACTGATAATTCTTTGGGCCGACATATCAAAAATTCAAATCTAAAATTGATTAAGGTAATAAATTCGGTGTTTATAAGCTGTCTTGCGGGGATTGTAATAAAATTTATATTGGTAGAAGTTTCAGAAATTCAAAGTTAGATTACTCGAGCACAAACGTAGTTTTAATTATAATAAATCAGATTCCCATTATTCTGATCACTTACTCGAAAAAACCATAACTTTGATAATAATTTCAAAATTTTATGCAATGAAAATAATAAACAAAAACTCAATCTATGAGAAATTTTAGAGATTAACAAGGAAAAGAATTCAGGTAGTTCACTTAATAGTCAATTAGATTTAAATCCTTCTCCTTTACTCAATCTTTTCAATTCATAAAGTAAGCAACTCCGATGGGTTTTCCAACATACCCCTTGTACTTGTTCCTATTGTAATATTAAGAAGGAAATAAGACTAATATATAAGGAATAACTCTGTTCATTAGTTTGAATCTATCTGATGAAGCCACAGTGTGGTGAAACCGGTCATAGTTTTCTTAATATAGTGAAAATCTAAATACCATAGTTTTATTTCATTCAAAATATCCTTAGCTTCAACTCACAATTTGAAAACGTCTATTGATGATAGAAATATTTAAATAGTTATTAAATTTGTTAATTAAATATTTTCCATCTAATTTCGTGATATTCTACAAAGTAAACCAAAATTGCACTATAAATTGTTTGTTATTAATTGTAAGCTCCTGTTCAATTTCATTGAGGTTAACTGTAATTGTTATTAATTAACCTTCAAAATTTCGTGAAGTCGTTTACATTACACTATATTTTCTGTTTTGTATGAAATTTATTATTGTTATGGTTTGTTTGGAATGATACACAGGAAAATTTTTGTTCGGAAATTTAATTCTGAATTTATCGACATTCGGAGTTGTTCCCTAGACATTCTTGAAGTGTTTATGTTAATTCCTTGAATTCCTGAAGAAAAATTAACAATAGTTTGTAAGAAAGGATAAAGAATCAAGAAAATACCAAATAACGCACGCAAATGACTTTCAATCAACACCATAAATTTCAGATGGAAATAGAATTACTTCAAGTGGTATTGTTTTCACAAAGGTCTTGGTCAGAATATTACGAAATGCTATTATACTTCGTTTTACTTTTTTTCTATCGAGTAGTTCCGTGACCTTCGGCCAAGATTTTTTTATGTTAGTTTTATTAGCGGCGTAGTTCAATCACGATTTTTGAAATCATTTGATTTATAGAATTACTTTTTAATTATGTTGTTGCACATTATTTTCATTTCGTTCTCCTTGTTTCTCGATACGGTTAATAACAACAACGTAGGGAGATATAATTTGCGAAAACCAATAATTTCCCGGTAGTAAATGTCATAATGGAAGTTATATGCAAATGAAAATTATTGGGTATGCATTCTTACATTCTTATTCAGTTATTCTCTTATTAAGTTACAGTTTATTTTTTCATAATCTGTCAATAATATCTAATATGAAAATTTTGGTTTTATTGTCTTGAATTCTCCTCACGTTCTTGTTAATTCAGTCTTGAAGTAAATCATTTGCCATCATTAAAAAAATTCTGTATTCCAGGTATTCTGACAGCCACAGGCCAATTAATTAAACGCAGAAATAAGATGGCCAAGTGGAGATATTGCGAAGATGAGTTCCAAGAATCCAAACTGGTAAACCTTATTTCAGTTATTATTCCACTGAATCCTATAATTTGGGATTCTGTGGTATCTTATTGAATATATGGATAAAGAGTTTTGTTACAGGCAATTTTCTTCAATACATCATTCGACATAAATGATTAATTAGAACACTGAACAAAGGTTTCACAAAAATATATTGAAAAACTCAACAGGTGAACTTGGTCAATATTTTCCTATATGAATTTTTTGTTGGTCTTAGGTCAGGGGTGCTCAAACGGTCGATCGCTAGTGCTTTTTGAGTACATCTCAAGAAGAAGAAAAGTTTTAATAAGTAGGTATTTAAACTACAAAAATTTATCACGGCGGCTTTATCAAAGGATCGCGCGGTACTTGTCAAAGAAAAGCCGCGTTTTTTATTCCTGCCGCTTGCCTAGAAATTTCGGGCGGCGCGATATAAAGGGTGCTCCTGCAGGAATTGGAGTAATTCTGAATTGCAACTTGAAGGTAATACTACGTCGATGCATAGTTTATTATTAAATAGTACAAAATGAGGGCAGCGAAGAAATCTAAAACGTATCATTTTAATAACGATTGATAAGAAGAATTTTCCTTTTGTATGGTGAAGCATGTCTTATTTGTCGTGAGTCGATTGCAATACCTAAGCTTGGTAACTTAGAGAGGCATCATAAAACGGTTCATAAAAACTATGAAAAGGATTTTCCGCCACAGAGTGAATTAAGAAAACGAAAAGCACGTGAGTTGATATCTTGTTTAAGAAAACAAACCATGTTCACAAGACCAGACAAACAATCAGAAGCTGCTACGATCGCGTCATTCAAAAGATCTCATCTATTGGCGAAACACAAGAAACCATTCGGAGATGGATCGGTTGTAAACGAAGCATTTATTGAAGCGGGTGAGACTTTATTTGGAGATTTTAAAAATAAAACACAGATCATGTCTGCTATTAGAGAACTTCAGTTATCTCGTCCGACTGTCACAAGGCGTATTGAAGTCATTGCAGATGAACTACAATATATCATGAAATGTACATACTTTTCTTTACAGTTCGACAAATCCACCGATATGACAGATACTGTCCACCTGTATATTTTTATTCGGATGGTATTCAATGACATTTTGACAATCATTCGTCTGAAGAGGAAGACCCGTGGCGAAGATATATATGACGTTTCCTTCAATTTTGTAAAAAATTACCAATATATAAAGTAGTGTGTATTACAATTGATGGAGTACCAGCAATGACCGGAAACAAAAACGGTTTTCTGGCATTGTGTCGAGCTAATGAAGATTTCCCTTCATCGTTTTCATTTCATTGCATCAACAAGTTTTGTATTCAAAAGTTTTAAACACGGAGGAAATTACGGGCATTGCAACAAAAATTGTGAATTCCTTTCGTGCAACGGACTCTAAATACGACATTTTTAACATGCACAAGAAATTGAGAGAAGTAGCCGGAACATTTAAGAAACAATCACCACCCATGCTAACTGATGAAACAAATAACATAATTTTTAATGAAGCGGAGAAACATCGAATTTGAGAAAACTACATCACAGATTTATTCGAAGACGACAGACGTGAAATAGATATGGCAACAATGTCAGGTCGGAAGAACTGGAAATTATTTGATTGGGCCATTTTTTCCACCTAACAGACTAAACGGTTCCGCCTATTGGCAATTTCTTGAGGAGTAATTTTTATTGGTCGAGGATGTGCCACTTTCGGTGAGAAACATAATGTGGTTCATGCATGTTAGGGCACTAGCAAATTTTAGTGGGGAAGCTAGGATATTCTTGAATAATACATTCAACAACCGATGGATAGGTTGGGGTGGGCCAGAATCATGGCCTCCTAGGTCCCCAGACTTAAATAGTTTAGACTTTTCCTTATGGGGATATCTCAAGTTTAGTTTATACTACTCCAGTGAACATTGTAGAAGAATTGAGAAATCGAATAATAATCTCTTGCGACACGATGAGAAATACCCCAGGAATATTTCAATGGTGCATGATAATATGCGAAGAAGAACAAAGGCCTGTATTCTGGCAGGTGGAGGACACTCTTTTTTTTTTTGGTTCGGTATTGAATAAGTATAAATTGATTACCAGAAGAAGGGCTATCAAAATAAAAGTAAACTTTGGGCAAGCCCATACAGTGTTTCTATCATTCTTCTCTTATTTAGCGAAGAACATACAATTCAACTAATTCAAATTAAATAATTTTTTACTCGAAAACGGTTGGAGATACAAAAAATTACAGGTGTCAAAAAAGTTTCTAGATTGAACGAAGATGACGGAAATTGATTGGACGCTGATCAGTGGCGTACTGGAAAAAAGGTTGAAAGGGCAAAAGGAGACATAGCCTCGGAAAAGAAAACACCTTGTGAATTTCAGTTGAAATCTAGGCGTGTAATGATGGAGGCTGTGAAAAATAGCTTGCATTCCATTAAAAGAAAAAACCAATTTTTTCCGGAAATGTCAACACCCTGTAGCTCCGTAATGAATCTTTTGGGACCTATGTTCATATGAACTTTTTTCCTAAAATTGCATGTAGATTTACCCCTTCAAGTTATGACATACTATTGTGTAAAATTAAATACGTGCATTTAACGAGAGTGTCCAAAAATTCCGAAACAAATGTAGTTAAAATCGTTTATACAAAGTAACTCATTTGTTATAGAACACCCCGTATTCCGACGACATGCATTTAGGGATTTTATGAAATTGAAAAATCTTAATTCACTGCAAGTGACTTTTGTTTGGGACAAGAGTGCAATCAAAACGACTTGTACTGTTTTCTTTGAGGACATCTCTATAGTCTGAAACACGCATTCGTCATGCTTCACGACCGCAAATCGCAGTGCCGAATACGAAAATAACTTTTCTTTTTTAAAAAATTTTACTTAGAAACGCTTTATATATTCAAAGTAAATGATAACGTTTCCAATAGTAATACATGCTCTAGAGTTGGGTAAAAACAGAAAAGCAATTGGACCAGACAACATTCCAATGGAGGTCCTAAAATGGATAAATGAAGAGAACATAGACGTCATTGTTAAACTTTTCAATACCATCTACGACACAGGCATACTTCCGAATGATTGTCTAAAGTCAACCTTTGTACCAATTCCTAAAAAACAATATCCTCAATAATGCAAAGACTACAGGCTGATAAGTATTTTGAGTCACTTGCTGAAAACATTCCTGTGAATAATCCACTCCCGCATCAGGAACAAATGTGAACAAGACTTAGACGACAGTCAATTTGGCTTCAGGAGTGGGTTCGGAACACACGAGTCGTTGTTTGGTATAAATGTACTATTACAGAAATGTCGCGACCAGAGAAAAGACGTATTCGCATGCTTTGTCGACTATGAAAAAGCATTCGACAGAGTACGACACCAAGACCTCATTGAAGTGCTACAAAGAACTGGATCTGACACCAAGGACATCAGAATAATAAAAAATTCATATTGGAACCAAAAAGCCAATATTAGAATAGGATATGGACTTTCGGGGGATATGAACATTAACAGAGGAGTTCGGTATGTACTCATACCCTTACTTTTCAATCTCTATGCAGACCAGATTTTCGAGGAAGCCATAGAAGAAACTGAATGAAATAGGAGTGAAAGTGAATGGAACACCAATCAACACAATAAAATACGGTTTTACTAGCTGAAAATATAGAGAACCTCCAAGAACTACTGAACAAGATCAACAGCATCAGCCAGAAAATGGATATAAATATAAATGTCAACAAGACCAAATTTATGGTATTCAGCAGACAAAGTCATAATGAAGCAGAATTACAGCTGAACGGCAAACGGATTGAGCGCGTGAAACAATTTAAATATCTGGGAGCTTATATAACAGAAGAGGTAAATCCAGACATAAAAATAGAGTGCAGCATTGGTACAGCTCGTACCAACTTTATTAAAATGTGAACTTTGTTCTGCAACGACAATTTGAATCTTAAACTAAGACAACGAATGCTTAGATGCTTTTACTGGTTGGTACTGTTATATGGAGTAGAAGCTTGGACTCTGAAGGTCAACACATTGAATAAATTGAAGGCTTTTGAAATGTGGGCTCATAGAAGAATGCTCAGAATATCCTGGACAGCTAGAAAAACTAACACAGAAGTCCTTAAAAGAGCAGGATGTGACCGTGAGCTGTTAGCAAATATCAAATGTAGGAAGATTAACTATCTTGGATACCTATTGCGTGGATCTTACTACAAACTGCTACAGCTGATAATTGAAAAAAAGATAGAGGGATGTAGATGAGTCGACAGAAAACAGATATCCTGGCTTAAGAACATCCGAGATTGGATGGGAATACCTTTGCAGAAGTGATTGCTAACGTCAGGGAGACCAGACACAGCACATGAAAGAAGAAAGAAGAAGAGATACGACAATCTTTTGTTCTTTGAAGCAAATCTACCAAAACATCGCGATATACTTTTGAGTTATGCTCGCTCGTCATTCAAGCTAGGTTTCCCATACCTACTATTTTCCTCGTGTTGTCCACTCTTGAATCCGTGCCCCTCCCATTGTTGTGGAAGTCTTTCGTATAGGACCACGAAAGCGAAAAGTGTCGAATTCCTCTTCGTCTCTTTATTGTTTGATTTAGTTCAATATGCCGCTAACCTTCGAAGTTTCAAATAGTTAATTGATCCCGCCGTTACTACATGATAGTTAATCTTGCTGATAATAATAAGGACCTTATTGTTACTTTTTGGATGTGATTTAACCCACCTGCTGCCACTAAATTTTAATAATTTAAGATATCACAATTTCAATTTCCTCAAAGAATGAAGACTAGAGGCCGGCAGAATTTTTGGTCAACTAGAGTGTTCACTACATGGAATGCTTTGCCCCTGGAAGCTGCAAGCGCCCTAGTGGCATCTAGTGTCAACTAATTCAAGAAGAGATTTGACTCCTGAAAGAATAGTTAAATGTTATGTGTTATGTTTCTGGTCAACCATCTGCTCGGTTAGTGAGCAAGTATGTTGGAAATGTTAACCCCAGGTGCCTGCTTCGAATCCCGATTCAAGTTATGGATGTTGTCCTTGAACAAAAAAAGATACTCCGAAAGAGTCGCCCAAAAAGGGCATGAACTTCGGAAGACCAGATAACTTGTAATCCATGTGGTGGCGGTTATTGCACGGTCTAGAAGAGTGGTTCGGAATCCAGTAAAAGCTGTATGTCCACTGGGTAAATGGGCTAAGTTTCCGAGCACTTTGTTAAGAGAAGAAAGAAACAATATTTTGGGTTATCAGCCCATTATCAAGAGTAATATAATACTAAAAAACGAAATGAGTGGTTTCACTTAAATATATCGGCATTTATAACAGGAAATCTGTTTTCTTATTGAAAAGTCCCTGGTTATTTCTACGAGTGGACGTGATTTCTATCATCTCTAAAATGTACATCTTCTTCCCTTTATTACCTGGATGTATAAGTTCAATTCTCTCGAAATCTTCCTACGAAATGATTTTTATTTGAACCGTAGTCGGAAAAACCAGTAGAAACCACAAAGTTAGTCCTAACTGCATTATCTGCAGGGATCCATCATTTTCCATCAATATTATCTATAGCAATCGTTCCAATAATATCATCATCTGCAACAATGATGCCAACGTCAACTGCTGGAATATTGAATTCCAATATCGAAAATCAGCTTCTATTATCTATCAAAATAATTCATGAAAGGTCCATAAGAATAGGACGAACGAAGCAATCCGCTTCAACTTCCATCAAAAGTTGTGTTTTTGAAAAAAAAACAAGACGACAGCAAGAGAGAAAAACCCTAGTACCTAAAGCTAACTGGGAGCAGAAACCTTAGAAAAAAGTTGAACATGAGGCCATCTTCAGTATCAGATGTTAGTATTAAACAGATATGTGACGACAGCGAAGACGACGAGTTGAATACATATAGAGTACGTGATGAATTCCATATATATTCAAACCAATAAATGCATTAATTGGAAAGAGAATGATTATGAATTATTTTCTCAATGTTATACATGAAAATTTCAGATAGTAAAGGGCTGAGAGAATTATCTGTTATAAAGCCAACAATGATGCCAACGTCAATTGCTGGAATATTGAATTCCAATAAAGAAAATCAGCTTCTATTATCTATCAAAATAATTCATGAAAGGTCCATAAGAATAGGACGAACGAAGCAATCCGCTTCAACTTCCATCAAAAGTTGTGTTGTTGAAAAAAAACAAGACGACAGCAAGAGAGAAAAACCCTAGTACCTAAAGCTAACAGGGAGCAGAAACCTTAGAAAAAAGTTGAAAATGAGGCCATCTTCAGTATCAAATGTTAGTATTAAACAGATATGTGACGACTGCGAAGACGACGAGTTGAATACATATATAGTACGTGATGAATTCCATATATTCAAACCAATAAATGCATTAATTGGAAAGCGAATGATTATGAATTATTTTCTCGATGTTATACATGAAAATTTCAGATAGTAAAGGGCAGAGAGAATTATCTGTTATAAGGCCACTGATGCACTTTTGAATTTCATCATTAAAGTTGAAATAATTTTTTTTTAAATCTACTACTAATAGTTTGACTACAATTATTTCCATTTAAAGAGACATCTACAATTTCCCCACAATGAATACCTGAAACAATCCTATAAGAAGGTTCAGCATGCTCTGACCTCCTCTATTGCACTAACGAAGAAATACTACTTTCAGTAGGTGGAAAAAACACAAAAAATTAACAAATCAACAGTCGATAATATTGATATTACTGAGCCCCAGGAGATTGCCGAAAATTTAAATGAATATTTCTCAACCATTGGTTCCAAATTGACTGATTCACTGCCACTTCATGATAGTGTGCCCAGGGATGTTCCTCCTAAGCCTCATTCTGGTATATTTTCCTAGACACCGACAGCTCCCGATGAAGTAAGCCATATAATGAGGAATATGAGGGGTGGTAAAGTTACAGGTATTGATGAAATGAGTGCTGATATTATGAGGAAATTTGTGCGGAGCTACTCTACATTGCTGAGTACCAATACCAATTTTTATGGGTGGTGATTCAACTTTATCTGGAAATTATAGACTCATTTCTCTGCTGTCTGCAATCTCAAAAGTTCTTGAACACTGCGACAATAAGAGGCTATTTCAACAACAGACCTCATTTGTGATATTATGGAGCATGTTGACAAGGGTTTTTTCTGTATTCTTCTATCCCTCGATTTTAGAAAGGCTTTAGACACTGTGTGTCACAAGATTTTATTGCAAATCTTGCAGACCGTCGGTATATGTGGGGGCCCTCTCGAATGGTCTGGAGATTATCTTGGGGGAAGAACGCAGTATATCAACCTGAGGGATGATGTGAGTGGTATGAAAGATGTTATTTGTGGAGTCCCACAGGGGTCGATTTTAGGTCCAACCCTTTTTCTAATATATATAAACTCGATTTCGAATTTGGGACTACATAGACACATTGAATTTGACACTGATGATGCTTGTCTTCTATATTTTGGTAAAGTGAAATGTCAAATTGAACACACAACTTGGTGCCCAATGTGGAGAAATCCAGTTACATGGTAATTTCGAACACCTCAGCTGAATTAATTGTAACTCTTGACTCGACTCCCCTCCGTAGAACTGGGTACCTCGGGTACTTGATAGCAAACTATGTTGGCGTGAACACATCACCCATTTGAGTAAAAAAAATTCCACAAGCAGTAGGAGTACTGGGAAGAGTCTCTCAGTTTATTTCTCTTGAATATAGAAAACTATTGTATAACACGCTGATTCATGGACACCTTTCTTATTTAACATTGATATGGAGATGTACTCATCAGAACAAGATCCAACCTGTTATGATTTTACAGAATAAAGCCTTCAAGAGGATTTTCAATCTTTCTAGACTCTTTCCAACTAGATACCTGTACTTACCTAATAGAATAATTAATATACAATCCATATATACCTACCAAGTCTGTATTTACTTACATAAATGTTTATAAGGGTAAATAATATATAATATTAAACAGGTGAGGGATGGCGATCGGCTGAGAACTGCAGGGAAGAGATCTGCATTAGGGCAGAGGGGACTACTGACAGGTGGAATGAAAATATATAATAAAATTACAGACCATGTGAGGCAGCTTCGAACGGCTCAGTTCATCAGACAGTTGCGACACCTTATCTTCTCCGGTTTTTTCGATTCTTGAAGACGACTGTGACTTGAATGATATATATGTTTTTTCGTTTCTCGTTTTTTGCTAACTGCTTGCCTGCTTGTTGTTTTGAGTATTTTTTTTTGTGTTTAATTATTCTTCTTCTGTGATACCTAAATTAACTTTGTGAAGGTCCATATAGCCTTGTTCTCAGACTATTAAGAATTATACATAATAATGAAATGTGATGTGCATTATGTGATTTAAATACAATTGGAATAAATAAAATAAATAAATAACAGTGGTACAGTTCAGTCGAATGCTATGGAATTTTTTCAATTGAACTCGTTAGTGTAGCACTCCTGTCTATAACATGAAGCTAGATTACGACTAAGCCCTGTACCAATTTGTTGGGAGAAAACCAATGTTTCGCATGAATTTTTGAAAAATTACATCTTCTATGCATACGACTTCAAGTCCATAATAAATTTAAGTTGTTACACTAAGTATACTGCCGAACAGAAGTTGACATTGAAAAAAAAATATTGTGCATCATATTCTGAAACTTACGTTGATAAAATGAAAAACTCATTTGTGTAAGTTCGTGCAGTATTAGAAAATGATAATGTCGTGAGCCATTAGGATAGTTCAATGAAGTCTAAAAAAACAGGAAGGCGTTTCCTGACTAGTTTTCTTTGTACTTCACCACGAAAGTATTTTATTGTTAAACTTTGTAAAGTATCTAAATTGAATACTTAGCATAACACTAAAAGAATCTGGTATGTATACAATACAGGAGTGTTTCAGACCTTATCGTTGGGAAATATGAAGTCATCTATAGTTGAAGTTCATTACGAAAGTTGAAGGAGTTCCTATATATAAATTGCTCCACATTTATTGTAACTGAAAAGTGGGACATTCCAACGAGTTATGCTATTTTGTTGACTCCTAAGCGATTAGAGTTTTACTCTTAGTCTCTGGAGTGGAACGAATTCAGATAAAACTTGGGTAACTATTAATAAGAGACATGACGTGACAATCAAACTTGAATTACATTTATTATTTTCAAGGAAAAAAATTGATTTTGATATAATTTTTGGACTGATAGTGTTTTCTTCAAACTTAGGAAAGTAAATCGACTTCAGGCACCATAAAAATCCTCAACCGGTCTCCTTTCTCTTCTTCTTACATATTCAGGGTGGATCAGTTTCTATAGCGGAAAATTTAGAGACCAAAAGAAAAAATAATATGAGTTTACTTTATAAACTTTATTCGAAAAATGTTTCGATCAAGTTTCAGAAAATTTTCAGTGTTTTCTTCATAAAATTTTTTCTAAAAACTGAAAAAAGAGTTCTCTCTATATATATACAACTATGAACGTAGTAAACAGTTGTAGCAGTATACAGGCTGATACTTTTTAACGGGACATGCTGACTTTTTTCTACTATCTTTATTCAAGGAATTTTATCTTGAAAACGCCCAGAGATACAAAAAAAGTCTATGAGTACAAAAAGTTTTCAAATTGAACAAACAATCACATTTGATTCACAGAATACGTCAGTAGCGTATCACAGAGCCTAAGGGGATAAAAAGGGGTATGAGCTGGAAAAAATATCACCTTGTATACTTTCACATAATAATTTCATCTCATCTAGTGCTGTAGAACTGAAGGTGATCCAGGTATAGAATTTGGGCTCGAAATCTCAACAATCGTAATAATTATAGACAAAATATCTGAATCTGAGTAGAACCATCAAATTGTTTTCAATAACCAATCTCAAAAATAGCGATAGATATGGAGAACATTCATGGAGCAAAAAGTTTTTAGAATAATTGTTCTATTCAATTTTGTTTTTCAAACATCAGTGCTGCACTACGAAAAGTTGGGGGGGAGGCGAATGCTTTCAGACCCGTGAAACCCAACAACCCTGTATGCTGTTACAAACATTTGGTCTGTTCGAAGATGTATATTTCTGAAAATAATGCTTGCGTCAATTTTCGGCTGAAAATTTTATATAAGAAATACTGAAACGTGTTTGAAACTGGAACACCCTGTATATCTTTAACGAAGCATTTTAAGAATATAATTCATATAGCAAACTCATATTTTTTTTCGATTATCTTTTTGTCTCTTGATTTTCTGCAATATAAACTGAACCACGTTGTATAATATTACTAAGTTCAATTTTCTTTCTCTTAAGCAGTTGTCAGGGCCTAAGTTCTTATGAAAAAATGTAAACAATGTGTTTATAAATAGTAAAAAATATTCGGGAATTGAAAAATTTATAACAATCACTCATAAAAATAACATATATATTTGATATGTATCGAAAATCCACCTTTACTGATATCTGCATCAGTTATGACTCAACACACCCCAAATCTCAATGATTCTTAGAGCTTTCTCTCTGCAATTTACCGAAGAAAATATATCCAGGTAAGTCTGAACTATCAACCTTCATAAGGTCTTCGTATCAATTTTGACACATTTTGAGATAAAAATCTAATTTTCTCAGAAAATAAGCGTTCAAGAAGTTTCATATTCTATGACTTTTAATTATTCTCTTCAATTTACTTATTATTGGAATAAGTTTATCCAAAATGATGAAAATATTCCACATATGATTTTTTTACTTTAACGGTCTCGGGTCAGAATTGACCGCAACTAATAGCAAACGCACAGCGCATCTGCTATCGTTCCAATTGTTTATGTATCGTATAACTTTTTGATTGAGACGTTCTTTTGTTTTACCCACACAAGTCTTAGTGTTATATCATAAAATCAATCGAACAACACGTACTCTAGTTTAAAGTGGTGAAAACGTTATTTGCTTATAAAAAATGATAGACAATCGAATAGAAGCGGCGTTATTAGATGAAATGTCGGATAGTAATGAATCTTGTTCTGAAACAGAAGATTATATCGAAGAAGTTGAACCATCTGATTGCTCGGATAGTGACAGTGAATTAGTGCTTGTGCCAACAATGACGTCAAAAAATGGACAAATAAAATATTCCAGAAACCCCGTTACACAGTCTTATGGAAGAGCTTGCAGAGAAAACATAATGGACCTGATACTCGATTTGACACGATACTTATGCTCAAGGATTACCTTAGAAGAAAAAATACATTTTTAAATTATTTTCTCTCCACCTTTGATACACACCATATTGAAATATACAAATTTGGAAGGTAAGCTTGTGTTCGCTGATGATTGGAACAGGACATTCACAATATTGATCTGTTAGCACTATTACTATCTGATGTATTTCGTTCAAATAATGAAAGTACCGAAAACTTATGGGATAGTAGGAAAGGCAGACCTATTTTTCGGCAGTTATATCACTAATAACTTTCAAAATATTGTCAAGGTTGATTAGGTTTCACAATAGAGAAACTCGATGCGAACGGCGACTGCTGGATAAGTTTACTCCAATTCGAGATTTGTGGAATCAGTTGGTTGACCTTTTGCTAAAATTTTATAATACTTCTGAAAACGTTACAGTAGATTAGCAGCTTATAGCATTCAGAGGAAGATGTCCATTTTGACAGTACATGCCATCGAAACCAGCTAAATATGGCATCAAATATTGGGTTCTTTGTGATTCTGCCACAAGTTAAGTTTGTAATATCCAACCCTACACAGGCAAAGAAAAAGGAGGTGTGCCTGAAAAAACCAAGGCATGCGTCCTTGATTTGACTCGCGACCTGAGAGGGCATAATCTTACGGTGGATAATTTTTCTACTACATATCAACTGAGACAGAAACTATTAGAAAAACAGATCACTGTAATAGGGACTATCTTCTTCTTCTTACGGTGCCTTATCCTTAAGGACGTTGGCGATTACATTTGCCCATCTTATTTTATTTGTTGCAGCTCTGAACAATTCTATAGAGCTCATATTAGTCCATTGACGTAAGTTCTTAAGCCAGGAGTTGCGTCTTCTTCCCGGTCCCCTTTTGCCATTGATTTTTCCTTCGATGATAAGTTGAAGCAGTTCGTACTTTTGGTTTCTCATAATGTGACCGAGATATTGCGTCTTTCTTTCTATTATTATCTGCACAAGTTCTCGATCCTTTCTCATCCTCTGCATAACTTCTACGTTTGTCGTATGACTCATGTAAGATATTCTGAGCATTCTACGGTAGCACCAAAGTTCGAACGATTCTATTCTTTTTTGTGTTGTTTCCGTCATTGTCCATGCCTCACCGCCATATAGCACGGTGGAGAAAACGTAGCATTTCAGTATTCGAACTCTTAATGAGATATTTAGTTGGCAGTTGCATAGTATTTTTAGCATTTTATAAAATATAGCTCGTGCTTTTTCCAGGCGTGTTTTAATCTCTAGTGAGTGATCCCAAGTTTCATCAAGGCTACTTCCTAGGTATGTTATTTTTGTTACTTGTTCTAATTCTGTTCCATTGACCCTAATTCCGACCTTTCTGTTTTGGTGTTTGCTGATAGCCATCGTTTTTGTTTTCTTTGTATTTAGTTTCATTCCAAATTCTTTACATGTTATCATCACTCGGTTCATTAGGCGTTGTAGTGCTTCAGCGCTATCTGCTAGAATAACCGTGTCATCTGCGTATCGCAAGTTGTTAATGCATTGTCCATTTATTATTATGCCATACGAGGTATCCTGTAGTGCCTTCCTAAATAGCTCTTCCGAAAAAACGTTAAACAACAACGGGGAAAGAACACATCCTTGCCTTACTCCATTCTCGATGTTAATGTCTTCAGATGTCTCTCCATTGATTCTAATTTTAGCCTTTTGGTCTTGGTAAAGGTTTGATATGATTCTCAAGTCTTTGTCGTCTATGTTACAAGACCTGAGAATTTCTATTAGTTTATCGTGTTTCACCAGGTCGAAAGCCTTTTGAAAGTCTATGAAACACAGATATACATCAGAGTCCACATCCCTACATCTTTCAACAAGCACACGTATTGAAAAAAGTGCTTCTCTTGTTTCAAAGCCATTCTTGAAGCCAAATTGTGTTCGTCCCGTGTGTTCGTCCCGTGTGTTCGTCCAATTTGTTATAAATTCTATTGTGTATTATTCGGAGGAACAATTTCAGTATATGATTCATTAGACTAATGATCCTATATTCTTCACATTTCCAGGAGTTCTTCTTCTTTGGTAGTGGTATAAACACCGATGTCAGCCAGTTTTTTGGTATTATTCCAGTTTCGTATATTGTATTAAATAAGTTCTCCATAACATCGATGTGTTCGTCTGAAATTATCCTTATAATTTCAATTGGGATATTATCTTCTCCAACAGCTTTTTTGTTTTTTAGTTGTTTTGTTGCTTTAATAATTTCCTCCTTTGTGATGTAGGGTCCAGACGCTACTTTCTGTAAATCTATGCTTTGTCTCTCCTGGTCTTGAAACATGTCTTCTAGGTATTCTTTCCACCTGTTTATTTGATCTTCTATATTCAGTAGGGGTTTCCTATGTTTATCTTCGACGAAAGATGAAGAGGATTGCTTCCACATTCCAGCTCCTTCTTTTATTTTTTGTGTAAGTTGAAAGTATCATGTTTTTGTTCTAGTTTCTCAATTTCTTCACATCTTTCGTTTAGCCAGGTAACCTTAGCTTCTTTGATTTTTATTTTGATATTTTTATGTATTTGTTTATATCTTGTTTCGTTTTTATTTCTGAATTTTCTTCTCTCTTCCATCATGTCCAAGATTTCTTCTGTCATCCAAGTTTGATTCTTTTTCCTGGTCTCCTGCTTAAGGTGCTTCTCTGTAACATTTTTTAGTGTTGTTTTAATCTTTTGCCAGTCTTCTTCAGAAGTTTGCGTCGACTTTAATGGTTTTTCGTTTATATATCTATGTATTTCTTCCTTTATTTTATTGTACGTAGATTCCTCTTTCAATTTATCGGTGTTAATAATAGTTGCTTTCTTATTTCCTTTGGTTCTTTTAAATTCTACCTTTATCCTTGCTAGAAGAAGATTGTGATCGGTGGAAATGTCAGCTCCGGGGTATGTCTTGCATGATTTTACTGAATTTTTGTGCCTGCTGTTAACAATTATGTAATCAATTTTGTTTCTTGTGATGCGTCCGTCTACTCCATCTGCTGGTGACTTCCATGTATATAGTCTTCGTGGTGGTAACTTGAAAAAACTGTTCATTATACTATATTGGTTTTCTTTACAAAATTGTATTAATCTGTCTCCCCTGTCATTTCTTATACCGAGGCCAAACTCACCCATCGTGTCATCTTCTCTTCCCTTTCCAATCTTGGCGTTGAAGTCTCCGAGAATTATGTTGGTTTCATGTTTCTTTGTTTGGAGTAAAGTCTTACTTAAGTCTTCGTAGAATTGTTCTACTTCCTCCTCTGTACTTTGACTTGTTGGGGCATATATCTGTATAATATTCATATTGACTGGTCTGCTGTCTATCTTCATTAGCATTATTCTATCTGACACTGGAAGAAACCCAGTAACTGACTTCGCAGTTTCATTGGATGTAAGTATAGCAACACAATTCTTGTTTTGTGTCGTTTCATCTCCGGAGTAGTACAGTGTATAGTTACCTATCGTATAAGTACCTGCATGTGGCCACCTTACCTCGCTGCAACCAAGAACATCTATTTTGAGCCTCTCCATCTCATTGATCAAATTTGCAGCCTTACCTGCTTCGTACATGCTTCTCACATTCCATGTTCCAATTCTTTTAGTTTTTAACCGGGGGATTCTTCGCACCCTCTCCTCATTTAAGAGGTGACTGAGGGCTATTGTTTTTTGTTCCATGAGCATATGTAATTTTCCGGGGGATATTTTATGATCTTTAATACAGTGGTTTCCCGTTGCCTTCTGTATTCTTATGCCGTTGATTACTTATTGGTAATTCCTCCGCCTTCGAGGCCGATTCCTCATCGGTCAGGACAAAAGAGTGCCCTTTCCTCCACTTGTTCATCCGCCCGTAGCCGTTGACGAGCTGGAGGTGGATCGCTTATTCCGGCGATCATTCGGTCGTCAGAGCCTCGTTAGTTATCTAGCAGGGTGCATCGGATAACGTTTGTTATCACACGAGCAGGCGAGGTTGACATTTGGGCTGGCATTGCTGAATATATATTCTTTACCTTCGCCCCTTACACCCCAATAGGGACTATACGTAAGAATAAACCGGAATTTCCTCCAGAAATAGTTACAATAAAGGGAAGACCGTTATATTCATCATGTTTTGCTTTTACCAAAGATACTACACTTGTTTTTTACATACCAAAAAAAAAAATAAGTCGGGGAATCTTCTCAGCACTTTGCATCACAACTAAGAAGTGCGTAATCGCGCAGACAAAGAGCCTGTGATAATATTAGACTACAAAAAATGTAAGGGTGGAGTGGATACACTGGATAAAGCTGTCTCTGGTTACAGTTGCAAAAGAAAAACAAAACGTTGGCCGCAATTGGTATTTAGTAACATGGTTGACATATCAGCCTACAATGGTTTTATATTATTTACGGCTACCAACAGCAGCTGAAAGGAAGGCTGCCTGACAAAACGGCGAGACTATTTGGAAAATTTAGGGATGCAATTGGTTACACCATATATAAAAAACAGGAAGTCATAACCGAGGGCACCTTTTTCAATAGAAATTGCAGAAAAGCTCTGTCAATCTAGTGACAATTTATAAATTCCATCAACTTCCACCCAACAAGAGGAAAACAACACTTATACAGCTAAAAAGGCTCCCAAAAGAAGTCGCTGCCAAGTATGTGCTAAAACACCATTGATCTGTGTAGATTGTAAGAAATTCGTATGTAAAAAACATTCTAATACAGTTATGTATGTACCCAGTGTAACAAGATATAATTTCATTTACTTTTTTATAAAAATATCTAATAACATAGTATATTCTTTTTATATTAGATATATAAAACTTTATTTCCACAAAATGAATAATAATGCTCTAGAAATGAATATATATGTCAAATAAATCCATTAAACAATTTATCTCTACTTCGTTTGTGAAATTAAAGACCTTATGAAGGTTAAAGAGATAGCTGAAAATAATGGTTAACCCTCAAGTATAATAAACTTAATGATCAAAAAACACGAATAGCATATCATAATATTTTCCCACTTATAGAATCAACTAATACAGATAAATACATTTCATTAACATATTTCGGCCTTATCAGCGAAAGCATTGCATAAGTCATCTCAAAACAGCAAAAAAAGTAGCTTTCAAAACTTACATAAAGCTCTGCCGAGAATTCCTCATTAGTAAAGATTAAAGTGATAGATCCGACACATAGGTCAGACTAGTCGTTCAACCAAAACTAGATACAAAGAGCATCAGTCAGATCATAATTACCAGAAAACCAACGAATCTACTTTCGCTTCACATTGTATCGAAAATGGCCATTATTTTCCACACATAGATCAACTTCTAGTTATTCACAGAATACTTAAAGGACAAAAATTAGATTTCTTAGAATATATCGAAGTTTTTAAACTCCAAAAAACTCCCCGTTTTCTTTAGAAATGGAAGACAATGCCAAGAACCTAAGGAAAATATAAGATAATTTTGAACAAAAGTATCTAGAACTGTCTAGAGGTATAGCAAACTTGAAAATAAGCAATGTGAAAGTGGCTGAGAAAGGTTGAACAACAAAAGCAGTTAAAGTAAGATGGCCTGAATTTGACGAAAGTAAACTGTGGGAAATTTATTTTAAACAGTTTGAGGCAATTATTGAGCAATATTCCTGGACCGAGAAGGAGAAAACTACAGCATTGGTTGGTGTTCTATGAGGGGCAGCTTTGGACACATTGGAAAAATTATCCAAAGCAGACTTGGGAAATTACACACTGATTGTGGAACAGCTTTGGAGTTCGAAGCTGCCAAACAGTTGATCAAAGGAGTAAACCAGGGTGAGACAAGTCGGAGAAAATGGATGTGTCGACAGGTTGGAGAAGATTGTCCGAAAACTAACAGACAAGAAAGAACTAAGCTGCTGGAATTGTGGACAACAGGCCATGTTCGTAGTTGGTGTACTAAAAGTGAATCAAATGTTTCGACAGCACCGTCGCTACAGGCCCGATAGACTTTACAACATCCTTCTAACAGCATTTTTGTCAATGGATTAATCGATGAAAGTCCCAAGAGTTTCCTGTTAGATACCGGTGCAACAAAGACTATAATTGTGAATAAACTCATTAGACCAACAAAATGGCGAAGTCTCAGACCCCCAAAGAGATTGGGACCTGTATTTACATTTGTTCTTGCTTGCATATTGTTGAGTTGACAGGAAAGTCACCAGCAAATATAGTCCTGGGTCGGGAATTGTGCTTGCCTTGTGACTTGATGTTTGGCACTCCTCCAGCTACAAACTTAGCAGGAGAAGATTATGTTAGCAACCTGCGAAGAAAAATGGACGATATACATGAACAAGTACGTTACAACATACAGGCAGCTAGTGACCGAATGAAGGAAACTTATGATGTCCGAGCCAACAACAGCGGCTATCAACCAGGAGATTCTGTCTGGTTGTTCTATCCACAACGTTGAAGAGGTTTTTCTCCAAAATTTCGAACATCATGGACCGCATTAACGACGTAGTGTATAGGATTCGAATGCTCCCCAGGGGAAAACCAAGGATTGTTTATCAAATCGACTGGCGCCGTTTGCCGGCAGTAATGAGCAGAGCATGTATGGAGACACAAGTCTCGCTATGGAGTAACGTCTGAAGAACAGTGAGATCTATTTGTGGTTCCGGGGGAGTATGCTTTAGTGCACTGTTTTCAGCGATTTAAAAATGTCCAAACGGGTTGCACTAGTGTTAAGGAGAAAGTTTGGAGTACCATTACATCTTAGGAACCAAATGACCGCAGTTGGTTGTGTATTACATCATCTTAGCAAAGAGATACCTATTTTTCATCTGGTCGTAAAGGAGCTATTTCATGAAAAGCCAACATATCTCAGTATGTGGAATGCTTTGGTAGAACTCCGTTCAATTTTATTGGAACAATACATACGAAGGTTGGCTCGACGTAAGCTGGGATGTGGTCTCAACAAATTAGATTGGAAACTCGTTCGAAGCATAGAGATCATATTTGGAAATATTGGTATGCAGTTTTAATCCAACATGTAATTCACGATCTAAAACCGTGGGCTGTTACTTTGATAAAACGACTGGCTGCCGAAAAGGAGATTCCTGCAAGTTTCGACACACTATAAGGCCCAGTTAGAAATAAATCTAAGAAGGGGACAGTGTAGCGAGCATTCGAGAATGATCATCGAGTTGCTATAAAATAGGAGTGCCTGAGCTCTGAGTACAGTGAAAAGGATAATCTCTAGTGGGCGTGTGGAAAAAGTGACATTAAGTGAAGTGGACATTAATTGAAAAGAAGAAAAAATTAATATAATTAGCTGAATGTTGAATATAGTGTAATTTATTGAATAAATAACCCGTCATAATAAATTTTGAACCCCAGTTCCGTTACAATACGTTTATTACCTTTTGTTTTCATCCTAATTAATTTTGTATCTACTTGTATGTATGTATGTATTTTCAACTTAAGTTCAGCACTTGTAGTCAGCTGAAGATGGCCGAGTGACCGAAATTGCAATCCTGATATTCAATGAAAATCTTGTGAAAGTATAAAACATAGTTTAATTTCCTATTATCAGAATAGATATATCTTCGTTATTACCGAAGATATTGATATTGTGAATTGAAAAAAGTTTCAACCAGTCCTATTTCTACTTTTCCAAAAAAATTAATCAGAAATATGCCACTTATTTTTGCAGTTACTTAGGTTATTAAGTTCATTGACATTGTATTTTGGCGCCTCTGCATAGCGTGAAAATTGCAGTGTTTTTCGGTATTTCGCAAAGAATGAGTTTATAGCCATGTTATAAGCGCAAAACTTTCAAGAGATTTGCTGTTTTATGTTCGATCATATCTTGTACTATTTTCCATAGAACTGCAATTTGGTTGTAAACTTTATAATTATTATTATATTATACCAAGAGAAACAAAATGATTATTCATATTTGTACACAATATAATCAGATATGCAAACCATAATTGCTTAATATTCATTAACCACCTGTACTACCTGAGGTTATTATTTCATTATGAAATTATGAATGAATTATTAGTTTTATTGAATTAAGTTGAAAACGGTTCTGTGTAATGAAACAAACAAAAATATATAAAAGAAATTCAGGGTATTATTGAATATTTTCAATTAACCTTTGATGTTTTAACAGTCATGATTAACTTCTAAAGTTTATTTCTAAGATTTTGGAATAACCTGAATCTAACCTACCATGTGCAAGAACGACGTTCATGGTTGGTAAGAACGTGTGAAGTTGATTTTGACTATTCACATTCTGTGAAAAAAGTACCGGAAATAGGTTACAAAACAGAAAATATTTATTTTGATCCAACTTCATTGTATTGCCCCTACTGAAATAATACATTTACATCAACGAATAATCCGATCATCAAATCATTTTTCAAACGTTTTTTCTGGAATCGATCGAATTCTCCCTGAGAATTCTTCTATCGATTCAAAAAGGGTACCTCGAACCGGGAAATTTGAGTTTTGGGGTAAGAAAAGACTCAACTGGGGCCATATCAGGTACATACGGTGGTTATTTGATGATATTTGTTCAATTTATGTTCAGAAATTTATTCACAATAATAGCTTAGTGAGATGTTGTATTATCGTGGTGCAAATCTGGCCTTTTCAACGAATTTGCTCTCTCAAACGCTGCACAACGCTCAAGTAATATTCTTCATTTACCGTCCGACCTGACAAGAATTCCAAGTGAACAATATCTCGATAAACAGAAAAAACAGTCGAGATTACCTTGACTTTTGATTGACTTTGACGTGGTATTTTCCGGTTTCGGCTCGGTTTGAAGGCGTAGCTTGTTGACTGGTTTGCATGCCAAATTCATAAACCCATGTCGCATACCCTTTATGAACTAGTCGAGCGGCAATGCGTTTTTTATGCGCTTCTCATGAATAGGCGAACCTGTTACACCACATGAGTGGGTCTGGAAAGAATTGAGGTGTCTGTTTACTCGTTTCTTGAAGGGGCCAAATTGTAGGATTGGGAAAATGTTGGACAGAAGCGAATCCACAGCGCACAAGCCCTGTAAACGAAGGAATTCCTATAGAGAGAGGTTCGAGGGGTCGTTAAATGTACCGCCATATGATGAGAACACCTTGCCAGCCTAGCGTTGTAGCAAAATATGAGTTTTCTTGGAACAAGGTCTTTCAGCTCCTTGGATCATCTTCCGTGGAAGTATCTGTAAAACATAGAAAGGTCAGCAACTTGTTTTCTGAGAACCAGCGGTTGGAGATCGCAGGGGATCTCCGGATGGTCGATGGGGAAAACAGCCCGTTTTTGCACACTATCCAACATCCGCAACGAATGTTTGGGTGCAGATCCTCATGCATGGGAACAATATTCCAAAGCAGGTCGAATCTGCGCCTTATATAGAAGCAGCAGCTAAGACGACGTGAAGTATCGCTTGGCTCTGGAGGAAACTAAATTTACCTGATGTCGACTTAGCTATTGGTGGTACATGTTTATGCCAGCAAAACCCGGATTTGACCGTTATTCAGAGAAGGTGCATAGAATCTAGAAAACACAGTTGCTTGTATCTTGCTCGATTTGAAACACACCTCTGTAAGTCAGAGTAATCAGAGTTTAAGTTATTAATTTGTTGACAGCTCTGACGCTGAGATTCCGCAGCTGTGATTGATCGGCCGCAGACTACTGAAAGACGAAACCAGGATACAATCGTCTGCAAAATCGGAGATCTTGTTCTCATTATCTGTAGATGACAGAAGATCGTTTATCCGCAACAGAAACAAGGTAGGCGAAAGAACGAATCCCTGAGCTCCTTATTCAACCCCGCAATTTCTCGGGAAGCCCATATTCAGCAAGTTTATTCGATAAGGCTTCATGCCAAACCCTATCGAAGGCTTTAGAGATGTGGAGGGCTATTGTTCTAGATTCCCTATGCATTTCCATCGTTGATTTAAAAACATGAGTGACGTAGGCGAGCAGATCTCCTATCGATCTTTGCCTGCGAAAACCATACTGACGTCTTGCAACTCAAGATATTTGATGAGCTCATAATTTATGACTCTCTCTATCACTTAGGATATAATTGGAATAAGTGCAACAGGGCAATAGTATTGGGCTAAGGACTTCTTTATTTCTTTGGGATCGGTTGAATTCTCACTATTTTCGAGCTGCTGCGAAAAGTCTGGCTTTCATAAGAAATCTGAAACAGACGGTTGAGAATGGAAGCCAGTTCGGGAGCACACTTTCTTAGGACGATTGGCGGTATTTCGTCTAGACCAACTGCCTTCTTGCAGTTCAGCTGCTCGAGAGAGTGGACTCTGAACTTGATTTCTGCCATGGAAGAATTTGTAGGTGGAATGTTCGGTGGCATTGCGTTGGATGAATTTAGCATAGAATTTTTTGGAAACAAGGGAGCAAAGAGATCGGCTTCCTCTTTCAGAGGTGATTCAGAGAGGCGGAAACGCAGATTTGCAGAAATTGGCACTGACAGTCTTCGCCATAGACCAGTATTGTCTAGTCCCACTTGCCTGTTCAAGGAGTTTATTAGCTACCCCTTCGTTGAAATTGGCCTTTGCTCTTGCAGTTGTCAGCTTGCATACGTTCCGTATTCGTTCGAAAGTTTTTCTTGTTTCCTCTGTTGGATTTATCTTCCATGACTTGTGAGCTCTGATCTTGTCTGCAGAAGCTCTTTCGCAGTCTTTGTTGAACCATGGTTTTGTGCTGTTGTTCTTTTCATGGAATGGGGTATGTAGAGATTCATTTCTGCATGAATGATTTTTATAACAGATTCAGTGAACACATTGATTCCAGGATCTGAAATGCAAACATCACTGAATGGGCAGCACGAAAAGAATTCACAGGGCTCATTCCAATTAGCCCAAACAATCATTCAAAAATGTAAAGGAAGTACGTCCAAAATGACATAGCGTTTTATTAATGATCAATAACTTTTATATTATTCCTATTAGGAACACATTTTTCTCTTCAATTTTGCTTATATTAATTGGTTATTTACATCTTAAAGGTTTTCTCTGAGAAATCAACACTAACGAAAATTAGTTAGTAGTATTGAATGAAGATCCATTTCGTTCATACCGTATGGACAAAATGACACAAACCTTATGGACTAAAAGACATACACAGCGATCAACATGTATATGGACAAAACGACTCAAACATTATGGACTGAATGACATACACAGCCATATATGAACTTTTATCATGAAATGACTTCAGAAATCCACTCATTAAGGCGTTACATGGGTTTCCTCGGGCAAAAAACAGCCTTTTTTCAATAATTTTTTTTACATATAAAAAATGAAATATTATAATGAAATTCTCAAAAAAAAATATCAAAATGGCGGTCATTACGACGCCATTTCCGGCAGTCCCTCGGAAATAAGGTGCCTTCGCGTTGTCAGCAAAACTTCTTTCAGGATTATCTGAAATAAAAATAAAAAATACGTGTTTAAGTAAAGACAATAAACTAGGTATTGGACGAAGGAAAAAAAATGAAAATTAGATTTTTGGCAGCCGTTTCTATAAAAAAAATGCAAATTTCGATGAAAATTTCTCGACATTTTTTTTTTATAATAGTTGTAATTAAAAAAAAAATCCTTCGTTCAAGACCTTGTAAATGATATCTCGAAGACCTGTGTAAAATTTTATCAAGATCGGTTGAGTAGTTCGCGAGAAATCTTGACAACTGACTTTGAAAACATAGTTTTGAGGAAAACGCGTTTAAAGTTTTAAGAGACAATAAAAGTGGGAAAATTTTTTTTGTTTCTAACTTACATTGAATCGTCGATTCCTGCGCCATAAAGTAGAGAACCTGCTGCAGCTGCAATGTCCAGGGCATCCTTTTGCTCCAGTCTATGACGAATCCTGGCTTCACGAGTCTCGCTGGTAGATTTCTTTTCGGCTGCGGTCACCCGGTTCTCATTCATGTTTCGGGCATATTCATGGGAATTTGTACCAAGTTTTTGGTCCATACCGTGCATAATTAATAATAATGCTGATATCCCTTCATTGAAAACACAAGCAGCGATTAATGCAGCATTTTGAACGATTATCGACCCAGCTGGTATTTTGGGAGTAATTTTCCAAATCAACTGATTTAAACTTTCTTTGTTATTTTGTGTAAATCCTTCAACACACCGATCCTTACTCAGGTCTTCATAAAATGGTTTCATTGCAGTCAAAACATCATCTGGTAATGGAGTATATTGGGGTTTGAACGATGAGAGAGTACCTGATACTGATGCTCGCTGCCAGGTGCACCACGTGTCTGGATCTTCAGGCCAATTTTGATGCTGCGGGTTTTTGTCTGTAGAACTGTAGTGGTAGTAAGTTCCCCATATCGCATCTCTCATTTTATCAGCTGAATCAATGTTTCTTCTTATCGCTAAGCCGTAATATACAGTTAATTTGTCAATCAATTTACTAGTCAATTTACCTTTACCAGAAAGAATTTTTTTTTGAGTTTTTTTGCCATTGACTATTTTCTCCTCAACAGTTTTCTTCACTAAATCACGCAACCGGGTTCCAATCCTCTTCTGTACGTGGCCAACGCATTCTTTCTTGTTGACAACAAAATTTTCACCATAAGGTTTGGCTTTGAGAATACCAGAGTATGTTTTAGAATCTCCATCTCCTATATAATTTACGTACCTCAAGCCATGTTTTACAATAGAACGTTTAAATATTTCAATAATTGAAGATACTTCCATGTTTCCAGATGCTCCAGTGTGATTGGCGGTACATTGTTCATTTTTGATGTGTTCTTCTTTCCACTCTTCAAATTCTGCCGTATCTAATTTTTTTTTCCAAGACTCACATAGTTTACAGTATGAACATTTAACAATGACATCCAAGACTTTTCCTGAGTGATATCCGATTAGAGAACTGACACCATAAAGTGATGCAAAACCACGCTTTTTCCACATCCCATCACCGGAGACAGTCACATCTGTCGTATCTTCCATGTTGTTTGCTAAACTTGTCAATTGCTTTTCCTCTGTAGCAGCAGAGGAGAACAGTTTCTCAGTAACTATGGTAATACATTCATGTATTTTATTAATATAAAAGTCGTATGTTGATTGATTCAAAAAGGAGCTGCTTAGATCCATCAAACCGCAAAACTTCTTGCATCCAGCAAGACCCAAACCCAATACTCGCATAACAAAAATGAACCGCCGATTTAGTTCATACATTCTGCCAATTTGTTGACATGATAAAATATATTTTGGCACACATCGTTCACATTCTACCACAAGTTTAAATCCCAGACCGAATTTGGAGCATTGTTCAAAATTTACTTTTCCATTACAAAATTTTTCTTCACCTCCACTTTCAATAATGTTTGAACACCGTACAAAACACGAAAGTGTAGAAAAAACCAGAGCAAAGTCAATGATCGAATATTGTAGCGTGGCTTCCTCTGGCACGTGCTGTTTGTCATCGCCTTTTAATTTTTTTGCCGACGTACTCGTGAAAGAATTATCATCTACCTCAGGAGTTTTCGGATTAAACGATTGTTTCCTCTTCTTAAGTCTATCTTTTCTACGAACACCTTCCGTTATCTGGGTTCTAGACACTTTAAACGGCATTTTTTATCGAATAAAATTCACAACAAACACTTATAAACTCAAAATGAACTTCGTAGTTCAACGAGAAATCACCAAATGAAATATTTTCCAGTAGTTTATCTTATTATAAAGAAAAAAAGGAACAATAATTACGGCTAACAATAGATGAGCTGCAGCTGCGCTATACCTATTGCGCCCTCAGCCTATACCTGACCTCAACCGTCCACCTTTTCAAGGCTGTATCTCCGAAACTATTAGTCGGATCAACTTGAAAATTTAAGACAATATTCTAGAGATAATAAAAAAAAATTTTCGATTCTTTGAAACCGTGAAACCCATGTAACCCCTTAAATATTGCCGTGTATTTTTTAAGCACCCTGTATAATTGAAGTATTTTGAATATTTTCTATTTTGATTTGTGAATGAATACAGCCAATCATACCAATTTTGATAATAACCTTATTCAGCAAAAGTCTTAACCATCTCTATTCAAATTTACTTTCCTCATTTTCAATCCAATTTGTTCATTTTTTTTCATATATTAAATTAAATCTAATACAAGTGATTTGTGTTCAATTTATTGAATCTTTTCAGCTCAAGTACTTTTGGACGTTTATTTCTTTCATTTGTGGGGTTTTGCTGCAGTTTATTTAAATAACCTGGCGCTCAAAATAATTCTACTTTCAATTTGTGGACCCCAACCTTCTCCACTGCGGTTAAGTCGCATGCTACTCCCCTCAAAAAGTATTTATGTTACAACCCTATGGCTAAATCGATTATAATTCAATTTTCACACGTTACACGTTTCCAGACTCGAGAGTACTCAAAATTGAATGAGAAAAAAAAATATATGCGGTTACCATTTGAAAAGTCCAAGTTCAACCTCCGGTATTTCCGAAAAAGACAGTAGTTCCATTACATTTTCAACATTTTTCTGTCTACTAGAAGAGACAAAGTATAATAAATATATCACGTGTTATCTTTTATTGCTTTTAGCAATAAAAACTATTTCAAATGATTCTAATGCACAACGTTGTGATAAACTGCGATAGTCCACAGTAAACCTCTTTATTCAACAGTAAATTATGATCAAATGAACTGGAGTGAATTTATAAACGGTTTGTACTCCTTGCATGGCTCAATTCAGAGAAATTAATTGGCTTTATCAAAGTGAACTCTGTTAGCGCATACTTAATAAAATAAATTATGGTAGAATTATTACTATACCTTTGCTATTTCACATGCACAGATATATATCACAGTATTAAATCTGATGGATATCCAAGGTGGTTATAAATTTCACATATTAAATAATCTCGGCAGGTATTATTCTTATGTCAACAATAAATTACTTGTTTTGAAGCTTTCGGAAATAAAGTTCATTTCATTCCAAGTTAACTACGTTGAAGCTCATTGACCATAAAATGTAAGATGATTTGATTGAGGAAGGGGCTGATACTTGATGGAAATATACATTGTTCAATTGAATGAAGCAATGGTGTTCAAATTTTCGCTATATACACAAACTTATGACACGTTTCTCCATAGAAACGTGGAAACATGGCTTCATCAGATGAGATTATGATGATCTTATATAGGGCGTTTGAAAAAGACACGGAAAAATTGAGCATTGATGAAGTCATTTCATGAGAAAAGTTCATATAAACGTAAGTCCGCAAATACTTCTTTATATATAGTCTGTTCACATTAAGTTTAAAGTAACGTCATAGCTAGGGATATCTGGTTGGAAAAGATTGCAATGGACAAGAACAAAATAACTAGATTTGCGCGAAGGAACTGCTAGTGACAATATATATATATATATATATATATATATATATATATATATATATATATATATATATATATATATATATATATCAACAATTTGGCTTTAGGAAAAGCCAGTCGACCCAATATCAATTTGTCCGAGTGTTTGATGTTTGAATTCATCAGTGATGATATATATATATATATATATATATATATATATATATATATATATATATATATATATATATATATATATATATATATATATATATATATATATATATATATATATATATATATATATATATATATATATATATATATATATATATATATATATATATATATATATATATATATATATATATATATATATATATATATATATAATAAAAAAAAAAAAAAAAAAAACATGAACATCACTGCTAAAATTTTGAATTTTGAAAAGTTTTAGATATTTAAATTAGTTATATTTTTCAGATAAGTATTTTTAAGTTATTAAAAGTAAGTACACAGCCGAAACTAGTAGCATTTAATTCATGAGATAATGGATTGAGGCAAAGACAAAACCAAAGAGCACTTAAAGAATCACCTTGAAAATGCCTCTTTTGATTGGAATTACTTCGGATTTTAACGATTGTTTTGAAATATTTAAATGAAGATTGGTTCTCCAATTTTTCATTACGAATTCAAGAAAATGACGAAGTGTCTTATCAATTTTATAAATTTCCAAAATTTCTTGAAGCCATGAATGGGAGAACTGTCAAAAGCCTTTTGGTAATCAATGAAGGCTGTATGAATATTTCTCTTCTTAGTTTGAGCTTGATTCAAAGCAACAGAATCAATTACACGTTGCTTTTTTAGTACCAAGGTGTTTTTTCTACATCCTTTTGATGTTCGGAAAGAATATTATAATTCTCCAAATGTGCATAAATTTTTTGGGTAATACATGCAGTTAGAATTTTATATATTGTTGGAAGGCAAGTAATTGGTCTATATTGAGACGGATCAATAGTATTATCACTTTTCGGTTTTAAATAAGTAATTCCTTGTGTAAAAATAAAAGGAGTAGCTGAGGGTTCTTTATTATAAATGAAAATATTCAGCCAATTTTTCATGAACGCAAGAGAATTTCTTGAACCAAAAGTTATGAATACCATCAACACCTGGAGATTTCCAATTTTTGTGTGTTTAATAACTGATGTTATATCTTCGTTTGAAAATTTTTCAAATTGCATGCATTCTTTTTCAGAAAATCGAGACCTTTCATTTAAAATCCAACTTGCATTGGAATTATGTTGCCTTGGCACTGCCCAAATTGAAGACCAATAATCAGTTAAAATATCAATTTTAGAACTCCATTTCCAGAAATATTTTCATTTGAACCTGAAATAAATTTGTAAAATGTTTTTCATTATTTTTGAATAGTTTGTTTTGGAATTTTCTATCTGAATTTATTTTATATTCACGTAGTCTAATAGAGTATACTGAAAGTTTTTGTTTTAAAGTATCGATGTATTCTATCAATTGTCCATTACTTATCTCATTATTTTTATGGGTTTTATTTTTTGAGAATATTTTTCCAATATATTGCCATAAGTTTTTGATCGATTACCTCTGGAATATTGAGTCAATCTTCCTAAATCACATCTGATAGAAGAAATTTTACCTTCTAACCTTTTTTTGCCATGAAGGTTTTTCTTGATATTATAATTAGATCCAAAATTTTCTAATTTGTATCCAGAATGTTTAACTACTGTAATAGCGGCACAATATATAATCAGATGAAGTGTATAGATATTCATTACTTTAACAAGTTGCTTTGGAAGAATATTCTCATTAAGCTCGTTTATACAATCGAAAATTTTCTTTGAATAATGAATTTTAGGAAGTTTAGGTCTTAAAGTTGGGTCAATATTTTGAAATAAATTCATTTGATTGAAATAAATTTTCTATATCTTTGTTATCATTTTTTTAGATGAATTTCCTGATTTATTTTCGATGCTTCTCATGAATAAAATTTCCTACCTTTATTGATTCATTTTTCAGGAAAACGTTTTATGAAATATATTATTGACAACTGTTAAATTTTCGAATACCAAAAAATGAATTCTTCATATGAAAATGACTCTGATGATGAATATAATCCACCAAAATATCCTTGCGATTCATGTAATAGATATTTCTTGGAGAAGAACTTCAAAATCTGCACTCAAGATCGTTTAGATGCAGGACCATCAGATTCTCAAACTTTCATATCATCTGATTCAGGTAACGTTGCAAAGAAAATTATTTCTGGGCCCGTTGATCATGAATATGATGATAAGAAAAACAACTTAAATGAAGGTAGGAATAATATTTTGAAAACTATACATTCATATCATACACGAAGTAAATCTAAGGGTTCTGACATTTCTACTTGTTCTGTCTATTCTTCGAACAACAAAAGTTTTGATGACTGTTTTCACAATCATGTAGAATCACCTTGTTCCTCTAATCTTCATAACTTCATCACCTAATTCAGATCTTCACAAAATTAATAAAAAATAAAACGCATGAAATGGACGTATGAAATGAATAAATTCATTATGTTTTGTTATTACAAAATAACAAATAATGGAACAAATAAAAAGGGTATATGTCTAAACTATATAATATGTTCAAAGAAAAATTCCCCAATTGCTGTATTTCAGAACAAAGCATTGCGAATCAAAGACGGTATATTGAAAATAGAAACTTTATATCTGAATCAGAATTAAAATCAATTAAAAACAACATTCAACAAGAAGAACATTTAAATTTTGAAATTTCAGATGAAAACCTAGTCCCATTCATGAGAAGCATCGAAAATAAATCAGAAAATTCATCTAAAAATAATGATAACAAAGATATAGAAAATTTATTTCTCAATCAAATGAATTTATTTGAAAATATTGACCCAACTTTAAGACCTAAACTTCCTAAAATTCATTATTCAAAGAAAATTTTCGATTGTATAAACGAGCTTAATGAGAATATTCTTCCAAAGCAACTTGTTAAAGTAATGAATATCTATACACTTCATCTGATTATATATTGTGCCGCTATTACAGTAGTTAAACATTCTGGATACAAATTAGAAAATTTTGGATCTAATTATAATATCAAGAAAAAACCTTCATGGCAAAAAAGGTTAGAAGGTAAAATTTCTTCTATCAGATGTGATTTAGGAAGATTGATTCAATATTCCAGAGGTAATCGATCAAAAAACTTATGGCACATATTGGAAAAATATTCCTCAAATATAAAACCAATAAAAATAATGAGATAAGTAATGGACAATTGATAGAATACATCGATACTTTAAAACAAAAACTTTCAGTATACTCCATTAGACTACGTGAATATAAAATAAATTCAGATAGAAAATTCCAAAACAAACTATTCAAAAATAATGAAAAACATTTTTACAAATTTATTTCAGGTTCAAATGAAAATATTTCTGGAAATGGAGTTCCTAAAATTGATATTTTAACTGCATTATTCTACCGATTATTATTTCTACAACAGGCGTTATTCCTAGAAATCTTCACAAAAGTATTGAGATTTTGGGTCTGAAGAAAAATTTGTTTGAACAGTTACAAAAGATAACAGTCATCAAATCTTGTAATATTCTTCGTAGGTTTCTTTCCGAAAATAATAATGAGGTAGAGTCATAGGTTTTCTCTTTAGTTTATACTGCTCAGAATCTCATTTCATATTTTATTTATTTGTTTATATAAATGTAATATAATTAACTGACAATTTTGTCATATTTATATTCAGAGCAGTATTCTATTCGATCGTTCACCACTTCACACAAAGGAAACTATTAATGAGTAACATTCAGTGTTACTTGACTAAGGTCCGTACACTGGATTTTTCCGGGAGAAAGCCTCTGACACTACTCGTTGGTACATTCATATCATTGTCTGATGATGCTATAATATGTATATATTCTGGTAGATTGATATATCCTCATAACATTTAACGTTATCCTAATATATAATTATTCCAGGATATGTTTTGATTATAATCATTGCCTGGCAATGGTATTAATAACCAGGTGGTGGATTTATATTTTTCATGAAATCAGTTTGATTGCATGAACAGATATATGGGCAACTCGTCGGGGTAAAACCATGTCTATATATATATATATATATATATATATATATATATATATATATATATATATATATATATATATATAATCACTGATGAATTCAAACATCAAACACTCAGCCAAATTGATGTTGGGTCGACTGGCCTTTCCTAAAGCCAAATTGCTCATCTGGGATAATTTCGTGGGCCTCCTCCACGTGGTCTTTTAGGCGTCTGTACGGTCTTGCCTATCATTGACAGGAGGACTGATTGGCCTATAATGCTGTTGAAATGAAAGAGACTCACCTGTTTTCCTGATGACAATCACATTCGCTGATCTTGGCGGACCAGCACGCATTTCGGTGGTCCTACAAGGCTGTCTTCACCTCCATCACCAGGTTGTATTCCTGTTGGGGGTCCCAGGTTCTCTGGAACCTTCGTCTGCTCCTGTTTCTCTTGCTGATTAGCTGACGGAGGCTGCTCGCTGCTTTATGAGTATTTTTTCGTATAGGGAAAGATATTCTACTTATATAAACTTATATACAATAGAACTAATTGCTACATAAAAATTTCTGAAGGCGATACTACTTTTCGAAAGCAAGTATAATTATAGGCTTAAGATAAGTAGAGGGTTCGGCTATACCCTTGGATAAGGTTTCAAACCTGGTGATAAAGTGAAATAAATTGATTTGAGAATTTCCCTATATTTTCTTATTACATGGCTCGAAAATGGAGAAATTTCGAGAAGTGCACCAAGTTGAATTTAACTAAAAACATTCATTACATCTATGAGATAGTGTCAAGAAAAGATTCTACGCCTTTTTATAGATACTTCCATGATGAATTTTCTGAGAAAATAAAAGGCTCAACAAAAGAATCCAGTTCCAAGGAAAAACTAGATTTACTCTCTCTATAAAAATTAATTTGTTTATAGAGCTAGAGTGCTTTGGAAGTTTTGAATTTGGGAGGCTTTTACTTGGTAAAATTCCATTATCAATAATAAAAAACAAGTACTGTGTTTTAAGGAATTTTACTTAATAATTGCGATTCGTAACGCGTTTCACTACACCGTAGCTTCTTCAGACGAATGATTATGCAGAAAAATGTAAATGAGAATATAACTATAAATGTTCTTGAGCAATTAAAAGCTTATTGATCGGCTCCTCCTAAGTGGTTATTTATGGCAGGTATATCCAATAAAATTAAGGAATAGATTGCTCCCCGAAAAGATTCAATAGAGGTGAAGGGCTTAAATCGACTTGTTCATTGATGAGTCTACCTGAGTGTTTGTATTTATTTATTTCTAAAGTTTCCCAAAGATCTACCTTCCAATATTTATTATCTGTATGCAAAATTTCAAACTGTGGATCGAAAGAATGATTATTTTCTAAGAGATGATTCGCGTAATTTGAATCTGATTTTTATTTGAAAAACTGCGTTTATGTTCCGATATTCTAATATTAAAATTTCTATGTGTTCTACCAATGTAGAAATTATCACAGTCATTGCAATTCAATCTATAAACACCTGATTTATTGTTTTTACCTGGTTTGGTTTTATTATTTTTATATATTTGCCTAAATTATTATTAGTTTGGAAAGCTATGTTGAAATTATTGCTACTTGAGAATGATTTCAGTTTTTCACTTGTAATGCCAACGTAGGTTAAGGTGTTGAATTTTTGTTTCAATTTATCGACAGGGTAAACTTCATTCAATGCGATTCTACTTTGTTTTTATTTAAAATATTATTTATTAGTTTGGGATTGTAACCATTATTTTTGGCTATTTGTTTAATCAAATTTAGTTCTTTGTTGAAATTTTCTGGTGATAGCGGGATGTTAATCAATCTATGAATAAAACTATTGAATGCTGACATTTTATGTTGATATGGATGACACGACGAGTTATGTATTATAATATCTGTATGTGACGGCTTATGGTAAATTGCGAAAACATGTTTTCCATTTTCATTCGAAATTGTTACGTCTAAGAAATTTATCGAATTATTGCTTTCTATTTCGGTTGTGAATGCAATTTTTGGATGTAATGAATTTATATGATTTTCGAGAATTTTCAACTGTCTATCTATTCCTGTGAAGCAAATAATGATATCGTCTACATAGCGATACCAGTATAAACAATATTTACTGAGTGGATGATTATGAATTAATTTCTCTAAGTTACTCCAAAGATAATATTTTAGCCAAACATCAAACAGCAAAAATCATCAAAGAAGACTTTTCGAAATTATCACCTCATTGCAATTCCGATTATAAGATAATAAAAACAATTCGTGAAAATAGTACCAAGAACGATTTAGTATTCACTAAAACAGATAAAGGTAACACCGTCATTGCGATTAGTAAAACCGATTATATTTCTAAAACTGAAGAATTCTTAACAGCCGGAAACTATATAACATCAACTAAGGATCCTACCGCAAAATTTCAGAAAGTTGTTAAAAACATAATTTCGACAGCAAAATCATTAATTACAGACCAAGAAAAATATAAATTCATTAACTCCAATCCACAATCCCCCGAATTATATTTGTTGATAAAACTTCATAAACCTAATTACCCTATTAGACCTGTTGTTTCTTATGTAACGGCACCTTCGTTCAAACTTTCAAAATTCCTCAACGACTTGCTAATAAAACATTGCAATTTTAAATCTGAATTTTCGGTCAAAATTCATACGAACTTATTGCCAATATCAAAGATACCACTATACCACCTAATTCCAAACTTATTTCTTTCGATGTTAAGAATCTATTTCCCAACATTCCTCCAAAAGATACATATTACTTAGTTGAAGAATTATTAGAAAGGAATCATGTCAATACTATCATTAAATCAGATATTCTTTCATTATTAAAAATTTGTTTAGATCAAAATTATTTCCATTTCAATTACAAATATTATACTATTGAAGACGGCTTGATTATGGGCAATCCGTTGAGTCCTTTGTTAGCAGAAATTTTCATGAATAACTTAGAGAAATTAATTCATAATCATCCACTCAGTAAATATTGTTTATACTGGTATCGCTATGTAGACGATATCATTATTTGCTTCACAGGAACAGATAGACAGTTGAAAATTTTCGAAAATCATATAAATTCATTACATCCAAAATTGCATTCACAACCGAAATAGAAAGCAATAATTCGATAAATTTCTTAGACGTAACAATTTCGAATGAAAATGGAAAACATGTTTTCGCAATTTACCATAAGCCGTCACATACAGATATTATAATACATAACTCGTCGTGTCATCCATATCAACATAAAATGTCAGCATTCAATAGTTTTATTCATAGATTGATTAACATCCCGCTATCACCAGAAAATTTCAACAAAGAACTAAATTTGATTAAACAAATAGCCAAAAATAATGGTTACAATCCCAAATTTATAAATAATATTTTAAATAAAAACAAAGTAGAATCGCATTGAATGAAGTTTACCCTGTCGATAAATTGAAACAAAAATTCAACACCTTAACCTACGTTGGCATTACAAGTGAGAAACTGAAATCATTCTTAAGTAGCAATAATTTCAACATAGCTTTCCAAACTAATAATAATTTAGGCAAATATATAAAAATAATAAAACCAAACCAGGTAAAAACAATAAATCAGGTGTTTATAGATTGAATTGCAATGACTGTGATAATTTCTACATTGGTAGAACACATAGAAATTTTAATATTAGAATATCGGAACATAAACGCAGTTTTTCAAATAAAAATCAGATTCAAATTACGCGAATCATCTCTTAGAAAATAATCATTCTTTCGATCCACAGTTTGAAATTTTGCATACAGATAATAAATATTGGAAGGTAGATCTTTGGGAAACTTTAGAAATAAATAAATACAAACACTCAGGTAGACTCATCAATGAACAAGTCGATTTAAGCCCTTCACCTCTATTGAATCTTTTCGGGGAGCAATCTATTCCTTAATTTTATTGGATATACCTGTAATAAATAACCACTTAGGAGGAGGTGACCAATAAGCTTTTAATTACTCAAGAACATTTATAGTTATATTCTCATTTACATTTTTCTGCATAATCATTCGTCTGAAGAAGCTACGGTGTAGTGAAACGCGTTACGAATCGCAATTATTAAGTAAAATTCCTTAAAACACAGTACTTGTTTTTTATTATTGCTTTGGAAGTCGCTTCCATCGAACATTTTTCCTATAAGTTACCATTCAGTCATGTTCAAGAAGCAAGTGAACATACAAAATGAATCAACTTGGGCAGCCACAGCTGTATCATAAAAGTATGGCTTCCTCTCAAGAGTTAAGAACGAAAAAAAATTCATTCATTTATAATAGCATTAACACCAGATGTAGAGGTCTCATTTCTCCTCCTATGCACAGACTTGTCATTTTCAAAAGATCTTTCCCGTTCGGCATCTTTAAATTCTATAATGAATTCATAGTTGAATACTACAGGTCTTCATCTGTTGCCTCGTTTAAGTCTCGTGCTTGGACGATCTTATCCAAAAAACAGTGTGTGCGCCTTAACTGATCATAATCATTTTATTTTTCCAATTTTTGTAGTTGGTTTCCCGAAAAGGGTTCGCTTAATAAGAGTAATATAACATAACATAACTTCTTTTTTTCACATCAGGGTTTGAGTGGAAGAGCAGAGTGTGCCCATGGCACACTCTGTTCTCATGAACTGTTCAATAAAGTCAATTATTATGGTTATAAAAGATTATCTCAATTCTTTCACAAATTCAAAGAAAATTATGCGAGTAAGATAGTTACCACAAAGTTAAGGCGTTTCCATATCACATAGGTCACGTGTATATCGTAATAAATAATAAAACCGAGTTATTTCATTCATCTAGAGGGCGTCCTATTTCAAGACTGGATAAGAAAGCAATCAGAAAGGTCACGAAAAAGCATTGAGAAATTCCAATCAAGCCGACGGCAATCATGAAAATAAACTGTATGTGTCAGTATTGGTTCCTGAATATTTTAACCCTTGCACAATTTGATACCAGGAATATTGGAACATATATTAAGCAGCGTTGGTTTTAACATTTCTCAACTATATGTCGATTACAATACAATACCACATCTATCATCAATGAGTTTTGTAATGAAATTCACTAGTTAACAATAGATTATGTTGAATGAACTTCACCACCCACGTAGGTGGGTACTCGGTGTTTATGTGATTTACATGTCTTGACTTTTCTGCTGTGACGTTTTGACATACATGCTTGATTTATGGAGGTGTTGATGAATATAGTCTTGTGGTATGACAATCCTATTTTGCGCTATCAATACATTCATTTGTTCATGATGGTGAGGTGCTTCATAATTATAGATGATAAATAAAGGAAATTACACTTAATTATAACACATGGGTCGGAAAGTGCATCTACACTCGGAGGCAAAATTAGCGGAACACTCGAAAATTTAACCAAATTTCCGATATTTTTCCTAATTCTCAACCGATTCAGATGATTGTTTCGGAAAGTTATAGATCAACTCTTCAGCTTTGTAGAAATTATAAGAGAAAACAAAAAAAATTCGAAAAAAATTTTATACGGGGGTAAAACTAAAAGTGTTTTTTGTCAAAAATTCGTAACACCCTGTGGAATTTCGTGGTCCGAGTTGAAACGTACAATATCATGGTCTGCCAAGACACATCTTCATACAGTAACGCTCTTCTTGTTTTATGCATTTATCTCTATCTAACAAGAGATATCCAATTTGAAGCGAAAAGTGACAAATTTCAAGAATTTATTTTTAATCTTGAGTAAGTGCATAGCATCGGAGGTTAGCCAAAAAATAAAATCAAAATTAGAGAAGCGGAAATCTAACGAAATGAAAATTTTTGAAATTCACTGGCCGATTTCACGCTCCGGGAGAACTCGAAGTACACTGGAAAAATCGTTGATTTTGCACATTTATTTTAAATTTTTTTGTGTGACACTCTATAATAATTATCATTCCTGTCCAAAATTGAGAGCAGATGTGTATCCTGGCGAAACACTCGTGAAATGTAATGAACATGTTGAAAAAATGTTCATGATGACCCACAAAAAAAAACATTTAATTTTAGTAGCGAGTATGACCCCACCGAGCTCTTATTACAGCGCGCATACGATTTCGCATACTCCCAATGATGTTGTCTATCATCTGTTGAGGTATGTTGTCCCACTCTTCCACCAAAGCCAATGTCAGCTCTTCAACGTTGCCTGGATTCCGTTGTCGAACCCTTCTTCCAAGAATGTCCCAAACGTGTTCGATCGGGTTTAAATCCGGTGACCGCGACGGCCAGTCCATTCGTGTGAACCCAACTTCATTGAGATATTCTATCACTATGCGCGCAATATGAGGGCGCGCGTTATCGTGCATAAAAAGGAAATTTTCCCCTATGTAAGGAGCAAAAGGCACAACATGGGGCTCCAAGATTTTTGTTATATACCGATGGGCATTAGGTGATCCATTGCCAATAATCTCCAATTCCGTTCGTACTCCCAAGCATATGCCACCCCATATCATAACTGACCCTCCACCGTATTGCTCAGTTCCTGCGAAGTTCGCTTGATTGTACCGTTCCCCTCGATGCCTCCATATTCTATCTCTACCATCCACGAAATTCACACAATATCGGCTCTCATCACTAAATAAAACTCGTCTTCGCTGATTGATTGTCCATGCTACATGCTCTCTAGCAAACGCCAATCTTGCTACTCGATGGGCTCTATCGAGTCTTGGTGCTCTTGCTCGCGCGTATGATCTCAGACCAACTTCATTTAATCGTCTTCTGACTGTCCTCACACTGACGTTAATGTTATCCACTGCTTGTAAAAGGTTACGTGCCTGAACAGCAGTAAGACGAGGATTTCTTATGGTTTGATTGACGATGAAACGGTTATGTATAGCGCGGGTTACCCGATTTCTTCCTTGTTCTCGCCTCCTCACGTACCAGTTTCCTAGTAACGTCGGTAGATTCGATGGATAACCGACGTCGAGACACCCAACATGGTACCGACTGAGCGGTAGGTGCGCCCTTCCTCGATCAATGTAACTGCCCTTGCTACTGAGGTTGGTGGTAAATCTCTCATTCTGAATGAAAAATACCGTTTCGAATCGTGAACAGTAAAAGAATCACAAAACACCGCAACCGATCGAATTTGTATCAAATCAAAGAATGGAAAATTCTCATTCTTTAAACAAGTGCAAATGTGGTCATATACAAAAAAACGTGTGTTGTATTTTGTATTTGATACGAAAAGGTGTGCACATGTGTAAATGAAAAGTTTTATCAATGGTCCCAGAATTCGGTTGTGTATTTTAATACCTACCGACTGTTATCTCCTATGAATTCCTAATTTTCACCAAATTAACCAAATTGTCATCAATAACTAATGCAATTCGAACATAAAAATCGCAAACGACAATTTCGACACGCCTGAGTGATAATAAGAAAATTCCAAATTGATAGGCGAATTTTAATGACAATTTCTTGATTCAATGGAATTTCTCCAAAATGATGATTTTCCACTTGAAATTAAATATATTTTGCAAAAATAGAGATAAACGCATGAAACAAGAAGGGCGTTACTGTAGGAAGATGTGTCATGACAGACCATGATATTGTACGTTTCAACTCGGACCACGAAATTCCACAGGGTGTTACGAATTTTTGACAAAAAAACACTTTTAGTTTTGCCCCCGTATAAAATTTTTTTGTTTTCTCTTATAATTTCTACAAAGCAGAAGAGTTGATCTATAACTTGCCGAACAAATTATCTAAATCGGTTGAGAATTAGGAAAAATATCGAACTTCGAATTTGGTTAAATTTTCGAGTGTTCCGCTAATTTTGCCTCCGAGTGTATATACTACCTTTCAACAATGATCCAATCGTTACATATTATTATATTTCGTTACATATTATTATATTTCTCTAACATTTCTTGTGGATTTATCTTTGACCTCAAAATACCCATTTGTTTCGGCAACGATCTTCTCGTCTGAGCCAAAATCTTTTCCTAGAGTATCATTTTCAAATTAATAAAGAGTCAGTAATCGCTGAGTGGCCGATCTGGAGAATCGAAAGGATGCGCCAACATTTAGATTGGTGCATTGTCTTGATGTTATAATATATTTTTCTTTGCTATGTGAGGCCGTTTGGGTTCAATATCGTCTTAATCGGTTGAGTAATGATATGTAATGCTCATTGTTATTGTCTCAGCTAGTAGATGAACAATTCTCAATATGTATCCCAAAATATAGACGTCATATCCTTGCCAGCCTATTATTGTGTATTTGAACGCTTTGGACTGCATTCGATCTCGGATCTCCAGACGCAGATGCTCTTTTCGGCTCTTGCGTGCCGTGATGTATCTTTATTTATGGATGACACCAAATTATATGCTTCGAACATGAAACAATTGGATGATCTGCTGAAAACTGTTAGTATGTTCTCGGCAGATATTCATATGAAATTCGGAATGGAAAAATGTAAGACCCTGAACATTCAAAGAGGGAAAGTCAAAGATGGTGAAACACTGCTTCCAAATGGTGATAATGTAACAGTCCGATTTCTCGAATTAATCATCTATATCTTTTAAACTCAGTTTTCATAATTTTATTAATAAATTGAAGTTATATCCGTGAGGTGTCGCTGCTATTGATTTAGGTAGTTCACCGGTTCATTGTGAAGTCAGTACTTGTAAGAAGATTATTTTCTCGTTTCTGTGGGAGAACGGAAAACAGTAACTCATTCTATATTTCGTTTCCACTTTATTGTTGTGAAGGTGTTGTGAAGAGAATAATTTTGCTTTTTATTAGTTTTTTTTTTGAAAATCAATAGTGTTTTTATAGAACCGAGTCTATATTAGTTCGGAATTCATTAGATTCTCTCTTTTCCATTTAGAAATCGTCGGAATCGTTTGTAATTTTATTGGAGCTGTGTTGTAGCGATAGGAGTGAATAATTTTCAGTAATAGAAATTAAGTATTCTTTGATTTTCTGGATGAATTCCAATCGTCTGAGGCGTTATAAGTAGTCGGAGATTTAGCAGGATTTCCTCGACAACTAATTCAATTAGAAAGTGGAGAGATTTCGATTTTTTTTATATTAACCTAGATCGATATCTGCTATTCCAAGGGTAAGTCAAATTAATTCTGTTCATTTTAAAAATACTTATTCGAGAGATATGGTATTGTTATAGATTTTTTTCCACAGTCAAGATATTTGAGTTTTCATCTTTATGCCAAACCTTGATATCTTACGACTAGGGTAATCACGTCTTTAGGGAACAAGTCTTGCCACCTAGGGCAGTCACCTTGCGAACGATATTCAGCCAATCAAGTAATCTGTAAGCTGTAAGATACAGGAATACCAGAAAACTGATGTAAAACACCAAATCCAATCATCGTGGGAATCAATCTCATTCCTAAAAAGCTGAGTGTTTCTCTTTATGATCAAATTCTTTTCTTCTATCTTCGTTAATTGTTGACTGAGCTCTATCAATTTGTTGAAAAGCTCAGATTGTTTTAAATTGAGAATTTGTACTATGTAATTTGAATTAATTTCCTCTGAGACTCCTTTTTTATTGTAATTGGTTAAACTTTTTAGTTGAGTTTTTTTGTATAAGTTACCTTGATTAGAGTAAATTATTAATCAGTTACTGTGGTTTAAGAACAATTGATTGTCATCGAACCAATTTTTTCAGAAGAATTTGAGCTATGTTTGTTGTTCCAGTAATAGATGTATCAGCATATAATGAAGTATCGTCATCAGCAAACATGGTCAAACTACCAAGCCTGTTCGAAATATCTGGCATATCATTCACGAACAGTAAAATAAGAAGCATACCCAGGACTGATCCCTGAGGAACACCACATGTAATATTTGCAATAGTAGATTCCGAAACATCCAAATCTACTAATTGGGCTCTATCAGAGAGATAAGATCTTAACAGTTTATGAATGGGTCCTCGGAAACAAAGACGGTATAATTTGTCTAATAACAAGCAATGTACATTAAGCCAAAGGCCTTACTGAGATCCATGAAAATAGCAACACATTTTTCATTCCCATTTATAGATTCATATAATTGATTTATGAAGTTTATAAAGGCTGTTTGAGTGGATCTACCTTTACGAAATCCATGTTGACAATTTGTAAGAATATTATAATTTTCAAGGAATAAAACCATTTTATTGAATAAAATAGCAAGCAAAAATGGGATGGTCCTGTAATTTTCTTCTAGTCTTTAATTGCCTTTCTTGAAAATCATTCGAATCCTGCCTACTTTTAGTATGGTTGGGAATATTTCTTTGATTTTTTAATCAACAGGATTAGAACTGGCAACAATAGGGTAGTGAATTTTTCAAGCAGAGTCATCATTTGTCAGCATCACTGGAATTTAAATTTTTAGCACTTTGAATAACGTTAAAACAGAGACTATATCTAACAAGATATTCAATTCTGATCAAAACGCAAAAACTGGTCAATTTTTGTTTCAAGGGGGACATCTTTTGGGGTACAAAACTTGCCTGAAATATCAACCCCCCGCGGGGGTTGCAATCCTTGAACATTTTGAATAGGGAAGATGGGTCGAGTGATGACTCAAAAAAAGCTGGTATCTTTGTCAACATTGCGTTGAACGAATTTCCATTTTAATTGAAAACAGTAAAAGATACAGGATGAGCAACTGAAAGATAGGAAAGACTATTTCCCTGAGACTATTCAAGTTTCAGTGAGGTAAAATGGAACAGATCCATGCTGATCAATGGCAGTCATCATCAAGTACCATCCTCATCTCGAATTTCAACCCCTGAAGGTGGGGTGACCACCCTTGAAAATTTGGAAGAGGGTGGATGGGTCGAGTAATAACTCGAAAGAAAGGTGTTATCTTTGTCTCCATTCCCGTGAAAGAATTTTCATTTTTGATTGAAAACTGTAGAAGATAATGAGTGAGCCACTGAAAAATAGAGAAGACTATGGCCCCAAGACTATTGGAGTTATTAGTGCCAAAAACTGGAATAGATTCATTTAGATCAAAGATGACAGCCTTTGATCTGTAATGAATCTGTTCCATTTTTTTGCACTAATACTTGAATAGCTCAGGGCTCTATTTCTCAGTAGCTCGCTCTGTATCTTCTATAGTTTTCATTCAAAAATAAAAATTCGTTCACGGGGATGCAGACAAAGATAATACCCTTCTTTCGAGGTATCACTCGACCCAAATTTTCAAGGGTGGTCACCCCTGCTCTAGGGGTTGAAATTCGAGATGAGGATGGTACTTGATGATGACTGCCATTGATCAGCATGGATCTGTTCCATTTTACTTCACTGAAACTTGAATAGTCTCAGGGAAATAGTCTTCCCTATCTTTGAGTTGCTCACCCTGTATCTTTTACAGTTTTCAATTAAAAATGGAAATTCGTTCAAGGCGATGTTGACAAAGATACTACCTTCCTTTTGAGTCATCTTCCCTATTCAAAATGTTCAAGGATTGCAACCCCCGCTTAGAGGGTTGATATTTCAGGCAAGTATTGTACCCCAAAAGATGTCCCCCTTGAAACAAAAATTAACATGTTTTTGCATTTTGATCAGAAATGAATATCTTGGTAGATATAGCCTCTGTTTAGTTTTCGTTGAAGCACCCTTTATAGTATATGCGTATGTATTTTCCATCGAAATTTAAACTGCAACGAACTCCCCATAGGGATAATTTTCTGAACGACCAGTATGGCCCGGATTATTCGCCCCTATTGAAATCTTCAAAAAATACCTGCTTTTATCATAATTAGTTTATCACTTCTTGTTTGCGCCGTTATTAATTTTATATCTAGTTTATATATACACACAACCAAATTTATATGGAATCACCCGATATTTTGAATATTACCTTTAGAAGTTTCGAAGGATTGTTAGGATAATAATAGATAGTAGAAATAAATTAAGGTTCATTTTAAGAAAGAAACAATAAAAAAAAATGGGAGACTGTTTCCGCGTGTAGCAAAAAAATTGAAAATTGTTTTCTCACGGAGTAGGTCTTTTTCTTCAACTTCAGTAGCTTGTATTACCTCCTCATGCCCTGATACAAGCCTGAATCGGTCTTGGTATGCTTTGGATTAGGTTATCGACCTACTCTGGGGCGATATTCTGCTACTCTTCTGTGGCGGCTTGGATGAGCTGTTGTGAGGTTCTTGGATTATCCTGGCGCGATTTAATTTTCCTTTTGGGACTCCCATAAATGTTCAATAGGATTCTGGTCTGGAGAGCAAGCAGGCCAGTTCCAAATAGCGATTCCTTTTGTTTCAAGATGATGTCGCGCGACATTGCTGGTATGCGGAGGAGTATTATCTTACATAAATGTAAAATCCTCACCGTGGGCACCTCGCCAGAGTCTCACTATGGACTCCAGCACTAGGTCTACGTAATTGCTAGTCGTTACACTCGCAGGAAACGAAATCAAATCTGATTTGCTTCCTAGCGTAATGTCACCCCAAAATATCACTGCTCTTTCGGTATTTCGGAATTTGTCTTGCTGCTAGGAGTCTAGCTTGTCTTCCACGACCCTTTAAAACCCGAATCCGGCGGTCGTTTGATCGAACACCAATTCTGGTGTCATCCAAAAAAAGAACATTTCGCCAATTCTCAATATTTCAATTTTGGTGCTCGATACACTAATTAAGTCTGTTAATTTTCGTTGTCTGGTTAGCTCTGAAACTCTTAAGGGCCTTCTGCTATATAAACCTCTTGAACGAAGTCTTAGACGTATAGTTTCGACTGATACACTGATTTCAAAACAAAAAGTTACTATATGCGAGATTTCGCAATCACATCGAAGAAAATTATTTTTCAAGGGACGATATTCATATGAAATTCGGAATGGAAAAATGTAAGACCCTGAACATTCAAAGAGGGAAAGTCAAAGATGGTGAAACACTGCTTCCAAATGGTGATAATGTAACAGTCCGATTTCTCGAATTAATCATCTATATCTTTTAAACTCAGTTTTCATAATTTTATTAATAAATTGAAGTTATATCCGTGAGGTGTCGCTGCTATTGATTTAGGTAGTTCACCGGTTCATTGTGAAGTCAGTACTTGTAAGAAGATTATTTTCTCGTTTCTGTGGGAGAACGGAAAACAGTAACTCATTCTATATTTCGTTTCCACTTTATTGTTGTGAAGGTGTTGTGAAGAGAATAATTTTGCTTTTATTAGTTTTTTTGAAAATCAATAGTGTTTTTATAGAACCGAGTCTATATTAGTTCGGAATTCATTAGATTCTCTCTTTTCCATTTAGAAATCGTCGGAATCGTTTGTAATTTTATTGGAGCTGTGTTGTAGCGATAGGAGTGAATAATTTTCAGTAATAGAAATTAAGTATTCTTTGATTTTCTGGACTCCAGCACTAGGTCTACGTAATTGCTAGTCGTTACACTCGCAGGAAACGAAATCAAATCTGATTTGCTTCCTAGCGTAATGTCACCCCAAAATATCACTGCTCTTTCGGTATTTCGGAATTTGTCTTGCTGCTAGGAGTCTAGCTTGTCTTCCACGACCCTTTAAAACCCGAATCCGGCGGTCGTTTGATCGAACACCAATTCTGGTGTCATCCAAAAAAAGAACATTTCGCCAATTCTCAATATTTCAATTTTGGTGCTCGATACACTAATTAAGTCTGTTAATTTTCGTTGTCTGGTTAGCTCTGAAACTCTTAAGGGCCTTCTGCTATATAAACCTCTTGAACGAAGTCTTAGACGTATAGTTTCGACTGATACACTGATTTCAAAACAAAAAGTTACTATATGCGAGATTTCGCAATCACATCGAAGAAAATTATTTTTCAAGGGACGATATTCAACCTTCCGTAGAATGTTAAATATCCTCCCTTGAAGGAGCTAATTTTCAGACCTACTTTTCATAATCACTGTTAACCAGGGCCACAGGGAAGTGGTACAGCACAGTCAGATGTCACGAATAAGAACAATGAACTGCAGTTTCGGTCTCGTTAGACCTCGTCAGCATTGTCTACCCATTCGTAACACAAGGCTATGCCGTTACCTACTCATAATAATTCGTTGGAGCGAAGGCAATAATGTATATATCACTGAGCCCCCCAACGAACCGAAACAGAGGCTAACTCACCAACGCCCCGCGAAACGGTGAAACCAAAGAGCAGATAAAACAGGAAAACGTTAATTGGCTACACTAGTTCGATAATATACCGCCATGCGACACTCACGAAGCGGCCGTCGAAGGACCGACGCTCCTCATTTCTATGTGGCTTACAACCAGGCATACACAAACATTTCAACGGTGATTATGAAGAGTAGATCGGAAAACTAGCTCATTCAAGGATATTTAACATTCTACGGAAGGTTGAATATCATCTCTGAAAAATAATTTTCTTCGATGTGATACACTGATGCCTATAGCTTCCAGAAATTGCTTTTGGAGTATGGGGTGCGACGCACTAGGGTCCCTTCTTGTAATTTGGAAAAAAAAGCGGTATTGTTCGTCAGAAGTGATCTTCCTTCGACTTCTTTTAGTCCTATTTTGCAGAGATTGTAGCTCCACGTATAGAGTCTAGGTTGTTGATATCACTCCCTATGATACCCACATTGTGGTCCCTATATCCCTCTGTGTCACCCGTTCTTCAACGAGAGAAATTATTCGACCCCTCAGCACATCGGACAGCCAACGTAAGGCATTTTCAATTATGATTATAGGCTTTTTTCTTATTCTTCTTCTTCTTTAAATAGGACGATGTCCTGTTTTTCTGTTACAGCCCCTGCTGCGAACCGGAGCTCCAGCACTCATGCCATCGCTTTTTCGGTCTTCTAGTGTTGGGTTTTTGTGTTTTTGCCCACTTCGCCATACGTTCGGGGCCCATTCTGTCTACGTGATCTCTCCATAGGCGTCGACGTGCTCTTGTCCATCTTACCATATCCTGGACACCTAGCTCCTTTAGCGTATCCTCATTCCTTATTCTATCTCTGCGTGTAATACCTCTCATAGCTCTTAGTGCTCTCATCTCTGTTGTCCGCATTAGTTGTTTTGTTTTTGTTGTCTCAGCTCTTGTCTCAACCGCATATGTCATCACGGGTCTCACATAGGTTTTATAGATTCGGACTTTGCTTTCTGTGCTTATGTACTTATTCCGCCAGATTACATCTCTCAGGAAGCCAGATATTCTCGATGCTTTCATTGTCTGCTGTTTTGCTTCTTGTAATAGTTGCCTATCGCTCGATACTTGTACTCCTAGGTATTTAAAGTGTGAAACTTGCTCTATTATATGATCGTTCACTACTAGTTTGCATCTAATTGGATCTTTCGCTATTACCATCGATTGGGTTTTCTGTGTTGATATTACCATGTTATATTTTTCTGCTGTTACTTTGAACTTTTGTAGTAGGCGTTGTAGGTCGTCCTCATTCTCGGCTATTAGTAAAGCATCATCTGCGTAGCACAGTACTCTCATAGTTTTGTTACCCATCCTATAGCCTTGGTTCATTTGGTTAACACCTGCTATTATTTCATCCATGATTAAATTAAATAGACATAGGCTGAGGCTGTCACCTTGTCTAATGCCTGCGTTAATTTTGATCTCGCTCGTAAGTCCCTGTGTAGTTTTTACTTTCGTCTTATTAAAGTTATTTAGTTCTTCGATTATGTTTATGTATTTATTGCTTAAGTTTTTATTTCTAAGGATTATAGGCTTTTTTGAATTTTGAAATTCACAGTTTCAAATTCCAGGGACGATTGAGTACAATATCCCGAACATGTGGTGATAATTCAACATTTCTCATAATACTATCCAGTTTTATTATAACAGGAAACTTCATTTTTCACAAGTAGTCAAAGATCCATGGTTAAAAACAATCAATAATGTGAAATACCGATGGTTCCATATGAATTTGGTTGTGTGTATGTATTTTCAACTCTCGTTCAATACTTGTTGACAGCTGAAGATGGTCGAGAGACCGAAATCCTGATTTGCAATAAATCTCTTGTGATAGTTCATACATACATACATATATAGTTTAATTTCGCATAAGCATCATGTTTCACATTTCCCTTTAAAAGAGCAAATTATCCTAAGAATACGCCTTCTTCGAGAGTGCTTTGCGTCGGCAATGAACTTCATTCATCAATCGACATTTATTCAAGTAATGTAATCCGCTTGAAAAGGAATTTGTAGATCTTTTTCTTGATAGATACCCCACACTGAACAATTACTTATCTTTTGTGTTCAATTTATATTCCTCTTTTTATTTATTTATGATTAGTTTCTTTAAAAATATTTTAAGTTCTTAAGTTCTTAGTGTTCTAATTCATATAGCGCTTAGTGGATACTGTTTTCAGGATTTTCGTATGTATTCTTTCACACATAATAAACAATAAACAATTTTTTGCTTTTGTTTTAATACTGTCAACGATGAGGAAGAGCTTGAAACCTCAGTAACAGTGATCTATTAATTGAGTTGATTTGTTTGTAATAAAACAGTAAAAATCCCTTCATCTTTTAATAATGCTCAAATACCAAATGGCCAAATCCATACGGTTACAAAGTTATCTAACTAAATGGACACCCCGTATATTTAACTCACTTCCGTTTCTATCCTCCATTTATAACTTTATGTTCTCAACTCGTTCCAAAGAAAAAAAACACTACAACGATGCTGTCAAGTTCGTGATCGCAGCAATTATAGCTAACCCATTTTTTAAAAGAATAGAAAATGTTAAGAAAAAATTTATTACATCGTAAACTTTGTTATAATTCATCATAAATTTCATTAGGTTTACGAGTTAATCCTAAATTTCGAAGTATATAGGTATACCGTGATCGAATTATTTATCAAACCATTGGGTTAATTATAACCGTGAATTTATAGGTCGTAAACTTTGTTGCCCATGGATATTTATTTTGAACAATAAATCGTACAAGCGAATAAGAGACGAGATCTTCCTCATACAAATAGCCATTCTGAAAATATGAATTTCACGAACTATTTCTGCTTCAATTGTGAAGTTCACAAGTTCAAATTGCCGCTTCTTCTTGATAAAGTTCCTACAAAAATTTGGAATCTTGAATATGGAGGAAGTTATTAGCAAATAACCTTGAAAAAAGGATGTTTACTTTTCTGAAAATAACTCAGGAACAGTGACGGCTAAAGGAAGAGAGGTGGCTATAGGTATATATGTATATTCTTTTGAAGAAGAGACGATTTACAATAATTATATTCACAATAAATACTTATAAACATCTTGACGGTGATTATGAAGAGTAGATCGGAAAACTAGCTCCTTCAAGGAAGGATATTTAACATTCAACGGAAGGTAGAATATTGTTCCTTGAATAATAATTTTCTTCGATGTGTCTACACATTGCGAAATCTCTCTTATAGTAACTTTTTGTTTGAGATGTTTGTGTATGCCTGGTTGTAAACCACATAGGAATGAAGAGCGTCGGTCCTTTTTTATCTGCTCTTTGTTTTCGCCGTTTCGCGGGGCGATGGTGAGGTAGCCTCTGTTTCGGTTCGTTGGAAGGTGCAGTGATAATTACATACTTGCGTTCTCTCCAACGAATTGAGATGAGTAGGTAACGGCATAATACAGATTGTTGAAGGCTTCTATACTGACCTGTATTTGTCTAAGAAACCCAAACCTGAAACAACGAATCTTAGTAACATAATGTCGGTTCCAAGGACATGCCTGAGATTAACATTGATGAAATACAACTAGCCCTCAACCAGATGAAAAACGGCCGGGCACCAGGCGAAGATAACATTACAAGCGAAATGCTAAAATTGGGAGGACAGGTCACTTTGGAAGCAATAAAAATATTACTAAATAAATGCCTAACAGAAGGTAGTGTTCCGGAAGGATGGAACAATGCACACGTTGTGTTGTTGTACAAAAAAGGTGACAAATTTAAGATAGATAATTACCGACCTATTAGCCTTTTACCACACCCTTATAAATTGTTATCAAAAATTATCACAAACAGATTGACAAACAAATTTGACAGCTATCAACCGGCAGAACAAGCAGGGTTTCGCAGAGGATATAGCACAACAGAACACCTACAAACTCTTCGTACACTTATTGAAAAATGTCACGAATACAAAGTGCCAATACACCTAGCCTTTGTAGACTATAACAAAGCCTTCGATTCTATAGAACTGTGGGCAGTAATTCAAGCCCTCGATAATGCTAGAATAGATTCGAGATATAGAAACATCCTACAGAATATATATGAACGAGCGACTATTCAGGTGAGACTAGACGATGACATGCAAACCAAAAAAATCCCGATAAATAGGGGCGTGAGACAAGGCGATGTGATATCGCCAAAATTGTTCACACTTGCAATGGAGGACGTGTTTAAGAAGTTGGAATGGGATAGAAAAGGTATAAATGTGGATGGAAAATTCTGAACCATCTCCGGTTTGCAGATGATATAGTTCTAATAAGCGATAACCTAGAACAACTCCACGAAATGATGCTAGAACTCAAAAGAACATCGGAAGAAGTAGGATTGGAAATGAATCTGACAAAAACTAAAATAATGACAACGGAGGACGCAATATTGGAAGTCGACGGCAATGTTATAGAGAAAGTGAATGAATATCTATACCTTGGACACACTATAAAGATAGGTAAAGACAATCAAACTGCAGAATTGTCAAGAAGAATAAGAATGACTTGGGCTGCTGTTGGAAAACTAGGATTTGTCTTGAAAAACAAACAAATCCCCATTAACATCAAAAGAAAAGTTTTTAATATGTGCGTTCTCCCAGTGTTAACGTATGGCATGGAAACCATGACTCTCACAATAAGATCTGCTAACAAACTTAGAACCACACAACGCGCAATTGAAAGAACTATGCTTGGAGTGAGCCTGCGGGATCACATACGTAATGAAGAAATAAGAAGGAGAACAGGCGTAGAGGACGTAATCACGAGAATAGCTGCATTGAAGTGGAGATGGGTTGGACATGTAGCAAGACAACATGATGTAAAATGGACTAAGCGAATAACTCAATGGAGATCACGCTTATACAAAAGGGGAGTGGGGCGCCCCCAGAGAAGGTGGCTGGATGACATAAAGGAAAAAGTAGGAAGAGGATGGTATAGTATAGCACAGGACAGAGAGAGATGGAAGCTAGAAGGGGAGGCCTATGTTCAGGAGTGGACAGAGAAGGGCTCAAAAAAAAAATAAGAAGAAGGTAACGGCATAGCCTGGTGTTACGATTGAGTAGACAATGCTGACGAGGTCAAACGAGACCAAAACTGCAGTCCATTGTTCCTATTCGTGACATCTGACCGTGCTGTGCCAGTGCTCTGTGGCCCCGGTTGACGGTGATTATGAAGAGTAGATCGGAAAACTAGCTCCTTCAAGGAAGGATATTTAACATTCTACGGAAGGTTGAATATTGTTCCTTGAATAATAATTTTCTTCGATAAATGCTTTTATCTATAATTTTGCTATAGGTAAGGTAAAACTATTGAAACCTCGAACTTTCAGATTTCACTTTCATAGAGATAAGTGAGGGTAACTAGTGACGGATTATTAAATCGCAATAGTGAATATTATTGGCCTGTCGTTAATCCCCATCAGGAAGTGATTCAGTATCAATGTTTGTTGAGTTTTAATGAAATATCGTGTTTTGGTGTGCGATTTTCGACAGAAATTTTCGTTATTGCGTTCACTATGATATAATAAATGAGGCTTTAGTCGGAGGTGCTTTGTATTAAATTCCTTTGGCTCAAAGAAGGGTAGTATATTTCCAGTATGTTGGTGCACAGCACATCAGACAAAAAATGCCTCAGGACTTGTACACCGGTCTTTTGAGGATGACCAGTGAGATGGCCACCTCGTTTACTAGATATAATCCCGTTATATATTTCCTCTGCTGTTGTCAAGGATTCATTGAATTCAGAAACGTTTTGATATATTTGACTTAAAGCAATGTTTGATCCTTTTCGTTGCACTATCTTGTCTATGACTTCATGGTTAAAATCGTTGTTATGTGCTATAGTTTTGATGATTTCAATTTCAAAGTGTAGGTTTTCGGATGAAAGGGGCAAAGAGAAAGTTCCGTTTATCATTTATGCGGACATTTTATGCGATTGGGGGTGGTTAAAGTCTATAGGTTTACATATATCTGTGCAACTGGGTTTTCTATGTATATTGAAGGTGCTTCTATTGTTTGAATGTAATATTGATAAATCTAAGAATGATATTTGCTTATTAGTTTCTTTTTCGACTTCAAATTTTATTTTGGGATGGATACCATTTACGAGGCTTAGAAATTTATCAAATTATCTAGATGTGTCATTAACGCAGATAAGTATATCATCTAGCTAGCTGTGCCAAAAATGTATTTCGATTGGTAAATTCTTATGCATCTCTAAAATGCTGAAAAAATTCAGGACTGGTGACTCTGCAGGCCGGAGTAAAACATTGAGGAAGTGCATTTTTATGCATGAATGGAGAGTTATCCCCAATTTCTGCATCATATGCGTGCTCAGAGAGTTAAAAAATCTGATTAAGGTGAAAATTTTCAATCAGAGAGATGCTAAACAAAACGATATCAGATTTGCTATTAAAATCCTCCCCAAACCATCACGATACCTCCTATGTAGCTATATTATCTTGGACTTCTTATCAAGCTATGCGAAATTGATTTTATACAATCTATAACCTACTGTTCTTATTGAAATATACAGCTATTTGTCTGTTTAAACCTTAAAACTCACAAGATTATCATTAATATGTTTTGTGCTAACTTCTTATTCATTATAGAAAAATTTCTGCTAATAAGGTGATCCCATGGGAAGTCCTGAGTTTTGTATGAAAATGTTGATTCAAATTAGAAATAATTTTGCGACAAACAGGTCTCTAACAAATGAAATTCATTTATAATATGTGGTGAAATATAATTTTGTTCAAAGTTTCTTTTTATTAGAGGTAGAAATTCATTTGTTGCAATTTTTGGATACATATTTTTTGTTTCAAGAAAGACAAATTTAAAATCAGAAGTTTTAAGTGTAGAAAGTTTATCTATCAGGTCTATACAGTTTGAAATGATTATTGCGGATGAAAGTTAGTGAGTTCAATGAATTTGACGAACCAGCAGAACAAATTTATGTATTTAGCATGATCAGAACCCAACAGAGCAATATGTGAACTCAATGGTAGCAACTCAACTAAACGACCTAAACTACCCAAACTCAAGATGAACAAGAACACCAATATCATCCTAGCAAGCATAAACTCAGTGTTTGAAGAATACACTGACCAGAATACCTTGGAGAAAATTCACACTTTGATTTACTGTGGAGTGGTAGCGGTTCTTCGACTACACAAACAACAAGTCTCCACAACTCTGATTCGATCCGAGCCAAAAAGCGTCAGAAAACCACCATGGCAAAAACGACTGGAGTAATATTGACAATATTAAAACTGAGATCGGTCGCTTCACAGAATTCCTGAGAAACAAAATGCCGTCAAGGCGCTTGAAATCCCATATACGCAAAATTCATAAAAAAAATTGTACGAACACAAAATACCCTGATCACAAACAACATATCGACGTATATATGGACACTTTAGAGCAGAAACTCCAAGCAAAAGCAAAGAGGCTCTCAAGATACATCAAGTGTACTGAAAGGAAACATCAAAATCAAAGGTTCCTCCAAAGCGCAGCTAATTTTCTTAAGGGAAATAACAACACTGCGAACAACAATAATAGAGAAGTATCTGATGCATAGTTCTTGACCCATTATTGGAAATAGTTATGGTCGCACCCCGAAGAACACAATAAAGATGCGGAATGGATCACGAATGAAAAACAACGCCTTGATATCAAACATATGGACTTCGAAGGAATAACGGAGGAAGAAATCACAACAGTAGTTAAAGCGACCATCAATTGGAAGGCCATAGGTATAGATAATATCTACAACTTCTGGTATAAGAAGATTGATAAGCTCCATGAAGCCCTAGCGAAACAGCTCACGTATGTTTTTCAACATCCCAGAAAAACACCCACTTTCCTAACACAAGGCTTAACATATATGCTACCTAAGAGCGATAGAACACAGGATCTCAACATAGGCCAATCACTCGCCTGCCAACACTCTACAAAATACTCACCTCATGCATGTCCAATCGAATATACCAACACCTAGACGACAACAATATTTTAGTTGCGGAGCAGAAAGGATGCAGAAAGAAACACCACGGGTGCAAGGAACAATTCATCATCGATTCTGTGATAATGAAACAGGCACACGTAATGCATCGAAATGTTCATTCAGCTTTTCTCGATTATCTGAAGGCATTCGATGGTACCACCCATTCTTGGCTTGTCGAAGTATTGCAAATATACAAAATTCATCCAGCCCTGATAGAATTCTTGAAGACAACAATGACACCCTGGCGCACGTCTCTCCAGGTTAACATGAACAATAAGTTAATTAAAACCGACGAGGTACCCATACGTCATGGAATATTTCAAGGAAACTCTTTGAGTCTACTATAGTTCTGTTCAGCTATGAACCCATTGTCCTCAATGCTTTATAGAACAGGATACGGATTTAGGATAAAAACACTGAACATTCAAAGAGGGAAAGTCATAGATGGTGAAGCACAACTTCCAAACGGTGATATTATACAGTACATGAGGGATGGCGAAACATACAAATATCTAGGATACCAACAAGCCAGATTGCTAGACCAAAAAGAGTCAAAGGAGAAGATTTCTTCAGAATACAGTCAGCGTCTGAAGGATGTGCTGAAGTCAATGTTGAACTCGGGGAATCTAGTCAAGGCAATTAACACCTACGCCTTTCCAGTGTTGCTTTACTCATTTGGAATAATTAGATGGACTAAGACAGAACTGGATGATATTCGAAGGCAGACCCGAACGATGCTGACAAAGTTCAACAATCATCATCCAAAATCGTCTGTGATACGAACAACTTTGAAGCGGAAAGAAGGAGGACGCGGATTAATAGATGTTGTCAATTTACACACTGAACAGATAAAAAATCTCTTCCCTGCAAAAGCTCTCACTTTTGACCTCCATAGAGTAGTATCCTTGGCTGATAAGGGATATACACCTCTAAATCTTGCTTCCAGAGATGACCTGCTGAATCTACCGTTCCTATCAGATATTGAAAAACAAGAGCAATGGTCAAGAAAGGAATTGCATGGACGACATCACCATGAGATTAATCAACCGCACATCGACAAAGAAGCCTCTGAGTTTTGAAAACACTGTTAATGTTCGCAGCATTTCCGAAAAAATGATTCTATACCTCAATTTTGACTGCTTGATATATAATTTTAAGTGATGCTGTATTCAAATATTTACGTAGAACTTCTAGTGAGTAACAAACAGAACTCGACCTACTTCTTAGTTCCGCAGTGTGTCTATCGCAGCTTAGTTTTTCATCGATATACATGCCAAGAGAAGCGTAGACTTACCTCAGAAGGCCCAATATTGAGCTGTTTTGGTGTGTCAAAACCTACGTGACTTGTCTTGAAGAAAACAGCCTGCCTTTCAGGATTTATGGAGAGTAGATTTTTGAGGAACCAATTTTTCGAGTATTGTATTGTTGTTTCGGCTAGTTTCTGTGCTTCGGGATATGTTTCAGTTCTGACCAGCAAGTTCGTTTCATCAGCATAAGTTATAATGAAGACTGAGGAGTCTATAGCAATGATGTCTTCCAAATCACTCAGCAATAGGATAAAGAGAAAGGACCCAAGGATATTCCCCTGTGGTACTCCCAACTCAACATGCGCGGCATCCGAGCAGATTTGATTACCATTATCTGTAATAGACACTCTTTGTGTCCTGTCAAGAAAATACGATTTGAACCATTTCAGAGAAGCATTCCTTATTTAATTATAATATATATTAATATAATTAATGATTTTAAAAGTAAAGTTCCTTGCAGTGGCCATTACTTATCCTAGGAGGTTCATCTAAAATCAATCAGACAAAAAATTTAGTTTTGCTAATAGATAATCTAGTGCCTGATGATGACATGATGATGGCGACCTCAAGAAAATTTTGTACAGATTTTCGAGAAAAAACCAAAAGTTAATTGTTTATAAGCAATCGAAATTGAAAGAAAAAGAATCATGTCATGTGTAATGAAAATAAACATTGTAGAAATCAGACAGTCTTTCATTTTATTCATATTAATATTTACTTAGGTTAAATTCATACTCAATTCCTTCAAAACTTAGTTCGGATATAACTTCATTACTGCTTATACATTTGTATAGTTGAAATTCTCCACAGAGCATCAAAAAGATAATCTGGCAGCAAGTGGATTGAAGACACAGAGAATTAAACCGAACAAATGCTTCCACATTACGTTACTCTAATTCGCTCCAATTCTTCTACCGATTTCTTTTCGTCTTACAGTTTTATGGAGTGCTAAGGCGTTCGTATTTGTTTCGTACTTTATTATGATAATTCCATTTTCTACAGGAAATGAGAAATTAATATGCATATCCAAGTTAGCTATTGATAGCGACGATAATATACAACGTCATGCGAAATCGTTGATGTTTCATAGAATTAAGTTATGAAGATTGGGGCATAAATATTACTCATCTTACCCACGATCTTTACCATTATTGAGTGTTTATAGTGGACAATTAGTTTTGTATAGATATTTTAGATTTTGTTGCCTGAAATTAAATTAGGTTAGCTGCTTTATTCCGTAAGTTGAAATAGATTACGTCCAACGAGGATTATGGTTGTGTAAAAGAACATGCATGGTGTTCTTTCTTAAACGTGCCAGCCTGTATATTTTTGATACTGTAGTGATTTGAAAATCATTGTGGCCTTAATCATTCAGGATTTGTCAATAGCATACGTGTTATATCTGGGTTTGTGCAATTTGATTAGATTAATTAGATTATGAAGTGCTGCTTTGAGCATCAGATCTGCGAAGGTAAAATTTGGACATTGCAGCCATTCTTTCATTTCTTCTTTTCGGGAAGCCATGTTCGGGTGTTTTTCTGTTTGCACATTGTGATATGGGGCGTTATCGATCACTAACATTTTTTTTGGTGGTAGATTTGGAATAAGTTTTTCTCTCAACCATTTGTTGTAGTTTGCGAAATTCATATCACCGTGATAATCACCGGTTCTACTATTCGACTTGGCTAATATGCGTTTCGTACGAATCCATATTCACTACAGGCTTTCAAAATTATCAGTATTGGTCCTTTTAAAACAGGCTGACGTAAGCCGTCGTTTGTCTCGTCACTCCATGCCTTCTTGTGTATATGGGAGGAATGAATATAAATGTTTCGTCCATGTGAATTATTGGTCTCTTTTATTGACGGTATCGTTTGATGCTTCTTAAATAATTCAAACGTAGTTGCTGTATAGTAAGGTAGCTTTCTATTCGTTTTCGTCTTATTCCAACGGAACCCCAATCTGTTCAAAACTTTTCGAATGCTCTCTCGTGATCCTGCATATTCATTCTCATCGACGAACTCTCGATGGGTTCGCTTTAATGTGGGTACGATTTTATCGACGACGTAATAATTGAGACAAACGTACGAAGCAGAGCTCTTTCGAAGTCATTGAGATCTGTGTTCTTCGCTGATTTTCTTCTCTTTTGATCGGGAGTTGTAAAGTTGTTATTTTCGCCATCTTCAATCTTCTTCAAAGAAATTACAGGTTCATTCTGTATACCTTCTGGTTTCATGAAATGAATGACATTCGCAATTATTTCTCTGGATTGCCCACTCAATTTTTTCCCTTTTAAATTGAAAACGAACTCCAACCTCACCAAAACTTAGAAATATTGAAATGAAATTTGCAAGTCCTGTTTGCTTGGCTCTTCTTAAAGCTTCAAAGGTTCATTGACAACTGTGCTCTTGGCCACGTGACCGGCAAAGTTAACGCGCAACAAGGGGAGGGGCTATTTATCCCGCACAAATGTTCTTGTTGACTCGTACAGGAACTCAACTTAATGGGAGGAATATCTAAACAGGATTGCCTGCTTTTGAGAACTATAAAGATTAGGTAATTGTGATGAATTAAGGTCTAATTGACTATCAAGTAGATTTCAGGTTTTCATTCATTGATTTCTAATGCTTCCCATAGATTGCAGTTCCAGATCACGCTCCATATCGCAATGATAGTTCGACACTACGATTTCGAAACAATTGAGCAAACACTGACTTCTGATTTAGAAATTCTGAAGATTTTCTTCAAAAAATGGCGTTTATGTCCAAATCCTTCGAAAACAAAAGTTTCTTTTTTCATCTGAATAATCATGAGAAGGATAGGGAACTAAGAGTATTCTTCAATCAATCACTATTAACTTATAGTTTCACTCTAACATATCTTGGTGTAAAGCTTGATCGTTCTTTGACTTTCAAATTTCATATTGATAAATTATGTCAGAAGTTAATAGTATGTTGTTCAAATGGAATACTGTAGAAAGTCCAGCATGTGAATGTAGCGCAGCTGAACAAACAATAAGACATTTAGTCTTACCATTTTACGGGTGGTTTTCAAGAAATTCATTCCGTTTCAGATAATTACATTAACTAGGTAGAGAACTTTAAGTCTATATAGAGATTAGTTTTTGCTCCCCCAGTGTTTTTTTCCATGGTGTATGTTGATAAGGCAAGAGCTACACCCATGTAGGACTTCATTCCCAAAAGGTGTATGAGATGTTTCCTGTTGAAAAACAGAGGAGCATTAGTTTAGTTCTTAGATTCAAGTGAGTTTGGACATATAAGAGTTTGGTAAGTTTTGATGAAATATTTTTCTGTTGTTTTTCTTTTTCCATTGTTCAGATTTTTTCTGTCCCAACCCCCCTTCCATTTCACCCTTGTCTTCGTGAAGAAGTCCCGGAAATCATGGAGTGCAAGATGACAATGAGAGAATGAAGCTACTAAGCAGAAAAATTTTTAGTGCTCTTTTTGTACACACGACACTGACACACCATAAACAGACAAGCTATTGATAGTGCAATAGTGACAGGGAAACGAGTTTTTTCCACAGGTTTTTTCACTCGTTTACTGAATCATACGCAAGATAGTATGGTTACCCTGTTACATTTTTCTGTGTTCACACTTTAGGGGTAATCGTAGTAGGCATGATGCGAGTATAGATGCCTGATTGAGGAACGGACATGGTCTGTTCTATTTCTTCGCTTGTTTTTTACGATTGTGTTTTTTCTGACACACACACATCTAACTTCTTCTTTTGAACTAGTGGTTATTCATTTCTGATCTGACAATGGTTACCATGGTACCATGGTTAATGAGGTTTTCTCTCAATTCACTGAAGATACTTTTATGATTTCTAAATTGGTAGTGAAAAAAATTTTCAAGCCATTATTATAATGAGACCACTGAACATATTTAAGCTATTTGAATCATTCCCAGTGAATTCAATGAATGGACATAAAGGTACTAGATAAAATCAGGAAAAAGTTATACAATTTTCGGTTTTTCACGAAAACACGTACTCGATGGAAAAATTAGCGCATATGTGATATATTTTTGAAAAAAAAAAAAACTCAATTCAACGAAATCAAATTCACCTATAAAACATAATTATAAAATTGCGAGTTTGCATTATAACTCAAAAACCGTTGGATAAAAATTCCGCACGTGGTTCGATTTTACGTAAAAAAAGTTTCAAATCTACTTTTACGTATGTCTAAATACAACCCGGATATTAGTAGTCGACCGATTCTGAAATTTTCCAAATAACTTGAAAACGAAAGAAACTAGCTTGAGTCTATTTGTGGCAGGGAATTCTGCACAAAAAAGAGCACAATACTTTATACAACTCAGGACTCACAGGTCTGTTCATCATTATCATCATCATCCTCCAGCCTGTTGTGTCCACTGCTGGACGTAGGCCTCCATTAACCGCATCCAATGTGTCCTATCTTGGACTTCTCTCATTCAATGACCAGCGATTCTTTTAATGTCATCGCTCCAGCGAGTTGGGGGTCTTCCTCTACTTCTTTTATCTCCTCTTCGTCGCCAGTTCAATATTTTTATAGATCATCTTTCGTCTTCGAACCGTTTAACATGTCCCGCCCATTTCCATTTTAGCGTTGTAATTCGTTCTATGACGTCTTCAACCTTTCGTTCTTCGTCTTATCTCTGTGTTTCTTACCCTATCTTGAATTTTTATTCCCAGCATGGCCCTCGCCATTTTCCGTTTGGTTACCTCCAATTTGTGAACAGTATTTCTATATATATATATATATATATATATATATATATATATATATATATAATGTTAGTTTTTTGACCGTGTTTTTGTATATAAAATTGATATAATTGTAAATGTACATTGGGCAAACACAACAATGGATGAAGCAGAGAACTACGCAGCACAAAAGTGATTGTCGTATCGCAAAAAACTCATGTGCATTAGTTAACCATCATTTGACCAGTGGGCATGATTTTGATTTCAATAATGTTAAGATCCTTGAAAGAGTCAAGAATTATAAGAGTCGTTGTTTCTTAGAAATGGTTAATATTAAAAAAAATAGAGATTCTATAAATTACAGGTGTGATATAAATAATTTGAGTGACATCTATTGTAACATTTTGGCAAAAAGTTAAACCTGTACTTCTAATTAGCTGGATAATTTTGGGTCACCATCTTCAGTAAATGTGTTGTTTTCTGCCAATTTATGCAGATGGAGACTCTGGTATGAACGTTTAGATTTTATTTTCTGTTTATCAGATTATGTCGAGAACTTGTTGTTGTAACTTACATGTCCTAGCCAAAGTGTGTTATGTTTTTTTTATTGAAGATTGTGAACATATAATGTAAGAAGAACGAAAGAAAAATTGTGATTGTGATTGATTTGCAATTTTGCTATTTATGTCTCCGTAATTTTATGTCTCATTTAATTCCTGAACGGGCAATATCTAGTAACTTGTAAGTAGTGTATTGTATGTCGTCAATTCTGGTGAGCAGTTTTATTTTTCTTATATTTTAGATCCTGATGAAGTCACGAATGCTGACGAAATATTGGTAATAAGTAAAGAAGATATGTGAGAAAACAATTCGTTTTCCTGTCCCTAGACCGCTACCCGATATATATATATATATATATATATATATATATATATATATATATATATATATATATATATATATATATATATATATATATATATATATATATATATATATATATATATATATACATTAGGGTTGTCCAACGAAAATTTAACACCTCTGATTTGAGGGGGAACAATTTTCTCGATTTGTTCATCCCCTACCGAGGTTAAACACAAGCCCCTGCTGTCGAATAGAGATGAGTGTTGCGATACCTCATTTTGAAGATCTTATCGAGTACTATCTGACCCTAAATTTTCTCTTCAAAATGTCCATCCTTACCGAAATGACAGCTAAGAAAGTGGAAGAATACTTAAATTTTTGATAAGTTTATTAAGTGCTGAAAGTGGGCACCATTCACTTACATGCAGTAAAATGAGTTTTGCTCAAATCGTTCACATTACTCAACATTTCTGGTTCAAATTGACGATATTCATTAATGCTCCGAATTCGCAAATCATCCACTGACTCATGTTGGGTAGCGTAGATCTTAGATTTCAGGTGTTCCCATAGAACAAAATTCAATGGCGTCAGATCAGGTGATTTATGTAGCCCACTCAATATGTCCTCTTCCTCCAATCCAGGCCTGAGGAAAATTATCAGCTAAGAACTGAAGCACAGGTTGAACGAAATGAGTTGGTGCGCCATCTTGTTGAAAAACGATCGTTTCATGGTCTTCTTCATTCTCCAATACTTGCACGATGTCTGAATAAAGTGATATTACTGGGTATAAAAAAATGGCCGATGATGATATTTCCATAAATAACCGCCCAAACATTTGAATTTTGGGGATGCTGAGTATGCTCTTCTCGACATAATCTTGGATTTTCATCTGAGCAGTACCAACAGTTATGCCTGTTTAGTGCGCCGTTAAGGTGAAATGAACAATCATCCGAAAAACAGTTATGGAATATGTAGTTTGGATTATTGTTAATAATTTCACTGACCACTTCACAGAACATGAGTCGGCGATCCAAATCATTTTCATTCAGTTCCTGAACCAATCGAATCGTAAAAGAATGAAACCTATGTTTTCTTAAAATTCTCATGATGATTGTGCTTGAAACACCAGACACATTGGACGATTTCCTAGTACTAAGGATCGGATCCATCGGTAGGTGACCTAAGATAGCCACTCCCCTTGCTTCGTCTCCTTCATACACCCTCTTTTTGTTGCCGACTGAACCAGTTGCGTCAAATTTAGCAACCAGTTGCACAACGTAAGCAGCGGATACATTTTTTTCAGGATGTCGATCGTTAAATGGAGCCGTTGTTAATCGCACGAAGTCGTCTTTTGTGAAAAATCATCTCATCATTTCCACCCTTTCTTCTATGGTATACACCATTTTAATGCTACTACAAATTCACAATTGCTTTGGCACAGTTTCAACGTACCTGCACATTCACGACAGACTTACGAGAGACTAAGGTAAATAAAACGCATGGTCTGTCTACTTTTTCGAACGAAAAATTAACAAATAAATGAAAACATTGCATACCTCGAGGTAAATTCAACATAAGCTAACCATACACCAGCCTTCTTTACTGCATGAAATTAAATGGTGCCCGTTTTCAGCACTTAATGAACTAATCACAAAAGTAAGTAGTCTTCCACTTTTTTAGCTGCCATTTCGTTAACGTTGAGAAACTTGAAGCGAAAAGTTAGGGTTAGATAGTACTCGATAAGATCTTCAAAATGAGGTATCGCAACATCCCTCATCCTTACTCAAAATCAGACAGTTGTGCTCAATCCCGTTAAGGAAGTGAAGTTTCCCACGAATCAGAAATCGACGGGTCCAAGCGATTCTCCATTATTTCTTTTTAAACCGGAAAATGGAGGTGTTTAGTTTACGTTGGACCACCTATATATATATATATATATATATATATATATATATATATATATATATATATATATATATATATATATATTTTTCCTAGTTCCTCATAGTTTCTCATCAAAAATGTCAAGATGTGGAAGCTTCAGGCTTCTCTAGTTATATCTGTAAATGGACACACCCTCCAAACAAAGATCTATCAATGAAAACAATGGATTGATTATCGATGGGTATAAGGCATTCAGTATGTGGGTTTCAGTCAAGGAAGAAGATTCGATTAAAACGTTGAATTGTCTTCTGCCTAGCAGCGAGATGTCCATATTGGACATAATAAGGAGTAGACACGAGCGTCACCCCTTTATAAGGTTACCGTGAACATTCCATCTAAAATTTAATGTATTTCTTTCAGTGATAAGATTTATGAAATGATCACTATGCAAACCAAATCGAATCAATGCCTGGCCAAGTGTTTTCTGGCCCATTATTCATAGTTAAATTCCATAAATTTGCAGGAATTAAAATAATAATAAGATATTAAGTGCCCACGGCAATCACGTTCACATTGTGTTGACTTTGCCAACATATTAACATAGGCTATAGGAGACCTATTGTTTCCTATTGATTGTTTCGACTGGAGACACTTACTTCTTGAGGCGAATATTGGAATCTGGTTGTTGAATTTTTGTTTACTAATTTATAGAAGTAAAAAATTAACTTTAAAGTTTTATTATATCCACGACATTTCACGACACTGTTGCTTCATCAGAAAAAAGAAATTAATGCCCAGAATCGAAAATTCAAATTTATTCAGAAGAATTAAATATAAAGAAGGCTTATTTTTCCAATAATCCACCGGCACGGAGAAATCCTTGAGAACAATGTAAATGAGAATGGTGCAGTTTAAGATCTTCATTCGCGGGGTATATGATGCGTAAATATGCCAGGAATACAAGAACCGTTAATATGGAAAGGTAATTTATATAGAATTATGCGGGATACGTTCTGAGACGACCCAGAACCAGGGTCTATATTTTTTGTTCATTTGCTGAAACTATCCATTTATTTCTTGATTTTTATCTAATTGAATTTTATTATTATTTGTGAATACTGTATTGTGCAGATCTACCTGCATACCATTGCATATGGTTTATCTGAATTCAAAATTACAGTGGAAAGAAGGTTATTTGCCAGAACGATTCAATAATTTTTATTTTGAATTCTCAATGTAGTGAAATATTACGTATTTTTAAAGCGTATATATCCAGACGAAGGAATTCATCTAAACTCAGATAAGAAATTCAGCGAAAACAAGATTCGACTTTATTACCTATAGCTATTAAATGCCCTTTCGTATCCACAATCACAAACATCGCCTGGTATTTTCTGAAACAGCCATTTCCACGTCGCGACGAAGGAACGCCACGATAGCGACGTTAGGGGATTATTAGGCAGTTATTTTTTCTTCAGATGTGCAGTTACTCATATTATTCTGTTATTCATTTTCGAATATCATTTGAGTGAATCAGAAATCAAAGTAAAGTTATTTAATTATACGTAACGTGAGATCAGATCACCTTCTAAACCTTTCCTAGACCTCCACGCACATTTCAAGACCAAGATGAGATAATTCCGTTCGAGTTTTAGCGAGACTATGTACAATTGAATAAAAAGTGTCAATGAACATTTCTCTCCGTCCGTGGTCTATTATCGTACATCGATTATTGTGGGATTCCCCCGTTGAAGTAAATGACTTAAACGGGGAAACTCCGAATCCCACGATAATCGATGTAGGGTGTTGCCAACTTTTGAACGCACGCTATACGCAGGAAAAAAAGAAATTGCTTTTGTTGGGAGGCCCCGTATAATTGATACGGCAGATACGACGGTAGCTATGCCCCTGTCATTATGTTACTATGCACTCTCGCATTATGTTTCTTGAAAAAGAAGTCTTAATCGATAAGATGAACAAAACGCACTACATGTTAGCTTAAAATCTCGTTCACTTGCAGGTGACTTGTGTTTTTGAAAATTCCTCTTCTTCTTAAGGTGCTTCTTCTAACGAAGATCCGTGATCATCAGGGCAATCTTCACTTTGGAGGCCGCAGCTCTGAACAGGGACTTCGTACTCTGGTTGAACCACTGTCGTAGGTTCATGAGCCAAGATGTTCTTCTTCTGCCAGGCGCTCGTCTTCCTTGGATCTTGCCTAGAATGATGGGATGAAGCAGTTTCTATTCTTTATTTCTCATAATGTGGTCGAAGCATTGGAGTTCCCTCGTCTTTACAGTGGTGAGTAGTTGAGCGTCGCTGTTTACTCTTAGGAGAACTTTAGCGTTGGTCACGTGGTCTCCCCATGAGATGCGGTACACCCACACCTCAAATGCAGCTATTTTATTCTAAACACATTGAGTTATAGTCCAGCCTTCTACTCGATTCAGCACAACGGGAAAGACGCAACAGCAAACCATCCGCAGACGCAAGTCGAGACTGAGATCTCTGTTCTTGAGCAGGCTCATCATCTTCACAGACAGCTCTTGCCTGTTTGGTTCTGCTTTGTATTTCGATTTTCATCTCCCATTTGCTGGTAACTAGGCAGCCAAGACGAGTACCGCCCAATTTGTTATCCATCCAGCTGTAGTGCAGCCGGTACTTCATCTCTATTATCAATTACCATAAACCTCGTCTTTTTGACATTTATTTGAATACCATACTTTCTGCTGGCAACAGATACTCGGTCTATTAGCTGTTGTAGACCTTCTGCCGACGAGCTAATGAACTATGTCATCTGCGTACTGATGTTGTTGACAAGTATTCAATTAACTGAAATTCCTTCAATCGCACACTCCAAAGACTCAGCCATTATTCTTTCCGAGTAGAGGTTGAGAATTTTACGATTTGGATGTCTCTTGTCTCATCACGAGTCCACGAGAATTGGCGCTACTTGATTCCAATACAAACTTGCAATAGTAAAATAAATTCTGTCTTCCACACCAACATCCTTCAGTATCCCGATGAGTGGTGTGTATCTGACTTTATCAAAGGCTTTTTCGTAGTCGATAAAACAGGTAAATACGTCGACGTTCATATCAAGGTTTCTCTGCAAGAGCACCTGCAAGCCAAACAGCGCATCTCTTGTCCCAAATCCGTTCCTGAAGCCAAATTGTTCGCTTGAGATGTGTTTTTCACATTGTCTGTATATTTTCTTAAGTATAATCTTGAGATATACTCAAAGACGTGCCTCATGATTTCAACCAATCCACTGGCAATTTGCCTTCTCTGTACACTTTGTTGAACAGTCTGGTGAGATATTTAACTGCTCCATCATCAAGCAGCTTCAGGACCTCTCCATGTACGTCTTCTGAGCCAGTGGCTTTTCCTTTGTTGTTTAATTGCATATCGAACTTCATCTTCCAGGATGTTTGTTCCCGTACTCGCTTCTTGCAAGCCGTGTGATTCTTCTCTCACATCATGGAAAAGCTGATGATTCCTCCAATATTCGCTTTTTGTCCTCGATCCCGTTGACAGTGTTGCCAAGTTGACCTTGAAGAACACTTATTTCTCTTCCTCGTTTTTTCCTTAGCGACTCTCGAATCTTTTTGTGGAGATTGAAGGAATCATGTCGTTCTTGCAGCTGTTCTAATTCTCGAAATTTTTTCCCTTATCTACGTTGCTTAGCTGCTCTGACTTTTCTTTGAATACATTTGTACGCATCTCGGTATTTCGTTCGGTCAACATTCAGACATTTTCTTCTCTCCTCCATAAGTCTTGAAATTTCGTTTGTCATCCACTCTTTGTGCGGCCTTCTTGCTGGTTTTATGTGTTGTTTACTTAACTCATTGATTATTCGTTCCACTTTCATCCACATCGATATCTTCAGAATTTCTTAGTGCATCATTGAAACTGCAGGCAATGTCTCCTGTAAGTCTGTTTTTCGTATCTTTCTCATACACTCGCCATATTTTCTTTTTAAAAATACGCCTGTCCAAACCTTCAGATATCTTTACTGAATAAACAGAATCTGAGCTCACTACCCTATAGGACGCATTTTCAATAGAAATCAATTCAATGGAGGTATTCTCAACTGGAACTGCAGGGAGCTAGAGGATGTGGCCCGTCTTTTGAGATAGAGTTCTGTTCTGCATGACGTTTTTTCACCTTTTCAGTATAAATGATAATGTTATGCATTGTGGAGCGTTGATTTTGTAAACTTCTAGAAGAGGAGAATTATTCTCCTGAAACACGTAGTCAAGTAAAGCGATCTTCGACAGTCAAAGCGATTTTTCCACCTTCCAAATCGATTCGCATGGTCATTTATTTCTTGGAATTGCGGCATAATGCTGGAAATTATCGTATGCAACACCAAGTCTTCGTTTTATTTCACGATAGCGCAAGCCATCTTGGGACAACATCTTGGCTTGATTTCTTTCATCGTGGTTGAGATTTCTTGAATTACATTCCATGATCAACAAATACCCCAACTCTACTCTCAACTCTCAACTCAACACTAATCAATAAGTTCTACAAAACATTGTATATGAGTTACATAGACAGGTGTTTTTCAAATAAATCAATCCTGAAAACACGATATCACAAAGATTAGTTTACATTCTGTGAAAAAAGAAGAAGATTATTATGAAAATCTGCTTAAAATGATTGACAACACTTTTTTGTTGCTAAGTTGGCACAACTGTTTTCTATACTGACGCGCGGTTTGAACGCGATCTGTCATTTAGTTTGCTAATTGGATAAAAATATGGAACAAACAATTTGTCTCAAATTCTTTATTGCAAATGAAATTTCAATAATTTGATTGAGGAGGTCGTTACTTGATGAAAATCGATATACATATTTTCAATGAAACAAAACTAAAGTATTTAAATTTTCACTATATTAACAAAACTATGACCGGTTCCACCACACTGTGGCTTCATCAGATAGATACAAACTAATGAACAGAGTTATTCCTTATATATTAGTCTTATTTCCTACTTAATATTACAATAGGTACAAGAGGTATGTTGGAAAACCCATCAGGTTGCTTACTTTATGAATTAAAAGATTGAGTAAAGGAGAATGATTTAGATCTAATTGATTATTAAGTAACCTACCTGAATTCTTTTCTTCGTTGATCTCTAAAATTTCCACAATGAAAATAACATAGAAAAACTCAATCTATTGGAAATTTTTGAGATCAACAAAGAAAAGAATTCAACTTAAAGAAAATCTTTTCAATTCAGTAAGCAACCCGATGTTTTCCAACATACTTGTACCTATTGTAATATTAAGAAGGAAATAAGACTTATATATAAGGAATAACTCTGTTCATTAGTTTGTATCTATCTGATGAAGCCACAGTGTGGTGAAACCGGTCATAGTTTTGTTAATATAGTGAAAATCTAAATACTTTAGTTTTATTTCATTGGAAAAATGGAATTTCGTTTGCTGATTCACTGAAAATGTTAAAGAAGGCTTACGGTGAATCGATTTTATCAAAAACACGTGCCTATGATACAACAGCGGTCGAGATGTGGTGAAAGAATTGCCTCGCTCAAGTCGATCATCAACATCTCCAATTGAAATACCATCTATATAGTGGAGGAAATGGTAATTCAAAACCGTCATTTAAGTTTGAGAGATAAGCAATGAATATTCTGTGTCGCAAGAATCAATTCGTACCATTTCAAACGATTGTTTGGGCATGAAACGCTTTGCCGCTCGATTAGTTCTGAAAAACCTGAATTTTCTTCAAACGTCCTACAAAAAATTTGTGGGGACATAATTTGTAGCAAATTGTTTTGCCTACAAATATGCTCCCATACGTTTTTGCCTTAATTCAAAATTAGAGAAGTTATAAGCAAGAGTGAGAAAATTTCAATAAAAATTTTCTTTTCTCTTTTGCTCTATAACTTTTTTTAATACATTTCACGAAAAAATGATTGCTGACCAATCTTGTAGATGGTCTTTTGAGGAAAATTTTTCTTCTTAATTTTTTTTAATTTCATTCATTTAAAACGCTGTCGCAGCACTTCAAAGTTGACCAGATTCGTCAATGCTCATGAGAATCCGGTCAAAACAGAATGTTTAACTTAGTTTTACTATCTCTTTTTTTTGTGAATACATTTCCAAAAATTTTTGTTAAATCCCTACCTACATATTTACTTATTCATTGCTAACTGTTTTTCTTACTATAGAACTTACCAAATTATTGCTTCTTATAGTAATTTTTAAGAGGAGTGTACATTTTCGAGAATGTTAAGCAGGTAGAAAAGGTCCGAGTTACTGTTTAGAGACAAATGAACATCTGCCTGCTACGACTAATATTATCACGTAGCCCTCGAAGGTTCATCTGTTTCTTCTACCTCATTTTATTTATTTAGTTTGGCTACATTTTTGCCACATAGAGACATTGAAAATAATATTTTCAGAAATTCCTGTTATCGAAGCCATAATGACGTGGCAAAGTATATATATATATATTCTTTTAAAAAAAGAGAGGATTCACAAAAATTCGAATAATTGAATTTACAATAAATGCTTATATCTATAATTTGGTGTGTCAGAAAAAACACATATATGAGCTCAGGAAATATAACAGGGGAAAATACTATATTGCGTATGATTCAATAAACGAGTGAAAAAACTCGTTTCCTTGTCGCTATTGCACTAGCAATAGCTTGTCTGTTTATGATGTGTTAGAGTCGTGTGTACATAAAGAGTACCACAGATTTTTCTGCTTAGCAGCTTCAATTCACATCTTGCACTCCATGATTTCCAGACGAAGACAAGGGTGAAAGGAAGGGGGTTTAGGACAGGAATCTGTTACAAAGGAAAAAGAAAACCAGCAGAAAAAAATTTCCACAATCATACCTGACTCTTATATGTCTAAACACTTTTGAATTAAGAAAAATTTGATTAAAGTACTATACCAACAAAAATTCTAGGTAATGAACAAAATAATTCTAATCTGATAGATCTTCTCAAAACTGCTCTTTCAGATGTCGGTTCTTCTGTCGACCAAGCTGAATCAGATGCAGATTCAATCATCGTCTCTGCTGCGCTTAATGCATCCCAATCTCATGATTCTTTGATTATTGTGGCATAGGACATTGACATTTTGTATTGCTCACGGCCTTAGGTAGTAGACAGTCCAACATTTTCTTTTCAAAAATTTCAAAAGGTCAGTTATATAGCCCTTCAAGTTTTATGTATGGAGATCTTATATCACAGAATTTGCTGTTTTTCATGCTTTCTCAGGATGTGATACAACATCAGCAGCCTATAATATGAGGAAACTAAAATTCATGAAAATTATGGAGAAACACCCAGAATTAGCTGGTGGTACTGCTCTATTCCTGAGTGAGAAAGTCGATCCATTTTTGTCTGCGAGTATATCACCGGTTGTGGCTCGGAGGATATCAAAATACTGAACATTGGAGCTGGAAAAAGCATGCAAACATTCGAATGCCAATACAAGCTTTCAATCCTTTAGGATCTCCCGATCTCATGAAATAGAGTTTCTGCAGATGCAAAGGAAATTGTCGCTGCAGAAAAGCAGGCCTCAAATTTTCTACAGTATGCCTCCATTGTTCTGGCGAAACATGCAGCAACATCATGAAAATATCAAAGTTAATGGAAGAATTCGAAGATGAACTTTCAACTATGATTCCAATTTTAGCTCCTGTTATTCTCCAAATCTTCACGTTTGACGTTGAATTACATTCGGAGCCACAGCCTGGACCATCGAAAAAAGAAGAAGAGAATAGCTAGCTAATAACTGATTTAAAAATATGATGATGTCATCGACAAGATGTCTGTGGAGTAGTTCTACTGGGGATACCACGTAAAAAAAACGCGCCTACAGACTCCAACTCATAGGTAGCGGGAAAAAGAGTAAGCAATGAATAAATAAAGTTTTAGTTAGGGATTTAAAAAAAAATTGAGAATGTATTTACAATAAGAAAAGAGATCATAAAACTAAGTTGAACATTTTGTTTTGACCGGATTCTCATTATCATTGACGATCCCGGTCAACTTGCTGTAATAGCGTTTTGAATGAATTAAATTTAAAAAAATCAAAGAGAAAAAATTTCCTCGAAAGAGCATCTACAAGATAGGTCAGAAGTAATTTTTATGTAAAATGTATGAAAAAAAGTTATAAAGCATAAAGAGAAAATTTTTATAGAAGTTACCCCACTTTTTTGCTTATAACTTCTTTAATTTTAAATTTAGGGCATAAAGTTGAATTAGCATATTTGTAGGCAAAATGATTTGCTACCAATTATGTCGTCACAAATTTTTTGTAGGACGTATAGTTTTCCAGATATTTCGATATTTTCCAAGATGGCAGCAGGGGGCAAGGGTGGCAACCCCACAAACTTGGGGTTAAGCTTCTATCGACCCCCCAAATATCCCAAAAATAAGATTATGTCCTCTAAAAAATGCAAAGCTCATGTAACATTTCAATGGACTATATCATTTTGAATTAACTTCTGACCAAAAACTCTAAAACAAATTCTATCGAACAATCACCCAATTCACTTGAAATGGCTCCGGCTGACTTGTTCCTTTTTTCAAAACTCAAATTACCACTTCGAGGTACCCGTTTTGAATCGGTAGAAGACATAAAAGAGGTTTCGCGGTGAGGACTGAAGTCGATTTCGCATAAAGCGTTTGAAGAATGTTTTGATAATTGGATTCTTCGTTGGCGTGAATCTTTCATTTCGGAAGTGGCCTACTATGAAAGCGATACAATAAATTTCAATGATAAATAAATATTTTGTGTTTCATTTAACAATTTCCGGTACTTTCTTGACGTAACGTATCTAGAAAAGCTCTGTCACCCTTATATTGAAAATTGAAGAGAAAAGCTTGACGAAAAGCGATGAACTTTCATTCACATTTTCAAAATATCCAAAATAATTCCGAATTATTGTTCACAAACGAAAGGATCATCATGAAAGGAGGCGAGAATTCTTGCGGAGCTGTAATCATAAGCCTGATGAGTGATGTGCACTTTCTTCTATCTAGCGCACCTCCTCATGTCATATGTCAATAATACAGCGGAGATTTCTCATGGCGATACGTCTATCGATCAAAGGATCTGTATCCGGTAGCGAATTCAAAGATGCATCAGTGTCCAACTAATTTGCACCTGACTATTTCTGCAACGCCGATAAATTTATAACCGAAGGTATATGGTATTAATAATTATGGAAGGGTAACTGTTCGTCTTATCTTATAAGGCAAGTTATTAGAACTATCCTCTTGGAAAGCGTACAATATACGATATGCGAGATAATAAATTGCTTTGGAACGGTTGGTTGGATTGTTGTGAATAGGATGTACGTTTGTTATGAATTCTATGGTAAATTTGTTTGGCGATATAGGTGGTCCTAAACTCGAGCAAAGGGTTAAATTTTATCATACCATACTTTAGAGGACGTACAAGTACAAAGAGGCATTCGGTTTCGTTCTTAATTATTTGTATTGAAATAAAACTGCCACAACGACACCACCTATCGTTAATTTCTTGTGTTTGTGCCAGATCGGATTCTGAAAGAGGATACGTTGAACAATGACCAACGACTTCGACCTGGCATGGTTCAAAATCTGATTACATATCAAAGTCATGTTTCTCTGTTATCTGTATAGATATCTTAACGATAACAACTACCCTAGATTGTTTCAATACCTTGGTTTCAGGTAGACACGATCCAAATACAGCATACATCATCCGGCTCCAACACTCAAATGGGACCGACGAAGTTGGAAGGCAAACGGAGATCTTTGTTATCACCCGCAACTGAACTTGTCGATGAGCTGACTATATAACATGTTTTTCCTATACTCTCGATCTCTTTTTTGTTACAATTCCATATGATTTCCATTGAGTGCTCTCAGCACCTTCAGGCAACTTCGATCACAACCTCTGCTACTGGTACACGTAATGAAGATTCAACGCCTTCCAGGAAGATATGGCATCACAACCCAGCCAGCTGGGAAGAGCTGTGCGATTTTTTCTTGTCTATTTCCTTTACTGGCGTCTGTTTTCCAGATCTAGACATCAATGTCTGCACTGAGTCTGTCAATGAAGTCATTCTTGCAAGTATGGACCTCTAAACGAACCCCATGAAAAAAAACATCCGCATAAAAGCTTTGATTCATTGAAAACTACCAAAAAGCTGTCACAGTTTAAGCTTATTAGAAATTGAAGAAAAATACAACAGATGAAACTAAAGCTGAACATGTTCGATTGAGGTATAATTGATAAAGCGAAATCTCTTCGAGCAGACCAGTGGAACTCGTGAGTTCTGGTCTATGGTGAAAGCAAATCATCCTTCCCACCTTTGATTAGAGATTACGGTTCTATCGCATCATCACCTAGTGTATACACAATTTGTCTTTGTAGGTTAATTTTACATTAGGTATGTTATCTGTGATTTTTTAGAAATTGGGCAGAAATAGATTAATCAGGAATTTTAATTTGTATAGCTGTTAGAACTATTTTGAGGATCAATACTGTTATAGGCTTTTTCAAATGTTTTTCAGACACAAATTTGACTATACTGTTGGTTGAACCAGATGTTTGGCTCCACACACTGTATTTATTTTTAACTTTCGGTATAAAATAGTCTGTTTTGATGTACTGGCTTTTTAAAAAAAAGGAATAATAAGTAGTTCTCTATAATGAATTAATACCGAATGTTGATTCCTGATACGTATTTTTCCTGTTCATTAACCTATTTCGGCCGAATTTCTAAGAAAAACCCAAAAACATCCAAATATTAGCCTACGAATTAACGAATCAACAACCAAACTATCAAAGTTAAAACTCAAAAGAATGTATTAGTAGGACCCAATGTTAATTTCTAATATACAACCTTCATTGATTACCAAAAAGCTTCTGATAGTTCTCTTCATTCATGGCTTCAAGAAATTTTGGAAATTTATAAAATTGTTAAGACCCTTCGCTTTTACTTGAATTTGTAATGAAAAATAGAAGAACCAATCTTCATTCAAATAATTTAATATTTCAAAACAATCGTTAACATCCGAAGTAATTCCCATCAAAAGAGGCATTTTTCAAGGTGATTCCTTAAGTGCTCTTTTGTTTTGTCTTTGCCTTAACCCATTATCTCATGAATTAAATTGAGATTATTTTCAACTATTCCAGTGATATTCATATGAAATTTGGGCTTCCAAAATGTAAAAATATTTCTGTTGAAAAGGAAAAGATCACCTCTGATTATATAAAGATTTCCAATATCGAAATCGAGCCAATGCATCAAGGAGATACATATAAATATCTTGGATTTGGTCAAGAGAAGACAATTAACCATAGCAGCACTGAAGAAAATATTAGAAGTTTATATTACAACAGACTTATTAATTAATTAATTATTATTAAGACTCATTTAACTAGTAGAAACCTTTTCAGAGCTATCAACTCCTATGCAGTTCCTATTCTTACATCTTCTTTTGGAATTATTAGATGTCTAAATCTGTCTAAAACTGATCAAAATGAATTACAATGTCATACGAGGAAAATGCTTTGTAAATATCATAAGCACCACCCAAAGTCAGCTGTTCAAAGAGTTACACTACCTAGACATGATATTGTTGTTGCTTCAGATTATAATCTTACATCTCTGAACTTGACAATGCAAAAGGTGGATTTTGATATATTTGATAATAATTCTGAAAGAGACAGTTGGATGCAGAAGGAATTACACTGAAAGCACCCTAAAGAATTGAAGAATGATTATATTGATGAAATCGCATCAAATAGATGGTTAGTATCTGGAGAATTATTCGCTGAAACAGAAGGCTTGGCAATTGCGATCCAGGATCATGTTGTTTTCACGAGGAATTATAGAAAACACATCATCAAACAAAATATAGATGATTCTTGCCGTAGATGTTTCTGTTGTTCTTCAGAAACAGTTTCTCATATATTATCAATTTGCTCAGTCCTTGCTTCAACAGATTATTTAGAAAGACATAATGCCGTCGCTAATATTATTCATTTTAATCTAGGAATTAAACATGACCTAATTCCCAAAAGAAAAAAAATTTCACAAATATGAACCTGAGATTATTTGTGAAAATGACAAATATAAACTTTATTTTGATAAAACAATTCTTTGCAACAGAGCTGTAAAACACAATAGACCAGATATCATTCTTACTGATAAACAGAATCAAATAACATATATAATTTATATTGTTATACCCGACACACATGATATACAAAATAAATACAATGAAAAAATTTCTAAATATATGATGCTTGGCGACGAGATTGAAAAAATGTGGAAAATGAAAAATAATTTCATTCTACCGATTATTATTTCCACAACAGGTGTTATTCCTAGGAATCTTCACAAAAGTATTGAGATTTTGGGTCTGAAGAAAAATTTGTTTGAACAGTTACAAAAGATAACAGTCATCAAATCTTGTAATATTCTTCGTAGGTTTCTTTCCGAAAAAAATAATGAGGTAAAGTCATAGGTTTTCTCTTTAGTTTATACTGCTCAGAATCTCATTTCATATTTTATTTATCTGTTTATATAAATGTAATATAATTAACTGACAATTTTGTCATATTTATATTCAGAGCAGTATTCTATTCAATCGTTCACCACTTCACACAAAGGAAACTATTAGTGAGTAACATTCAGTGTTACTTGACTAAGGTCCGTACACAGGATTTTTCCGGGGAGAAAAGCCTCTGACACTATTCGTTGGTACATTGATGTTATTGTCTGATGATGCTATAGTTTTTATATATTCTGGTAGAATGATATATTATCATAACATTTAACGTTATCCTAATATCTAATGATTCCCGGATATGTTTTGAATATAATCATTGCCTGGCAATGGTATTAATTACCGGGTGGTGGATTTATATTTTATCATGAAATCAGTTTGATTGTACACGTGTAGATGTTTGTTGAGTTGATGTCCCGTCAATAGGTCAACTACAATCCCAATAGACTTTTCATCGAGGGACAATAGTTCATATACCCTCTTCTTTGGTTGTGGCCTCTTGAGGGCCACAAATTATTATCATTCCCCCAATTGTTATCGATTTGTCGGCACAATAATCAATTGCAGGATCATAGTGGAATGCAGCTCGTTCAAGAATCACAGGAGCACTGCGTCTGCGGATTCGCTCAATTTCTTCATATCGTGCTTGCTGTTGTTGTGTTTGATGTGCACGAACTCGTTGCATTCTAAGCCTATCTACTTCATTGTTACTCACTAAATAACGCAATTCTGACATAGGAATACAAATATTTTCTTCTCTCTGGTCATCAGTGCGGTTGGCACGTGAGGTAGCTCTTCGCGCATTTGATTTGAGTTTCATGAAGCGTACCAAACTGAAAATCAGTATATATATATATATATATATATATATATATATATATATATATATATATATATATATATATATATATATATATATATATATATAAGAGAATTGCTAACTTTGTATTTAAGTTTTAAACCCATACTTATATACATAGTGATGATGAGTGAAAGCATAGCTACAACGTTGAATAAACATTTTCATCTTTTCATCTTAAACCGTGATATTTTTCATGTAGTAATATTCGACAACCGAATTCTATTTCATTTTTGATGAAATTATTGTATTCTTTTAATCTTCAACACGTAAAACCTTATAATTTAACATTATTTATTGCACCTTTAGTGTTTCTTCCATCTACTGAAAACTAAATTCTACGAATTACTTCATTATGAAGAACATTGAAGATCTCTTGGAAAAACGGTATCTGTCTTAGAATTGATTTTGCTATACAACAATATTCTTTGTTTTCTGTTTAGAATTATGGAAAATTATACATTCACTTTATATTAATTCAAATATAATTAACATGTTTACAGTACTAATTCATAGAAAATATGAAATACCATCCAGAAAAATGTAAAAAATTAGAATAATGCCATAGTATACTTTTCAATAACGAAGATAAACCAATTTCATATAATTAATTCATGGCCACTTCAGAATCTCGCTTCGTCGTCCCACTCAACTACTTGGATATCATGGCACCAACTTCTGAACCGGTCTATGTAGTCCTTTTTAGCATACAACAGAAAGAAATATTGATCGTAGACCTCACAGGCTCTGAATTGTGTTAAATAAATAGGAAGTGTTCAGTAAACATCTCTGGCACGAGTTATTCAGAATATATGTTCTAGGATTTTCATGCACCTGTTCGTTGACCGTGCTGGATCGGTAGTGACCAACTGCGTCTTGTCCTTGTTTAGAACGCCTCTCTACGAAATTTCATCGAACATAAACGGAATTCCTGTATATATTGATTTAAAGCTTTACTATTCATTTTGTCCTTTTTAGAAGTAGCTTTTAACGCTTTTGAAACGCAAGTTTTTTAATATTCTTTCCACCAAGACTTATTAAAACATTCCGTCAACAAAGTGCCTAGAATTGAATATTCAAAAAATCTGCTTCAAACGATGGTGGAAATTTTTGTTGTTGCTAAATTGTCATAACTATTTTTCATACTGACGCGGAGTTTGAATGCGATCTATCATTTAGTTTGCTTACAGTGTTCGATTTTGTGAGCTCTCGTGAGTGTGTTTTGCGATTTTTACACTGAATTAAAATATCTAACAATTTGTACCAAAATATGTATTGAAAATGGAATTTCGTGAGCCAAATCGCTCAAAATGCTGCAGAAGGCTTACGTTGAATCGACTTCATCAAAAACACGTGCATATGAGTGGTACAGTGCCTTCAACAGTGGCCGAGATGTGATGGAAGATTTACCTCTCTCTGGTCAGCCATCAACATCTTCCACTGAGGTTACGATCGATAAGATCCTCAAGAACAATCGTAGACATTCAGGATGTTCTATCTCTAACGAGTCACCCAATATATTTTCTATCTTGTTCTGATTGAAAAGATTGGCTGAAACACATCGAATGATTTTGTTAAGGGAACATTTTCGACGTATATTCGAGGTTTTACCGAGCAACCCCCTGAGAGTAGATGCTGCAAACCCTCAAGATTGACTTTGGCGATCCTCCTTCGAAAGTTGTTTGAAGTTTCTTCACAAAAAATACGAGAGAAGTAATTTTGACGAATCTTTCGCATAGAGAATCTTTTACCTCGAACAAGTCAAGATTATACAAAAGAGGTGAATAATCACTTTTGTTTTGAAGGAAAAGCTTTCGAGGGTAGTCAGCGTCTTTGTGCATTAACCAGTAAATTCACTTATCTTATTATACACACAACCAAATTTATATCAAATTACCCGATATTTCGAATATTACCTCAGGGATTTTGGAAATTTCGAAGCATTGTTAGAATTGATCCCTTTTGAGATATTTCAAATGAAAAAAGAAATAAATTAAGGTTTATTTTAAGAAAGAAACAAATAGAAGAAAATAGGAGACTTTTTCTGCAGGTAGTGAAAATTTAAAATTGTTCTCTCACGATATAGGTGTTTTTTCTCGACCTATGTAGCTTGTATTATGTTCTTTTGCCCTGATACAAGCCTGAATCCGTCTAGGCATACTTTGGACAAGGTTTTCGACATCCTCTGGATGTCGAAAAGAGTTTAGTGGTACCAAAATTTTGCTGATATCTCTTTTCGGTCTGGATTTATTCAAAATTTCTCGAATTTTGGTAAAATGGTCCATGGCGGATATCTCGAGCATCATCAAAATTACATAAAAATGAGTTTGACATTCTAGAGGCACTTTTTTGAGTAAAATACAGTGTTGTGTAAGAACTCAGCGGTTTTCGAGTAATAGTGCAAACATGCTTTTTTAAAACGAACGATAGGAAATTTTACTCTTATTGGATGCAGTAATCTTTTTCCTTGTCAAAAGTATAAAACACTTGTAGTCCATTATTGCAATAAATACCTTTTTTCCGAGAAAAACCTTGAATTGCCACAATTCCATTCATTAGGTGTATGCCCATCAACGATTTATATATAATAAAAAAAACAAGTACTGTGTTTTAAGGAATTTTACTTAATAATTGCGATTCACTACACCGTAGCTTCTTCAGACGAATGATTATGCAGAAAAATGTATTATACTATTGAAGACGGCTTGATTATGGGCAATCCGTTGAGTCCTTTGTTAGCAGAAATTTTCATGAATAACTTAGAGAAATTAATTCATAATCATCCACTCAGTAAATATTGTTTATACTGGTATCGCTATGTAGACGATATCATTATTTGCTTCACAGGAAAAGATAGACAGTTGAAAATTTTCGAAAATCATATAAATTCATTACATCCAAAAATTGCATTCACAACCGAAATAGAAAGCAATAATTCGATAAATTTCTTAGACGTAACAATTTCGAATGAAAATGGAAAACATGTTTTCGCAATTTACCATAAGCCGTCACATACAGATATTATAATACATAACTCGTCGTGTCATCCATATCAACATAAAATGTCAGCATTCAATAGTTTTATTCATAGATTGATTAACATCCCGCTATCACCAGAAAATTTCAACAAAGAACTAAATTTGATTAAACAAATAGCCAAAAATAATGGTTACAATCCCAGACTAATAAATAATATTTTAAATAAAAACAAAGTAGAATCGCATTGAATGAAGTTTACCCTGTCGATAAATTGAAACAAAAATTCAACACCTTAACCTACGTTGGCATTACAAGTGAGAAACTGAAATCATTCTTAAGTAGCAATAATTTCAACATAGCTTTCCATACTAATAATAATTTAGGCAAATATATAAAAATAATAAAACCAAACCAGGTAAAAACAATAAATCAGGTGTTTATAGATTGAATTGCAATGACTGTGATAATTTCTACATTGGTAGAACACATAGAAATTTTAATATTAGAATATCGGAACATAAACGCAGTTTTTCAAATAAAAAATCAGATTCAAATTACGCGAATCATCTCTTAGAAAATAATCATTCTTTCGACCCACAGTTTGAAATTTTCCATACAGATAATAAATATTGGAAGGTAGATCTTTGGTAAACTTTAGAAATAAATAAATACAAACACTCAGGTAGACTCATCAATGAAAAAGTCGATTTAAGCCCTTCACCTCTATTGAATCTTTTCGGGGAGCAATCTATTCCTTAATTTTATTGGATATACCTGTCATAAATAACCACTTAGGAGGAGGCGACCAATAAGCTTTTAATTACTCAAGAACATTTATAGTTATATTCTCATTTACATTTTTCTGCATAATCATTCGTCTGAAGAAGCTACGGTGTAGTGAAACGCGTTACGAATCGCAATTATTAAGTAAAATTCCTTAAAACACAGTACTTGTTTTTTTATTATTGATAATGGAATTTTACCAAGTAAAAGCCTCCCAAATTCAAACGATTTATATTGTTTTTTGACTGAAAACCACAGATTTTAAGGATTCTATATAAGATCATGGTTATTTCTGTCGTTTTAGTCGATTTAGACCATAGTAATTAACTGGCGTTTGAAATTTTCGAAGAAAATTGAATGGAGCACGTTATGAAAGAATCATCAACAATAATATCATTGAAGGATTTCTCGATCAACTTCCGTTAGATCAAGGATTAAATATATTTTTTTCAACACGATGGTGCCCCTTCCCACAAAACAAAGACCATCACTAATCTGTTGAATTTGAATTTTGGACATAATTGGATAGGGACAAAATGTCCTGCGAGGTGGCTGCTTCGTTCCCCTGACTTGACGTCACTAGATTTTTTTCTTTGGGGTCATGTTGAGGATTCACTCTGCAAGAGGAACAGTAACAATTCAAAAGAGTTAAAACAGAAATTCAGGGAATCGCTTCTGTTAGCAATACTCATCATATGTACAATGCCTGTCGTTGTGTTTCTCGGTGATGTAAATTATGCATTGAAAACAATGGCAATACTTTTGAATATTTGCGATAAAGTAGTTTCCCCCATTTGTATCGTTAAGACTTTTTGTTTCTGTTAAAGATTTTCGTATGTGATTTTGGTTTTCGTTTGAGAAAAATTTAAAGTCATAGGTCTTGTTTTCCATCATAATATATTTTTTATTCGCATAACTTTCTAATCATTCTAATAGAATATTACGAAAGCAACATGCATGGACTCATATGTTACGTAGATTCCTCGGGTTGGCAATTTTCTATTTTCGAAAAATTAATGTTCATCTGTAATTCGATTTATGAAGAGTAGAGGTGATTGTCGAACTCTTAGACCACAGGTAATTACCAGAATCTTTAGAATCTGTGGTTTTCAGTGATAGACGAATATGAATCGTTGAAGCGCATGCAACTAATGAACGGAATTGTGGAAATTTCAGGTTTTTTTTCTGGCAAAAGGTATTGAATGCAATAACTGTTTACAAGTGTTAGATATTACTGAAAAGGATAAAAATTCCTGCATCCAATAGAGGTAAAATTTTGTAGTGGTTGTATTTAAAAAAGAGCATGTTTGCATTAATACTCGAAAAACGCTGAGCTAGCACTGTATTCTACTTTAAAAAATGTCAAACTTATTTTTATTTAACTTTAATGATAATCGAGATATCCGCGATGGATGATTTTCATAAAATTCGAGAAATTTTGTCCAGAACGAAAGAGATATTATCAAAATTTTGGCACCACTAAACTAGTCTCAGAAAATAAGATGGAGAGAGGTGGGTCCATTTTTCACTATCTTCAATATTTCACATAGCTGCCGTACAAATACATCGAAATTTGCTCACCCTGTACAATACCTCGATAATCAAAGAAAACCGTCAACATTACTTATCATTTACTTTGACGTGGTTTTAGCAGATTTGGTTCAGTTGGAAGGCGCCATTCTGAAGCTTGTTGACTGGTTGACCATTTTAAAAATCGCAAAACACACTTGTGCGAACTCACAAGTTCGAGCACTGTGAACAAACTATAGGTCGCGTTCAAACTCCGCGTAATTATAGAAAACACTTGAGCCAACTTAGCAACAACAGAAATTTTCACCAGCGTTTTAAGCAGATTTTCCAAGCAATAAATCCCGATATTCTTTTGAAAGAATGTACTTTCATTTTTTCATGGTGGGAATGAGAATGAGGAAAGACCCAAACATTTTTCAAATTATATAAATAAACTGAAATCTTTGTATCGATACAAGCATATTTTCCCATCGGAGGTAAAGATGAAACTGGTGAGGACGCTTATCATGCCTAAAATTGAGTATTGTGCTCCCGTTTATTATTATTTTCTGACATCTGAAAATCGAAGTAAATTGAGAAAGTTGCAGAATTGTTGTTTGCGATTTTCACACTGCATAACCCGACATGGCCATATATAAACACCTCAAAAAAGTCTAGGGAACACTTCTGAATATCGATGTATCGTATCCAGAACGATCAATATGGATGATTTTTTTTAAGAAATGAACACCTGCATCAATTTCTCACCAAATTATGTAGAGTGCCGCAACAGATTTCAGTTTTTCTTATAAAAAACTAAAAATGCAGCAGATGCGACGCTGCTTTATAATCATTTCATGTGTTCAGTGTTTGAAATCAGTTAGTTGGCACTTTGTTTCTGTTGTAAGCACAAATAAAAGATTCAAGTTTTGTGATTCGACCATGGAAAGACTACATTTGACTAGAGAAGAGATGTTACGAGCCGTTGGCATTCTCCAAGCTGGGAGCTCACAACGGGAAGTATCCAGGGTTCTGGGAAGTAGCCCAAGTGTCATAAACCGTTTATGGTCGCGTTTCAATGAAACAGGTAGCGTAGAAGAACGCCATACAGGTCGTTTCAGGATCACTACAGTCGCCCAAGACCGATTTTTGGTTTTACAAGCCAAAAGAGATCGTACTACCACAGCAACTCAATTAGCTCAAGAGCTATCACGAGTTCATAATGTACAAATTCCCGACCAAACTGTGAGAAATCGACTGCACGAAGGTCAACTCTACTCCAGGCGTCCTTTGAGAGTTTCACAACTGACCCATGGAAATCACGCTGCTCGTTTAGCTTGGTGCCAAGAACACGTAAACTGGGATCAAGAGAGGTGGGCCACAGTTCTCTTCAGTGATGAATCTAGATTTAGTTGTTATCCCGATTCGGGAAGAATTCGAATATGAAGGAACCTGGAAAGCAAAACCGTCTCCACCACGCTCGGGAAGTTGTTAGACAGGGAGGCGGATCAGTGATGTTTTGGGGAGGTATACGTCTTGGTGGAAGAACTGACCTCGTTTTCATACAGAACAACCTCACGGGAAATTCTAACGCAAATGAGTTTTACCTGTAGTGGTACCGTATCTCCAAACAATGGGTCGAAATCCACTCTTCCAACAAGATAAGGCCCCTCCTCATCGTGCAAGAGTTGTCTTGAACGTTCTTGAAGAGAATGATATCGAACTTCTACCGTGGCCATCCTGCTCCCCAGATCTGAATCCCATCGAGCATGTGTGGAACACCTTAAAAAGAAATTTCCTGCGTCAGAACGTTTTCCATCATGAACAGGAGCTTCGATTAGCAGTTCAGGGCTTGGAATGAATTAGGCCAAAATGTAATGGACAATTTAATATTTAGCATGCCGCGACGATGCCAAAGTGTCATTAATAACAGAGGTGGACCTTCTGGGTACTGAAAAATATAAGTGCTTCCATATCGTTTCGAAAATATTAGTTCAGGATTTTTTTCTGTTTTACCAAATTTCGTCATTTTCAAATTTCAGATTTTTTGTTATTGGGTGCAATACATCCTAACAAAAACCGAAAGATTTCCATAAATTCGAATCATCAAATTAATATTTTAAAGATATTGGTGTTCCTAGACATTTTTGAGGTGTTTATATATATATATATATATATATATATATATATATATATATATATATATATATATATATATATATATATATATATATATATATATATATATATATATATATATATATATATATATATATATATATATATAAAAACCTGAGTAAAAACCTGTTTTCCTGTCGCTATTGCACTAGCAATAGCTTGTCTATTTTTGTTGTGTTAGTGTCGTGTGTACAGAGCACCAAAGATTTTTCCGCTTGGCCGCTTCATTCTCTCTTGCATTCCATGATTTCCAAACGAAGACAAGGGCGAAAGGAAGGGGGTTTGGGACAGGAATCTGTAACAATGAAAAAAGAAAACCAGCAGAAAAATATTTCAACAATCATACTTCGTATATGTCAAGGTCATGAAAAGGACTAAGGAGATAATAAAAAAATGCATAACCTGCGATATTTCCTGAAAATTCCCTTTCTGTTCGACCGAGACAGCCCCGATGGCCAGGTTCAGTCTTCAAAGTGATGCCGATTATAATCTATAGATGTTTTAGAATCATTATGGACCCAATAATTTGGGTTGACATCGCCCATATATTATTTCTTCGTGGAACTTGTTTAATTTAAAGAAAAATTTGCGAACAAATTTGGACAGTCCTTCGAAAAATATGACAAATGTCAAATATATAACATGACCATATGACACCACATTACATAAAATTGAATGTATTGTCCATGAAGAATACACTGTACTGTAGTGTTCTGTACTGTACTGTATATTCTTGAACAAGCTATTGAAGTCAAAATTCCTGTTACCTATATTCTACCATTAGGAAGAGGTCAGATGAACGCGGTATTTCTCTTAGAAGGGACACCTTCGTGATTCCAATGTATGTAACATCAAAGTTTAAGGGTTGCTTTTTGTATACAGCGCCAGTTTTCCTTGACAGGATGTTTTCAATATTGAATTTGAATGAAAAAAATTTCAAAACTGAATTGAGAGAGGTTATAGATGTTTGATTCGTCCCACTGTTTTCCACTTATGTTTGTTACTTTTTGTTTTGTCCTTTATGGTTGCTATTTTAATATTAGGCAGGATGAGTGGAAGATCAGAAAACGGAACTCGTCCATTTGTGTCCCTTCTATGTAGGTTAGTTTGTAAGTTACTGTAATAATATGTTTTGTTTGGGCACAATAAATGGTATTATTACTATCATCATTAAATATCATGTTGGAGATCGTTGGAAAAATCTCTGCAAGACGAATTTAGTGGAAACTTTATGAATTATAATTCTTAAAGAATTAAATTTCAAAAATAAATGAAAATCATTGCGTTGATACTCTTGAGATCACTTCTTGTCATTTTGCTATTTGAAAATAAACATCTCATTGTCTATGGGAAAATATTCAAATTTCAAGGATTTTTTTTCATTTCTTAGATATAACTATCATTGTCTGACTTAAAGAGGAACTCAAACGTTAATCGATAGTGCATCAGTCCATCAATCTGCAAAGGCAAGTAACTTACTTCGACCTTAATAACTTGAAAAAACCTATCTCGGGTAACAATTTATGGTGAAACTAATGAGAAAAATGTCATCCACTATGTGACAGCTAATTCAAATTAAGTCTTATGCTTCCTTAAGGCAACAACATCTGGCAAACTTTCACGGAATACATGACAATCGTGAATTATTATAATTGTGTATGGAAAATAATGACAAGTACTCAATTGTAACTACAAGTTCAGTTTAGAAATGAGCTTTTTCGTGGGTGTTTAATTTAAGGAACAATTATCTCGTAAGGATATTCATTGTGCAAATAAGGTGTAATTCAATTCTAATTATATCAGATAAAACTTAGTTTCATTTAGTATGCGCAAATTATTACTTTGTAATGAATATTATAATTGTGATTAATTACTATCTACCTGAATCGATCCTTCTATCTCTGACAGTTCTGATTCATTATGTTTTATGCTGAATCAGTGTTGATATTCTATGCTTCGATTTTTGCACACCTGTGAAACTCGGATGTGTGCCGAACAAAAGTATTCCAATCGTGAATAACGCTTAGACATGTTTTATTTATTTGATGATTCAGTGCGAACAATTGAACGAAAGAACTTAAAAACATCATCGCTCTCGTTTTTTGAGAAAATTTTCACATAACTGTTATAAATTTATTTTGATGAATATGTTTGTAATCTGGTAATTTAACCATTATTATATCAACTTACAGAAAATCTTATACAATGAAAACTCTTCATTCGCGGATAAAAAAGTGCGACCCAATTCCTAAACCCACGGCTGAAGATTTTTTTATTCGCGGATTTATTCGGTACAACGGTACGGATTGATCAAAACATTTGTGCGGGTGAAAAAGCCCCTCCCCTTGTTGCGCGTTAACTTTGCCGGTCATGTCGCCAAGAGTTAGTTCACAATGAACCCAGAGAAAAGATCCATTAAGAAGCCCGAGTTACCGACCAAAACATTCAACACCTGAAATTTTTATATTCATCTTCCAAAGTTTCATTATGAGAATCCTTCTTCAACTTCCTATACATTTCGTTTTTTCAATTAATGAACCAACCCAGTTCCTCAGTAATCCATTTTTTATGATTTTTATTTCTCGCCCTTACAGGTATCTATTTTGTGAATTGATCAACGGCGTTTTTTTAGAATATCAACAAATTCTACGAAAGCTCCATCATAATCTATAACTTTCTTCGATAATTTTTTGACTACTGTTTCAACCTTAGCCGCAGGCAAAAGAACCACTATTGGATAATGATCAGTTACATGCACCTCCAAGACAGCCGAATGAATTTTATCGTTTTTCTTCTTGTACTTGAGAAATATATGGTCAATGCATGTTCGAGAATTTTCATCAACCCGTGTATATGCATCGATATGTGAATTGAACCCTAACTCATTCGTTGTATTCAAATGATATTGTACATAATCAGTCGTTTTATCCAGTATATTGATATTTATATCACCTAGGGAAGAATTTTTCGAAACACTTCAAGACACACTAGACAGAATACCACAAACAGAAAAAATATTTATAATGGGAGATTTTAACTCGAGAATAGGGAATACTCCCCTCCCGGGAATTATGCAGAAGTTTAATGAAGCGGTGACAAACGAAAATGGAGACATACTTCTCGAGATATGTGCACATAATGAACTCTGAATAAATAACACGTACTTTGACCACAAAGAAAAACACAAATACACATTCATCAACACAAGAGGACAAAAATCTATGATTGACTTTGTGATCACCAATAGGGAAATTCACCCACGAAAAATACTTGACGTACGGACACTGACATCAGCGAATGTTGGAACACAGCACGGAATGGTTATCTGCAAGTACCGCCTGTCATATAGAATAGAGAAAAAAAAACAGCCTAACTACATCACTAAATTCAACATTGAATCTTTACAAAACGAAAGTATTAAGAATCTATACCAAACACGACTCGAGGAAAAGATCAACCTAACCCTATAGTAGACACAGACAACATAAACGCCGCATGGAATAAAGTGAAAAACAACATAATTAACAGCGCAAAAGAAGCCATTGGGGAAAGAAGAATCAATATAAACAGTCATAGAAAAGATAAACCATGGTTCACACAGGAAATCAAAGATTTAGCAAAAGAAAAGAAGAACGCATATATCAGATATGTCAATCACAGAACACCAGAAGAGTACCAAAGATATAAAACAGAAAGAAATAGAACAACGAACAAAATTAAAGAATTAAAAAAAATATATTGGGAAAGATTTACAAATGACATGGAACACGACTTACGAGGAGCACAGAAAAAGGTATGGAACATGTTGAGGAACAGGAAAAAACCAATCACCGAAGAACTGCAGATCAATGTAATAAAACCAGAAGAGTGGGTGAAATATTTTCAGAACTTATACCTGGGAGATAATGATAACGGTAACAATGAGGAACGAGAAATCGAACAACAAAACACACTCTACGAAGAAACAGAAAATGACATTATCAGCCCAGAAGAAGTACAACAAGTAATCCATAAATTAAAAAATAGAAAATCACCCGGCCCGGACAACATAAATAACGAACTGATTAAATATGGGGGAGCAGAAATAACAAAACTATTCCAAAAGATTGAAAACAACAAGGAGATACCATAAGAATGGAGAGAGAGCATAACAATACCCATATACAAAAATGGCGTGAAGACAAACCCAGCAAATTATAGAGGCATCACACTTCTTAACTCTGCATCGAAACTACTCACTAAAATTCTATCGCAAAAGATATATGACAAAGTAGGTGTGTCTGAAGAACAACAGGGTTTCCGACCAAAGAGATCAACAACGGATTCAATTTTTATATTGCGGCAACTGGTGGAGAAGTCCATCGAGTTTGACAAATCGATGTTTATATGTTTTATAGATTTGGAAAAGGCATTCAACAGAATTCGAATGAACGATGTGATCACTATCCTTAGAAATAAAAACTTAAGCAATAAATACATAAACATAATCAAAGAACTAAACATCTCTAATAAGACGAAAGTAAAAACTACACAAGGACTTACAAGCGAGATCAAAATTAACGCAGGCATTAGACAAGGTGACAGCTTCAGCCCATGTCTATTTAATTTAATCATGGATGAAATAATAGCAGGTGTTAACCAAATGAACCAAGGCTATAGGATGGGTAACAAAACTATGAGACTACTGTGCTACGCAGATGATGCTTTACTAATAGCCGAGAATGAGGACGACCTACAACGCCTACTACAAAAGTTCAAAGTAACAGCAGAAAAATATAACATGGTAATATCAACACAGAAAACCCAATCGATGGTAATAGCGAAAGATCCAATTAGATGCAAACTAGTAGTGAACGACCATATAATAGAGCAAGTTTCACACTTTAAATACCCAGGAGTAGAAGTATCGAGCGATAGGCAACTATTACAAGAAGTAAAACAGCAGGCAATGAAAGCATCGAGAATATCTGGCTTCCTGAGAGATGTAATCTGGCGGAATAAGTACACAAGCACAGAAAGCAAAGTCCGAATCTATAAAACCTGTGTGAGACCCGTGATGACATATGCGGTTGAGACAAGAGCTGAGACAACAAAAACAAAACAACTAATGAGGACAACAGAGATGAGAACACTAAGAGCTATAAGAGGTATTACACGCAGAGATAGAATAAGGAATGAGGATACGCTAAAGGAGCTAGGTGTCCAGGATGTGGTGAGGTGGACAAGAGCACGTCGACGCCTATGGAGAGATCACGTAGACAGAATGGGCCCCGAACGTATGGCGAAGTGGGCAAAAACACAAAAACCCAACACCAGAAGACCCATAGGAAGGCCGAAAAAGCGATGGCATGAGTGCTGGAGCTCCGGTTCGCAGCAGGGGCTGTAACAGGAAAACAGGACATCGTCCTTTTTAAAGAAGAAGAAGAAGATATCACTTATCAACAATTGATATTGGTAGTTGCAATTATTTCTGTTCTGAAAATGATTTCTCAAACTGTTGGAAAAAATGAACGGACATGACCAACGCAAACGATAAACAGCTTTTATAGAAATTGACTCATTGCAATGATTGCTATCTATCTCAAGAAGATCAATGTGGTTGCTTATTTCAATGATTTGAAATTCAAACTCGAGTTCTTCCCTGACCAGTACGATCACACCATCATTTTTATTCGCTCTGCCTTCATTATATCTCTATAACCATCAAACCTTATAATATCCACATCAATTTGAAATGTTCTGTTAAAATCACAACATCAAAATGTCGCCTGAATGGACTCAATATTATCTTCAGCTCATCAACATTTGTATATAGACGCCGTTTATTGAGATGAAAAATTCTTAGATGGTTTATACATTTTTCAAATGTTAAATTGAAATCTTCAACTCCATCAAAGACGAAGGTTTGAATAGCTTCACCTTCATAATCCCTAATATAATTATCCATAAAGAATATCAAAATAGTAAAGAGAAAAAAATACATATACCCAATCTAAAGATCTACGACTCATAGTCTTCTTTTTTTGAATTTGGGAGGCTTTTACTTCGTAAAATTCCATTATCAATAATAAAAAACAAGTACTGTGTTTTAAGGAATTTTACTTAATAATTGCGATTCGTAACGCGTTTCACTACACCGTAGCTTCTTCAGACGAATGATTATGCAGAAAAATGTAAATGAGAATATAACTATAAATGTTCTTGAGTAATTAAAAACTTATTGGTCGCCTCCTCCTAAGTGGTTATTTATGACAGGTATATCCAATAAAATTAAGGAATAGATTGCTCCCCGAAAAGATTCAATAGAGGTGAAGGGCTTAAATCGACTTGTTCATTGATGAGTCTACCTGAGTGTTTGTATTTATTTATTTCTAAAGTTTACCAAAGATCTACCTTCCAATATTTATTATCTGTATGGAAAATTTCAAACTGTGGGTCGAAAGAATGATTATTTTCTAAGAGATGATTCGCGTAATTTGAATCTGATTTTTATTTGAAAAACTGCGTTTATGTTCCGATATTCTAATATTAAAATTTCTATGTGTTCTACCAATAAAGAAACTATCAAAGTCATTGCAATTCAATCTATAAACACCTGGTTTATTGTTCTTACCTGGTTTTATTATTTTTATATATTTACCTAAATAATTATTAGTTTGGAAAGCTATGTTGAAATTATTGCTACTTAAGAATGATTTCAGTTTCTCACTTGTAATGCCAACGTAGGTTAAGGTGTTGAATTTTTTTTCAATTTATCGACAGGGTAAACTTCATTCAATGCGATTCTACTTTGTTTTTTATTTAAAATATTATTTATTAGTTTGGGATTGTAACCATTATTTTGGCTATTTGTTTAATCAAATTCAGTTCTTTGTTGAAATTTTCTGGTGATAACGGGATGTTAATCCATCTATGAATAAAACTATTGAATGCTGACATTTTATGTTGATATGGATGACACGACGAGTTATGTATTATAATATCCGTATGTGACGGCTTATGGTAAATTGCGAAAACATGTTTTCCATTTTCATTCGAAATTGTTACGTCTAAGAAATTTATCGAATTATTGCTTTCTATTTCGGTTGTGAATGCAATTTTTGGATTTAATGAATTTATATGATTTTCGAAAATTTTCAACTGTCTATCTGTTCCTGTGAAGCAAATAATGATATCGTCTACATAGCGATACCAGTAAAAACAATATTTACTGAGTGGATGATTATGAATTAATTTCTCTAAGGTATTCATGAATATTTCTGCTAACAAAGGACTTAACGGATTGCCCATAATCAAGCCGTCTTCAATAGTATAATATCTGTCTGTCTTCTCTCTACTCTGTTGCACCGTTGTTGAACAGTTTTCATCCTCTGCTGAATGTTGGGTGTCATTATTCTGTAACAAAATTCAACTTTTCTACTCTGGTAAAGCCCAGAAAAAAATGAGCAATGAGACTCTGATTCAATATTAGTCACTAAAATCTTGGAAGAAAAGTCAAGAAAGTATTTAATTAATTGCATAAATTATGATAATGATACACAAATACTTCTTTATATGTTAATACAGACAATAAGACTTATCTTGGTGGTTCTTGGTCTTACTGCTGCCTTTGGGGAAAACCTCTATTTCAGCTGTTGAGCTGAAAGTCTCTACTACCTAGGAAACTCTACCTAGGAATTTCAGTCTAGGACTCTCCACCTACGAATTTCTATCTAACTTGATACAACGAAAAAAGAGAGTGTAAACAAAACAAACGCACGAGGCCTGAACATGACGTCACACAGGGTTCAATCCAGGGACTGGCTTCCATTTGATCACGAAATTGAACTCTGGATTGAGTCATGGACATCAATGATGTAGAATTTCATTCTAAAATGAAGTATTCACGCAATAGTTTCGGGTATGACTGATTGAATTATCATAAAAAACAGGCAATGTAATACGAAAATGATGTTGTAGGTATATTTTCTGGTAGTAGAACATTATTGAAACATATATATTACAAGAGTTACATAAAAAAGGACATCAAGGATTATCATCGTCATTATCAGATTCAGACGATGAACTTGAATCATTCTCGAGATTGACAATAATAGGATCCAGTTGTTTGTCTATTATGTGATCTAATTGCCACATTCTCGGTTCGACCTTCTCTACGACATGCTTAATGCAGTTTTGCCACTTGACAGCATCAATCCTCTCAATGGATTCGGCGAAAAGCTTCTTCATGTCTTGGAATTTGAATGATGTGTTCTTAGATGCCACATAATTCTTCATCTCAGCCCAAACCAGTTCGATGGGATTGAGCTCGGAATGATAGGGCGGGAGTCGTAACACGATTTTATTTTGTTTTCGAGCCATTTCATCTACTACATATTTATTATACCCTGGTTTATGGGTTTTGACTATTCGAAGAAGCTCTGCTTTAATCAAATCATTCCCGAAAGCAATATTTTTTGAACGTAGCCATTCTTGAATAGTGGCTTTTCTACAGGCAGTTGTCGGGAGTTATTCTGTGCGTCTAGAATGATAAGACGCATTGTTCAAAACGATGGCACATCCGTCTTCCACTTTCGGTAAAATATTTTCAAACCATTCTTCGAAGTTGGGTCCATCCATTTCTTCGTGGTAGTCACCAGATTTCTTCGATTCGAATGACCACAGTACGTCGGGAACGAATCCAGTATCACTTCCAATATTGCAAACGATGAGTCTCTTGCCTTTACTTGCAAAGACATAAAAATGATTTCTATTAATGGTTGCATGTGTCTATTTTCATCTAACTCAATCATGTAGAATCTCATAATTCAAGAAAATACTTAATTTTGATAATTAGATAATTGAGTTAAATTACCGATAAACATTTTGACGACAGGTAGGTGGTACACAGACTACTTAAGTTAATTTACAGTAGCAATAGAGATAAAGAAGAACCCAGAAGTAGCAACAGACCCTTAATAAGATCCCATCTATTCGTCCAAATTGAATTATCATATTGCTGTTATAAATATAGATTGAAAACATGATATAGAACGTCCTTGAAAGAAAGCAGCATGCTAACAATTCGAAACAAGATTGTTGTGGTACCAGGTACTGGATAATGAACAGTATGTATGGGTTTTACCCTATAGCATAATTTGCAAGAAATAACAGGAATATTTTCATAAAGGGTATTCGAAAACCTTCATTCAGCAGTTAGTTTTAGGTAAAAATTATGGTTTCAAAAAATATGATGAAATACCTGATGGCGTGCCTATTGTTGATACAAAGTAAGCATGATTCAAATCAAGATTTGAATCAGAATAAAAATCAAATAAGTTTATCAAGAAACTAGCGATTTCAATCAAAAACGAACCAACAGATTTTGTGTATCATTTGAAAATCATGAATATTATATTATATTATACATGAATTATTCATGCATAATATAACTGTCACTCATCTGTGGGATTCTTCAATCCAGTTGATAAACCTTCTTGGAAAGCCTGTCTGGCTGTTTTGACCGATGCATCTACCCAAGCACTTGATTTAGTGTGCCCAGCATTCACCCACGTTTCATCCAGGTTATAGATTTTTCTATTCTCTTCGCGGTAGTTTTTAATTTGTTTAAGATAGTCTCTCCTCCACAAGACTATTTCCTCTTTCTCCAATAGTAAACCCTCTTCAGGAATCTGTAGTCCATTTTTTTTCAATATTTTACGGAATGTTGTTCTTTTAAAATTTGGTAGATCACTTCATTCAATATTTTATCTATTGTAGGTAATTCATTTCTATGGAAAAACTGATGCACTTTCCTACTAATCAGATTTTTGTCGAAATCAGTAACACTATTCGCAATTTTCACCCTTTTCGGGTACGTCCTCGGTTGTGAAAAAGAATGATTCTCCTTATCCTCCTTTATGAGTCTGTAAACACTAGTTTTACTAACTCCCACAATATTTGCCACTTGTTCGACGATTTCGTTGATAGGTGCAGAATCTATTTGCATTTGTCTATTATAGACGTTGAAAATGATCTGTTTTTCATTCAAAGGAAAATGACCTTTCTTAGGCCGCTTTTTCGGGGAATAATCTTCAACAATACTTTCATGTGCAGTATCCGTAGACAATATTATACACACAATATTTTCACTTTTCAAAACTCGATCAATAACATTTCCAAAACAATGAATGAAAATTTAATTTTCTATCCGATGGACCGAGACCGTATCTGTACAGACTGCTAACATACAGATCCCACCCCCTAAACATGATTCGGCCAATTACAGAGCTACTAAATCTTCTGGCGTCTGCTGTATTTGTTTTGACGTGGCCTCCCTTTCGGTTGCCTAGAGTATAGGGCTCCACACCTAGGACTTCTATCGATGGCTCCTCACCTAGGAATTTCTATCTAGGGCTCCTCACCTAGGAATTTCTAGCTACGGGTCTCCACCTAGAACTTTCTATCTATGGGTCTCTACCTAGGACTTCCTAGATACGTGTCTCCACCTAGGACCTATATTTTGATATAGGTCCCTACACAGTACATGAGATAAAGATATGCATTTTAATATAATTTAATTATTTTATCTACAATTTAGGAGGATTTTCAAGTTCAACTTATTCGCTTGAAGGTCTGCAAAGAAAAAAGCTCCTAAACTGAAGAATGCTCGTAGCACATGTACTTATCATATTCGGATTATGCGCATCAGATTGTTAACCTGTGGCGTGACACAGATAGAGGGTTGACTGGAATCAGGTGTTTCAACTCAAATTGTTGTGACGTGATTTTAGCACGTTACAATTTGTATCGAACATACTTTTATAACGAAGTCAATTTGCACATATTTCGTTCTCTTCCTTACAGTCTTTTCTCAGAAGTTGTTGGAAACACTTTGCACAAGTTAAAGTTGGACGACACTCACTGGACTTGAGATTGTACCCCAGGCATTTAAGGCATCTCAAAATATTTTTGTTTTCATAAACTGGACATCTGTTGTATTTTATATTGACCTTCTTCAATTGCACTAATCTCGAAAAAAAAATCATGGAGAATGAATTTCTTCTTCAACTTTTTTGACATAATCTACTAATAGAAATTCGGAACGAGATGGATCTGAATGCACGATGAATGAAGTGGCATGGACGTCCAGACCTTAATCCTATTGAATATATTTGGGACATTCCCAGTAGAAGATTAAGAAGAGAACAAAACTAGTCAGCTTTTACATTTTTCATTATCAGTTTTATTTCTTGGTCGAGATCTGAGAATAACCCCATTCTCTGATGTTACAGTTTGTTAAATTGATCCTCAACTTGGAAGTAATGAGCTATTCCCGTCACCATCAGAATCAGGAATTCCAATTGAATCAATGATCCCAATAAATGAACAAACATCTCCATGCTTCCACATTTCGTTTTTTTATGTTCAATTCTAGTTTAATTACAGTTTATTTTTACATACTTCAAGTGAATTAATATTCATTAGTTAGCTAAGAGACAAACAACAAACAGATTAAGATTTAATCCGATAACTTATCAGCAATACCAACATTTCAATTCGCTTAATGACAATTTCTTGATTGCACAACGCACATTCTGAAGTAGAGCGAAACTAACGCCTTATTGTTTTGTATATCCAGAAAGAAAATAATTGATTTTGAATTTAAATTAGGCTACATAGAAATAATTCTTCACGCTATTCAAATTAGTATCGATTTATGACAAGTAAACAGTGGAAAACAACGTAATGGATTATAGAGGTCCCTAGACTTGTTTCGCAATTTTTGAAGCTGAATGGAATGAAAAAAATTAAATTTATGTATGCAACTATATATCGGGTAACTCACCACATTGGAGACGGAAGATTTGCGGAATAATATGTGGTGCTATAGTCACTACAAACTTAACATATTTAAGACAATACAGGGTGTTCCATATTAAAGTTACATACAAAAGTTAAGTTTTTTTTAATGAGATATCCTAAATTTTGTTTCAATTTTAACGTTCGAAATTCTCTATACCTATCTCAGATAGTTTATGAAAATTTTGACATTTTTCGTTGTTGCTTCAACTCATAGCATATTTCGGTGCAAGAGCAGGAAACTGTCTCTTTTACAAGGGATTGATTCAGTATAATAGTATACCTGAAGAAATTAAAAGTTCTGAAAAAATCTGCCGAGTTTAGGAGGTTATTGTTGACATAAACACCTCAAAAAAGTCTAAGGAACACTCACCAGTATCTTTAAAATATGAATTTGATGATTCGAATTTATAGAAATCTTTCAGTTTTTGTTAGGATGTATTGAATATAATGTATTCTCAAGAAAACAAAATAATATTTGACTTCTCCAAAACACCTTTTATAAAAAAAAATTGAGATTTGAAAATGACGAAAATTGGTAAAACACAAAAAAAAATCCTGAACTAATATTTTCGAAACGATATGGAAGCACTTATATTTTTCAGTACCCAGAAGGTCCACCGCTGTTATTAATGACACTTTGGCATCGTCGAGGCATGCTCAATATTAAATTGTCTATTACATTTTGGCCAAAGTCATTCTAAGTCTCCTGAACTGCTAATCGAAGCTCCTGTTCATGATGGAAGACGTTCTGACGCAGGAGATTTTTTTTTAGGGTGTCCAACACATGCTCGATGGGATGCAGATCTGGGGAGCAGGAGGGCTACGGTAGAAGATCGATATCATTCTCTTCAAGACCTTTCAAGACAACTCTTGTACGATGAGGGGGGCATTATCTTATTGGAAGAGTGGATTTTGACCCATTGTTGGAGATACGGTACCACCATAGGTAAAACTATCTCATTTGCGTAAGAATTTCCCGTGAGGTTGTTCTGTATGAAAACGAGGTCAGTTCTTCCACCAAGGCGTATACCTCCCCAAAACATCACTGATCCGCCTCCCTGTCTAACAACTTCTCGAGCATGCTGAAGACGGTTTTGCTTTCCAGGTTCCCTCCATATTCGAATTCTGCCCGAATCGGTATGACAACTCAATCTAGATTCATCACTGAAGAGAACTATGGCCCACCTCTCTTGATCCCAGTTTACGTGTTCTTGGCACCAAGCTAAACGAGCAGCGCGATTTCCATGGGTCAGTTGTGGAACTCTTAAAGGACGTCTGGAGTGGAGTTGACCTTCGTGAAGTCGATTTCTCACATTTTGGTCGGAAATTTGTACATTATGAACTCGTGACAGCTCTTGAGCTAATTGAGATGCTGTGGTAGTACGATCTCTTCTGGCTTGTAAAACCAAAAATCGGTCTTGGGTGACTGTAGTAATCTTGAAACGACCTGTATGGCGTTCTTCTACGCTACTTGTTTCATTGAAACGCGACCATAAACAGTTTATGATACTTTGGATACTTCCCAGAATCCTGGATACTTCCCGTTGTGAGCTCCCAGCTTGGAGCATGCCAACGGCTCGTAACATCTCTTCTCTAGTCAAATGTCGTCTTTCCATGGTCGAATCACAAAACTTGAATCTTTTACTTGTGCTTACATTAGAAACAAAGTGCCAACTAACTGATTTCAAACACTGAATACATGAAATGATTATAAAGCAGCGTCGCATCTGTTGCATTTTTAGTTTTTATAAAAACCATCCTACTTAGTTGCACTATTGTGGCTCCTTATTCATTGATATATATATATATATATATATATATATATATATATATATATATATATAAAATATATATATATATTTTCAAGGTGATATATGCTCTTTAATTGTCTTTGCCTCAATCCATTATCTCATGAACTAAATGCTACTAGTTTTGGCTTCAAAAAAAGGATATTCTTCAATACTATTCATTTAGATGATATTAAAAATGGACAGATCTCAAAATGATTACTTTCAACTATTCCAATGATATTCATATGAAATTTGGGATGTAAAAATCTTTCTATTGAAAAAGGAAAGATCACCTCTGACTATATAAAGATTTCCAATATCGAAATCGAGCCAATGCATCAAGGAGATACATATAAATATCTTGGATTTTGTCAAGAGAAGACAATTAACCATAGCAGCACTAAAGAAAATATTAGAAGTTCATATTACAAAAGACTTAGAGTTATCATCAAGAGTTATTTAACTAGTAAAAACCTTTTCAGAGCTATCAACTCCTATGCTGTTCCTATTCTTACATCTTCTTGGAATTATTAAATGGTCTGAAACTGATCTAAATGAATACAATGCCAAACAAGGAAAATGCTCTGTAAATATCATAAGCACCACCCAAAGTCAGCTGTTCAGAGAGTTATCTTGGAGGTCGTGGATTAATTGATTTGAATAATCTTCATAGTAAACAGATTTTTTCATCTACGTTCCCATTTTCATGATATATATATATATATATATACTTGACAATGCAAAAGGTATATATATTTGATATATATATATATATATATATGATGAAATATATATATATATATATATATATATATATATATATATATATATATATATATATATATTTAGAAAGACATATATATATATATCACAAATATATATATATATATATATATATATATATATATCATTCTTAATGATAAACAGAATCAAATAACATATAAAATTGATATTGCTATACCCGACACACATAATATACAAAATAAATACAATGAAAAATTTCTAAATATATGATGCTTGGCGACGAGATTAAAAAATGTGGAAAATGAAGAAAATATTTATTCTACCGATTATTATTAACAGGTGTTATTCCTAGAAATCTTCACAAAAGTATTGAGATTTTGGGTCTGAAGAAAAATTTGTTTGAACAGTTATAAAAGATAACAGTCATCAAATCTTGTAATATTCTTCGTAGGTTTCTTTCCGAAAATAATAATGAGGTAGAGTCATAGGTTTTCTTTTTAGTTTATACTGCTCAGAATCTCATTTCATATTTTATTTATTTGTTTATATAAATGTAATATAATTAACTGACAATTTTGTCATATTTATATTCAGAGCAGTATTCTATTCGATCGTTCTCCACTTCACACAAAGGAAACTATTAATGAGTAACATTCAGTGTTACTTAAATCGACAGGATAACGATATTCGAATTTAATCGGAAATATTTCATCTTTATGTTTGTAAAACGACAGAAAGTGACTGAATCTGAAATGAAAACGAGATAAAAACCAGAAAAACTTTGAAAATTCAGCATAGAACTGCACCAGAGCAATGTAATTCAAAGGAAAAAATCCTCCTTTTTTTCGATTTTTTCGATGAAATTACCTCTGATCAGGTGTTGCGATACCTCAAAAGATGCGGAATTGAATACTGTATTTGGAAATGATAATAGTTTCGATATACAGAATGAGACAAAAAAAAATTCCGAATGAATAATTTTATTTCTTATATAATATCTTGTCGCCAGTTAATTTCGGAACACCTTGAAGGTATTCCGGAAGAGATCAGAATAATCTAGAAAATGAGGTACCAATCAGCTCTGTAGCTCAAAAATTGTGGAAGATATGCCGGATGGGAGTTTTAACTGACGGACCCTGTATGTAATAACTACTTTTCTTGGGATTAAATTCGGAGAATACACTTAATAATACTTTTTACCCTTTATCCGAGTAGACATTTGTCTGAACTTACTTGGCGGGCGGTGATACCTGTGTACCACTGATTAATCAAAACTGTTTTGTTCATTTCTAGGAATTACTCATCCAATTTACATCTTTCATGATCTCGTTCGCTTGTTATTGTGTAAGATGAAGACAGTTTCCATATCTGTTAATGGATATTCAACAGAGTGCTTACCCTGGATTATAAAATGTAAGAAGAATATAAATATTGGCACGCCTATGGCTATCATGTCACCTGAAGATTAATTACTCTACAGCTTTACCAAATTGAGCATAGATCCCCTATATGCGAGTGATTTATCGATGAAAAGAATCACACTTTCTTCCACTTGAGCTTGTACCCTCTATACGAAACACCCTGTATATGTAAGTTTATTCATATAATATTAATTTCACACCACAGAAATTTGATATTGAATCCGAGAAATTAACAATTTGCCAGTAACGATAATACCCCAATTTTCGTTGCAGTTCAACATTCAATAGTGAAACATGGAATTTTCAACGGCCCTTATTATCTTGAAACCAAAACCCGAGTAAACTTAACCGTAGGGCATTTCGAAGAAACGTGATCGTCGAAAGCAATGTCTGCCCAAAAGTCACGTGTTTGTTTATGAGAACAAAAAATTGGGTCATTAAGTTTTTGCGAACTTCGTAACGATCCGTTGTTGAAATTCGTACAGGACCGCCCATTACCTTCAATCAGTCAGATCTGAGAGAATGATGTCTTATTCGGAACAACGCTTTTGTATTTTTTTTTTCATTTAGGATGCTGAATGAAGATTTCTCTGGTACTCTTGTAAATCTGCAACATTTTTTCGACCAGTTTGGTGTTGTTATTGTAGAACAATGGTCGTAGTAATTGTAAGACACTCGAAGCAATGTTTATTGAACTGAATTCTTGTAAAATTGGGGCTTTCTTTTCTCGGTATCATAAATATCATGATTTCCTTTTTTCGCTGATATCAAGTCATCCGGATTTATACTTAGTTGTTGACTTGCCGTATATGCGACTTTAATGAAGTTGTTTTATGTAATAAGATGAAAAGAATGAAGGATCCAAATAACAAAGGATTTTAATGTACTGACTAACAATTAAAACATACATCAATTCTGAGTACTATTTTCTAGAGGTCACTGTGATTGATACGAATTAAATACATAGGAAATAGACTGCCTTCAAAACAAAAACCAAGTAAGTCAACATACTAGGTTTTCGAGATATTCTCACCACTGGATTCCTCGTAAAAAGGCCTGCAAGATGCTTTTTTCAGATTCGAAATATATCAATCCTTTGAGAATTTATGAATAGTTACTTTTTGGGAGACAATGCTTTTTTGATTATGAATTATAAAATATCAATTGAAAAACCAAGTAACTTTTTCATTTCATAGTTAAAATATATCAATATTACATACTTTTCAGAAGATTTTAATATTTCCAAATATAGAACCTAGTATGTCTACTTACTCCACTAGAACAGGATGACTCTAGTGTAGGTAGATACCCGCGAGTGAGATATTAAATAACTACAAAACAAAAACTTATAAGTAAGTTACTGGCAATGATTAGACAAATCCTCCAAGAAAGTATAACGTCTTACCCTTTGAATTGAATAAACAACACCAATCAGAATGCAGAGTAAAATCACATGATTTCTTATTTCGCGTACTTAAATCATATTAGTGTGGTGGTTCTGCAGTATGTCGCTTGACTACGATACGGAGGAGATGTAATCAAGCTCTTTTTAAGTGCTGCAATAATGAATTCGCGGAGCGATCATCTTCTCAAAATGGCACTTGAAACGGCGACAGGTCAAATTTCATCTAGTCTGTCACCTCTTTTGCCAATGGATGATTCGCTTGCAGACTCAAATTATAGTCCTTCAAACGGATGACGGAAGAGAAAACTTGTTGATTTATTAGGAGTTCCTCCTGAAATAAATACCGAAAGCCGCAAGAAAGGCGTTTGTATTTAAATGATGGTGATATCTGGTGGAAACCAACAGAATTTGAGCACAGCTCATTTCTAAAAAGAATAAAAAATGAAACACTACATCAGCTGAAAGAAAGTTTGGAATGCCGTAATTCACTAGAAAATACTGATGACGACATGATTAATTTAATAAAAATTAACAGTACTGACCAAACTGGACCTAATATTTCAGAGAAGATAATGGAAATCGTGTTTCATAGTTGAGGAGTTTTTGGCCGATACCTATCACGCTGGCCACTGCGGGTTGATAGGGGTCTTTGAACCCCTATCCTATAAGCCTTCTATAGACCTATAAGCCTTCTATCGCACTTATACAAACTCTTCACCAAAATAATAACAAAGCGCATCACAAACAAACTGGATACCTACCAACCTCGAGAGCAGGCCGGATTTCGGGCAACATTTGGTGTTAATGATCATCTCCAAACTCTCAAACTCTCAAGAATTTGATTGAAAAGCGCATAGTATACATGTTCTCATATTCGTGGATTACGAGAAAGCCTTCGATACCGTGATACAGGCGATTATGCTTAAAGCGTTGGCTGACTGTAGAATAGATCATAGATACACTGCCATCATTAAATATATATATATATATATATATATATATATATATATATATATATATATATATATATATATATATATATATATATATATATATATATATATATAATATATATATGAGCATGCCACTTCACAAGTGTGCCTTCACAATTCTACAGAAAAATTCAGGATCGGACGTAGAGTAAGACAGGGTGATACTATTTCCCGAAGTTGTTCACAAACCTATTGCAATATATGTTCAAGCAATTTGAATGGGATCAGAGGAGTAAATGTGGATGGTTAGCGATTAAGTCATCTTCGTTTCACCGACGACATCGTCATTATAGAAAACAGATTAGATGATGCAAATGAGATGCTCTTGCAGTTGTCTTAGGAATCCAGTAAAATCGGATTGAAGATAAATATGTCGAAAACTAACATGATGACCAACTTAGTACCAAGCCAACCAGTTTCCATCGATGGTGAAATTTTTGAACAAGTAACGTCATACAAATATCTGGGGCATGAGATAACTATAGGCAGGGACAACCAAACAACAGAAATAGGAAGGCGAATAAGGCTGACATGGGCTGCATTTGGAAAACTGAGAGATCTGTTCAAATCAGAGATACCGATTTGTTTGAAACGTAAAGTGCGTTTCACCAGTTTTGACGTACGGTGCAGAAACCCTGACCCTAACAAAGAAATCAGCTAATGAAATATGTGTTGCTCAGCGTAAGATGGAGAGAGCTATGTTAGGCATAACACTACGGGACAGAATTCCCAACCATATCATACGCCAACGAACTAGAGTCCAGGATGCTCTCGAGAGAGTTGCTGATTTAAATTGGAACTGGGCCGGTCATCTAGCAAGAACCACGGACGGAAGATGGACAAAGCGTCTTTTGGAGTGGCGTCCCAGAAATGATGCCCACAGAAGTAGAGGACGTCCACCAGCTCGTCGGAAAGACGATATCAAGCGAGTGTGTACGAACTGGATAAATCCGGCCCAAAATCGCGAGGAATGGAGATCGTTGAGGAAGACCTATGTTCAGCAGTGGACTAGGATGGTTGACAGATGATGATGATGAATGGAAATCGAAGTTGAAGAAGACCAGTTAACAGCAGAATATGTACCTGAATCTGTACCAGAAACAGAAATCAGAGGTAGAGAAGATCAAGTAGAGACAGAAAATGTACAACCTAATACTGTAACAGAGATAGAGTTACCTCGGACTAAACAAAAGAAACATAGAACTAAAACAAAGATTTTACTTCCACCATGTTCAGACAGTTGTAGAAAAAACTGCTCCCGAAATATCTTAGAAGAACAAAGAAGAATTATTTTTAGTTACTTCAACTCACTCAACTTTGGAGAGAAAAGACTCTTTATTGGAAAATACCTCAAGAAAATGCCTGTCAAGATCTATAAAAGAGACGCCGTTGGCCACAAGAAGTGCTCTATATTTTATACTTTACCTTTAAAACCAATCAAAGCAGAACAGAATGATATTGTGCTGAAAGACACCGAGGAGCAGGAAGACACAAAGCATAATGAAGTTATAGATCAAGTGGGAATAGATAGAAATAGAGAGAATACCGAAATTCAATTGGAGAAAACGCAGAAAAATCTATCGTTTTGAATGAAACAATGAATGTAGTACGGAAAGACTCAAAAACAAAACACAAACCGTATGCAAAACAATGTTTTTGTACACAATTGGACATTCATCTGATGCTATGGTAACAGAGTTTCTGAAAAATTCGGAGTTTCAGTGTGTTACAGATAAAAGAGGACTTAAACGTGATAAAAAGATGAAAGAAATTTCAGAAGAAAATTATAAAAACATCAAAGCTCATATTGAGAGTTATCATTCAGTAGTTTCACATTATAACATGAAATATGCTCCTAACAGACGGTATTTTACAAGCGACATCTCGGTGTATAAGATATGGGAAGATATGAATGAGAAAACTCCTGGAAAGAAAGTTTCATATGAAACCTACAGAAAGGTTTTTCATCGGGAGAATATTGGCTTCACTACACCATCGCAATGATGAATGTCCATCATGTTCATTGCACAAGAAGCATATCCACCATGAAAACGTAAATGAAGGAGATGATGCGAACTGTGAAATTTGTCGAAACTATGAAATACACAAGAGAAGGTATACGGAAACAACAGAAGCATATGAAGCAGATGTTCCGAAGAATGACCAGAAGATAAAGAAATTTTCGCAGTTGATATGTAGAAGATATTAATAATTCCGAAAGTGTTGACTAAGAATTCTTTTTTTATAAGTCGTCTAAAATGTTTCAATGAAACATTCATCATGGACAGAATGTGTATACTATGGCATGAGGCTATTATGGGCAGAACTTGCTCCGATGTTGTATGCGCATATTATAACTTCATGAAGTCTAAAGGGGAAAATGTAAAAAATATTGTATTTTGGGCAGACAATTGTGCCGCGCAAAATAAAAACTGGACACTCTTTACCGCATGTTGTATTCTAGTGAATGAAGAAAGGGGACCAGAGACTATTACTTTCAAGTTTTTCGAAGCTAGCCATTCAATTATGAAGGCTGACTCGGTACATGGGCTGATCGGAAAAAAGTGGAATAAGTCAAAGGAGATATTAGATTTCGATGATTTAGTCAATTTAATCAGTAGAAGCAGTAAGTACAATAAACCACTTATTCTCCATTTGAAAGATTTTCCTCGTTTCGAAAACGGTTGCCAAACCCGTGAGAAAGGAGCAGTAAGCAATGGTAACACTGCTGTACCTTTTCTCCGTGACCTGAAGGTGTGTCAATTTAGAAAAAATTCGAGATCACTGTACTTCAGAACCGAAATAGATAGTCCGGAGTTTCAGAAGTCAAATTTTTCGAAACCAAAATTCAAACTTCAGTTGCCAGTTAACAAATTATCATGCCGAAATCTCAACAAGGAAAAAAATAAAGTATTTTGAATGAACTAATTGCCCATATGCCTGCTAAGAAACAGCTGTTCTGGAAATCTCTCCTGCCAGTATCTGACATAGACGACTTGGCCCACTGTGGGGAAGAAACTCAAATTGAAGGGGGCGATCTATAGTTACGAAGTTTTTATAATGTTTTCAACTATTTCTGTATTTATTTGAAAGTTCATTTGATGTTGAATATTTGGTACTTTCGTGTTCTGTTTGATAACTGAAAAATTAATTCTTGTGTTTCTGCAATGAAATATTCAAATGTAAATTGACTTACTTGAATTTTGTCTTGAATTTTTCGACTTACTTGTTCTATGTTTTGTAAAAGCTTCGTGCGGATGTGATAATCCGAAATCAAGTAACTGAAAGTGAGCGTCCATTTTGAATTTGGCGCGAATAATTCTGAATTTAGTACGCTCAGTGAATTTCTAGAATTGAGAAGTAGTAAATGTTCAATTTCGAAGCTTCTAGTTTAAACACTTTTTGAGAAAGCGAAATCTCTCTTATTTGCATCATAAAACTAACTCTGCTGAAAAGTTGGAAATTTATAATTACTTAGTATTTGCTTTGTAGGGCAGTTAAGAGTAGAGCTGTTTTACTAATATCATGCTATTTTTATAAAGAACATAATTTTCAAAATCAATATTTTTGATTTAATTCATTTTTTAATGAAGTTACCTGAGTTGTCAAAAACCTTGTGTACAATACCTAAGTACAAAGAAAGCGAAACGAAAAAGAACGAGAATATTGCACAACAAATAAAATATCAGTATATAACTATACAACTTTGTCGAACGAAAAACTTAACACTTCGATTTTCCGATTTTAAAATTAAAATATGGAGAATCGCTCAGACCCGTCGATTTTTGATTTGAGGAGGAACAACTTATCCGATTTTTTCATCCCAGTAACTTCAATTCTTTAACGGGGGTGAGCACAGCCCCCTGATTTTGAATAGGGATTTGACAAGGCTTTTATATGATAGAAATCAACTTTCAAATACAAGTGAACGATGATTTCTTCTGAAATATATTAATGCTCGACGCGTTTCGATACACAGTATCTTTGTCGAGCATTTATTGATATTTTTTAGTAGAAATCATCGTTAACTAGGGTTGCGATACCTCACTTTGAAGATATTATAGAGTACTATCTTACCCTAAATTTTCACTTCAGAATTTTCATCGTTAACGAAATGGCAGCTAAAAAAGTGACTAGTTACATTTGTGATTAGTTTATTAAGTGCAGAAAATGGGCACCATTGACTTCCATGCAGTGAAGAACGCTGGTGCATGGCTAGCTTATGTTGAATTTACCTCGAGGTATGCAATGTTTGTTTGTTTGTTTGTTATTCCTTTAACGTGCTCAATTTCCGCCATTCGGCCAATGACACGTCGGGAAATTCTGTCACCTCACTAACCCGGGAATTTTGCCGAACCCCTCTCGTGTCGAGGGAAGGGATTTTTATGTCCAACACATCTCTGTTAGACAGGACCGACGGCTTTACATCTCCTCCGAAAGATGGATACTCAAGCGATTCCCAGAATCCGAAAAATCGCACCGACTTTGTGGGGATTGAATCCAGGTAACTCTGCGCAAGAGACTAGCATCTTATACCCTACGCCACCGAGCCGGCCAAATGTTTTTATTTATTTGTTAATTTTTGTTCGAAAAAGTAGAAAGAAATTGTGTTCGATCCACCTTAGTCTCTCGTTAGTCTACCGTGAATTTTCAGGAACGTTGAGACTGTGCCAAAGCGATTGTAAATTTGAAGTAGGATAAGAATGGTGTATTCCATAGAATAGCGGCTTTAGTTAACAAACGATATCCTGAAAAAATTTATCGCTACTGATTCAGTCAGCAACAAAAAGAGGGTGTATAAAGGTGACGATGGGAATTGGCTATCTTAGGTCACGTAGCGATGTATCCGACCTTTAGTACTAGAAAATTGTCCAATGTCTGGTGTTTCACGCACAACAATCATGAGAATTTTAAAGAAAACATAAGTTTCGTCATTTTGAGATACGACTGGTTCAGGAACTGAATGAGGATGATTTTGATCGCCGACTTATGTTCTGTGAAGTGGTCAGTGAAATTATTAACAATTATCCAAACTACATGTTCAATATCTGTGTTTCAGATGAGTGTCAATTTGAACTTAACGGTACTGGCCAAATTTATTTAGAACTATTGCAGAACGCTATTCATCCAGTCCTCGTGCAATTACTGGAGAAGGAAGAAGACCATGAAACGATAATTTTTCAACAAGATGGCGCACCACCTCATTTCGTTCAACCTGTGCGTCTGTTTTAGATGAAAATTTTCCAAAGGCCTGGATTGGAAGAAGGGGAAATACTGAGTGGCCACGCAGGTCACCTGATCTGGCGCCACTGGACTTTTTCTATGGGGTCCCCTGAAATCTAAGATTAACGCTTCCCAACCTGAGCCACTGGATGATTTTCAAATTCGGATCAATATTGAATGCCGTCAAATAGAATCAGAAATGTTGAGTGATGTACGTGATTTGAGCAAAATTATTTCACTGCATGGAAGTGAATGGTGGTTAGATTAGGTTAAGTGTAATGTGTACCATTTATATGCATCGTATATTTTCGAGGAGAAAACATTTGATGGAGAGCTTAAGCAGTTCGGGTTGACCTGCCGAAGAGCGGTAGATAAGGCGATATATACCGACACAGCTTAAATTCTTGTGTGATAGTAACATTCTATGTCGAGGAACAAGTAAATTATTTTTCCCTCAAGTGTAATGTGTACCATTTATATGCAAGTGTTTTCGTAAAGTGATTCAATGTAAGCCTTCAGTAACATTTTCAGCGATTCTGCAAACGGAATTCCATTTGCAATACAAAATTTGAGACAAATTATTTGTTCGATATCTTTGTCCATTATTAAAATCGCAAAACACACTTTCGACAACCGACAAAATCGGGCACTGTAAACAAACTGAATGACAGATCGCTTTCAAACCCTGCGTCAGTATAGGTTAGATCAGTTGTACCAACATATTACCAACAAAAATTTCTATAATCGTTTTAGGTATATTTTGTAAATAATCAATACCCGGTACTTCTTTGACAGAATGTAAATAAAGAAACTAAGGTACTTTGCAAATATAATTCTGCAGCTTTCATGTTGTTTCGCTTCGGCTATTTGTCTGACTGATTTTTTCTGTTTAAGGAATATATCAGAGGCGTGCGTAGCTGCCCCCCCATAAGAGTTCTCTAAACGTAATAAGACTATGAAAATTGGCTTAGTAGACATGCATAGCAGCCTCATAATTCATAAAGTATCTAATCCTGCGAATAGTCAGTTTGTGGTCTATGTCTTATTGAATAAAATTCGACCATCACAATGCATTATCCGCAAAGAAACCGAGTAGTTTGACAAAATTAATACCATTCGTGTGATTTTTGTGGTAACCATCAAGGTTATTTCTAAATTCAATCGAAGATCGTTTTCTTTAAATAATTCGCTCGCATCTTTCATGAAGATTTCCGTGTTCAAATCTAATTCATGTGTATTCAGGCCCTTATTCAAAATCGTCGGCGAATATACATACTCCATTTGAGTTTACGTTTAACGGTAGGTCGTTGATGTACAAAATGAAAATTTCCGGGCCACAAATAGAGTCCTGGGGAATTCCTGATATTACCACTTCTAGAGGGCTTATAGAACCATTTCATTCAACGACCTGAAGCCTACCGTCCAATTAAGATCTTAGGATCGTGTTCATTTCTTTTCTGAATCCATAATTCTCTATTTTAGAAAGATTTATATTACCGTTCATCGTCTTAAATGCTTTCAGAAATCGCAGCATTTAATCAAGTGCTTCTTCAGAAAGTTGATTATTTGTATCATCGCATTCGTCGTCGATCTGTTTGCATGAAAACCGTCCTAAGAATGACTCAGAATGCTTTTTTTTGATAAATTCCAGTATACGAGAGTTCAACAGAGTCTCAAATCATCTCGAAATAGTAAGCAAGATGGACATCTAGGAAAAATCCTTGATTGAAAATGGTTTATTGAATGGCTCAAGGATGTAGCCATTATGCCTAGGATCCTCTCTAGTAATTCCACATTCATTCCATATATATCACTGGTTGAATTACACTGAAGATCTGAGACGACGCCAATTATTTCCTCCGGAGTGGTCTCGCCAAGAAATATCGAAGCGGAGTTCAATGATGATATCATATTTGCGTTGTTTTCCTGCGTTTCGCCTAAACCATCTGTGTTTGCTGTGGAACCGACACCTGCAAAATATCTGTTTATTTCCGTTGCATCAGGAAGGTTGTTAAATTTGCGATTTTGTGCGCTTGACATTTTCGTTAAGGCCTTAATTTTGTTGGGGCAGTTTGCTATGTAGAAAAGTTCTGCCCGTTTTGATTTAATTATCTTATTCACACTTGAATTTGAGTTTAAGTGCTGTATAGAGTAGAAAAGACAAATCATTCCTTCGTACCATCCATATTGTATGTGCTACGTCCATTTTAGATTTAAATTATAGAATGGTCGGGTTTTGTTGAACTTTACTTTTTCTGTTCTTACAGTTTTTCCTTTACTTATTATTCCGGTAACAAAATGATTTCATTCATATATACACGTTGAATCCAATAATTCCAATAGATTTACTCTAGGGAGCATAGATTTATGGTAATAAGGCAGAATGTATGGTTTTACTAGGTATTTATGAGGTGACCCCAATTCGTTGTCCATGAATGATAACTTCTAATCTAATGGAGATAGAAAGATGCGGTTTCCTCGAAGTTTCGATACCTCTCGATCAAAAACTAGATGCAATCAACAAAACTTTCACAGCCTCCTTCGTTTTCGAAATACAGGGTGACTTTCAGAATCTTAAATTTTCTAGTAACCCTCGTATCTCGACATCCTCCAATATGGAGCAATGGTGAAAAGTGCATTTTTTATGGGGAACTCAAAAAATTTCGAGGGTACTTTATTCTCTGAACTAGTATTCATATAACGGAGAAATTGATTAGCCCAACAAAAAAAAATTAACTGCATGCTTTCCTCAGATGAGTAAAGGTACGTAAAATATTTTATATCTTTCTTCTTAAGATAAACCTTTACTTAACCATGTGAAATTTGCAGATAAGTTCATATCACACCTATCTTCTAGATTACTATGTATTACCTTGTATTCCCCAGAGGCTATTTCAATATCAACAACTGACAGTTTATGTTATTGCTCCACGCCTCCGCTCATCTTTGAACTCTGTCTATGCCTTTCCTACCACTTTGCGTCTGGTTGTTCATAATTTTTCCGACAATTCAGTGCAATGAGTACTTGTCAATTAAAGATTTGTTATTGCCGACAATTAACAGCTTAATTATGAGTTGCCTACTTGATTTAGTAGAAACTTTCGAATGGCTGTCAGTTCTGGCTTTATTGAAACAGTTGATGGTGTGGTGGCCGTCAATTTGTATAGCTGAGACCTCAATCAAAGCACGACGCGGTGTTTATAAAAGTAAGTGCTATGTGGGTACTTGTATTGATGTATTTCTCAATCAAGCCGCTATTTCGAATGGGTGTTTTATTTCTAGGAGCATCGTTATATCGGCTGGCTTCTATATAGAATCGTGCCTTTGTCCAGAATGATGAGATGCTGACTGTTATGTAAAATTATAAAACTATATAAAACGAGTCTACATTCCTTTTTTGCATTATATATATATATATATATATATATATATATATATATATATATATATATATATATATATATATATTGCTTGGTTAGGACTATACGACAGGCAGAAAGTCTAAATTACATGATATTGTTGTAGTCAGATTATAATATTTGAACTTTACAATGCAGAAGGATTTTGATATACTTGATGATAGATCTAAATGATAGTTAAGATGCAGAGGAAAAAACACAAGGTTTAACTGATTAATCTACACTTTATTTGAGAAAATTTGACGACGTTTCGCTGATCCAGGACAGCAGCTTTATAGAAGAATGACAAACAGAATGATGATTCTTGCCGTAGTATGTTCTTCAGAAACAGTTTTCATATAACAAGTCCTTGCTTCAACAGATTATTTAGATAGACATTGCCGTCGCTAATATGAATTTTAATCTAGGAAAAACATGATCTAATTCCCAAAAGAAAACATTGTACAAATATAAAACTGAGATTATTTGTGAAAATGACAAATATAAACTTTATTTTGATAAAACAATTCTTTGCAACAGAGCTGTAGGACACAATAGACCAGATATCATTCTTAATGATAAACAGAATCAAATTCATATTTAATTGATATTGTCATCAAATCTTGTAATAATGTTTGTATCTATTTATTTCTAATGCTTCTAGGAGATCTAATTTTAAACTCTTTGATTTTATACTGCTCAGAATCTCATGTCAAAGTTATTCATTTGAATATATAAATGTTATATAATTAAGTGGTTTGAATCATTTGAATCAGATTTATTTTTATCGTTCAGCTACGTTTATGTTCAGATGTTTTCAGTGTTACTTGACTATAGGTCCTACTGGATATAAATTTTATCAGAAGAACCGCAATTGAGTTTATAGATTGTCTGATTTACTTGATGTATTTTCAACAAGAGATATATTATTTTAAATAAGTTTACCTAAGTTATTAGAATGTTTTGAAGTTATATTAAGATTTCGTTTGACGAGAATTTTTCATTTAATATTTGTACTTGCAGAACCGCAGAATGTTAAACTGTTGAATATTTTATAGTCTTTATGAATAGGATATACTTCATTTATTGCTATTATGATATATATATATTTTATACGAATGATTAGATCTATCATATCTGGATTATATGAATTATTAATGGCTATCTGTTTGATGCTGTTTATATCTTTATATATAATCTTCTACAGATAAAGGTAAATTGAGTAACCGATGTACCATGCTGTTTAAAGCTGCAACTTTGTGTTGAATTCGGATGTAACGAGTAGTTATGTATAATTGTATCAGTATGTGTTGGTTTACTAAAGATAAGAAAAAACATGATTATTATTTCGTTTAGTGATTTTCAAGTCATTTTTAAAAATTAATGGAATCGTTCTGTTCAATTTATATCGTGAATTTAATGTTCAAATGGATGGAATTAATGGAATTAAAAATAAGTCTAATTGACGAGTAGTGCAATGAAACATACTAAGATGTCGTCAACATATCTATACCAATAAAGAAATTTGAAATGTTGTGTGTGTTCACATTTAAATTGTTTGTAGTACTCCTGATGAAGACCTAAATGAGGCCGAAATATAGACTATTTGGTATAAATTGTCTATTCATTTCTGCCTGTCATATAGTCCTTAACCAAGCATTTACATTACATTGGTGGGGGTCGTCTGGGTTTGCAAACCTTTCCGAACTGCGACCAAGTTGGTCTTTTGTTCGTAACCCTTCTTATTCATTTCCCTGTAGGTCTAAATCAATTACAAAATCAAGAACCTCCCTGGGAGCTTTCGTTTTTACTTCGTGCGGCTCTAGCTTGTTGCTACCGAAGTGTATATGTCTTTGACGGACAATTGCGATGCAACTGCAAATAATATGTTCGGCAGTTCCACCCCTTTTTACACATTCTGCATGTTGCCGTTTACGATTTGCCCATTTTATTGAGATGGTATCTCAGTGGGCAGTGTCCAGTAAGGAGGCCTGTTATGATCCTCAGCTCGTCCCTAGAGAGATCGAGAAGCTGTTTTGTCTTCTTTGGCGAATAGTCAATGAACTTTTTCGCTTTCCTTTGGCCTGGAGTTTTCCTCCAGTATTCTTGTTTGCTAGATTCTCCCCATCGTTCCAGTTGCTGTCGTCTTTTGCGGCTTCAGGTCCAATGGGTGGGATTCCAGCAGCTGATCTGGCCAGTTCGTCAGCGGTTTCATTTCCTTGTATGCCTTCGTGGCCAGGCACCAACCACAGAAAAAGTTTGTTCCCCTCAGCAAGTTGCTTCAAGGATTGACTGCATTCCCAGAAAGAGATGATCCGATAACTGTAAGAGTTTAGAGCTTGAATCACTGGCTGTCCGTTAAAATGTAGAATGTGCACCTTCGAGTTTCCTTCGTAGTCCCTCCTGGCAGCAAAGGTTTACAGCAAGTGTTTCTGCTTACATGATTATGGGAGTAGAGCCCATAGGCACTGATGACGTATACTTGGGTCCATATGTGAACTCACTTAATTTATTTAGAAGATATTTAATTATATGCCGGAACTAGATCTCGTTTGAAAAGTCTACTTGAGATAACTTTTAAATATTCCAATGATATTCATATGAGATCTGGGCTTCCCACATGTGAAGTTTTTCTATTGAAAAAGGAAAGATCACCTCTGATTATATAAAGATCTTCAAAATCGAAATTGAGCCAATGTATGAAGGCGATACATATAAATATTTAGAATTTGTTCAAGAGAAAACGATTAACCATAGCAGCACTAAAGAAAATATCAGAAGTTTATATTACAAAACCTAGAATTATCATCAAAAGTCATTTAACTAGTGAAAAACTTTTCAGAGCTATCAACTCCTATGCAGTTTTTATGCTTACATCTTCTTTTCTCTACGTTCCCATTTTCATATTGAACAGAGAACGTCTGAATTACATGATATTGTTCTTCATTTAGATTTCAATCCTACACCTTTGAACTTGACAATGCAATGATGTTATTTGTTTCATACATTAATGATCTTCATTACCTGGATGAATGTAGCTAACAAACTTCACTTTACCCAGATGACAGCTCAGCCTTCATAACAGCTGAATGCCCAGATGAACTTGCTCATAAGGTAAATAGGTGCTTGTTCCGTGTATTTGGGTGATGTGAGGATTATAACATTTGAATGAGAGTAAAACTTAGTGATATTTTTGCCTGTAGGAGGATCCTCCTCATCTACGCTACTGGTTCGCACATCCATGGGTAGCATCCGTCTACTCAAAGCAGGAATGTTCCTAGGGGTCGAAATTGACAGCCATTGTTCATGTCTCGTATTCTTGCACTAAATTTGCACAATAGAATTTCGTCTTACATCAACTGAAAGCAATTGTGGAACTCCATGTCCTCAGATTCTTTTATTGCTCGAACATCCAAAATGTAACAATTGGTATGGTATTATGTAATGGGGCAACAAAGGTGACTGTGTTAGATGTACAGTACGAGAACTACATACTACAGACCAAACTTTAAGGACGCGTCGAACTGTTCTTTCCCGGATATCACAGCTATAACCTACTATAATACTATAAGCACATGCCCTTTTGTGGTCATCTCTCATGAAAGTTCGCAGCATGTTTTTATTAATTCATTTTGGAAATGTGGATATAAATACGATACATTATTCGCAAATATTTCCAGATGCATCTTCAATAGGGCATCCCTAGAATCAATTTTGAGCTATATCATATCTCGTACGTAGGATTTTCCACTCAGTGGCTGATGATCTTTATTTTCTCGGTAGCAATCTACAGATGGGTGAATTCGAGTTGATCATTAACCGCAGGATTTCCCAAGAAGAAGGAGCAAGCTGCTTCAGCATCTTGTTTATGTCACTGGCTGCTCGAATGCTTGGCCTCGTATTCATGAACTTTTTATAATTTAGTGAAGGGTGGATCATCAAAGAGTTCTTTACAACTCGGCGAAAATTGCACGCAATATATGGACAGAGATTCTTTAAGTTTAGCAAAACATTTCATCCACGGCAAATAGTCTTCGAGCCTCTTGTGACTCAATTTTTGCTTAAGGTTCTTCGGATCTTCCTTGAAGTTGAGACTTTTGGGTGGTTTCCAGCCTTTTCTTTCGACTTCATAGAGTTACTTCGATCCAGCCAGTTTTCTTTGTTGTTTGTGCCACCAAAACTGGTTTATCAAATATCTTTCAGAATCCTCCTTTTCCGCTTTTGCTGATTTTGACGTTCACAGTTCATTAAACCATCCAAGCCTTCAACGCTTTTTTCAGTGCTACGGTGGCTATGCTGTTGTATTCTCATTTTTCAATGATTCATTGGCTTCATCCAAGTGCTGTTGTACTGGCGATTCGCCTGATTTGCCAGATCTTGTTACTTTTCCTAAAAAAGAATAACAAGGATTGAGGATATAATTCCATTCCATGGGGTAAAAATAAGAAACTTTGTGTTGAAGTACTGATCCCATAATATTTTCTGGTGTCCTTTTCACAGATTTTCTTTTCAATCTTATACTTTTCGTAGTTTTTTTGTAAGAAGAACTGTAAGAGTATTGTTTTCAATAAAAACGTGGACACACACAAATATGAGAAACTAAGCACTTTAATATAAATTCAACTATAAACGCACTCGCGAACTTAACGACACAATTATTTATCAAAATAAAACTGAACTGTGTGCAGAAACTGCACAGGTTGAATATTCTAGAGAGAAACGCATCTCGAATGTTCAAGCCGATGCCTGCTGTCTATTGCGTGCGCGCGCAATGACAAGAAGGTATTGTTTACCTGCGGCTAGGCATTATTTACGCCGGATCTGGTAATTGGTTTCCCATTTTTATCATATTTCAGGATTATTTTAGGAACTTCTGAACAAGATCTCTAAAATAGTTATAGTTTTTTATGGACACTTCCCAGGAAAAGGCGTACCTGTTACACCACATGAGTAGGCGCCTGGGAAGATAAATGTCGTTAAATGTACGCCATATGATAAAAACTCCTTGCCAGCCTAATGTTTCGGCAAAACATGAGTTTTCGCGGAACAAGGTCTTTCAGCTCATTGGAGCATCTTCCGTGGAAATATCTGTAAACAGAGAAAGGTCAGCAACATGTCTTCTGAGAGCCAGTGGTTGGAGATCGCGGGTGATCTCCGGATGGTCGATGAGGCGCACAGTCCGTTTTTGCACACTATCCAACATCCGTTGGGTACGTTTAGCTGATGCTGACTTTTCTATTGCTGATACATGTTCATGCCAGCAGAACTTGGAGTTGACCGTTATTCCGAGAAGGTGCATCGAATCTTTCGATGCAATTTGTTGGCCTTGCATTATAAGAGGGAGTTCTCCAGCGGGGACCTTTCTAGAAAACGTAGTTGCTTGCGTCTTGCTCGCGTTGAAGTTCGCCGGGTTCAATTGACCCCACTCAGATATTCTCTGTAAGTCAGAGTTTAAGTTGTTAATTTGTTGACATCTCTGACAATGATATTCCGCAGACTACGAAACCAGGGTACAGTCGTCTGCAAAACCGAATATCTTGTTCTCTGTAGATGACAGAAGATCGTTCATCTGCAACACAAACAAGGTTGGTGAAAAAATGGATCCCTGAGGTACTCCTGCTTGTAACTGGAAACAATCAGATGTTATACCGTCGACCACAACTTGCAATTGATCTTTTTGAATGAAAGCCGCAATTTTCGGGAAGCCCATATGCAGCAAGTTTATTCAACGAGGGCTGAATGCCAAACCCTAAGGCTTTAGAGAATTCCCCATGTTTTTCCATCGTTGATGTACAAGCATGAGTTACGTAGGCGAGCAAATCTTCTGTCGATCTTTGCCTGCGAAAACCATGATGAGTTCATCATTTATGACTCTCTCCATTACTTTGGACATAATGGGAAGAAGCGAAACAGGGCGGTAGTTTTGTGGTAAGGACTTTGGGATCGGTTGAATTCTCGCTATATTCCAGCTACTCGGAAAAGTCTGGCTTTCATAAGAAATCTGAAACAGACGGTTAAGAATGGGTGCCAGTTCGGGAGCACACTTTCTCAGGACGATTGGCGGTATTTCGTCTAGACCAACTGCCTTCTTGTAGTTCAGCTGTTCGAGAGCTCGTCTCAAAGTGCCGACTCTGAACTTGATTTCTGCCATGGAAGAATTGGTTGATTGAATGTTCGGTGGTATTGCGTTAGATGAATCCAGCACAGCATTCTTTGAGAACAAGTGAGCAAAGAGATCGGCTTTCTCTTTCGGAGATGATGCTATACTTATGCTATACAATAATCACTGAGAAAATCATGCAAATACTCATTGCTTGATATCAAATATCTTCCAAACAACATAATCGAGCACGCCTGTGACGTCAGAGGCGAGTATTTGATTCTGAATCTCATCACCATAATTCATATTTTTATTAATATTTTTGTGAAAATTTAAATTTCGTTATTTTTATTCTTGTCTTACATCGTTATTACGAGAGTGTATATGTTCCTGTAAGTCAGCAGCGTAGTCGTAGTGTAACTGTTAAAAACTGCAATAATGATGTACTATCAAAGATTCACATAGAAGAGGAAGAGGTTCGAGAGGTCCTCTTATCCCTTGACGTGTCGAAGGGTTCAGGTCCAGACAGCATTCCACTAATTTTTCTCAAAAATTGCGCTCACAAATTAAGTAAACCACTGCATATTTTGTTCAATCAGTCTCTGATTAATGGTGTATTTCCAAAAAAGTGGAAGGAGTCCGCCGTTGTCCCAATTTTCAAAAGTGGAGATAAAAATGGTATTTCTAATTATAGACCTATTAACAAGCTTTCGATCATTGCTAAAGTATTTGAACGTATAATTTATAAGTATTTTTCTCTCATTTGAAAAATTTCATTATCCCACAACAGCACGGATTTTTTAAGGGTAGGACTCTGGAAACTAATTTGATCGTTTATAGTGAGTACCTGCAGAGTGCAATCGATTCTCAAATTCAGACTGATGCTACTTACACAGATTTTTCTAAAGCCTTCGACAAAATAAGTTTCGATATTCTCATTTTTAGACTAGCCGAAGCAGGTGTAAGTGGTTGGTTGCTTGAGTGGATCCAATCGTATCTACTGAATAGGTCACATTTCGCTAGTTCAAATGGTTTTAAATCTGAATCTTTCATCAGTACTTCTGGGGTACCGCAGGGAACTCATCTCGGTCCTCTTATTTTCTTAATTTATATAAATGACATAGATAAATGTTTCCGGCATTCCAAATTCTTGCTATATGCAGACGATCAGATGCTTAAGGGGCTGCTGATCTTCAACTAGATTTGAATAACTTGGTTGAGTACTGTAGAGAAAACCAATTATTTTTGAATTTAAATAAATGTTTCACGATAACTTTTACTAGAAACCATTCCCCTATCACTTTTCAGTACTCAATTGGAAATTCATTGCTGCGACGTGTGTCTACGGCTTTTGTCACTTTCGATTCGAAGTTGCTCTTCGATGCACACATAGATCGCATAGCAAATAGTTCAAGTCGAATGATGGGTTATATTTTCAGGAAAAGCAAGGAATTTAAATATGTAAAATCACTTATCACTTTATATTATGCTTACATCTACAGTAAATTAAATTTTGCCTCATGTATTTGGAACCCTTGTTATGATTGTTATTCCAACCGACTTGAACGCATTCAGAATAGATTCATACGGTTCATATGCTTCAAAACTAACTTTGTTATCCTGAACCACGACTACGCTCCTGCCCGTAAATATTTCAATTTATTGTCACTCGAAAATCGTAGAACTATATCTGATATTTTGGTTTTGTTTAAAATATTGAACTGCGTACTTCAGGTACCTGAGATCTTGCACATGGTTACTTTTAATGTTCCTATGAAATCATTGAGGCACCACGACCTCTTCTCTATAACTTTTAGAAAAACTAATAGTGCACAGAACTCCCCTATCGATAGGATGTTACGTGTCTGCAATACGCATAGGAGTATCAATTTGTTTGGGGTCACATTGGCCTCTTTGAAGAAGAGAACATTACGCTTGCTTTTTACTGACTAACATCAAATTCATTCAATCGTTCGTTTTTGTAATATTCATTTTGTATTTCTTTTTTCATTCTTTCTGTGAATACAACTCACTATTAATGTCTTATATCATACTTTTTTAGAATACTAGATTCTGTGTAACTAATATTCATCTAGAGAATGTCATTTTGGCTTCGGCTGTGGACATTCCTTATATTGTACTTAAATAAATAAATAAATAAATAAATAAATGAATAAATAAATAAATAAATGAATAAATAAATAAATAAATAAATGAATAATTAAATAAATAAATAAATAAATAAATAAATAAATAAATAAATAAATAAATAAATAAATAAATAAATAAATAAATAAATAAATAAATAAATAAATAAATAAATAAATAAATAAATAAATAAATAAATAAATAAATAAATAAATAAATAAATAAATAAATAAATAAATAAATAAATAAATAAATAAATGAACATCTTTATCTGATATTTCCCTTGCACCCAACCTTGAATTTAATTTTAGTGAAAATTCCATTCAATCTTGTGCTTATTGGTGAATCCTCAAGGGGAGGGGGTCAGCTGGCCCCTCCTGCCGCTGTGTTCGTTTGTCAATGACACAAACCTCCAATTAATTCAACTTCAAATTGAATTTCACTTCTTTGTAACAAAGAGTTGTGATTTGTACCTTTTAGAGAAGAAAGAAAATAAATGAGCGGAAAATGAAAAGACTATTACGAAGAAATGTATACTTAAATTCAAAATATTTAGAGTGTCATATTATCACGCAATACTTTCTGAAGGATATACCTATAATATTATAGAAGTGAGTCAAATTATTACCAACTTGAATTACCTGATTCGAAGCAAAACTTAATTAAAATTATAATGACTTTAATTATTACTTTTATTTAATAATCACTTGAAACTATTATCTACCAGAGGAAAGATATCATCATGATGAACCATAAAAATTCTTTTTACTCTTCAAATTGATTACCAATAAATTTGTTATATTCTCAAGGAAGCACTGTTCGTTATTCACATTCGATTTTAGAACACCGTTTATTCTTCTATCGATGGAATTGTGTAATGCGTTAAAAAAAAACCACGGATTACTCCGGGTGATTTGCCGGACGTCTAGCATATCCCAACCAATAAGTAGGAAATGGCGTGAAATAACTTAATTTTTCACTATGAGGAATTTATAACTGTTTGTACCATTGCATAATGTGTGTCTTTTCCTGCCTCCAATGAGCACGAGTTGCTATAATCGCTAACAACATGCTCATCAATCCGTATTTGCACAAGAAATGGTTAGGAGTAACAGAGGCGTCCGCCTTATACGGCAATCTTTACCTTCACTTTCGAGTTTTTCATAAAAGTTTCTGATTTAATGATTTAAATTTTAGTCGATCAATCACTGTGAAAGATAGAAAAGAATAAACAACATATTTTCTATTTCTTTCACCGAGAAAACCCAATAGATGAAAACTGTCTTTTCATAATTTCAACTTAATCAGAAGCTATTATCGAGGAATAGAGAGAACTACATATTTTATCGATTTCTGTCGTTCAACATTGGATATCATCCACCTCAACTTCTTTCTATAGATTTCTATTTTATGTTACCTGATACCAGTTCAGACCTACGATTCTTTTCGAATCATCTCCCATCTCATTTGTAGGTAATTTTTGATATTGTCGCCATTGATTGATGCATTCCATCTACCGTCTTTCTATCTGTCTTTATGCCCGCAACCTCACATCACGAATTAGTGATCTTCCATATCTAGTTAACCCGTGCAGGCTTGCTAGTCCCCCATCGGGCGTCCCCTAAGGTGGCGGATAGGAGAAGGTTACCCAGATAAGGGTGCTACTGATAAAAGCAAATACCAAAACTAGCACTGAACAGTGGGAGCTGACTGGGTAAAAAATACCTCGATGGTTGTGGAACAGACAGAAAACAGCGGTTGGTACCCACAAGGACTTTTGGCTTTCACCAAACCATTTTTGAGCCTATCAAAGGCCCAATTTGTCTTGATAATATTTTTCTTAATTTCCAACCTGTGAATAAAACTGCTGAGGTGATAGATTTTTTGTTCTATGACCACAAGGCACAGCAGGTGAGTATGGATGTCTTGGGTGAGTTTCGTACAAATGCTTGTATATAAAGACGATTAACTGAAAAAGGTTTCAATAGTTTTCATCATATACTTGAAAATTTGAACCGAGACTTTATTAAGGATGAAAGTATGTGTGTCCATGATGCTTTTGAAATGTTTCACCGGAATTTTCTCGACTCCTACTTGATTGCTTTTCCTGAACGAGACATGAGGGGAGTGAGTGCAGTACTGGTTTGAAATGGTATACAGGAGAGCTGAAAACTTTGAAAAATGAACTGGAACTTGTGTCAGAACTACATGAAAAGTATAAAACTGGAGAACTAAAGATCTTGACTGGCTTTAATTATCTGAGGTTATACCTGTATTTGAGAAGGGTGATGCAAGTGATGTGGCAAACCATAAAGCTTTCTCATTGGTACCAGTTTCCTCAAAAATACTTGAGAGGATTATGAGTGATCAGATGGTAGCATTATTTGAGGAAAAACAACGTAGTAGAAGTACCACTGATGCAATTATTGCCTTTATAACTAACACCATAAGATATTTTGAACAGGGGCTGTAGTCACTGTCCCTTTTTTAGACTTGACTAAGGCGTTTGATTGCGTCTCCCATTCGGCTTTGGTGGACAGGCTTGGGCGCTATGCATTTAATGGAAGGGGTGTGAATCTCATTAAATCTTTCTCAACAAGCAGGTATCAGTTTGTCTATGCGAATGGGAGATGGTCTTACAGGTAACCAGTCTTCATTGGCGTACCGCAGGGCTCAATTATGGGCCTTTACTTTTTTATTTTCATAAATGATTTTCCTAATTTCATGACTGACTGTCTGATCATAATATTCGCTGATTCCATAATTTCTGTCGACTGTGGTGATCTCCGGAAGGCTGAGGATCTGGCTGTTAGAACGCAGTTGAGGGCATTGGAATGGTTCTCTGGAAATGGGTTGAGTATGAATTCTGGGATGATTGAAAAGGTGATATTTAGTCTCAGACACACAGAATCTGCTATGGTACTATGAGACGGTTATTCGATAATACATAAGTGAACGCGAATTAGGAGTGAAATTCATGAGAATGAAAAATATACGAAATGTTCTGTCAATTTCACCCTTCTTCTGTCATTCAATATTTGATATCATCCTCCTCAGCTTCTTTCCATAGATTTCTATTTTATGTAACATGATACCAGTTCAGACCTACGATACTTTTCAAATCATCTCCCATCTCATTTGTGGGTGGTTTCTTGCTATTGTCATCTTTGATGTATTCTGGAATTCAATCTTACCGTCTTTCTACCTGCATTTATGCCCGAAACCTCACGTCACGAATTAGTGATCTTCCATATCCAGTTCATCCGTGTAGGGCTGCTAATTCCCCATCGGACGTCCCCTCAGGTGGTGGATAGGAGAAGGTCACCCTGATAAGGGTGGTACTGAGGAAAGCAAATGCCAGAACTAGCACTGAGCAGTGGGAGCTGACTACCTCAGAACTGTTCACAAGCATGGGTAAAAGATCAGTCATATTTAGTCTTAGACACACAGAATCTTCTAGCACAAAGTTTCTTGGTATCTATTTGGATATGAGGCTTACCTGGGGGCCCATATTGATTACCTAGCTAAAAACTGAGTAAAAATTTTTTTGTGTTGAAGAGTTTAAGAAACACCTGTCCTTGAATGTCCTTGAAACAGCTTATTATGCTCTTTTGTGAGTCCAACTGAATTATGGGCTTCTGGCCTGAGGTGTTGGTAGTGAAATTCACAGAATTCTCTGCTTCTAAAGACGTGCATTGGGTGTAGTTAGCGAAATAGGATATAGCGACTGCTGCAGAGAAAAATTGAAGAAATTAAGGATTAATTACATTGTGATATACATGATTACAATACGCGTAACGGATAGAATGTATATACCCCTTTTGCCAGACTAAGCAGGTCAGTTCAAATCTGTGATAGAAACATTTTTAATAGAAAATACTCTGTACGACACTAATGATTATTTCAAATTGAATTTTATATGTTTCGATTTTCCTTTTATTCTTACATTGTATTGCACCTATTTTTATATTATATGTTTTCTTATATGGCCATTAGACTCTATTAACCACGATACACTATTTTGACATATGCAAACATATGCATATATAAAGTATAAACCCTGGGTTGACTGTGGCATATTCAAATACGATGGTTATAAGGTATCATCAGGGGGGAAACGATTGAAGGGGAGGAATTGCTACAATAGTATCGTAATATCTCAACAGAGCGGTCACGAATCACATTTCCATTTCCGGAAGAATGATGCTGGTACAATTTCAACGTTCCCAACTTAATCTAAATGAGCTACAAGTTTATGCCTCCATAGCTGAAAAATTTCAGCCAGGCATCGACAATTTTTATTAAAAATTCGACGAAACTATCAAATATACCGAAAAAAGAAGATCAATTTAATAATTGGTGACCTCAATGCAAAAGTAGGAAGAAGATTTACAGATATTGTTAGAGAATATGGATTAGGAGATAAGAATAATGGAACAGCTAATTGACTATTATAAAGATGAAGATTTCACGGTATGCAACACCTGGAACAACCTCATCCCAAGACCACTGTATACCTGGAGATCGCCTGAAGATAGATATTAACATCTAGTCAGAAACCAGAACGCTTATATATTGATAAAAAAAGTATAGAAATTTCTTGATCCGGAAACGGATGTAAACTCCGAAAATTCAAGAACAACATCACTCAATATATGAAAACAAATTACATATTGAGGAGAAAAATAAGAATAACCAAAGAATCATGGATGAAGGACAATGTCAAGAGATAGAACTACTCCAAAGTGGACATGACAACTTTAAAATGTACAAAAAGTTGAAAAAGAGAGCCAGGACAAAAACAACAAGAAATGTACCTTTCTGGTGGACGAAAATAATGAAATTATCACCGATAACTTACAAGTAATGAAATCGTGGTGGACATTTATTGTTATTTCTTTCGATGATGAAAGTAGATCAGAAAACATGTATGGCGAAGTCTGTTAAGATGCTCCTATAATATTACGAAGTGAGAAAAGACTTGACCTGAACCAGACGAAATGCAACAAGGCGCAGACAAGGTTCGATCAGAACTGCTCAAATTTATCAGTGATGAGAATTTAGGAGAGCTGACAAATTCATTTAGCAAAATATAAAACACAGGTGAATTTTCACACGAATGACTCTACTCAATACTCACTCGAATTCCCAAAAAATGCAATCCGAAACCCTGTAATGATTATCGACCAATCAGCCTCATTAGTCATACTCTTAAAACAGATGACCTATTTTCGATGCACGTTTTCATTCAAAGATGCTGGGAGATGATGCAGGACGTGTTTATCTGCTTTATTGACTTTAAAGGAGCTTTTACTGCATTAACCATGAACAGTTTCTACAAATGAGAGCAAAATTCAAGATCGACAATCAAGAATCGGAATCGATATCTCGGTAGCCCCATCAGTGTAGGTACAAACCTAGATGTCGAGGTGAAAACAAGAATCGCCACAGCTAGGAGAGATTTTATCAAGGATAAAACACTCATGTGCCATAAAAATTTCTAAAGTGTGTTATACTTTTTATATAGCGTAGAAGCGTGGATTTTGAAGATGAACATCATTAATCGATTGCAGGCTTTTGAAATGTGATATTTTAGACCTATGCTTCGAATATCTTAGAGATTCTGCAGTTTATTATCTGTATTACGATATTTCAAACTGAATGTCAGTAAGACTGTGTCCATTTTAAATTGAATCTTCGTTTCAGTTTGTTGTTTGTTCTTATTTTACAACTATCCAAATGTAAAAGTGAATGAGATTCTATGTTTTAGACAATTTTCCAGTTCTCCTTAAGAAAAGCAAGCCAAAGAAAGTTTTCTACTCAGTTAATCAATATGCGTTGTCCAAGTTGAAGTGTCATCGAAGGTAAATCCAAGCAATTGTAGTGTATCTGAGTTTTGTAGTTCTGTGGTGGTAAGTATTAGGTTCTGAATCTTATTAAAGTTTAGTGTCAACTCATGTGCCCCAAACTATTCTTCTGCACCTTTGATTCATATTTTATGATTTCATTGTGAAAGGTTCTTGTTATTTGCCTTATGGAAGAACTAAGAATTTCATTGTACATATCTTATGCAAATTTCATGAAGATTGAGACTAAATAACGCGAGTTAATGTGTTAACATACTCACGATAACAACGACAACGACAACACAAAGAAGCAAACATACGCAAAATAGCTTGTTTTATTTTTCATGATAAAACACTGTATAAATGATCTCAATACCTTTTCCGCGAGGAAAATAATAACCATCACTTTCAGGCAAAACGAAATTGAAACTCTGCATGAATATTAATTCTACATCATCACATAAATCTCTCCGATACGGGTCTGTGAAAAAAAAACGTGAAAGGTCGTCTAGGAAGTTATCAATTTTGTTCCACTCTGGCTCTTAAAGTCATAACGATAATAATAATAAATGTTGGGATAATTGCGATGGGTGGAATGCTTATATCTCGTTCGGTGCATTGGATATTGCAAACATACTGTAAATAGTATTGTTATCTGATGTTCATCGTCTAGTCCAATAGTATTTCAAATGACGCGATTACTTATCGCCATTATAATTACGGAGATTTTCAAGTGCTTCAGTATTTCCTGCGAAGTGAATTGGCATTGAAATGCAAGAAATGCATTTGAGAGTACTACACTTTGTCATGATTTTCTTTTGATATTATTGATGTTGAACGACAAACGTTCAATCTTATTCATTAATTTAAGAGCTCTGAACATCATCATCATGATGGTCTAAGCGCAACGCCTTGTCGTAATAGCCGCCTCTATTTGTTTGTAGCCAAGTATTCAATACGTGGTGAGTTACTGCATTCCATGAGGATCTTGACGAACCACACTGGGGCAGATATGTCAAGATACTGCAGGAAATTAGAAACAAATACAGCAGAGCCTCCCAAATCCAAACCATTGGTTCTATCTGTAATTCAGACCGGCGCGATGAACATGTGGGGGATGACGTGGGGGTAGCTGCAGGTTGCAACGTGTCAATCATTTGCTTGTAGTCACTTGACAGTTGCAGTGTTAGTTAATTTAACACGCGTCAGCTGACACAATGTTTCCACTATGTGTACAGGTAGGTCAGCTGTAGAGAATATAAGAGAGCTGACACAATGTTTCCACTATGTGTACAGGTAGGTCAGCTGTAGAGAATATAAGAGAGAAAAAAATCTGAAATCTGAAGTTACCCAGACAAACTACTACATCTTCAACTCTGATATCAGATTTAATGCAAGCCAAGAATGATTAGATAAATTTAGGAAACGCTACGGAATGAAATGTTTGAAAATGCCATGAAAAAGGATAAATTTGCAATCGGACCATTTCAACAAGAGTTTGAAGAATTATGAAGGTGAGAGTCATATTTATGCCTCCAGCAAATGCTTCTAGAGCCTACAAACAACAAGTGTTTGTTGTCGGACAATGAAAAAACTCGCGGGCGTTTAAATCTTCACACAAAGCCACTTCGGTGGCTGTATGTGATATTGGTGAAACCACGTATCATATATAGCTGCATTGCTTGGTGGGAGTGTAGCCTTGAACAGTAATACGAACACAAGCTTTCTGAATTGCAGAGAACGGCCTGCATGATAATTACTGGATCTTTGCGTTCTATACCTACTGAGGTCATGGTACTGATACTGGGCCTTGCCCCTCTTCATCTGGTGATTAGAGGACCAGTTAGAATAGAATACCTACATATTCCATCACTTTTCCCGAAATGGAACAAGTACGTTCAATTGCCCAGCGCTTCACAGTTTGGAAACGAGACGTTGAGGAGTAGCTTCAAGGACCGCCTCCTTGAGGGTCTCTAAATGGCTCACAGTCGACTCCGGAACTGCAGACGGTGTTGGAGCTGGTGTACATGCTCGAGATGATGATGAGGAACAGTAGATCTGTCTTGGCGGGCTTACGACTGTTTCTCAATGAGAAATTTTCATCATTGACCACTGTGCTAACCTTTTGCTTGTAGAAGGAATAACAAGTAGGCCAATTAGAATCATCATAGATAGCCAAGCTGCTGGCATCCGATACCTGCACGTCACTTATGGTGCAGGAATGTCGCTCCACCATTACCATACCAGAAGAAAGCAATAGGCCTCGTCTGAGGTGAATACCCAGACACTCGGACTCATCAGTCGCTCGAGGAACAGGTTTGGAATTCACCTGACCGAACTTGGATATAACAAACTGAAGCTCACTGAGATCATTTAGCTTTCACCTACAAAAGTTGAATCCTTTACAAGACAGATGGTCTTTGTGGGTGAAATTTATGACAGAGTGTGCAACAATAGACCAATGTTAGGCAGCCCTCACTCATTATCTATATCTATCTACCTCCCTGTTTGTTTCCGTATGCAGAAAAATGCTTGGGTTACCAAAGATTTATTCCATGAATGGATTGATACAGGATTCCCAAGAACCGTTGCCATCTTCTATCCATCAATTTACCTCCTTATGCCATGTTGTTGGATAATTGTCCTGGCATTTCTTCAGAGGACAAACTGACATACGAAGATGGCAATTTTTTGCAATGTTCCTGCCGCCTGATACAAGGTAGTGTATACAAGCAATGAATCAGAACGTTATACAAAGTGTGAAGATAAATTACCACAAACCACTTTTGATTAAGTGTCTTGCATCAGATAGTGAAAACCTTGTGGATTACCCTAAATGATACATTTTTCCTTTGATTGCTGCAGGGTGTCAATGCATCCCCAATTTGAAAATTATGGAAGAATTTGCACCCTGGATTTCTCACTATTCGACCAAGAAGATGATGTGCCTTCAGCCGAGTTTTTTAATAGATTGAGGGAGCCCAACGATCCTCAAGCGAACGACAATCGTTCAATCTCATTCATTCGTTCAAAAACTTTGGACATCATCATTATGATGGCCTAAAGAGAGCGCCTTGTAGCAATAGTTGCCCTTATCTGTTCGTTGCCAAGTATTCAATATGCGATTAATTACTGCATTCCATGAGATCTTGACGACCCACACTGAGGCAGATATCTCAAAGCACTACCGGAAAGCAGAAATATTCTCCATTGACCACTCTGCTAACCTCTTGCCTGTGGAGGATTAAAAACTAGGTCAATAAGAATCATCACTGATAGCCAAGCTGCACTGAGAGCATTGGTATACAATACCTGCCCGTGTAGGAATACCGTCTGATGAGGGTACCTCGACATTGAATGAGAAGGCAGACTCATTGGCCGCTCGAGAAACAGGCTTGGGATTCCCCGCCTCGAAACCTAGGCTCGGAATTCCTCTGCAGACTGCAAGCATGAAAAATAACCAGTGAATGGACCTGAAGGTATGCACTATCTGACCCTTTCAGGTCTCAAACAAACTCGACTTGCCATCAGTAGACTTTCCACTGCGAGAGCTAAGGCTGGCTCCGACAGTTCTAAATGCTATATTAAGGAGGCACTGTCGCCTCAAAAATCACATCAATAAGTTGGGATTAATCGAGGACCCTTGATGTAGAATGTGAAGAAGAGGTCAAAGTATTCCAAATTCGAAAATCATAGAGGAATTTGCACCTCAGATTTCTCACTGATGACGACTTTGAACCTGAAGATGATGTGCTTTCAGCAAAGCTTTTAGTAGGTTGAGGGAGCCCAATGATCCTCAAATAAGTGAGGCAAAAGCTCAAGAGTAGGCTGCTGGTGGTGTGAACAGAGAGTTTTAAAATTATAAAGTGTTAACTGATGATGAAATTGTGCAAGCGGCAATGTGTGAGGATGATGAACGAAATGATGACAACAGGTTGAAGTTGTCGCCTCCAAAAAAATTTGAAAGGCACTGGAAGCATTGAACACTGCTTTGAAATGGACCGAAGAAAACTTTTTTAAGATTGGACCTCACTTTTTTGCTGGAGCATTGACTGGTCAAATATATTTGTATATTTTAGTCCAATTTCTGCCAAAGCTGTTAGAAAACAGGAGGATTTAGTTGAGGCACGATGGCGTTACATCTTATTTCTTAAATGATGTGGGGTTATTTAAAGTTCAGAACGTATGGAGTAGAGATTGTTTGCCGAGAACAACTAGCAAATCGCTTAGTAGACGCCTATGCAGATATGCAAAACGACGAGCAAATGATTCGTAGAAGATTCACTAGTATATTTCTACGATCCATGAAATCGTTAGCCGCATCACATTCTATTTCCTCTTCATCTTCGGAATCATCATAGGTTTCACCCTCATCGTCATCGGATTAAAAAGACCCATCTAACGAACGCTATAATCTTTCCTGTTCTTTTTCGTGAGAATAATTCATTGCAGGATCAAACAAGAATAGCCGGAAGATATAAAAACCAACACTCTTATCTCTATAATATTTGTAACACTGGTAGTAGCGCGCGGACTCTCACTCCGCAAAAATTTCTGTAGCCGGCACGTCATCACTTATAAAAATCAAACTCAGTACTAGGATAAGACACGCGATACGACACGGTAAATAAATCGGAATGGGGTGGGGTTGCAAATATATCCGAGAATTTGCATCGGTGCGGAGTGAGGGTCCGCGCGCGACCACTGCAGTTAAAAATGAGACTAATATCGAGTGCCATAACTCAATCATCAAAATTGATATTCTGTGGTGTTTCCGATTTATATAGTCTGAAATATTTCTCAAAAAATAACTGATGAACCATATCCAGAAAAAAATCGAAAACAGTATTTTAATTAGTTCTGCTGACCTAAAAACTGCCGACCATCAGATTTTCATTGTTGCACGTTTTGGACTGCTATAATTACAACTCCGGAGATCAAAAGATTCTGATCACCGATATACAGGGTGTCTATTACCCGTTTTCCGAAAATAAGAAGTTTGGGCTAAGTACGGACCTACATTTTGTTTTTCTTTCGTGAGTAAGACGAGCCTAATAAATCTGTAAAAATGCATCAATTTTGGTCAACGGCTTCTGGAGTTATGAATGAAGAAATATTTCACCAAAAGCGAGTTATCACCCTGTATCTGGAGAATCTGGAAGCTTCGATGAATATCACACACCATTTCTGAAAGGCCTCGAGTTACTCTCTCATTACACTACGACCCTTTAGTCTGGAAACATCCTGTATAGATAAATTCTGCTAACTGGATTGGGTTCTTTTAACTTTTCTTTGAATCAATTCAGATATAGGAATTGTTGAAACTTTCGTTGTGTTATTAGCTTAATGAAGAGAGTTAAAACTGTACGAAATTCTTGAACTCTGATCGAACATTAAAAAAGTATGTACAGTCAATCTAGTTCAATAAATGATTACCGTTAATGGATTTAAGGAACAATTAAGGCTTAATAGCAGTTTCAGAATAATTAAATAATTAGTAGACTACGGATTTTTCAGGCTCTCTAAATCATTCAGTTCATGTGGAATGATTCAGAGGAATTGAAACCCGAATTGAAGGAAAGTTGAACCATGTTAAATCCTTTTACGAAAGAAGTCGTTTATAACATATCCCAAACTCATTATTGAATTCAATTATGGGAGCATCCGGAGACATATTTGGATATCATAAATCTTAACCGCTGAGAAAGAGGAAGTATTAATATTTTATTATCGAAAGGATGATCGTTGAGTAAGAATATACAGTTGTTCCAGAATTGTAAACGCCGGAAAGGACATCATAAGTTCTATTAGAAATTGTTGATAGCACTCATCCATACTATGCCAGACATGATGATTGACGAACACATGGTCTTTTTTCAATTTGATCCGTAAAGTTCTCAAAATTTCAATAAATGGGTTTTCAAAAGACAGATAGAAGAATTTAAGAATAGTGGTGTAGACGATTTTTTGAGAATATTTTCATTTCATAGCTAAACTGACTTCTTCTTTTTCTTTTTGTTATTATATTATTGATGTCCAACTTTCAAACCACCGTTTTGGGGGTCGGCCGAGCGGTCTCTTTGTATTCAGTTTATTCTCTCTTGCCCATTTTACCAGTCGGTTGCTGTCCATTCGATTGACATGATGATTCTTTTATTTTCATTCACAAATTGAAGTATGTTACTGATAAAATATTTCTACAATGATTATAAATGATACCTAAATATAGGATACATTGCTTCAGTCATTGCGAATCAGAAGAGGATAATCCTTATGCCTGATTCTTTCAACAACAATTTCAGAGCTTCATGAGTTTATACTGGGTGATTCACCAGTGCGCGGTTTTCTGTAGCTAGTACACTCTTGAAGATTTCAGTTTTATTCGAACGGTATTGTATCTAGAAAGTAAAAATCTACTTCGGCAATTTATTTTGCAGTAAACAGGGTGTCCCAATTTTCTAAAGAAAAATCTTGGGTGGTTTTTTCAGATTGGAAGACCACTTTTTTGTTCAGGATTCAGTAGTGGCCTAAACTCTGCTATAATGTCTTGATGTGATAAGTTTTTTGGTGAGTAGTTTCGTCACAATATTTTTTTTTCCAAAAAATTCATGAAAATAGGCTCTTACATTATCGCATGCTCCTTCGGCCAGAGAGGATGAATACTTTTTTCCTTTCGTTTTCTTATTGCCCAAGGATAGCTTCATTGATGAATTGGAATAGATTATCCTCATTTCATACAGGAGTGACTCAAAAAAATTGTTGAATATTGTAATTTAAAAATATAATATCTTGATTTTTGCAGAAATAACTTTATCTTTATCTTCGATCATTTTCCAATATAATGGAGATGTGTTAGTTGATCATGGTACTGAATTCATCAATCTGAATGTCATTTCCGTGGAAGATATAATCTCCGCTTCGAGAAAACTATCTAGCAAGCCTACCGTTGGTTCAGATGGTATAGGCAGCTTTGTTGTTAAGGACTGCATACGTGTTTTTGCCTATCCATTATGTCATATTTTCAATATAGTCTTGAAGAGTGGAGTTTACCTCTTGACATAGAAGGTAGCTAAGATTATTCCCATTCTGAAGATAGGAGATTCTACCATCAACGGTTACTATAGGCCCATCGCTATTCTATCCAATTTCTCAAAACTTCTCGAGATTATTTTATGCAACGCTATGTTTCCCGCGATCAGGGAGAGGCTTCATGATGAGTGTTCCGGTCAGGTTGACGTCATTTACACAGATTTTCGAAAAGCATACGATAATCATCGTATATTGCTGTGGAAACTGAAGTCCAGATTGGAGTCTTACTTGGTCGGCCGCCGACAGTTCCTACAGCTCGAAAATTTTCGCTCCCGCGAATTTGTTGCTATTTCGGGTATCCCGCAGGGGTCCAATCTTGGTTCATTATTGTTCATAATGTTCATTGATGATCTCATGGACATAATTAATATTCCCAAATTGATGTATGCGGATGATCTGAAAATATATCTGAAGATAACGTCAGAGGGCGATTGTGAGATCTTGCAGGAAGGCATAGGTTCCGTGTCAAATCAGCGTGTGATTAATCGTTTGGACTTGAATGTATCTAAGTGCAATGTCGTTACTTACTATCGCAAGAGAAACATCCTTTTCTCTGATTAAATTATGAAAAATTGTTTATTGAAATGTTCTACTGATATTAAAGATCTTGGTCTTATATTCGACCAAAAATTCACTTTTGTTCCTCATATCAACTATTCATTTACATCCGCCTCGAAATTGTATGGGTTCATAATTCGCAATGGAAAGCATTTTACGAAATCAAATACTTTAATTCGTCTTTTTGGGACTATTATTGGGAGTAAGTTGGAGTATGGGTCGATTCTTTGGTATCCCATCTATTATTGTCATGATTATGGTTCGGATATAATTCAGAGAAGATTTTTCAATTACCTTTTCTGGCGAGAAGATGGTGCCTACCCTATAAGAAGGTATGATCATGGTGCACTCTTGAGTAGATTCACAGCGACAACCTTGAACATAAGAAGAGGCTTTCTGGCCTTAAAATTTTTGCTTAACCTCCTGAATAATTGTTCGGATTGTCCCTCTATTTTAGTTCAACTGAAAATTTCAGTTCCGAGACTAACCTCAAGAGATGGGCGTTTGCTTTTCCTGAGCACGCCCAGAACAAACTCACTCACAAAATCTCCAATATTATTTATGTGTACAACTTATAATTCCATCGTGAAATTGTGTGATATTAATTTAGATTCGTTCACTTCTAACAGTAGTGTATATTTGGACAATATTCTCTGAAACGCATCTGAGGTATTGCATACTTTTCTATTTTTCAAAATTCAGTTTAACTCACGCCATGAGTGTTTCTTTTCTACATTATTTTATGCCATAGCATTTTTTTCTATTTTTATTGCTTGATCTGTTCAATTTGTTTTTGTCATTTTCTGCACCGAGAAAGTTTCGAATAGCTGCATGGTTTTCACTAATATTAACTCATTATTTATGATTACACTTTGAGTTGTTGATTTGTTATATAAATATTAAAATTTTTCCTGTAATTGGATTCTACCTGTAGGAAATAAAGAACTTATTATTATTATTATAAAGAACTTAGTATTATCATTATTATTATCCGAATATACGCAATCAGGAATTTATTCTTCTTTTACTAATTATTTGATTCACTCTTAGTTGCAATCGATTTCGTTCGAAATTGGAACTATCCGTTATGATTCGCCATAATAACAGTTTAAATTAGATCGAAATTAAAAGACCCAACCGTTGGAGCATAAAGATAAGGTTCTATGGCGGTGGGTGTCTAATAAGCAGATATTGAACCATAAATTATATACCTTGACTTTATAACGATTGCACTCGATGAAATTGAGCTGTTATTGTTGCGTGCGTTTGGTAAATGGAATCAAAAAAAGGATATTCTTCAGTGCTATTCAAAAATGAAAGGAAGAGAAAAAGGATTGATAGATTTCAATTGACGAGGCTTTTACATGATAGAATATATATATATATTATATATATATATATATATATATATATATATATATATATATATATATATATATATATATATATATATATATAGTTCCCAAATCTGCCTGCCATGCACGCAACCCCCAAGAGCCACAATAGTGCAACTAAGTAGGATGCCGAGAAACGAAGCAGCAGACTGCAGTTTCGCCCTTATTAGGAGCTCATCAATGTCGCATATCGCTTTTCAGCATCCTATCAAGCTACATCGGGGTACACCATCGATTCCGGAAAGGACGCACCTCGTACATACGTATGAGAGTCGCCCTCTATGGACCGACACGGCAAACCCGCTACCGGACTTCGAAGAAAGATACGAACGATAACAAACAGATGTGGAAACGTTAAAAATTAAATTCCAAACATTTGGGAGACATCTCATCATCAACGATATGGAAGCACTTATATTTTTCAGTACCCAGAAGGTCCACCTCTGTTATTAATGACACTTTGGCATCGTCGCGGCATGCTCAATATTAAATTGTCCATTACATTTTGGCCTAAGCCATTCCAAGCCCCCTGAACTGCTAATCGAAGCTCCTGTTCATGATGTAAGACGTTTTGACGCAGGAGATTTCTTTTTAGGGTGTCCCACACATGCTCGATGGGTTTCAGATTTGGGGAGCAGGATGGTCACGGTAGAAGGTCGATATCATTCTCTTCAAGAACGTTCAAGACAACTCTTGCACGATGAGGAGGGCCATTATCTTGTTGGAAGAGTGGATTTTGACCCATTGTTTGGAGATACGGTACCACTACAGGTAAAACTATCTCATTTGCGTAAGAATTTCCCGTGAGGTTGTTCTGTATGAAAACGAGGTCAGTTCTTCCACCAAGGCGTATACCTCCCCAAAACATCACTGATCCGCCTCCTTGTCTAACAACTTTTCGAGCATGCAGGAGACGGTTTTGCCTTCCAGGTTTCCACCTTATTCGAATTCTTCCCGAATCGGGATAATAACTGAATCTAGATTCATCACTAAAGAGAACTGTGGCCCACCTCTCTTGATCCCAGTTACGTGTTCTTGGCACCAAGCTAAACGAGCAGCGCGATTTCCATCGGTCAGTTGTGGAACTCTTAAAGGACGTCTGGAGTGGAGTTGACCTTCGTGCAGCCGATTTCTCACAATTTGGTCGGAAATTTGTACATTATGAACTCGTGAAAGCTCTTGAGCTAATTGAGAGGCTGTGGAAGTACGATCTCTTCTGGCTTGTAAAACCAAAAATCGGTCTTGGGCGACTGTAGTAATCCTGAAACGACCTGTATGGCATTCTTCTACGCTACCTGTTTCACTGAAACGCGACCATAAACGGTTTATGACACTTGGGCTACTCCCCAGAACTCTGGATACTTCCCGTTGTGAGCTCCCAGCTTGGAGCATGCCAACGGCTCGTAATATGTCTTCTCTACTCAAATGTCGTCTTTCCATGTTCGAATCACAAATCTTGAATCTTTCATTTGTGCTTACAATAGAAACAAAGTGCCAACTAACTGATTTCAAACACTGAATACATAAAATGATTATAAAGCAGCGTCGCATCTGCTGCATTTTTAGTTTTTCATAAAAAAACCACTGAAATCTGTTGAGGCACTTTACATAATTTGGTGAGAAATTGATGCAGGAGTTCATTCCTTCAAAAAAATCATCCATATTGATCGTTCTGGATACGATATATCGATATTCAGAAGTGTTCCCTAGACTTTGAGGTGTTTATATATATATATATATATATATATATATACCTCCGGTTTGTTGGATCTAATTGATCTCACCAACTTCCAGTGCTTCCACGAGTTCCGATTCCCTACAAACTCCCGGTATTTCTTGGTGTACTGATTCCCCACATATTCCCAGTCCTTCTTCGTGTACTGAATCCCAATATACTCCTAGTCCGTTAGCTTCCAAGTTTTCTGTGTCTACAAATCGATCCACCACCAGTAAGGTAACTAAAACCGAAGAAGAAAATAAGATATATCACAGTACAAATATTCATGACATTGTAAATATGGCAGATTTCTGTAAAACTTTTCGCAACATGGTTGTGTGCGTTCGTCCTGAATATGGTATAGGAAACATTACAACTACGCTTGGTAAACGTAGTGGATGGGCTGTTCAAGTCGTTGTTTCAGATACTTTCTCTTCATTTCTACTACTTTTGAATGCGTTTATTGCGATTATCATCCCAATAACAGTTTTTCCTTTACCTTGAAGCTCCAAGTTAATGGTGTTTGAGTGCATTGTGATGTCAGTCAAAAATGCCAAATTAGTCAGACATTTTTCGTTTTTCAATATCTGAGTCTCATCAACTCTTTCGTTTAGAAAAGCTTTTATTTTGGCAATGATTCTTGAAACCTTTCTAGGAATTTTCCGCGACTCAACCACCTGATGTCTGTGTGAAGAACCAATTCATTGTGTTCAGATGACTCCCTATCTTTCAACTGCAACTTAAAGAGCCGCCGTTGCAAGCTACGTGCACGGATGGAATTCACAATTTTTGTTGCAATGCCCATAATTTCATCCGTGTTTAAGACTTATGAACACAAAACGGGAAATCTTTATTAGCTCGACACAATGCCACAAAACCATTTTTGTTTCCAGTCATCACTGGTGCTCCAGTTGTAATTCTCACCAACTTGTATATTCGTAGCTTGTAGTTTATCACAAAATTAAAGAAAACATCATATATATATTTGCCACCGGTCTTCCCCTTCAGAGGAATGATTGTCAAAAATTCTTCCTTAGTCAACATGTCATTGAATACAATCCAAAAAAAAATACACAGCTGGGCAGTGGCTGTCATATTGGTGGATTCGTCGAACTGTAAAGAAAAGTATGTACATTTCATGATATCATGTTTTAGTATATCTGTCATGTCCTGACTCATGACTTCAATACTCCTTGTGACAGTCGGACGAGATAACTGAATTTCTCTAATAGTATACATGATTCCTGTTTAATTTTTAAAATCTCTAAAAAAGTATCACCCGCTTCAATAAGTGTTTCCTTCACAACCGATCCATCTTCCAAAGGATTCTTGTATTTCGCCAATATAAGAGATATTTCAAATGACGCGATCGTAGCAGCTTTTCAATATTTGGCTGGTCTTGTGAACATGGTTTGTTATTTTTTTAAACAAGATATCAAATCACGTACTTTTCGTTTTCTTAATTCACTCTGTGGCGCAAAAAAAACCCTTTTCAAAGTTTGTATATACCGTTTTATGGTACCTTTCTAAGTTACCACGCTTAGGTATTGCAACTGACGCACAACAAATAAGACAAATGCAGTTATTCTTCACCATACGAAAAAAAATTTCTTCCTCCCAATCGTATGAAAATGATACGTGCAAGATTTCATCGCTGCACTCATTTTGTACTACTTAATAATAAACTTAATATCGATGTAGTATTGCCTTCAAGTTACAATTCAGAATAACTCCAATTCCTGCAGGCGCAACATTTATATCGGCGTGAACGAAAGTTTCGAATGTTCCTGTGAAAAGTGCCACCCGAAATTTCCAGAAAAGTTGCAAGAATATAAAACGCGGCTTTTCTTTGACAAGTACCGCGCGTTCCTTTGATAAAGCCGCCTCTTACCGCTAGCAGAGTGTTATTTTATTAAATGAGATAAAAACACAAGGTTTAACTTTAATCTACACTTTATTTGAAAAAATTCGACGACGTTTCGCTGACACAGCAGCTTTATCAAGAATGAAAAATAGAATGAAGAGTATGGTATTATAAACAAATCGTAGAACAAGTTGGATGAATAACAGGAAAATCCACACCGAGCCATTGTACAGTTAGTATGAAAGGTAATAAAAACTAATTAAACAAGTTAAGTAGGGGTGAGTAATTCAAATCTACCTGTTCATTCAAAAGCTTGTCCGAATGTTTGTATCTATTTATTTCTAATGCTTCTAGGAGATCTAATTTTGAACTTTTGATTTTATATGTAATATGTCAAAGTTTTATTGAATGAATGGTTTTCTTTTATTAGGTGGTTTGAATAATTTGAATCAGATTTATTTTTATCGAAGCTACGTTTATGTTCAGATGTTCTTATGCCAAAACTCCTATAGGTCCTACCGATATAAATTTTATCACAAGAACCGCAATTGAGTTAATAGATTCTGATTTACTTGATTTTTCAACACGAGATTTATTATTTTAATATGTTTACCTAAGTTATTGGAAGTTTTGAAAGCTATATTAAGATTTTGTTTGACGAGAAAGGATTTTATATTTGTACTTGCAGAACCGCAGAATGTTAAACTGTTGAATATTTTATAGTCTTTATGAATAGGATATACTTCATTTATTGCTTTCTGATACAGGTTTTACGAATGATTAGATCTATCATATCCGGATTATATGAATTATTAATGGCTATCTGTTTGATGATGTTTAACTCTTTATTATAATCTTCTACTGATAAAGGTAAATTGAGTAACCGATGTACCATGCTGTTTAAAGCTGCAATTTTGTGTTGAATTGGATGTAATGAGTAGTTATGTATAATTGTATCAGTATGTGTTGGTTTACGAAAGACCGAAAAACATGATTATTATTTTGTTTAGTGATTTTAAGTCCAAAAATTTATGGAATCGTTATGTTCAATTTCTATCGTGAATTTTGGCATAAGAACATCTGAACATAAACGTAGCTTCGATAAAAATAAATCTGATTCAAATTATTCAAACCACCTAATAAAAGAAAACCATTCATTCAATAAAAACTTTGACATATTACATATAAAATCAAAAAGTTCAAAATTAGATCTCCTAGAAGCATTAGAAATAAATAGATACAAACATTCGGACAAGCTTTTGAATGAACAGGTAGATTTGAATTACTCACCCCTACTTAACTTGTTTAATTAGTTTTTATTACCTTTCATACTAACTGTACAATGGCTCGGTGTGGATTTTCCTGTTATTCATCCAACTTGTTCTACGATTTGTTTATAATACCATACTCTTCATTCTATTTTTCATTCTTGATAAAGCTGCTGTGTCAGCAAAACGTCGTCGAATTTTTTCAAATAAAGTGTAGATTAAAGTTAAACCTTGTGTTTTTATCTCATTTATATCATGGATCTACATCAAGTAACGGCCTCCACAATTCAAATGTTATTTTATTACGTTATAAATTTCTGTAGTTTAGTTACCTACTCATCAAACATTTTTTCATCTCGAAATCTACTCAAAAAGCACTCGCGTATGACCGTTTGAGCACGTCTGCACTATGCTATGAAAAAATATAAAAGAATAAAACATTTTCAAAAAGGGTATAATCTTCAAATCACTAAATTTCACTAAATAAAATAGCAATATAAGGTAATAATTGAGGGATGCGTGACTTCCAACAGACAAACGACAAGGGCATTTCAAATTTTGTGATATGACAAAAGATATGAATGTTTTCAAAAAATTTTTCATGTTGTTGAAATTTTCATCATAGATTTTCTATATTTCTTCTTATTATAGAGCCCTGAAGATAGAAAAATAATTCTCCGAAACGTCGGCAATATAAGAATTATTTTTCTGTAAAGACCACCGGTTCCACTACCATTCTTAATTGAAAAACCATTTCCAATACAATATCAAATTTTTTGAACAGTCTGGAGACTTTGCTATGGGCTCTCCCTCAATTCCACTCTCGCTAAAACATTCATGAGTCATATAGAAGAAAAAAATTTTCAACATCCCATAGCTTGACAAATAATTTTTTGGTATCGTTATGTTGCACTATCGTGCTTCACTGGTAAATCAAAACAACTTGTTTTTTTTGATTCCATAATAATTTTCACGAAAGAATAAATTTCTGTTAGCAATAGAAACAAACTATCGAATAATATTTTTAGACTTACCCATTTCAAAAGAAATAGCTCTTTTGCATTTGATATATTTCGAAAACCTACTTTCACAGATATTTACGTTCCTCATGACTCTTCTCACCCCTCGCAACAAAAACTAACGCTTTTCCAATCGAGTGTTCATAGATTATTTTCATTGCCACTTTCTATTGAAAATCTTAACACAGAAATTTACGCCATAAAAACTATCGCCAGTAATAATGGTTGCCTCCTACCATAGTAGACAAAATAATTCTAAAAAACGAACAGAGTTAGCTTACAATAGTATATATCCTCATGTTAAACCAATTCAAGAATTCTCTCCTTTAACTTATTTGGTCCAATCCCAACAGACAAACGAAAAGGGCATTTCGAATTTTGTGATATGGCAAACAAAACATATGAAAGTTTTCAAAAATTTTTCATGTTGAAATTTTCATCATAGATTATCTATTTTTCTTCTTATTATAGAGCCTTGAAGATAGAAAAATAATTCTCCGGAACGTCGGCTATTTAAGTATTGTTTTTCTCTAAACACCACCGGTTCCACTATCTACCATTCTTAATTAGAAAACCATTTCCAATTTAATTACAAATTTTTTGAACAGTCTGGAGGCTTTGCTATGGGCTCTCCCCCAATTCCAGTATTGCTGAAACATTCATGAGTCATATAGAAGAAAAAATTTTTCAACATCCCAGAGCTTGACAAATATTTTTTTGGTATCGTTATGTTGCACTATCGTGCTTCAGTGACAATCAATCAAGACAACTTGTTATTTTTTTGATTCCATCAATAATTTTCACGAAAAACTAAATTTCTGTTAGCAATAGAAATAAACTTTCGAATAATATTTTTAGACTCAACCATTTCAAAAAAAATAACTCTTTTGCATTTGATATATTTCGAAAACCTACTTTCACAGATATTTGCTTTCCTCATGGCTCTTCTCACCCCTTGCAACATAAACTAACGCTTTTCCAATCGATGGTTCATAGATTATTTTCATTGCCACTTTCTATTGAAAATCTTAACACAGAAATTTACGCCATAAAAATTATCGCCAGTAATAATGGTTGCCTCCTACCATAGTAGGAGGCAACTACAACTAAAAAACGAACAGAGTTAGCTTACAATAGTATATATCCCCAAGTTAAACCAACTGCCGATATTCAAAAATTCTCTCCCTTAACTTATTTTGGTCCAATTCCACAGCAAGTTGCAAATCAAATGTCAAGTCACAACCTACCTAATCTAACCAACATATAAATAATCACAATTTCGATTTGAAAGAAAAATAAAGATTTTCTCAATAAATTCTGAGTCACCTTACTTTTTGGACACATTATATGATTTTTCCTGAATCGTATTATAGAAGAATTATAAATTTCATTTGAAACAAACAACAGTGTAAAATTTCTTTGACTATAAACCCAAATTTTATTGATCATAAATTGAAATTACTATCCAATTGCAATAACAATTAAACTGAGTGAATGTATAAAGAAATGGCACGTAACGTTCGAAAAATGAAGTAGGTAGTTGTAATTAGGTGCCTACCCAATCGATAAAGTGCATTAAAATCAACATCTTGGAACTGCTACCCAGATTTCTACATTCAAACAAAGTTGCTAATGATAGCTATAATAAACTCCATCATCATCAATTTCTTTTCTGATTTTAGTACATTTCATGATTTTCATGTCTAGAAACAAGGAAATATTACGTAATCAATGAACGTAAAACTCTTTTTATTTTGATAGAGGGACATATCTATTGGTGTTAAGGATATGCATATATTTCCTGTTGTTTCATGAAGTGCATCGATGCATCATTCCATAAATTGGTATCTTCTCCATTGAAATGTTGTCCCCCAGCCGCCATCTTGGAAAAAGGGTGCAAATTTTTTTTTTCGCGATATCTTGGAAACTATACGTCCTACAAAAAACTTGTGGATACATAATTGGTAGCAAATTTCTTTGCTTACAAATATGCTCATATAATTTTTTGCACTAAATTCAAAATTAAAGAAGGTATAAGCAAAAGTGTGAGAAAATTTCTATAAAATTCTCGTTTTGCTCTATAACTTTTTTATATATTTCACAAAAAAATTACTTCAGACCAATCTTGTAGATGGTTTTCTTGAGGAAACTTTATTCATTAATTTTTTAATTTCATTAATTCAAAACGCTGTTACAGTGCTCCAAAGTTGACCGGATTCGTCAATTTTATTTTTGGGATATGGGGGGGTCAATAGAAGCTTAACCCCAAGTTTGTGGGGTAGCCACCCTTGTCCCCCGCCTGCCATCTTGGAAAATCTCGAAATATCTCGAAAACTATAAGTCCTACAAAAAATTTGTGACCACATAATTGGTAGCAAATCATTTCGCCTACAAATATGTTAATTCAACTTTTTGCCCTAAATTTAAAATTAAAGAAGTTATAAGCAAAAGAGTGAGATAACTTCTATAAAATTTTCTCTTTATGCTTTATAACTTTTTTCATACATTTTACATAAAAATTACTTCTGACCTATCTTGTAGATAATCTTTCGAGGAAATTTTTTGATTTCATTCATTCAAAACGCTATTACAGCAAGTTGACCGGGATCGTCAATGATAATGAGAATCCGGTCAAAACAAAATGTTTTAACTCAGTTTTATGATCTTTTTTTTTAATGTAAATACATTCTCAAAAATTTTCGTTAAATCCCTACTTACAACTTTACCTATTCATTGCTAACTCTTTTCCCCGCCACCTATGGAAAGAGTCTGTTGGCGCGTTTTTTTTACGTGGTATCCCCTGTAGGCCTACTCCATATACATCTTGTCGATGACATTATCATATTTTTAATCCGTTATTAACTAGCTATTCTATTCCACTTTTCTTCGATGGTCCAGGCTGTGGCTCAGAATGTAATTCAACGTCGAAGGTGAAGTTTTAGGTTAGGTTAGATTACAGTTAAAATTGGAGTCGTAGTTGGAAGTTCACCTTCGAATTAATTTTCTTCAATTAACTTTCATATTTCCATGATGTTGCTGCATGTTTCGCCAGAGCAATGGAGGCATACTGTAGAGCATCTGAGCCACACATGCTTCCACGATTTCCTTTGCATCTGCAGAAAATTAATTTCATGAAATTTATATTACTATCATAAAATACTCAATTTGTTTAGAACAAAATTCTTTAACTTTATTGGAGTATTATATAATAGTAAAAAAGGTTTAATCATGGGTAATCCTCTGACCCTCTACTCGCTGAAATTTTCATGGGTAATATTGAAAAAACTATCCAAGAACATCCGTTATTCAAACACTTTTTGTTTAGATATGTCGACGATTTTATTTGTTGTTTCACTGGCACAAACAGACAATTATAGTCATTCAAAACATTTATTAACAAAATTCACGATAATATTAAATTCACGTTACGGATAGAAACAGAAAACCCCATTAACTGGATTTACCTATTGCTAAAATTAACGGCAAACAGGATTTTTCTATTTTTCATAAACCATCGCATACAGATATTACTATTCACAGTTCATCTACACATCCTTATCAACATAAATTAGCTGCTTACAATAGTATGGTACATATACTCATTAATATCTCAATGTCACAAAATAATTTTATAAGAGAGCTAAATAAAATTAATCAAATAGCAGTCAATAACGGTTACAGTCTAAGTATAATTGAGAACATGATTTCACGCAAAAAATTTCAAGAAGGAATCCAGGAAGTATTTCCAAGTATAAAAAGTTCTAACACAAAATACAACAGCTTAACTTATATTGGTAATCCTAGTCTAAAATTAAAATCATTCCTCTCTCATAATTTCAATATAGCATTCCGAACTGATAATTCGACATATCGACATATCAAAACTGCAAATCTAAAATTGATAAAGGTAATAAATCCGATGTTTATAAACTGTCTTGCTGGGATTGTAATAAAATTTATAGTGATAGAACTTTCAGAAATTTCAAAGTTAGATTATCCGAGCACAAACGTAGTTTTAATTAACATAAATCAGATTCCCATTATTCTAATTACTTACTTTAATAAAACCATAATTTTAATGATAATTTTAAAATTTTACACAATGAAAATGAAAGACAGAAAACTCAATCTATGGGAAATTTTAGAAATCAACAAAGAAAAGAATTCAGGTAGGTTACTTAATAGTCAATTAGATCTAAATCCTTCTCCTTTACTCAATCTTTTCAACTCATAGGGTAGACAACTCTGATGGGTTTTCCAACATACCCCTTGTACTTGTACCTATTGTAATATTAAGTAGGAAATAAGACTAATATATAAGGAATAACTTTCATTAGTTCATTATCTATCTGATGAAGCCACAGTCTGGTGAAACCGGTCATAGTTTTGTCAATATAGTGAAAATCTAAATACCATAGTTTTATCTCATTGAAAATATCTTATTTTATTGTTTATTCGCCTTATTCAGAACACGTTTTATATGACCTAACTGTTGTATCTACTAAAATTTGTTAACTCTGTCTATGATTACAGCAGTTAATAGTTTTATAACTTTCCTTAATTCAAACATTTAATTAGAGTACACAAAAATGAAAAATCGACAGAAACGAAATTATTATAGCTCTTAACATTCTTAAAATTAAGAATCTCTTATAAATAGTTGCTTCGGCAGAACGTTACCTCACCTAATAGCTACTTGAAATTATGTTTCTACAAATAAATGGCTTTCCAACAGTGTTATTATTTGAAAGTCAAAAACACTTCGTCAAAAACAGATCTTCAATCAATTTTGGCATTGCTGTGAAAAAAGTAATTACAACACAACCAATACATGATTGATTAATTATCCTCTGAAGAAATTAGAAATTTAATTTGAAGAGAGTGTTTTCTCAATTTCAGACTAATCAATCAAAAAATTTTTTCATTCATTAATATTCAGAAAATTCAATTAGTGAACTGAAGGGTAAATAGACGTTTAGGTATGTAGTTAATCATTTGCATTCAATAAATCAGTTAACATAACATGGAAATATCTCAAGTGGATCACCTGGAATTATACAGGGTGATTCAGTTTATCAGAAACGTTTAAAAAGCTGATGTAAGGAGTAGGCAAAGTGTGATTTGAATAAAACTCCAACATAGTTCTTTTTCTGTTACGTCTTTCAAATCGCTGGGTGTGTTTAACATGGTACCAATTGATTGTGACAATTTCAGTTGATTTGAATGTTTTAAACTTAATTTGAAATGATCAAATATTTTCAGTAGAGCTTTCTTTGCAAATTTCTTCAATTTTTTTTGAGGAAAACATGACCGAAAACTTTGATTTTATCAGAATCATTTTCGACACTCAGAAGTAGTTTGTTTGTTTGTTTTTCCTTAAATGTGTTCTTTTTCTGCCTTTCGGCTAATGACACGCCTGGGAGTTCTGTCCCTCACTAAGCCGATAATTTTGTCGAACCCTTCTCGTGTAGAGGAAAGGAATCTTCAGTGTCTAACATATCTGTGTTAGACAGGACCGACGTCTTTACATCTCCTCCGAAATATGGACTCTCAGGCGATTCCCAAAATTCGAAAAATCGTACCGACTTTGTGGGAATTGAACCCAGGTAAGTCGGCGCAGGAGACGAGCAACATATCCTCTACGCCACCGCGCCGCGTAGTATTTTCTATCATGAACGCGCAGGGTCCACAGATGTCAGTTAATACTGGATCTAAGTGAAATATTTTGAATAATAAAAGTTAACATTTTCCCCACAAGTTTTACTTTTTCTTTCTTTTACGAAGAAGCGGGTGTTTTCAATCTTACTAACTTTTAAAGTTGGTAAGAAAATTAGAAAACTCGAAAAACCCTATCTTCATGAAATCATTTCCTGTATTCGACTATATTTTTCCTTTACTGTTTTATGAAACTTTTGCATCTATGTGTACGACTATTAAGGAATAGGTTTCAGCAAGCGATTCCGTAAGTAATCTTCATTTATTCAATCACAGCTGCTAGACTGTCCAAGAAATACATATATGCAGTGTTGATAACAATTTTGATCGAACTTGAAGAGAATAGAAGGGTAAAGAAGAAGACAAGAATTCGTTATAAATATCGAATCTCTTTTCAAAATTAATTTAGAAATAACAGAGAATGAGCAAAATATTAAAGCGTCGATTAGAACTGGCATTGGTTAGACAAATTGCCGAAAATATTTCAGTCCATAGCGCGCTATAATATACAGGTCTAAATGAACATCTGTGCTGGTGAAAAAGCCCCTCCCCTTATTGCGCGTTAACCTTGCCGGTCACGTGGCCAAGAGCTCGGTTCTCAGTGAACCCCTGAAGCTTTGAGAAGAGTCAAGTGAACAGGATCGAATCTTGCACATTCCATTTCAATATTCCCAAGTTTTGATGAAGATGGGGTTCGTTTCCAATTTGAAAGGGAAAAAATTTAGTGGGCAATTTTGGGAAATGATTGCATTTTGTCATTCATTTCATGAAACGAGAAGGGATGCAGAATGAATCTGTAGTTTCTGTGAAAAAGGTTCAAGAGAGGGTAGCTATCACATTGTGCAAAAATTTTCGAGCGAAATGAAGAAGATTGAAGATAACAGTTTTTCAACTCCCGATAAAAAGAGAAGAAAATCAGCGAAGAAAACAGATAGAGGCGCTTATAGCCTTTGGTAATTTCCAAAAAACACCCTGTGGAGCCTCCAACAGCTACAGAAGTTTTCAATGTCGGATCTTAATCCGCCCCATCAAACTACATTCACCGTAGAAGGTATGTAGAGTTCATCTGGATTCACGAGTTCCTTTCCATTTTTTTGAGCCTACACTTTCGGGGCGATTCTGTTCTGTATGTAGACTTACATCAAAATTCGACATAATCAATATATCCTTTCAATTTTTCAGTAATTTACTTTTATTCGAATAAATCAATGAATAAATCAGCTTGATAGGGTGAGTGGAATAACCTACTTATCTCCTCTGCTTCCCCTCTTGATAGTTATGAAAAGAAAAGACTGATATCTATGGTTATACAAATTGAGCTCATTCGCTTCTAGGTCGACCCCGAAAAATATAATCTATCAATCCGTCTAGCTTTGAAACTAATTCATAAATAACTCTTTTGAATTCGTGTGACTGACCTCTAGATCAAACGTCATTGAGAAATAACTAATATGCTATCGTGTACACCAAAATGATTACTTATTAAATTAACATAGGTAGTTTGGAACATCTGTTGGCTTAAGATGAGTTTAATTTCTTCATCAGTGACTTAATGCATGGTACAACAATTTTCCCACTTGGGAGCATGTATTGAACAGAGGCGTGGACCGTAGAATTTTAATCATAGAACATATTTCAAGCGGAAATAATTCATTTCTAAATGAGAAGACTGGTCGTGCAGACTATTGAACAACTGTGTTTTGGGAAATCGAATTTAATCCAAATTATTATTTCAGCTGGGTTAATTTGGTAATTGAGTGGTTTAATTGCATTTCTTTTAATGGACGATAATTATAAGAGATAAATCGAGAAAATACTTAGATGTCCATTTATGTGATGTATGTTAATATGCAAGGTGATTCATAATGGGGGTATTATCATCTGGAATAATTTATTTACAGTATGTGCTTTCAATTCGCGGGGTATATGTTCCGTAAATATGCCGAGAATGTACAGGATGGTCCAACGAAAACTTAACACCTCGACTTTCATGTTTTAAAATAAAAATATGGAGAATCGCTCGGACCGGTCGATTTTCGAACAACTTTTCCAATTTTTTCATCCCCGTAACTTCAATCTCCTACCGGCGGTGAACACAATCCCCTGATTTTGAATAGGAATGAGAGGTATTGCATTTTGAAGATGTTATCGAGTAGCATCTGACCATAAATTTCCTCTACAAAATTTTCATCGTTAACGGAATGGCAGCTAAAAATTGGAAGACCACTTAATTTTGTGATTAGTTCATTGAGTGCTGAAAATGGACACTATTCATTTCCATGCAATAAAATAAGTTTTGCTCAAATCATTCAAATACAATACTTAACATTTCTGGTTCAATTTGACGGCATTCATAAATGATCCGAATTCGCAAATCATCCTGTGACTCAGGTTGGGTAGCGTTAATATTAGATTTCAGATGACCCCATAGAAAAAAGTCTAGTGGTGCCAGATAAAGTGGCCACTCAACTTGTCCCCTTCTTCCAATCCAGGCCTGAATTTTCATCTAAAAACTGACACACAGGTTGAACGAAATGAGGTGGTGAGCCATCTTGTTGAAAAATTATCGTTTTTATGGTCTTCTTCATTCTCCAATACTTGCACAAGAGCTGGATTAATAGCGTTCTGTAATAGTTATAAATAGATTTGGCCAGTGATATTACCGGGTATAAAAAAAAGGTCGATGATGTGATTTCCATAAAAACGCGCCCAAATATTTAACTTTTGGGGATTAACGACAGTGTGCAATTTTCAGCATTTAATAAATTTAATGGAGAATTTTATTCAAGGAACAATATTCAACCTTCCGTAGAATGTCAAATAACCTTCCGTGAAGGAGTTGGTTTTCCAATCCACCCTTCAAATTCACCGTCAACCGGTTCCACAGAGAAGTGATACGGTACGGCCAGTTGTCACGAACAAGAGCAATGAAAGTTTCGGTCTTATTGGACCTTGTGAGCACTGCCCACTTCTTCAAAACAATAAGTCCATACCGCCCCTACTTCATCTCTATTAGTTGGATCTAAAGAAAAATGCGTATATTATTGCGCCCTCAAACGGACCGACACAGAAGTTACCCACACCACCGCGCCACAGGCAATTTATACAGCGATAATTTCGCGGGTTATGATTGATAAGATTTAAAATTTAATAAACTAATCGCAAAAGTAAGTAGTCTTCCACTATTTTCAGCTGCCATTTCGTTAACGATGAAAATTTTGAAGCGGAAATTCAGGGTCAGATAGTACCTGTTCGGTCGAACTAAATCTCTTCACCCGGAGAATCTTTTTCCCCAATGGGAGATTTTGGGATTTACTTTATTAGGACTTCATTCTGGAACGTGCGTTCAGGAAATCTAACCTGACAGATCAGATTAGTAGAAAAGAATCGATATGTAGAAATACTCGAGCGGGTCAAATTAACGCAACGTAGGTTAATCACAATCCAAAAAGTTTGTATTTCCTTAAGTGTGACGCAAGGGCGTGGCAGGGTCACACACTTGCTAAAAAGACTTAATCTTGACTTACCCAAGCACAGTCTTGTGTTCAATTTGAACTAAATAATTGAAGAATAATGGAAATCTGATGGTTTCCATAAGTGGAAGTATAAAATATTATTATTAAATTTGATCCCGTAAAGTTTTTATAGTCGATGAGAACGCTTTTAAAGAATTGGAATTTATTGTCTATACTATTTAAGTAGTAAGGCCTTCTTCGGGAATAATCCGAGGGGGTAACAATAGTTTTAACTTGGCGCAGAAGAAGCGACGCGGTGAAAGATTGGGGGCCAAAGGCCCCCGCGATCATTTTTTTTCCGGAAGGGAAGGGTCTGAGGAAGGTCCGTACCAGATTTGGAGTACCTACCTCGAACGAAGGAGCCATTAAGATTTTTCGAAAAATTTTCGACGAAACGGATTTTGTAGAGGGTGGAGGGTATAATTTCGTCGGACTTTCATGTCTATACAAATTTTTCAATCGCGTTTGATCGTTTCGAAACCTGGACAAAGAGCAAGCCACGAATTTCGCATGTTGCGTCGCAATAGTTTCATTCCCGTTGAATGACGGAAAAACTGGAAAATCTTCGATTTAACGAAGGGTTATCGGCGGACTTTTGCAAATTTCGCTCCATTTTCCTCATTCCGAATATCTCTGACGGCCAGAAATCAACTAACGTCGAGCTGCCAAAATATTCGTATTCGTTCTACTTATACGGGGTTACCGGGAGAATTGATTCGGGTGTCGAACGATTCCTACATATCTCGAGATCAGATCCGCGAAGAGAAATCGTTACTCTACGACTTAATTCTCGAATTTGGGAAAGTTTTTGAGACCTAGAATTTCGAGAAAAGAACGGAAACACGGGGGCTGAGCCAGTCAATCTTCTACCGCCCCATAGATCGCCATTCAATGTCGAAAGTGAGCTTTACCCACGTGTAAAATTTTATGCTCTCTCTCTTATGAATGAACATATTGAGATGGAAATAGTTAGTAAGTTTTATTTTCACCATCATAATTTCGGTACTACCAATATCTAGAATATAGTGCTCTCTCTCTTTTGAGTAACAATTGAATCTAACCTTACTTCAATTAGTCTCATATATATTCGATCTGTCAAAAGTAATTCCGAATCTGATTTGAATGAAAAATTTGACGAAACTTGAAATAAACTTTTAGAGGTAAGTGTATGTAGTTTGATGTTTATTTCATCCATTTTTATGTATATTTTGTTCAAGGAAAGAAACGATAAACTTTCTAAATTCATAAATTTAACATTTTGTGGTTATTCTAACCTAAACAATTATTGTTTGTTTCATCTTTTAACAATCCGCTTGGGAACTTAGCACATTTACATAGGTGAACTTACAGCTCATAGTGGATTGTGAACCACTCTACTAGAACGTGCAATGATAACTGCCACCACGAGGATTACAAGTTATATGGTCTTCGGAAGTTTATGCCCTCTTTGGGCGACTTTTCCAAATACCACAATTCTGTTCAAGGACAACATCCATAACTTGAACCCGGAAATCGAACCAGGGGCATCGGCTAAGTAAATTCCGACATACTCGCTCACTAACCGTGCAGCTACCAAGGCGGTTAACCTAAACAATGTGATTCAAACGGAATGTTATATTTAAAAGGAGTTAAGGAGACTTACAATAATGTTTGAAAGGTAGGTGAATGTAATTTGAGGTTTATTTATGTATTTTAATGTATATTTTTTTCAGCATGCTCAAAAAATGTACTCAGATACATATTGCATTTTTCTTCCATAATTATTTTAACCTCTATGCGTTGAAAAAGTCCTGGAATTACTAGGATTCTTTAACGAATCAATTGGGGGATCTTACAAATAAATGGGATATCCTTTGAGTTGCTATTAATAGGTATTGAGCTCTTTTGTATAATTTTTTTCTAGAAGTTACTTCATTTGGATTATGTATCATATGAATATTAAAAGCTATCCACTGAAGACTATATCTGGATTAAAATATTTCAAACTGGATGTCAATAAGACCGTGCCATTTCAAATTGAATTTTCGTTTCAGTTTATTCAAGAGGAAGTACGTTACTATTCTACAATTATCCAAATGTAAAAGTAAATAAGATTCAATGTGTTTGACAATGTTGAATTTTGAACCAAAGAAAATAAGACCGCAAATCTGCACAAAAGGTAATTGTTGTGAGTTCCTTCTATTCATAACTCGTAGTTACTGTTTCTCAGGAAATTTTATCAAGGTTGTTAAATGAATGACAGGAGTTCCTCATTGATTTGAAGTTGAAAGTTTCTCTGTTATGGGTATCATCAAACATGATGGTCAATATGTAGAAGTAGCATACGAAGGTTCATTTTATGAAAGTCACAGGAAACATGCTGCTGCTTATGTGAATCATATTTTGGGAAAAATTCAACTACTACTTGGAGAATGCTATGAAATTCGACAATTTAAGTTATAGGTAGTTGTAATATAGATATTTTATATAATTGTGTTGAATGAGTACGTTCATCACGTAATATGGAAATATGAAGTTGTTTTAATGCAATTTCTTCCTTTCATTTTCATTTCATAGTATATTAAAAGTTTCTCAAGAAAATGAAATGAAGAGAAGTAAAATTGAAGAATAGAAATTTCAATTATCAGACAGTAAGTTTATAAGAAGCTGACTGCTCGAAACCAACTGCCAACTCGACAGTTAAGGATCTAGGAAAATAACAGTTACAAGATACAGTTTCACTGAAACTGATATATAGTTAACATCATTGTATTGTATATGAGGGTCCATGATGTAATTCACAAATTTATGCATCTCATTTCTGATTTCCACAAGAACACTTCAATTCAGAAGATATTTGTTCTTTCTGGTGAGCAAATTGTGTGAATTTTGGTCAATTTGAATTTATACTAAATAGTTACGTATAGTTCAATCACATAAGGTGAAATTTCTATATATTCAGTAGTGATCCTTTATTTGATTACTAATTTCTCGCTCTTGTCTTTTGGATACTCCTAAGAAATTTTAATTCGAGAAAAACTTTCATTTTCTATTTCATTAATATACTTGGGAAGTAATTCTCCCATCTCGCTGTTTTGAGCTCATATTTGTTGTTTATCATAATTCATGAATCTTTTTCGATTCTTATCTGATCTAATACGAATCAGAACTGTTGAGTAAAAATTGAAATTTGAAACTATAGATCTGCATATATCGATATTTCTGAAGTATACATTTAATACTTTTGGAACGAAAAATTTGGTATAATGTGAATTAATATTAGAACTGTTGATGATTGAATTTCTATGCCTAAAGGTTGATTGAACAATTTGTTTTTGAATCAATGTTGGAATGTTTTTGATTTCATCTTATGCCTGCTCAAATGGAGAAAGTTGAGATTTTCGAATTGAATAGTGAATAGTGTTGAAATTTGTGTGGTTGATGAGTCAGTATCCATAAAACAATACTGGAAGTTGCGTTACCCTTAGGATGACTGAGGCAATATATGAGAGAGTTCCATGTAACATAAAGAATTATTGAGTATAAATATGAATAATGAAGTGAATATAATGAAGCGTTCAGTATAGATAGAGTTGGATATGAAAAGGCGTTCAGTATATTAGGCGTTTAGATATAAAAGGCGATCTTAATGGGCTTACTAGTTTCAGATTAAAGCTGATACCAGATTTCACGATGACCAGTATGTAAGAACAACCAAGCATGTTTCGATTTTGCACGATTGGGAAACGGTAGAAATGGACATCAATCTCTCACACAATTTGTCCCTCAAAATGAGATGAATCATAGAAACAGTTCAATGATGATTTGTGTCGAGCGTTGGTTACCTCAAATACTACATAGAAAAAGTAGAATGACAATAATCTCAAGTTTTCTTTGGAAATATATTGCAGATTTAATATTCGGGTGAATTTATATTAAGCAAAACAAGCGTTAAACGTATTTAACGTATTTTCAAATAACAATGAATGAAATCAGAGGAACTCTAGGCGATAATCACTTTTATGTTATTGTGGACGAAAATATTCCAGGGCATTTATTCCTAAAGGCTCAAAGCTTTTAAGCGAATAATGTAACACAATTCACACAAATGCATTGACAAATTTTTCTCATCAAAAGAAGTCCCATTGAACTAATTTATAGCTCTCTTATCATATGCTGCACCTTATATGGTAGATAGGACAAATTTTATAAATATTTTAAAAAAATGATCACATCATTTGCTTGGCTCATTAAGTTAAAAGAGTAACAGTAATTATTCGAGGCAAATCTCCCTGGCGAATGACTTCAGAAGCAACGTAAAAAAGTTTTTCTTGAAGAATGCAGCTTTAAAAAGAAAGATTGCCTTATCTGCAGTTATCACCACAACCATTATTGACCCGATTGGCAACGTGGCTTAGTGCGGCACTTTTTTACGCTGAAAATATCGAAGGTATCGAAAAATCATCAACGAAATATCAGATTCTTCCATCTCTGAAGTATCATCTTTATTAAGAAATAGAGAAGTGCATAGAAGTCTTGTATTCATCAAATAAAATAATAGCCGGAAACGTACTGCTGAAATCTAACCTAACCTCAGCAGATGTAGAATGAGGTTTCTCTTCATTTAAACATATGTTTAGCGATGTGCGTCATAATTTCACTTCAGAAAATTTGAAAAACATAAAGTTATTAATTCGTTTCACAATAAATAGAATAATCTTAAGTTTGATGAATAAATTCTTAATTAATAGCTATTGTTGTGCTTGAAGAAGCCTTGGAATGATATTTATACCTTACATGCTTTCCGAAATTTCCTACATATTTCCGAAGAATCATTACATATATGTCACGAATACAAAGTGCCAATACACCTAGCCTTTGTAGACTATAACAAAGCCTTCGATTCTATAGAACTGTGGGCAGTATTTCAAGCCCTCGATAATGCTAGAATAGATTCGAGATATAGAAACATCCTACAGAGTATATATGAACGAGCGACTATTCAGTCAGACGATGACATGCAAATCAAAAAAATCCCGATAAATAGGGGCGTGAGACAAGGCGATGTGATATCGCCAAAATTGTTCACACTTGCAATGGAGGACGTGTTTAAGAAGTTGGAATGGGATAGAAAAGGTATAAATGTGGATGGAAAATTCCTGAACCATCTCCGGTTTGCAGATGATATAGTTCTAATAAGCGATAACCTAGAACAACTCCACGAAATGATGCTAGAACTCAAAAGAACATAGGAAGAAGTTGGATTGGAAATGAATCTGACAAAAACTAAAATAATGACAACGGAGGACGCAATATTGGAAGTCGACGGCAATGTTATAGAGAAAAGAATGAATATCTATACCTTGGACACACTATGAAGATAGGTAAAGACAATCAAACTGCAGAATTGTCAAGAAGAATAAGAATGACTTGGGCTGCTGTTGGAAAACTAGGATTTGTCTTGAAAAACAAACAAATCCCCATTAACCTCAAAAGTAAAGCTTTTAATATGTGCGTTCTCCCAGTGTTAACGTATGGCATGGAAACCATGACTCTCACAATAAGATCTGCTAACAAACTTAGAACCACACAACGCACAATTGAAACAACTATGCTTGGAGTGAGCCTGTGGGATCACATACGTAATGAAGAAATAAGAAGGAGAACAGGCGTAGAGGACGTAATCACGAGAATAGCTGCATTGAAGTGGAGATGGGTTGGACATGTAGCAAGACAACAGGATGTAAAATGGACTAAGCGAATAACTCAATGGAGACCACGCTTATACAAAAGGGGAGTGGGGCGCCCCCAGAGAAGGTGGCTGGATGACATAAAGGAAAAAGTAGGAAGAGGATGGTATAATATAATAATAATAATAATAATAATATCTATTTATTTAGCAATCTGCTACTTAATCACATATATTACATGAAAAAATCAGCAAAGATTTCGAAAAGATAATTCTAAGAACAAAAAAACATTTTCTTCAATCTAACTTTGAAGATCCTTACAGTGCTAGATGACTTAACAAAAAGTGGCAACGTATTATAAGCTTTCAGACCCTCAATAAAAAGCGATCTTTCCATGGCAGTTAAGGCATATCACTCAATTTGAAAATCCTGAGCGCCGCGCAACCCGTAACACACTGACTCTAATCTTCGTTTTAGAAACTTTTGCAAATACAAAGGTGGTTTTTTGTTTACTGTTTTGTAAATAAGAACCAGACAAGATTGAGTCACAAGCTGCCGAACGCTCAGGAAATTCAGTTCTTTAAGCATAAAATTTATAGAGGTGCGCCTATTACATGTTAACAAAAATCTCATACACTTATTCTGAAGGAACTGTAACTGTTGAATATCTTTCTTATCACAAACACTCAAAAGAGAAGCACAATAATTGAAACTAGGATATATCATACAATTATATACAATTCTTCTGCTCCAGAGTGAAAGTTTATTACACACTCTATAAAAATAACCGATTTTTTTCCCAATTTTTTTGCATAAGACAGACACATGTTGAGACAGATTCAATTGGGGATCAATAGTCACTCCCAGATATTTAATTTCAGATACAAAATTGAGAGCCATGTCGCGAATTTTCAATACATAAACTTCACTCTTAAATTTACTACAATTAGCTTTAGAACCAAGTACCATACATTTAGTTTTGTTACTATTCAGTTTCAGTTTATTGAACATCATCCAGTTATTCATGATTTCCAGTTCCGCATTAATAACACCAACTACTTCCCCAAAGTCATCCCCAGAGACCGATATCAATGTGTCATCAGCGAACAAATTCACAAAAGAGTGTTCCAAGTACCTATTTAAATCGTTCATGTAAATAATAAAGAGAAGAGGACCGAGTACACTGCCCTGGGCAACTCCATATTTTACCTCCCTCTGCTGAGAGAAATTACCATCAATCAGAGTCCTCTGACACCTACCCACCAAAAAACATGCTAACCATTTCAACACAATTCCTCTAATACCGATTTTTTCACACTTTCTAATGAGCAATACTCTGTCAATTGTTTCGAAAGCTCTTTTTATGTCCACAAAAACACTAATAATGATTTTTCCGCTATCGATATCTTTTTTCCATTGACTGAACACCAGCTGGCACGCTGACTCACATGAGTGGCCACCTCTAAATCCAGACTGATTGACGTATATCAACCCATTTTCTTCAAGAAAATTACTAATCTGCTCACGAACAACAATTTCAACAATTTTGTCGACTATGGGAAGCAAATTAATTGGCCTCAAATCATCAGGTACCGTTGGATTAGACACCTTTGGAATATAGCACAGGACAGAGAGAGATGGAAGCTAGATGGGGAGGCCTATGTTCAGGAGTGGACAGAGAAGGGCTGGAAAAAAAAAAGATTACATATATACGAACATATATCCACATTTCGGCCTTACATATAGCCCGCTCTTTAGTTATTACTTCATTGAAACCAAGTCCAAAAAACAAACGTGCAGTTGTGTTCATATCAATAAGTGATAGAAATGTTTGAAGAATCATCTTTTCTTTCATAGCATCCACATGCGTTAAGTAATTCTGCACGCCTCTGAGTAGCTGCCGCTCATTGCACGTCTAATGTTATCAATTATCAATTAGCATAAAATGTCAAACATGTGAAAAATTCCACAAGCACAAGCTCACACACGTTTTCTACGAAGGAACTGTGAGGTACCTATCTGATTATGAAGGAATTTTTCCAACTGTTAAGTGTTGAACCCAAAGGTCGCGGGAAAGAACACAGTTTTAGCTAATGGCAACTCCACCACAATATCCAGATCATTACTTAAACATTTCGATAAAAAATTCATGCGTACGTGAATTTCGAAGCTTTTAATATCGTGGTACGTATTGAATTTATAATTCAAGTTAACACTCTCCTGTAATTCCATGTAATTATCCAATCAGAAAAATCGAGATTCATCAATTAGTAGTAATTGCTAATATAACATACGGGAGGTGAGTAAAAAGAAAATGGAGATGTATAATTACCAATAGCAATAAGTATATACCTACCTCTCATGTAAATGAAGCTCCCACCATTTCATTTATTTCCAAACGTCGTTGAAAATGAGGATTCTTCTCACAAGAGTTTGTATTTTTCTTGTCTCGTTTAATTTATGAGTTTATCGACTGAAGTTGAGGTTTGTAAACGTGATAATTTTAGGATTGAAATAATGAAGGAATTGTAAAATGCAATCTATTGATTGCGAGTGCGCAGATAAGAAGATCATTATTCATAATATTTGAATTTGGGAGGCTTTTACTTGGTAAAATTCCATTATCAATAATAAAAACAAGTACTGTGTTTTAAGGAATTTTACTTAATAATTGCGATTCGTAACGCGTTTCACTACACCGTAGCTTCTTCAGACCAATGATTATGCAGAAAAATATAAATGAGAATATAACTATAAATGTTCTTGAGTAATTAAAAGCTTATTGGGTTGCTTCTTCTCAAGTGGTTATTTATGACAGGTATATCAATAAAATTAAGGAATAGATTGCTCCCCGAAGAGATTCAATACAGGTGAAGGGCTTAAATCGACTTGTTCATTGATGAGTCTACCTGAGAGTTTGTATTTATTGATTTCTAAAGTTTCCCAAAGATCTACCTTCCAATATTTATTATCTGTATGCAAAATTTCAAACTGTTGGTCGAAAGAGTGATAATTTTCTAAGAGATGATTCGCGTAATTTGAATCTGATTTTTATTTGAAAAACTGCGTTTATGTTCCGATATTCTAATATTAAAATTTCTATGTGTTCTACCAATGTAGAAATTATCACAGTCATTGCAATTCAATCTATAAACACCTGATTTATTGTTTTTACCTGGTTTGGTTTTATTATTTTTAAATATTTGCCTAAATTATTATTAGTTTGAAAAGCTATGTTGAAATTATTGCTACTTAGGAATGATTTCAGTTTCTCACTTATAATGCCAACGTAGGTTGAGGTGTTGAATTTTTGTTTCAATTTATCGACAGGGTAAACTTCATTCAATGCGATTCTACTTTGTTTTTATTTAAAATATTATATATTAGTTTGGGATTGTAACCATTATTTTGGCTATTTGTTTAATCAAATTTAGTTCTTTGTTGAAATTTTCTGGTGATAACGGGATGTTAATCAATCTATGAATAAAACTATTGAATGCTGACATGTTATGTTGATATGGATGACACGACGAGTTATGTATTATAATATCTGTATGTGACGGCTTATGGTAAATTGCGAAAACATGTTTTCCATTCTCATTCGAAATTGTTACGTCTAAGAAATTTATCGAATTATTGCTTTCTATTTCGGTTGTGAATGCAATTCAAATTCATCACATCCAAAAATTCAATATAGCATTCAATAGTTTTATTCATAGATTGATTAACATCCCGTTATCACCAGAAAATTTCAACAAAGAACTAAATTTGATTAAACAAATAGCCAAAATAATGGTTACAATCCCAAAGTAATAAATAATATTTTAAATAAAAACAAAGTAGAATCGCATTGAATGAAGTTTACCCTGTCGATAAATTCAAACAAAATTCAACACCTTAACCTACGTTGGCATTACAAGTAAGAAACTGAAATCATTCTTAAGTAGCAATAATTTCAACATAGCTTCCCAAACTAATAATAATTTAGGCAAATATATAAAAAATAATAAAACCAAACCAGGTAAAAACAATAAATCAGGTGTTTATAGATTGAATTGCAATGGCTGTGATAATTTCTACATTGGTAGAACACATAGAAATCTCAATATTAGAATATCGGAACATAAACGCAGTTTTTCAAATAAAAATCAGATTCAAATTACGCGAATCATCTCTTAGAAAATAATCATTCTTTCGACCCACAGTTTGAAATTTTGCATACAGATAATAAATATTGGAAGGTAGATCTTTGGGAAACTATAGAAATCAATAAATACAAACACTCAGGTAGACTCATCAATGAACAAGTCGATTTAAGCCCTTCACCTCTATTGAATCTCTTCGGGGAGCAATCTATTCCTTAATTTTTATTGGATATACCTGTCATAAATAACCACTTAAGAAGAAGCAACCAATAAGCTTTTAATTACTCAAGAACATTTATAGTTATATTCTCATTTACATTTTTCTGCATAATCATTCGTCTGAAGAAGCTACGGTGTAGTGAAACGCGTTACGAATCACAATTATTAAGTAAAATTCCTTAAAACACAGTACTTGTTTTTATTATTATTCATAATGATTTTGTTTTCATGAATTGTTATTGTTTGAATATGCTTACAGGTTAGGTACACTTTGCAATTGAAGAGTCAAGGAAAAAATATAAATGACCATTCCTCTCATAAAATATCTCAATTTACAGGGTATCATCAGTGCTACTATGTTTTCTGTAGATAACGATCAACTAGTGATCATGATTGCTGTCCAGTTTAATCTTCAACTCAGTGTCGAAATCAGTATTCAACCTAGTTTTTTTCAGGTCAATAATTTAATAATGGTAATGCAGTCATCAGTAAGGTTTAGTATTTTCTAGTGTACCAAGAAATAATGGAGCCCTCAAATCTAGTAAGGTAATTTATTCGTTTTCATCCTTAACAAAACTGTTACCATTTATACATAGTGCTTCAACGAAAACTAAACAGAGGCTATATCTACCAAGATATTCATTTCTGATCAAAACGAAAAAACAGGTCAATTTTTGTTTCAAAAAGTATATCTTTTGGGGTACAATACTTGCCTGAAATCTCAACCCCTAAGCGGGGTTGCAATCCTTGAACTATTTGAATAGGAAAGATGAATCGAGTGATGACTCATAAGAAAGGTGATATCTCTGTCTACATTGCCTTGAACGAATTTCCATTTTAATTGAAAACTGTAAAAGATACAGGGTGAGCAACTGAAAGATAGGAAGACTATCTCCTGAGACTATTCAAGTTTCAGTGGGGTAAAATAGAACAGATCTATGCTGATCAATGGCAATCATCATCAAGTAGTATCCTCATCTCGAATTACAACCCCTAGAGCAGGGTGACAACCCATGAAAATTCGGAACAGGGTAGATGGGTCGAGTGATAACTGAAAGAAAGGTATTATCTTTGTCTGCATTCCCGCGAAAGAATTTTCATTTTTGATTGAAAACTGTAGAAGATACAGAGTGAGCCACTGAAAAATAGAGAAGACTATCGCTCTAAGACTATTGGAGTATTAGTGCGAAAAACTGGAATAGATTCATTCAGATCAAAGATGACAGCCTTTGATCTGGAATGAATCTGTTCCATTTTTTTGCACTAATACTTGAATAGCTCAGGGCGATAGATAGTCTCTCTTTTCCAGTAGCTCACTCTGTATCTTCTACAGTTTTCAATCAAAAATAAAAATTCGTTCACGGGGATGCAGACAAAGATAATACCTTTTTTTCGAGGTATCACTCGACCCAAATTTTGAAGGGTGGTCACCCCTGCTCTAGAGGTTGAAATTCGAGATGAAGATGGTACTTGATGATGACTGATATTGATCAGCATGGATCTGTTCCATTTTACTTCACTGAAACTTGAATAGTCTCAGGGAAATAGTCTTTCCTATCTTTCAGTTGCTCACCCTGTATCTTTTACAGTTTTCAATTGAAAATGGAAATTCGTTCAGGCAATGTAGACAAAGACATCACCTTTCTTTTCAATCATCACTCGACCCATCTTTCCTATTCAAAATGTTCAAGGATTGCAACCCCGCTCAGGGGTTGATATTTCAGGCAAGTTTTGTACCCCAAAGGTGTCCCTCTTGAAACAAAAATAGACTTGTCTTTGCGTTTTGATCAGGAAAAAATATCTTGGTAGATATAGCCTCTGTTTAGTTTTCGTTGAAGCACCCTGTATAGGTATTCATATAACTACGTATTTTTTCTTTTTAAAGAGAGCATTTACAAAATTTGAATAATTGTATTCACAATAAATGCTTATATCTATAATTTTGGTGTGTGTCAGAAAAAAACAATCGTCAAAAATAAGCGAATAAATAGAATACCAGCGGAAAAAACACTCCCGTTCCGTAATCAGGCATCTAAACTCGCATCATGCCTCCTACGATTGCCCCTAAAGTGTGAGCACAGGAAATGTAACAGGGGAACCATACTATCTTGCGTATGATTCAATAAACGAGGGAAAAAAACCTGTGGAAAAAACTCGTTTCCCTGTCGCTATTGCACTAGCAATAGGTTGTCTGTGTATGTTGTGTTAGTGTGGTGTGTACAAAAAGAGTACCAAAAATTTTTCAGCTTAGCAGCTTCATTCTCTCATTCGCATGATTTCCAGGACTTCTTCACGAAGACGAGGGTGAGAAGGAAGGGGGTTTGGGACAGGAAAAATCTGTAACAATGAAAAAAGAAAACCAGCAGAAAAATATTTCATCAAACATACCTATTTCTTGTATGTCTAAACTCACTTGAATCTAAGAACTCAACTAATGCTCCTCTATTTTTCAACAGGGAACATTTCATACACCTTTTGGGAATGAAGGCCTACGGGGGTGTAGCTCTTGCCTTATCTGAGAACTTCACTAATACTCCGCTGTTTTTCAACAGAGAACATCTCATACACCATGGGAATAAAATAAAGCCTTAAGGAACATCTCATACACCAAGGAAATAAAGAGCAGTCCTAGCCTTATCTAAGAACTTAATTAATGCTCCGCTGTTTTTCAACAAGGGACATCTTATACACCATTCGTGGGTGTAGCCCATAATAACCTCAATATTCAAAAACTAATCTCCTAAATAGACTTGAAGTTCTCTACCCAGTTAATGAAATTATCTGAAACGGAATGAATTTCTTGAAAACCACCCGTAAAATGGTAAATAGGACAATCGAGGACTTAATGTCTTATTGTTTCTTCAGCTGCGCCACATTCACATGCCGGACTTTCTACAGTATTCCTTTTGAACAACATACTATTACTACGACCATGTCCTGTTCTGAGACGATTTAATGTACACCAATTCTTCCTGCTCATATCGAAACCTGCAACCCTTTTGGAAGGATCCTCTATGAGAAACTTTATTGAAAACATCAACTTCCTGCCATTCAGTTTTCCCAAGATCAACAGCAAAAAGTCAATCGACCAAATAGGTTTCCTAGATTTCAATCTCAGGTTAGGTGGATTTTGAAGATCGTTTATTACCGGAAAAGCTTCTGGAAATGAGTGATACTTATCCCAAGATGATTTAAGAGCTAATTTCCTACGAATATGGGAAGGAACTATGATACAAATAACCGGAAGCCATGGGGTAGCAGTTGAACTGATACATCCACTAATAACTCTCATAAAACAGTTCAACTGAGAATCGAAATTATTTACATCAGCGCTATTCAACCACACCTTACAGCAATATTCTGCTGCTGAATATATTAAAGCTAAAACAGTAGTTCGCAAAGTAGAGACTCCGGCGCCCCAATAGTTCATGTAGTATATTGTTTCTTGTTTTCAACTTCTGACATTATTTACCAATATGAAATTTGAAAGTCAAAGAACGAACTAGCTTCACACCAAGATATGTTGGAGTGAAATTATGAGTTAAAAGTGATTGATTGAAGAATACTCTCAGTTCCCTATACTTCTCATGATTATTCAGAGGAAAACAAGAAACCTCAGTTTTCGAAGGATTTGGACATAACCGCCGTTTTTTGAAGAAAATGTTCAGAATTCCTAAATCGACGGTTAGTGTTTGCTCAATTGTTTGGAAGTCATAGTGTCGAAAAACCAGAGCAATATCATCAGCATAAATAAACTTTGTAGAGAAAGTTTCAGGGATGTCAGACATATATAAATTGAAGTGAAGAGGTGCAAGAACAGATCCCTGAGGCAAGCCATTATTTAGAGTGTGAAATCTACTGCTTTTCTCACCGATAAAAACTCGAAGAGTTCTATCAGATAACATATTTTCAATAAACTTCACAATATTTCCACATTGGACTAAAGATAGATTTTATACTAAACCATCCTTCCAAACTGTGTCATATGCCGATGAGAGATCTACAAATACAGCGCCTATTTTAAGTTTACCCTGAAATCCTGTCTCAATGAAAGAGGATAAACCTAAAACCGGATCAGAACAATTCCAGTTTTTTCAAAAACCTCCCTGAGAAGTGGACAATGCTCTGTCAATGATTGGTTCTATCCTCTGATATAGAAGTCTATCTAAAATTTTGAAAGAAACAGATAGTCAGCTTATAGGTCGATAACTAATAGGAAGTTCTGGATTTTCCCAGGTTTGAGAACGGAAATAACTTTAGCTTTTCTAAATTCAACGGTAATAATACCTGAGCTGAGTATGTCTCTAACTACTAGATGTTTAAAAAATTCAGGGAAAATGCCATCAAATCCTGAAGCTTTACGAACTTTAGTAGATTTCATTGCAGATTTGAGCTCTTCTTCCTCGAAAGGATTCGATAAGTCTTCTACCGTGATAGCATCCTTCCTTTTCTAATGTAAGATTCGTTTCATTCTATTCCTATCATATCTACAATTTGGGATGAAACCCAAAGTTCTAACGGCTCTTTTCTTTATATTGCGAATATGAGTATTAAACTGATTTTCGTATCAAGCACTACACCGAGGTCTTTCTCTGAATCGGTCCGGACCAGAGCACATTCATCCAGGAAATATTGGCAGGGTAAGGCACACGAGAGAAAGTTATGACAACGCACTTAGCCGGATTCAAAAACATACGATTGAGACTACACCACACTATTAGACGATCTAAGTCCTCTTGCAGCAACAAAGCATCATTTGGCGTAGAAATACTTGTCATTCACAAAGATAATGAATAATAGAGGTCCCAATTGCGATCCTTGTGGTACACCTAAAGCAACTGGAATGAAATATAAAGTGGAACTCCTATACTTCACAGCCTGCACGCGACTCCTTAGGAAGCTGTTGAGCCAATGGAGCATTGATCCTCCTATACATATCTTGCACAATTTCTCAATTCACAAAGTATGGTTTACCTTGTCGAACGCTTTCGAAAAATCTGTGTAAATTGAATCAACCTGCCGCATGTCCTCCATTGCAGTTGTTATGTCATCAATATACAGAAGTAGGTTAGATTTCCCCTTTGAAAGCCATGCTGTTCATTTATTACCACAGACATACACCTCCATGTAAGGTAATTGCAAACCATGGTATCCAGCAACTTATTTAATCACTGACTGAATACTAATCCCTCTATAATTAGCCACAACACCTTCATCACCAGATTTGAAAATAGTTACTATGAAGCTATTCTTCCAGTAAGACGGAAATTCACCAGCACCCAGAGAAGAATTGTAGGCCCGTCAGTGGAGAAACCAAAGCGAAAATGCACTTCTTCAACACTACAGATGGCCTGCCATCTGGTCCCACACTATAATTCATTTTTAGTTTCTGTATTCCCTCGAAGATTCCGTCTGGCTTAGACACAGCTCATTCACATCAATTTGCTGCGATATCTTACAGTCATTGAAAACTATTTTTTCATTAACGTACGTCTTACCAAAAAATACGCAAACATATTAACTATCTCACCTCCATCAGTGCTACTCCTGTCACGAAAAAACATTGAAGAGGGCAATTGATCAGAATTGTTCAAATTCAGAAGTATTGGGGGTCTGCCGTGTTACTACGATCAATTTCACTAAGGTAGCTCAAATACAATTTTGAACTTAATCTCGTGAATTCACTCCTCACATATCTGGATGCTATAAAATCACAATGATTACCCGTTGACTTATATCGTTTGTGAGTTTTTTGCTTCTTTTGGAACAGTGCTATCAATTGTCGATTGAACCAAACTGGGTAATTAGACTGTTTTACCACTTTTTTCGGTACAAACAACTCAAAGTCACTGAAAATAACTTCATGAAATCTTTCTATTCTAGAATAAATAGTTTTCTGTAACCCACAATATTGCCAATCTACAGAACTGAAATATCCATTCAACCCAACATAATCAGACTTCTTAAAGTTATATTGTTTCATTTCAAGATTAAGATTTTCATCAACGCAATTAATATTATCAATTTGAATTGTCAAGGTATTGTGGTACTCTGAATTACCAGATAAAGTATCGTCGGCCACATCGATATCAACACTACTACCGGCCATTTTCAAAAAAACAAGGTCAAGAAATACACCCCGATCATTAGGTATTTTATTAATCTGTGACATGTCTGAAAAGGAGTAGGTATCAGAAATGCAGTGTCTATTATCCAGAACATGACAAAGATCAAACTGCTCATCCACCCACTTGGCGGACGGTATATTGTAGTCACCACAAATTAGAATAACGAGGTGGAATAAACACCTCAAAAAGTCTAGGGAACACTTACCAATATCTTTAAAATATGAATTTGATGATTCGAATTTATAGAGAACTTACGGTTTTGTTAGGATGTATTGTATATAATCTATTCTCAAAGAAAACAAAATAATATTCGACTTCTCCAAAGCACCTATTATAAAAAGAAAATTGAAATATGAAAATGACGAAATTTGGTAAAACAAAAAAAAATCCTGAACTAATATTTTCGAAACGATATGGAAGCACTTATATTTTTCAGTACCCAGAAGGTCCACTTCTGTTATTAATGACACCTTGGCATCGTCGCGGCATGCTCAATATTAAATTGTCTATTACATTTTGACCTAAGTCATTCCAAGCCCCCTGAACTGCTAATAGAAGCTCTTGTTCATGATGGAAGACGTTTTGACGCAGAAGATTTATTTTTAGGGTGTCCCACACATGCTCGATGGGATTCAGATCAGCCACGGTGGAAGATAAATATCATTCTCTTCAAGAACGTTCAAGACAACTGTTGGCCGATGAGGAGGAGCATTATCTTGTTGGAAGAGTGGATTTTGACCCATTGTTTGGATATATGGTACCACTACAGGTAAAATTATCTCATTTGCGTGAGAATTTCCCGTGAGGTTGTTCTGTATGAAAACGAGGTCAGTTCTTCCACCAAGGCGTATACCTCCCCAAAACATCACTGATCCGCCTCCCTGTCTAACAAGTTCTCGAGCAAGCTGGAGACTGTTTTGCTTTCCAGGTTCCCTCCATATTCGAATTCTTCCCGCATCGGGATAATAACTAAATCTAGATTCATCACTGAAGAGAACTGTGGCCCACTTCTCTTGATCCCAGTTTACGTGTTTTTGGCACCAAGCTAAACGAGCCGCGCGATTTCCATGGGTCAGTTGTGGAACTCTTAAAGGACGTCTGGAGTGGAGTTGACCTTCGTGCAGTCGATCTATCACAGTTTGGTCGGAAATTTGTACATTATGAACTCGTGATAGCGCTTGGGCTAATTGAGATGCTGTGGTAGTACGATCTCTTCTGGCTTGTAAAACAAAAAATCAGTCTTGGGCGACTGTAGTAACCCTGAAACGATCTGTATGGCGTTCTTCTACGCTACCTGTTTCATTGAAACGCGACCATAAACGGTTTATGACACTTGGGATACTTCCCAGAACCCTGGATACTTCCCGTTGTGAGCTCCCAGCTTGGAGCATGCCAACAGCTCGTAACATCTGTTCTCTAGTCAAATGTCATCTTTCCATGGTCGAATCACAAAACATGAATCTTTTATTTGTGCTTACAACAGAAACAAAGTGCCAACTAACTGATTTCAAACACTGAACACATGAAATGATTATAAAGCAGCGTCGCATCTGCTGCATTTTTAGTTTTTATAGAAAAAAATTGAAATCTGTTGTGGCACTCTACATAATTTGGTGAGAAATTGATGCAGGTGTTAATTTCTTAAAAAAAATGATCCATATTGATCGTTCTGGATACGATATATCAATATTCAGAAGTGTTCCCTAGACTTTTTTGAGGTGTTTATATATTCCTCCAAAAATCGTTCTCTCAGAATTTGGGCCAATTGATACGTACAGCTGTTCTACATTCCTAACTGAAAATTTAATCAATGAAACCTTAAGTGTGCTCATTATTAAAATGAGAACACCTCCTCCCCTACTCTAGACACTTGTGTCCGAACTACGATTTGATAATACACTTTAATACTTGAAGATGAATGGGCAGCTGTCGGTTTTTCGATTGAACAATCCAAGGTTGACCATTCATGTGCCTAATTTGTTGATTGTTTCTAAAAAAGTTTGTTCCCTGAATCTGAAAACAAATAAACAGTGTTACATTTGAAATTTACATTTTTTGGTCATTTCCAGCTACACCGAAAATACTAGCGAGCACAAAATATCAACACTGAATGTAGGAATACCAATTTTCGCTCGGTAAATAACTGAGATAATTAACCGTTCTAGTATTTTTGCCTAACCCTGTATACTACCTATCCTGTATAATTTGAAGAAATACATTGCGTTATTTCCACAAAATGCAAACCTTCTATAACTATATTCAAAATATTATCCTTACCTAAAGCGAGAATATAAATATCTCAAGATGTTGACTTGATGGTAGATCAAGTAAATAAGGCTTGAAAATTGAAAAATGGCAAAACGATCTAAAAAGTGGGGAAATATGTTCCACTATGGTAAAATTGATGTTTCAAAAGCTCTACCCTGAACGAAAATATATTTCCTGGATATTAAGTATCTGATATTCAGTTAATGTATCAAGAATCACTTGGTATATATCTCTGAGTGAACCAGTTCATAATTATTAAAGTTCTTTGCATATGGGGAAAAACGTAATGAATATACGATTCATGAAGCAATATTTTACCTTCTCTGAAACAGTTATAAATTTGAAGGTAAAGTTATTAACAAAATGTAATAACAAGGATTTGAAGACTGGCATACAAGACGACTTTTTCGCATCTCTTTTAATAAATGCACACTTTACAGCTACTTACTACTTACCTGCAGCGCACGTAAGTAAATAAGAATCTTGTAAAATTTACAGCATCTTCAGAATTTTGATTTGTTAGCGTAAAATATGAGGGAAAGAACGTTCTAGCAGATAAGCTATTTCAGTTCTGGTTCACTTCTGTGCGAGTTAACCACACCTGTATGAGTTTTAAAATGTTTACTCTAATACCAATCCCTTTCTCATTATTTGCCTGTCATCAATATCGAAAAAAATATTTACTGTTACAGAGAAAGAGTATTCGTTCAATCTTGATTTTTGTAACCTCGATTTTGCTCGCAGGACATTCAGCTCACTGATTATTTATCTACCCGCAGATATTTTCTACGGTAGGTCGAAAAGTAAATTATCTACTGTCTCTCTGTTCGTTATTTTTGAGTCAAATGATCGGGGCGGTGGCCAACCAATAGTTTCTAACGTACTTTATATCCTAAGGTCCTTTTCAGATCCTCTGGTAATTGAAAGCTTACTGTATTCTGTATGGTATATTGTTGTATTAATTAAGAAAAGTACGACATTGTTAATTAACATTTGTTGGGTAAATTTCGATGGAAATGAAGTGAAATATATTTTATACTTCACACAATTTTATTGTCATAAACACTACCTGTTTCAACCGTCAAGTAATATTTACTTTATTATTACTAGCCTAATTGCAAAGTGAGGAGTGGAGAGATATTAAAGTCTAGCTGGCTGTTAAGGGGGATTCCACATAGTTTATTAATAATAAAAACATGTAATGTTTTTGAGGAATTTTACTGAGTAATTCTGATTCGTAACGCTTTTCGCTACACCGTAGCTTTTTAGACGAATGAATGTACAGAAATTATGACAACTATATATAGATAAAAATGAGAATATAAATACAAATGTTCATAAGTAATTAAAAGCTAATTGAGTTTCTTTTTTTTAAGTGGTTATTGATGATATGTATATCCAATAAAATGAAGGAATAGATTTCTCCCTGAAGAGATTCAATAGAGTTGAAGGGCTTGAACGTTCAATAATGAGTCTACCTGTGTTTGTTGATTTCTAAAGTTTTCCAAAGATCTACCTTCCAATATTTATTATCTGTATGCAAAATTTCAAACTGTGGGTCGAAATAGTGATTATTTTCTAGGAGATGATTCGCGTAATTTGAATTCAAATTTTCATTTGAAAAACTGAGTTTTTTTCTGTCTTCTTCCAATGTAGAAATTATTATAGTTATTGAAATTTAATCTATAGACACCTGATTTATTATTTTTATCAGATTTGGTTTTATTGTTTTTCATATATTTGCCTAAGCTATTATTAGTTTGGAAAGCTATGTTGAAATTATTTCTATTAAAGAATGATTTCAACCAACGTAGGTTAAGGTGTTTAATTTTTGTTTCAATTTATCGACAGTGTAAACTTCATTCAATGCGATTCTAGTTTGTTTTTATTCAAAACATTATTTATTATTTTGGATAATAAAAACAGATACTGTGTTTTAAAGAATTTTACTTAATAATTGCGATTCGTAACGCGTTTCACTACACCGTAGCTTCTTCAGACGAATGAATATACAGAAAAAATATAAATGAGAATATAACTATAAATGTTCTTGAGTAATTAGAAGTTTATTGGGTTGCTTCTTCTTAAGTGGTTATTTATGACAGGTATATCCAATAAAATTAAGGAATAGATTGCTCCCCGAAGAGATTCAATAGAGGTGAAGGGCTTAAATCGACTTGTTCATTGATGAGTCTACCTGAGTGTTTGTATTTATTGATTTCTATAGTTTCCCAAAGATCTACCTTCCAATATTTATTATCTGTATGCAAAATTTCAAACTGTGGGTCGAAAGAATGATTATTTTCTAAGAGATGATTCGCGTAATTTGAATCTGATTTTTTATTTGAAAAACTGCGTTTATGTTCCGATATTCTAATATTAAAATTTCTATGTGTTCTACCAATGTAGAAATTATCACAGTCATTGCAATTCAATCTATAAACACCTGATTTATTGTTTTTACCTGGTTTGGTTTTATTATTTTTATATATTTGCCTAAATTATTATTAGTTTGGGAAGCTATGTTGAAATTATTGCTACTTAAGAATGATTTCAGTTTCTCACTTGTAATGCCAACGTAGGTTAAGGTGTTGAATTTTGTTTGAATTTATCGACAGGGTAAACTTCATTCAATGCGATTCTACTTTGTTTTTATTTAAAATATTATTTATTAGTTTGGGATTGTAACCATTATTTTTGGCTATTTGTTTAATCAAATTTAGTTCTTTGTTGAAATTTTCTGGTGATAACGGGATGTTAATCAATCTATGAATAAAACTATTGAATAATATATTGAATTTTTGGATGTGATGAATTTAAATTGCATTCACAACCGAAATAGAAAGCAATAATTCGATAAATTTCTTAGACGTAACAATTTCGAATGAAAATGGAAAACATGTTTACGCAATTTACCATAAGCCGTCACATACAGATATTATAATACATAACTCGTCGTGTCATCCATATCAACATAAAATGTCAGCATTCAATAGTTTTATTCATAGATTGATTAACATCTCGTTATCACCAGAAAATTTCAACAAAGAACTAAATTTGATTTAACAAATAGCCAAAAATAATGGTTACAATCCCAAACTAATATATAATATTTTAAATAAAAAACAAAGTAGAATCGCATTGAATGAAGTTTACCCTGTCGATAAATTGAAACAAAATTCAACACATCAACCTACGTTGGCATTACAAGTGAGAAACTGAAATCATTCTCAAGTAGCAATAATTTCAACATAGCTTTCCAAACTAATAATAATTTAGGCAAATATATAAAAATAATAAAACCAAACCAGGTAAAAACAATAAATCAGGTGTTTATAGATTGAATTGCAATGACTGTGATAATTTCTACATTGGTAGAACACATAGAAATTTTAATATTAGAATATCGGAACATAAACGCAGTTTTCAAATAAAAATCAGATTCAAATTACGCGAATCATCTCTTAGAAAATAATCATTCTTTCGACCCACAGTTTGAAATTTTGCATACAGATAATGAATATAGGAAGGTTGATCTATGGGAAACTTTAGAAATCAATAAATACAAACACTCAGGTAGACTCATCAATGAACAAGTCGATTTAAGCCCTTCACCTCTATTGAATCTCTTCGGGGAGCAATCTATTCCTTAATTTTATTGGATTTACCTGTCATAAATAACCACTTAAGAAGAAGCAAACCAATAAACTTCTAATTACTCAAGAACATTTATAGTTATATTCTCATTTATATTTTTCTGTATATTCATTCGTCTGAATATGCTACGGTGTAGTGAAACGCGTTACGAATCGCAATTATTAAGTAAAATTCCTTAAAACACAGTACCTGTTTTTATTATTGATAATGGAATTTTACCAAGTAAAAGCCTCCCAAATTCAAATATTATTTCGGAATTATGAACATTATTTTTATCTATTTGTTCAATCAAATATAATTATTTGTTGAAATTTTTAGGTAATAACGGGATGTTTATCAATCTATATATATATATATATATATATATATATATATATATATATATATATATATATATATATATATATATATATATATATATCGATATATCAACAATATGGTTCATATATGAAATTTCTCCATTCAATGCTCTGTATTGCGATTGTTTTAGCTTCTGTTCAATTTTTGCCCTGTTGTCCCAATATCTTATTTTAACTCATCGCTCCTCCACCCTCCTAAGATATTTCATTTTGACAGCTTGAATTTTACTTTTTTGGTTTTTATCTAGAACCCATGACTCACATCCAAATGTCAGTATTGGCCTATAGATAGATGTGAATACTTTCATTTTTGTGGCTCTTGACACTTCTTTCTTATTTATGAAATCGTTGCTGATAGCATAATCTGCTTTTATGGTCTTTTCGATCCTATCATTAATTTCAGCATCTTAGTTTCCTGGTTCTTCGAGTTGAACTCTGAAGCATTTTTCCACTTATTCTATTTTTGTCACCTCTATCTGTATAATTATGTCCAATCATCATTACCTTAGTTTTTTCTTTGTTCATTTTTATACCACTCTTCTCTGATTCTCTGTTCCATATATTCAAGTTTTTCTGAAGATCTCTTCCATTGCTGGCCATTATCATTATATCATCCGCGTATGTCTTGAAATTCTGATCTTCTGTTTCCGTTTATGATGCAATTTCTATTCTGAATATATCCTTATCATCAGTCATATATTTTTTAATATTCTCTCTGCAAAAACCTACCCAGGGCAGATATTAAGTCAGATCACAACCCTGTAGTTGTCGTAATAAAAATAAGAATGAAAAAGACACTCCAACCAAGTGTAAAACCAAGAATCGACCCCAAAGTGCTCAAAGATCCCATTATAGCCGATATAATATCTCAAGAACTGTCCAGTAAAACAGATCAAAGCGAAATATCTGGTAATGTAGAAATTTCTTGGCAAAATTTCAAAGAGGCTATTATATCGACAGAACAAAGCCTTATCAAACATCAAACAAGGAAGCCCAAGAAATAATGGATGACACCAGAGATTTTGGACCTTATGGACGAAAGAAAAAAACACAAAAACACAGATAAATACAAAAATAAAGATAGAGAGATTAAACGAAGAATTAAACAAGTCGAAGAGAAATGGTTTTCTGAGAAATGCCAAGAAATAGAACAACTGCAAGAACGTCATGACGACTTTCAACTCCATAAGAAGATTAAAGAGATCAATGGCAACATTAGAAGGAGCCCTACCAACTTGCTCGTAGACGACAATGGAAAGATTCTAACAACTCGAGAAGAAAAACAGGACGCTTGGAAATTATACATAGAAGAACTGTTTTCAAGTACGAGAACAGATAACTATGAAAATGATAATTATGTAGAAGAAGGTCCGAAATTTTGAGAGCAGAAGTAGAAAAAGCCGTGAGACTATGCGCGGAAGGAAAATCTCCAGGTCCAGATAACATTAGAGCCGAATCTTTAAAACTGATGAATGATGAAGCTATTAAAATGCTTACCAGCCTGTTCAACATCATTTACAACTCTGGCAAGATACCCAAAGATTGGAAAAAATCAGTTTTTGTACCCATACCCAAAAAAACCAATGCAAACAAATGCTGTCAACATAGAACAATCAGTTTAATGAGCCACGTCTTAAAAATATTTTTGAGAATAATATATGAGCGTATCAAATCGAAGTGCGAGAATTACGTAGGCGAGCCTCAATTTGGTTTCCGAGAGGGTTTGAGGACTAGAGAGCCTCTTGTTGGTTTGACTGTTCTGGCCGAAAAATGTTTAGATATGAGACAAGATCTGTATGTCTGTTTTATTGACTTTCAAAAAGCTTTCGACCGAGTGGAGCACACATATTTAATGGACATACTGTATCAGATAGGTCTTGATAAAAGGACATAAATATAATAAAGACCCTTTATTGGCAACAAACAGCATGTGTTAGAATCGGCAACGTCTATACAGAAGATATTGAAATAAGAAGGGAGTACGACAAGGTTGCATATTATCGCCTCTGTTGTTCAATCTGTATTCAGAAAAATAATGCAATTTCTATTACTTTCATATATATATATATATATATATATATATATATATATATATATATATATATATATATATATATATATATATATATATATATATATATATATATATATTAGCTTTATCGAATAGAACCGAAGGTCTGAAAATCAACGGTATGATATTAAACAACTTAAGATATGCAGACGATACTGTAATTTTGGCCCGAAGTGGAGAAGAATTACAAGCTCTCTTAAACGTTGTGGGGCAGAGCTCTCGTCAAATGGGACTTGACTTGAACGCTCAAAAGACTAAAGTCATGGTGATCAGCAGAGACAAAAGAAACATACACATAAACTATAACAACACTAGAATTGAACAAGTGAATAAAACAAAATAGTCTTATAATTTTTGCGTTGATTCCTCCTCTACGTAGTATTTCCCATAATCTTCGTCTAGTCACCCTATCAAAAGCTTCTATCCAAGTCCATGAACGCTAGGTATATCTTCTTCATCCTGTTAGATTTCTCCATCGATATCTTCATGCTGGATATGATCTTGAAGACTTCTTCCTTTTCGAAATTCACTTTGTGTCTCTCCCAATGTTCTTTCAATAAGTCTCAGCTTCATATCTATAATTTGTTCATATATTTTCATAGATTCGTGATTCCTCTGTAGTTGCTACATTCTTGTTTGTCATCTGCTTTGTAAATTGGGGTTATCATTGAAATCTGCCAGTTTTCCGGGAGTTGTTCTTCTTGCCATACCATAATTTTATAATTTATGAAACTTCCAACATATCCTATCTTGGCTAAAATTCAATTTACAAATTTTTTTTTCTCCAACCTTCCTCTAAAATTCTTACTTTAAAAGTTTTCTCGAATTTTTTCACATAACAGTAACAATTTTCGAAGCATTGTTGTATTTTCAGCAAGAAGATCCAATCTGGTTTAAGTGGTTGAAAAACTTTTCAAAAGATTTGATCCATCTCAATGTTATAAAAATGATTTCCGCAGGGTTTTTCATTTTCAAATAAGGATTTTGCATTATTGATAATCGATATGCAAACTGTCTAATTTTGACTCAAGCCTATTTAGAAAATGATTTGATGATTCTGAAAAAGGAAGAAAACAATTCAACTCCCTGAACTTCCCAGTATGGTTCAATTTAGAGGATTTAGATTATAAGGAATAACATAATTCTCTTCAAGAGTTGCGACAGAGAAGTTGTGAATTTATTTAAAAATAATAGGCAGACCTTATTTTACATTCAGAGCCATTCAAGAAAATCTATTTTGAATTGTATTGGGGTATATAGTGCATAATTTCAACATTTGATTTAAAATTCCCCACATCATTAGAGGAGAAGGTGGTAATATGGCTCCTGCAGGTATATTAGCCCCCTTCGATATTTATAATTTAGAAGATCGCCATCTAGTCAATTTTTGTGTGAACGCGTAGCTCTTGTGTATGTGTCAATTAGTATACAAAAATTTCAGACGAGGGCTTTACGTACTATTTTTCATTCGATCAAGTCGAAACTCACAACGGCCAAACTTCTAGATGTACTGTGCATTTTATTCATATTTTCCGGAAATACTGAACCTTGGCTCTTGTTCTTTGCACATTGTGTTCGGTGAAAGTTTTCCTGTCGGAATTTGAATTTAATTATAAAAATCTTCTTATTAATATCTCTAATATGATTTGTTTATACATTCTTTGATACATGCAATTTGGGTCCCTTACATTGTTTGTATTATGGACCCGGGGGCCATATATGAAGTATGACATAAATATATCATATCATTTTTTTAAATCTTTTGCTATAGTTGCCCCGGCAATCTTTGATATCTTCATCTGTAAAGAAAAGAAAAACTTGGGATCCTGACCAAATGAAAAAGGCGATTGAAACTGTGAGGACAAAGGCGATGGGGTATAAAAAGGCTGTGTACCAAGATCTACACTGAAAATAATAGTGAAAGATCCTCAAGAATCTTAGAGTTGCTTATGCATAAACATAAATAAAAAAGTTAGTGGAATATATTTTTTTATGAAGTCGAAATATTATGGACTGACAAGAATATCAGTTAGCTTCAAGAAAGAACATCGAAAATAATTTTGAAAATGAAGTAGCTGGGCGTGCTTGGTAAGATCACTTTTTGAAGCGTCATAAGAACTCTTTATCATTACGCAGACCAATGGGGACTTCGTACGCTCGTGCTAAAGGTTTTAACCGTCAAAGAATTTTTCGATATATTGGAAACTAAAATAAAAAATAAAAATTGTCCCCCTGACAGGATTTTTAACGTAGACAAGACTGGGTTGACAATTGTGCAATCTAAAATACCAATGTCTGTAGGTAAAAAAGGGAAGAAACAGATTGGAGCCGTGACTGCTGCAGAACGCTGGTCACTATATACTCTTGTTTGCTGCATGAGTGCTTTTGGTATGTTTGTGTCACCAATCATATTTCCTAGAAAAACTTAACTGATATTTTCATGAAAGGTGTGCCACCTGGGTCGATTGGAAAAGTTCATCTATCTTGGTTGGATCCTATCAAATTTGTTTACTGACTGGCTTAGACATTTTATTGAAAAAACAAAACCTAGTGAGGCTTCTCCGGTATTGCTTATTTTTGATGGACATTATAGTCACACACGCAATTTAGAATTAATAGAATTGGAGCGAGAAAATCACGTTACTATTATCAGTCTTCTACCTCATATGATTCATAAGCAACAGCCGTTAGATAAGACTTTTATGGGCGCGCTTAAGGGCCACTACAGTGAGGAGATTCGTAAGTTTTTGCTGCATTCTGAAAGAACGCTGAAGCCTTACGATATTGCTGAGATTTTTCTTCTTCTTCTTTAAATAGGACGATGTCCTGTTTTTCTGTTACAGCCCCTGCTGCGAACCGGAGCTCCAGCACTCATGCCATCGCTTTTTCGGCCTTCCTATGGGTCTTCTAGTGTTGGGTTTTTGTGTTTTTGCCCACTTCGCCATACGTTCGGGGCCCATTCTGTCTACGTGATCTCTCCATAGGCGTCGATGTGCTCTTGTCCACCTCACCACATCCTGGACACCTAGCTCCCTTAGCGTATCCTCATTCCTTATTCTATCTCTGCGTGTAATACCTCTTATAGCTCTTAGTGTTCTCATCTCTGTTGTCCTCATTAGTTGTTTTGTTTTTGTTGTCTCAGCTCTTGTCTCAACCGCATATGTCATCACGGGTCTCACACAGGTTTTATAGATTCGGACTTTGCTTTCTGTGCTTATGTACTGATTCCGCCAGATTATATCTCTCAGGAAGCCAGATATTCTCGATGCTTTCATTACGTGCTGTTTTGTTTCTTGTAATAGTTGCCTATCGCTCGATACTTCTACTCCTAGGTATTTAAAGTGTGAAACTTGCTCTATTATATGGTCGTTCACTACTAGTTTGCATCTAATTGGATCTTTCGCTATTACCATTGATTGGGTTTTCTGTGTTGATATTACCATGTTAAATTTTTCTGCTGTTACTTTGAACTTTTGTAGCAGGCGTTGCAGGTCGTCCTCATTCTCGGCTATTAGTAAAGCATCATCTGCGTAGCACAGTATTCTCATAGTTTTGTTACCCATCCTATAGCCTTGGTTCATTTGGTTAACACCTGCTATTATTTCATCCATGATTAAATTAAATAGACATGGGCTGAGGCTGTCACCTTGTCTAATGCCTGCGTTAATTTTGATCTCGCTTGTAAGTCCCTGTGTAGTTTTTACTTTCGTCTTAATAGAGTTATTTAGTTCTTTGATTATGTTTATGTATTTATTGCTTAAGTTTTTATTTCTAAGGATAGTGATCACATCGTTCATTCGAATTCTGTTGAATGCCTTTTCCAAATCTATAAAACATATAAACATCGGTTTGTCAAACTCTATGGACTTCTCCACCAGTTGCCGCAATATAAAAATTGCATCCGTTGTTGATATATTTGGTCGGAATCCCTGTTGTTCTTCAGACACTCCTTCTTTGTCATATATCTTTTGCGATAGAATTTTAGTGAGCTTTTTGGAAGGGCCTATCTCAAGAGCACCACAAGGAAATTGCTGTAAATGGTTTTCGTGCGACGGACATTTACCTATTCAATCCGCAAGTTTTTACGTAAGTCGATTTTCTGATGGAAACATCAAATAATGAACAACAATCTTGCCCACAACAAAACTCAGCTAATCGACATACAAGTCCTGTTGCGTCAAGATCAAGATGCGTCAGGTGTGTATGCTGCAGCACAAGAGTCGCAAGCTCGTTTGGTTCTGCCGGAGGATATTCAGCCCATCCCCGGAGATAAGATTCGAACTTCTAATCGTGGAAGAAAGACTACTACAGCAAAAGCAATCACATCCTCTCCATACAAGAATGAATTAAGTGAATCTTTGGGCTCAGCAGAAACTCGTGGCCGAAGTCGTGAACGTGGGGTTGCGCGCTACCGGATGTAGTCAAGTTTGAACAATCAGCAGAAACGAAGCCCGTCAGCGCCAGAGAGTCATTCTATTATCATCCAGCAGTAGCTTTGAGAGTGATGTAGTCATAAAAACAGATTCGGAGAATGACGACAGTCAATATCCAGATAGGACGCAGATAGCAACTGCATGTGAAACTAGTAATTCTAACGACAGACGTGGGAAAGAGTGGATACAGTGCCAGAGTCGCAATATATGGGCTCATACATCCTGTGCAGGCCCTAAAGGCGAATATTATATATGCGATTTTTGCCGTTTTCTTGTGATTACGCTCATACATTAAATATGGCCCCCAGGGTACCATATAACCCTCACCTGATCACAAATTGCCAAATTTGGTTATTCTTAGGATACATATGTTTTTTATTTTTCTGTTTTAATTTCGTTTATTTTATTGAAACACATGTATATGTAAGTTAATAAAGACAACTTCAACGTGTTTCCTATACTTCTAAGTCTTGTATTTTTTACCTGAGGCCTAAAAAACAAAGTAAGGGGCCACATTACCACCTTCTGCTCTAATGAGAATGAATTAGAAGTAAGAACTAGCTGTATCTGTTGAAGCTAGAACAATATGTGCAAAAAACACTTCAAAATATAAAAACTGCTGTCTTTTATTAAACTGGCTTGTAAATTTTTGAAAAAATTTAAAATAGAACTAGAAAAATTTTTCCACCACCTACTCACCGTGGCAATTTACATGGATATTCTTCCATTTGGGAAGTTAAATACCAAATTCAGTTAAATTCGCTTGATGCTGTCGAAATATATTGAGAAAATATAATTTCGTTTTTCAACTTTGATACTCTCGGTTATTATTTACTTTCCGTATAACATAAATCAACTAATTTCTTTATGTCAAGAATCCAATAATTTCTGTGTCTCATTTTTCTCATTCACCTTTATTTTCTAAAATAACTCTAGATAGACATAATTGTTGACATGCTTAAATAGTTTCAATGTTGTTCTTTAATTTTTATTTATATCGATTATCTATTTGATGATCCCACTTCAACAAATCGAATTGAAAAACAACCTATGTTGATTTCTTCCGTGTTTCCACATCCGAATAATTAGCACTTCCTGCACAATATCCATGTACGAAAGATTATCTTTCGTATCTGGTAACGTTATTATAATTAGCTATAACTTCTCTTAGAAATCATTCGACACCCACAAGCCAAAATATTGCCTGAGGGTAAATATCTCCACAGAATTTCAAGATCAATATGACTTTATTATCAGCTTTACTTTATTGTGTATTGTAAATCTTGAATGCGGGTCCTTGTTGAATTAACTATATTTTATTATCCCCCACAGTATATTTCCTTACCAGGTAGTGTGATTATGGGCGAGGTAGTGGCTTTAAGTAATAAACTGTTAACTTTAGAAAACCTGCGCGATTTAAGGAAATGATGAGCATATTTTGATTTTATGGGTGGAAATTAATTGTGACATTTATATCAATGGGTGAGTTCAGAGAAATAATGAACATTCAAAGATACGACTATTAAATAGGAGGTCTAAGCTGAACATGGTACATAAATTTACGATAAAATTCAAATTTGATTAGCATACAATCGACTGAGCCTTCGCAATTAAATTCTTATGAGCCGAAAGAAGAAGTATGATGAGCTGTAGTTTCATATTATAAATTTTATACACATGTACACACACATACACAAATGGTAAAAAGTAGAGATATTCGGTATTTAACTACTGGTATTGAGTGATGAAAAAGTTACTGTAAACGATAAAGTATATTATTATTAAATAAGGAAAAATTATAGGAAACCAATGAACCCTCATTCGCTTCGTCATATAGTAGTTCAATTATGAGGATAATGTGCCTTATACAGTATAAGCTTTTTATTCGCTTGCTATTTAATATATTCAGAACCAGTATACAAAGATACAGAGATGGCACCTGTACATAGACTGGCATTAAAAGCTAAGCAACTAACCTAATAAACTAATTGCCTAAAAATAAAAACTTAAGTAATAGCCTAAACCCCAGAACACCATCAAATAAATTACAGCTCCGCCACCCACCGACCCCCCCACCCTGACAGTACTTTCCCTCATTTAAAAAACAAATAAATTAAAAACATTCGAGTCCCAAATTTTCAAAAGTAAAAATAAAAACAAATTTCATCTTAAGCCCCCCTCTGTACACCCCTCAATCCATATACTTGATTTAGGCCTTATATTTTCCCTACTGTAACTCAAAATTTTGAGTGAATTAGGTAACATAATAAAATATTTTATTGCCACATAGCAACTATTCTTATCACAGATTCTCTTGTTTTTTTTTGGAAGGCAGATAGTTTTATTTCTTGTAACACTAGTAGATTTGGTAAGTAATTCTTTAAGATATTCATAGTTGTTCAGAATAGACTCTAGAATAAAGACCGTAGATATGCCGCAAGTACAGAAACCTTGAATATGGAATGGTAATTTATATGGGACTATAGGGATATGTTCCTAGATCACAAAATAAGAAATGAATTTATAAGAAAATAATCAATTCAAATGAACTCTTGACCGTATTGATTAGTTATTATCTTCAGGCTTACGCAATGGTTCAAATAATTTTCTAATTTTTTCTTACTTGGCAGCTTTAGCAAGCTCTTATTATTCATACTGAAACTCAGCAGTGGTATTAGCGATTTGCCTCTTAAAAATAATTTCGTTATATAGACTGATCAATTTTCATATTTTACGAACGACTGTCAAAATTTTTTCGCAAATTTTTCTTTATATTAAACAAGTTCCACAGAGAAATAATATATGGGCGATGTCAACCCAGATTATTGGGTCCATGATGATTCTAAAACATCTATAGATCACAAAGGGCATCACTTGGAAGAACCTGGCCATCGGGGCTCTTTCCGTCGAACAGAGATGGAATTTGAGGAAATATCGCAGGTTGTGTCTTTTTTATTATCTCCTTAGTCCCTTTCATGACCTTGCTTGCTATGTAAAATCTTTTCTTAGATTTGTTTAGACATATAAGAAGTTTGATTGTTGAAATATTTTTCTGCTGGTGTTCTTTTTCCATTGTTACAGATTCCTGTCCCAAAACCCCTTCCTTTTACCCTTGTTTCTGTAAATCATGGAATGCAAGAGAGAATATAGCGGCTAAGCAGAAAAATCTTTGGTACTTTTTATGTACACACGATACTAACACATCATAAACAGTCAAGCTATTGCTCGTGCAATAGCGACAGGGAAACGAGTTTTTCCTCAGGTTTTTTCACTCGTTTATTGAATCATATACAATATAGTATGGTTCCCCTGTTACATTTCCTAAGCTCACACTTGTGCTTTTTTCTGACACACATCAAAATTATAGATATAAGCACTTATTGTAAATACAATTATTCAAATTTTGTAAATAATCTCTTTTCAAAGAATATATATATATATATATATATATATATATATATATATATATATATATATATATATATATATATATATATATATATATATATATATATATATATATATATATATATATATATATATATATATATATATATATATATATATAGACGCAGTTGAATATGAAACGGGTACAATAAAATTTCGTGGAGAATCCTCCAAACTAGAACATGTGAAATATTCAATTGATTACAAATTTTTCATGTACTCACATATGGATTCAAATCAATAAAACTCAAAACTGCTTCCTCAACATCTGGCGTTCTCAAAGTTTGAGTTGCACCTTTTAAATGATCATTTGCAGTGAAAGTACCAGTTTCTCTCATCCTTCTGTGGATATTTGAAAATGTTTGCCTGTCTGATGTTAATCGATTTGGAAAATGCACCTGATATAATCGCCTAGCTTCTGTTGTGTTTCCGTCAGCCAGATCGTACATGTAATGGATATCAGCCAATTCGGCGTTAGTAAAATTAGTCATTTTTTCTTACAGCAATAACTTCAAAAGTCTTAAAACTAATCGTTAATTTAATAAACAACTCGAGCAGACACTGGTTCAACTTTAGCAACTGTCAAAGTGAATAAATAAATGAAAAAATTCAAAGCCTACTAGTCATTTTTTTAATTAGAAATGCTTTCAATTCTGTGAATGCATACAATCGTTTAATAATTTTTTGCTCGAGAACGGTTGGAGATACGAAAAAATTACAATTGTCAAAAAATTTTCTGAATTGAACGAATATGATGAAAATTGGTTGTACGCTGATCAGTGGCGTACTGCAAGAAAGTTTGAAAGGGCAAAAGAAGACATGGCCTCGGAAAAGAAAACACCTTGTGAATTTCAGTTAAAATCTAGGACGTGTAATGATGGGGGCTGTAAAAAATAGCTTGCATTCCAAATTTGGACTGAATATTTCAAAAACAGCAGGAGTTTTGAAGAAAAAATCAATTTTTCAGGAAATTTCAACACCTTGTGTTGCTCCGTAATGAAGTTTTTGCGGACCTATGTTTATATAAAAATTTTTCTTAAAATTGCACGTTGTGACATAGTATTTTGTAACACCCTGTATAATATGCTGCCTCATCCAGGAGCAGACTTTTCGCATGTGAAAATAAATGTTTTGTTCGGTATTCTCTTCCAAAATAGTAGAGTTTCGTTTTCATTGAATACTAGCTCAGGTTTGTATCCTCTATTAGCTATTGTTGCACCTTGAATCAATTAAGCCAACATTCTGATGCTTGAAATCCCGCACTAGCACAACTAACACCAAGTTCTTTGAAATGTGCGTGAAGACGCTTTGCCTCAATCCATGATGAAAACGCTACTTCCATGTTTACTATAGCTGGGCCACGAACAGTTTTCGCTAACAGTGAAGTTGAAGCTACAGATGAACTTATTTCATCTTCAAATTGTTTCATCGGTTGTATAGTTGAAAAAAAATTACATTACAGTTTTCAATCAAAAATGAAAATTCGTTCATGGAGATGCAGACAAAGATAATACCTTTTTTTCGAGGTATCACTCGACCCATCTCCCCTCTTTCAAATTTTCAAGGGTGGTCATCCCTGCTCTAGGGGTTGAAATTCGAGATTAGGATGGTACTTGATGATGACTGCCATTGATCAGTATGGATCTGTTCCATTTTACATCACTGAAACTTGAATAGTCTCAGGGAAATAGTCTTCCCTATCTTTCAGTTGCTCACCCCGTATCTTTTACAGTTTTCAATTGAAAATGGAAATTCGTTCAGGGCGATGTAGACAAAGATACCACCTTTCTTTTGAGTCATCACTCGTGCCATCTTCCCTGTTTAAAATGTTCAAGGATTGAAATCCTTGAGATGCAACCCCCTAAGCGGGGGTTGATATTTCAGGCAAGTTTTGTACCTCAAAATATGTCCCCCTTGAAACAAAAATTGACCTGTTTTTGCGTTTTGATCAGAAATGAATATCTTGGCAGATATAGCCTCTGTTTAGTTTTCGTTGAAGCACCCTGTATAGTCAACGTGGTTGCCGTCAAATTCATACAGTGATTTGTGAAGATAACGTCGATTGGTTCAATTTTGGTTCGGGCATTATCAATCATTATCTGCTTTCTTAAATCATTGTACTCAAGGAGCCGTTCACACCGAAGAGTATTATACGAGAAAAAGATGTCATTTTCCAGTAAAAATTGAAAACAATTACGGTATGAAGTTTGCCATTTCAAAGCACAAAATAAATTTTTTTTTCATGTTCATGTTTCAATTCCTCCTTTCAATTATTGAAGATGCGAAAAAAAATCGTGCGATCAAATGGGTTTAGATATTCACACAATTAACAGTAATCATTAAAACATGCATGAAAAAAGGATGCTTTCGTTAAAAAACTTAATAAGTACACCTTATGATTTGAAATAGCAACGTTGTAGTCGATTTACGATAAAGCTGGAAGTGGTGCTTCTCTGAGAACACTTCCAGATTATAGATTATTATACATTCACTCTAATGCCCAAATGTGAAATTGACTGATAAACCCGTTTCCCAGATACTTTTAATGGGTCCTCTAGCCCAGATACCCTATATGATGAAGAAAACAGTAATTTTTCGTTCGGTTCTTCTAGACACGAATAAAGCAGAAAGTCCAACAATGCTTCTTCCAGAGCTATCAGAGAAATTTTTCCGGTTTCAAACCTACTTAAATCAAAACTAGAGCATTTTAAATTATAACTATTTAACGAAAAATTAACCAAGGAAGTTCGCCGATGTAAGAGAGCGAATATATTTAGCTATTAAAGCTATGATTAACGTCTGCTTTAATACAGATTTATTTGTATTATGAATTACTAATATGATTAAGATGCATCCAACAGTGCGGACTAAATGCCTTATTTTATGGTCAAGGTAGTATTTAGAACACTAAATGTGCAAAAGGAAAATTGGAAATTATAATTTGTGCGATAGGAGACAAAAATGTACGCAAATTTATTCTGAAATAATTGATCTAGACTCGTATATTGAGATTAGATACATATCTACTTCAATCTGAACATATGGCGAATTTAGATGATAATTATTAGATATTTAAATAATTATTACTTGCAGTATGTTTCAGACCATAATTTTAATAGAGTTTATTATTTATAATTCAATTTGTATGCATAGGTGTCATTACTCTATAGATATCTAACTAAAAGTGCTATATACTATGGCGTCTAATTTGCTGGCATTAATCTATGGATTGATGCTAACTCGTTCACGACTAAATATAGGGATATTATACGTAATGGACGTTCGTATAAAAGTTCTACCGTATATTTTAACAGGAAATCCTTTACAATCATTAAATTAAACACAGATAAGCGTTAGACATGTCAACCATGTAATCACTGTGCAGAAAATCTAAGTGACATTGAAATGTTATCTTAAGTTCTCCAGAAGTTACAAAATGAGGATTTATGATATTGAAATAAAATGAAAATATATTATTTAGACCTAACCTAACCTAACCTAACTTTTTTGTGTCGTAGACCCCCTGCCATATTTTTCGGGTTTGGGTAGACACCCTACTTACCTGATATTGATTTTTTGTAAATTTCTAACTGTAGTGAAGTTTATTGTCAAAAACTCCAAGTAAAAACATATTTTAATTCATACATTTATTAATTGAATTTGAATTTAAACTAGTCGAAATAAAATTTTGTATCTGTTGTATAAAATATACGTGAAATAAACTAAGTAATAAGTAAATATTTTTAGTAAGAAGGATGAACATGATGCTTAAATAATAAATCATCAACATTTGGCGTCAATTTTGAAAGGGTTGATCGTAAAACTCCTCGGTAATGATGTCGTCTGTTTTTTTTTCGTTAGGAGATTGGTAACAGCGCTGAACCCCCTTTCCATTATGTATGACGATGCAAAGGAAATTAAAAATTTCCTTGCTATATTCCATAATACGGGATAAGTAATAATGAGATTATAACTTCAGACGAATGTACTAAATGAGAATTACCTGCACCTTAAGTGGTTAATCAGGTATCGATTGCTCCCTGAAAAGATTCAATAGAGGTGAAGGGCTTTTGAGTCTACCTGAGTGTTTGTATTTATTGATTTCTAAAGTTTCCCAAAGTCAAATCTCGTTTTTGGAGTTTTTCAGTTTGATAGGCATTTTGATAAAGTTTCCGGTTTTTGTTACATTTGATTGTTAGAATTAAATAATTTTCCAATAATTCTATGTATTTTTACTGAGCCATCCAGTTCGTCTTTACATTTATTCTCAATAAACGAACTAGTATTCCAAATATGCTGCAGTTCCTCTAGAATTGCCATAGTCTGAGAAAGGTGTCAATAAAACCCTTTTGACTAGTAATTTTTGCCTTTGACTCACAAATCAAGAAAACTCGCGTGGAACATGTTATTGTTACTAAATGTCAATTTCTTGTTGAAGTTTAGCACTTATGATGAAAATCGAAGACAATCGTCTTCTTCTTTTCTGGCATTACAGCCCTTGGTGAGCCAAAGCCGTCCTCAGTACGCATCTCCAGTCGTCCCTATCCAACGCCCTGCGCCGCCAGCCTCTCCTCCCAACTCCTTAACATCCCCTTCGACGTTGGCCAGAAACCGGATCTTAGGTCGTCCTCGTCCTCGCTCAAAAGTGCCGCTTAGGTTGGATCGAGTTCAGCCATTCTCAGCACGTGACCCGTCCATCTCAACCTACCGATTTTAATCACCTTCACGATATCTGGTTCCCGGTATATTTCGTAGATTTCCTGGTTGAATCTTCTTCGCCACACACCGTTGTCTTTCACTGCCCCATAGATTCGCCTTAGAACTTTTTTCTCAAAGCTTCCCAATGCTTGCTGATCTTTTTTGGTGAGAGTCCACGTCTCTGACCCTTAAGTTAATACAGGCCTAATGAGTGTTTTATATAGCTTGCATTTGGTCGGCCTTAAAATGTTCCGAGATCTTAGTTGTGGCATAAGAGAGAAGTAACTGATAGAATTCTACGTTTAATTTCGGCCGACGTGTTGTTATCGCTTGTAACAACGGAACCAAGTTAAGCGAATTCCTCTACGCTTTCAATCGTGTCCATATCTATATTTATATTCATATGTTGTAATCCACGAGGTCTAGGGGTAGGAGCTGCAACCACGTCTTTGATTTTTTTCAGTATTCATTTGCAGACTCATTGTTAGGGCAGCATTTTTCAGGGCTCTGTTTGCCTCTTTAATACCTCTCTTCGTTCTGCTTATAATAGCAATGTCATCGGCATATGCGAGTATTTGTTCCGATTTGTTGTAAATTGTTCCAATTGTGTTTATACCTGACAATCTGACGACCTTCTCGAGTGCAATATTGAATAGCATGCAGGAAAGAGAGTCACCCTGCCTGAGGCCATTATACGTCACAAATAATTCTGACAGCTCGTTACCTACCCTGATTCTGCACTCTACCCTGCCGATGGTAAGCTCTATCAGTTTCACTAAGTGTGATGGTATCTGAAACTTTCTCATGGCTGCATATAGTTCCTGCCTCTTTATGGAGTTGTAGGTTTTAAAATCCACAAAAATATGGTGTGTTTCAACTCCATTCTCTAGTGATTCTTCAAGTATTTATCGTAGGGTAAAGATTTGATCTATTGCCGATTTTCCACCTGTGAAGCCAGTTTTGTACTTTCCTACTATTCTCTCGGCATGAGGTCGCAAGCGGTCACACAGGAGTTTGGCAAAGATCTTATATGCTGTGTTGAGAAGTTTGATACCGCGGTAGTTTGTGCACCCCCATATATCTCCTATTTTATGTATGGTGTAAATGATTCCTAGGCTCCATTCATCGGGCAGTTCTCGTTTCTTCCAAATTTTCACTATCAGCTTGTGCACTGACTGAATCGGTTTCTCTCCTCCTGATTTGAACATTTCTGAAAGTACGCTGTTTCGGATGTTTCGGTCCTTAACAAATTTTCAACTGGAAGTGATCACAGAATGGCGAGGGCTAAATGTAAGATCAATTTAAAACGTGAAAGGAACAAACTCGTAATGACAGGAGGGGTTAAGAATAACAAATGGGCACAGGTATCTGATGAAGCGGCATTTCGTGAAACTTTGAGTGAGAAGCTTTTGTGCAATGAAAACATGAATATCGATCAGCACAACGACAACATTACTACATCAATAAAACAAGCTATGGACAAACATTGTAGCACTTTGAACAGGAAACAGGAAAGAATCAGTGAGACAACGAAACGCATGTTGAAGACCAGAAGAGAACTATTAAGCAAGGACACAGCAGACAAGAAAGAACTGAAAATACTTAACCGCAAGATATCTCGCCAACTTAGGAAGGACTCTCGACAGCACAATAAAAGCTTGGCAGTTCAAACTATAGAACAAAATAAAAGCATGAAGGTACTACGACGGAGGACTTCATTGGGAAAACGTAACATTCACAAACTAATGGATCCATATGGTTCAATTATAACAAATAGAGCCGAAATAGTGAAGGTTGTCGAGGACTTTTACTCCAATTTGTATCGAAGCCTGAATCGCGAGAACGAGGAAGACAATCGCATACCTCATGTTATGAATCAAGGTTCGGAGGACCTCCCAGAAATAACAGCTGATGAGGTCCGAAAGGCACTATCAGATATGAAAACAACAAAGCTCCAGGGAAGATGGAGTAGTTGCGGAGGCTTTGAAGATAGGCGGTGAAAATCTGATTCGTGAAATAACGAAACTTCTCAATAAATGTTTAGCTGAAGCAAAAGTACCAGAGTCTTGGCATAATGCTATAATAATAATTATGTACAAGAAAGGAGACCCACAAATCTCTCGAACTATAGACCTATAAGACCTATCGTACTTATATAAACTCTTCACCAAAATAATGACAAAGCGCCTCACAAACAAACTGGACACCTACTATATATATATATATCGGGCAATATTTATATATATATCATCTCCAAACTCTCAAGACTTTGATTGAAAAGAGCATAGAATACAACTTTCCTCTGGTTCTCATATTCGTGGATTATATAGCCTTCGATACCGTGATACATATATGCTTAAAGCGTTGGCTGACTGTAGAATAGATCATATATATATACCATCATATATATATATATATATATATATATATATATATATATATATATATATATATATATATATATATATATATATATATATATATATATATATATATATATATATATATATATGAGCATACTTCTGGAGTAAGACAGGGTGATACTATTTCCCCGAAGTTGTTCACAAACCTATTGCAATATATGTTCAAGCAATTGGAATGGGATCAGAGGGGAGTAAATGTGGATGGTGAGCGATTAAGTCATCTTCGTTTCGCCGACGACATCGTCATTATAGCAAACAGATTAGATGATGCAAATGAGATGCTCTTGCAGTTGTCTAAGGAATCCAGTAAAATCGGATTGAAGATAAATATGTCGAAAACTAAGATGATGACCAACTTAGTACCAAGCCAACCAGTTTCCATCGATGGTGAAATTGTTGAACAAGTAACGTCATACAAATATCTTGGGCATGAGATAACTATAGGCAGGATCAACCAAACAACAGAAATAGGAAGGCGAATAAGGCTGACATGGGCTGCATTTGGAAAACTGAGAGATCTGTTCAAATCAGAGATACCGATTTGTTTGAAACGTAAAGTATACAATCAATGCGTTTTACCAGTTTTGACGTACGGTGCAGAAACCCTGACCCTAACAAAGAAATCAGCTAATGAAATATGTGTTGCTCAGCGTAAGATGGAGAGAGCTATGTTAGGCATAACACTACGGGACAGAATTCCCAACCATATCATACGCCAACGAACTAGAGTCCAGGATGCTCTCGAGAGAGTTGCTAATTTAAAGTGGAACTGGGCCGGTCATCTAGCAAGAACCACGGACGGTAGATGGACAAAGCGTCTTTTGGAGTGGCGTCCCAGAGATGAAGCCCACAGAAGTAGAGGACGTCCACCAGATCGTTGGAAAGACGATATCAAGTGAGTGTGTACGAACTGGATGAATCCGGCCCAAAATCGCGAGGAATGGAGACCGTTGAGGAAGACCTTTGTTCAGCAGTGGACTAGGATGGTTAACAGATGATGATGAAGGTAGGCTGTCGCTTCCTGGGCTTTTATTGTTTGGCAAATTTTGATGGCCTCTCCCACTTCTTGCAGAGTAGGAAGCTCCAATTGATCCCACTCTTCATGATTTCCTTCTGCCCTGCCTTTCTATTTATCACCGGTGGTTGGCTACCCCGAGCCAAGTATGCCTTGAAAATTCTCTACCCTTCTTGTAGGACGTCTTTTTTGAGGTGAGTAAGTCTCCATTCTAGTTTTTACATTGGCTCGTTTGGGGCTTATAACTTTTTCTTGCTATATCTACTTTCTTATTCTTAGTTTCCGGTTTTTGTTACATTTGATTGTTAGATTTGAATAATTTCCCAATAATTCTCTGTATTTTTTATTTAGCCATCCCGTTCCTGTTTACATTTATTCTCAATAAGCAAACTGGTATTCCGAATATGCTGCAGTTCCTCTACAATAACCGCGAATTGCCATAGTCTAAGAAACGTGTCAATAAAACCCTTTGGACTAGTAATTTTTGGTCTCAGCTCGCCTTTGACTCACAAATGCAGAGAACTCGCGTGGAGCATGTTTTTGTCACTGAATGTCAATTTTTTGTTGAAGTTTAGCACTTATGATAACAATCGAAGGAACTTTTTAAGGCAAACATCAGTATGCGCAAATCATTATCAATTAATGCTCGAATCCAAACATTTTACACAGATGTTAGTGAAGAATTGAAGATGAAATTATGCAGTTAGATAAATAAACTTTATGCATTCCGATCTGCAAATCAATGATACGAGGATCTCGTGTTCGTTCGGCATCAAACTAGGCGTGCGTGCCAAACAGTTTGATGATCTCTCAGATCTTTCAAACTCATCTCATTGTATTAATAAAATGATATCATATTAAAAACTTGTACAAGTATAACTGTTAACCTATTAACGATTGGATCAGACGTTGTGAATATTTGAATACATGTCCAGATCGTTATCTTTAACACGATGCATCTCTGAAAAAACAATTAGCACCTCACTAACGATCGATGACAGATCTAAGTAAGTCATGACTTTTTACTTGAAGCGAAACAGATAATCGTTTTCAGGGTGAGATGTTGTCGGTGTAAAAAGAAACGTTTAAACCATGCACGACTTTTGACCCCGTCATGTAGCGGCATTCTTTGAGAAGAATTATATTAGTCGAAAGATAATCTTAATTTATATTTTCATGATGAAGTTAGTGTTTGTAGAGGAGAGTCGAATATGTTGATAAGATTCTTTGAGAACAGTCAGGTGTTGGATATGTGAGATACAATTAAAATGATGTTCTATGAAATTCTAGATTATAATAATAATAATAATAATAACCCATACGTCGTGGAATTTTTCAAGGAGACTCTTTGAGTCCACTATGGTTCTGTTTAGCTATGAACCCATTGTCCTCAATGCTCAATAAAACAGGTTACGGATTTAGGATAAAAACAGATAGAATTTATTATACAGTCTCCCACCTGCTGTATATGTATGGCATCAAATTATATGCTTCGAACAAGAAGCAATTGGATGATTTGCTGAAAACTGTCAGTGAGTTCTCGGCAGATGTTCATATGAAATTCGGGATTGAAAAATGTAAGACCCTGAACATTCAAAGAGGGAAAGTCATAGATGGTGAAGCACAACTTCCAAACGGTGCTATTATACAGTGCCTGAGGGATGGTGAAACATGCAAATATCTAGGATACCAACAAGCCAGATTGCTAGACCAAAAACAATCAAAGAAGAAGATTCGTTCAAAATACAGTCAGCGTGTGAAGACTGTGCTGAAATCAATGATGAACTCGGAAAATCGAGTCAAGGCAATTAACACCTACGCCATTCCAGTGTTGCTTTACTCATTTGGAATAATCAGATGGACTAAGACAGAACTGGATGATATTCAAAGGCAGACCCGAACGATGCTAACAAAGTACAACAACCATCATCCAAAATCGTCTGTGATACGAACAACTTTGAAGCGGAAAGAAGGAGGACGCGGATTAATAGATGTTGTCACTTTACACACCGAACAGATACAAAAATCTCAGAGAACTCTTCTCTGCAAAAGCTCTCACTTCTGACCTCCATAGAGTGGTATCGTTGGCTGATAAGGGATATACACCTCTAAATCTTGCTACCAGAGATAACCTGCTGAATCTACCGTTCCTATCAGATACTGAAAAACAATAGCAATGGTCAAGGAAAGAATTGCATGGACGACAACACCATACATCGACAAAGAAGCTTCCAACAAATGGTTGATGAAAGGAAAATTATTTGCGGAAACAGAAGGATTCCTTATGGCCATTCAAGACCAAGTGATAGCTACAAACAACTACAAAAAATTTATAATTAAGGACGGAACATTACAAACAGATAAGTGCAGAAAATATCATATAAAACCGGAGACTATACAGTATATTACGTCCGGCCCATAATGAGTCTTAAACATCTATAGATCATAATGGGCATCACTTGGAAGACTGAACCTGGCCATCGGGGCCCTCTCGGTCAAACAGAGATGGAATTTGAGGAAATATCGCAGTCCTTTTCATGACCTTGATTGCTATGTAAAATCTTTTCTCAGATTTGTTTAGACATATAAGAAGTATGATTGTTGAAATATTTTTCTCCTGGTTTTCTTTTTCCATTGTTACAGATTCTTGTCCCAAACCCCCTTTCTTTTTTTATACACGACACTAACACAACATAAACATATAAGCTATTGCTAGTGCAATAGCGACAGGGAAACGAGTTTTTTCCTCAGGTGACCCCTTAGTTAAGTTTAATACCATATGTAACTCTCTTGTTTTGTAACAACCAATTAACTCGCAATTTTGAATATCAATGAGATTTTTCATCGATATTATAGAGAAGAACCTAACTAAACCTTACCCAAACATTGACTAAAATAATATCGATCGTAAGTAGTTTAAAAATATTGAGGTAGATGGCTAGCAGTTCAAGTTTGAGCAATGATTAATTTCTTCTCTTCCTTTTTTTTGCATTTTCATCTACAATTTTTATTACCACGTTGTCCTTTGCTATTTATTAACTTCATCATCATTTCCAATTCCTCACAATACGCGACTTTAATTCAAGCCCCTTTGTCCTATGGTGGTAAGTATATATTAACAGTCGTCATTGCTTTGTCCTCTCTGCTTGATTTTAATGTTTGTATAATCTTATGATCTCGCGACCACAAGTGGCTTGTGTTGACTTACGAGGTGAATAAATGAAGAAAATACACTTATTTCTGATAAATTTCTAATCAAATATAATCACAATGGTATATTGTCTCCTTCAAGCAAGAGCATTCTCTTGGAAAACCACAGAGCGCTGGAGACAGTCGTTACAATCATTAAAGCATTGCTGCAACTCGAATAATGAAATACTCTTCAACAGATCGGTTTAAGCTGCTTGGATGTTTCCGAGTATAACAAAATGAGATCGCTTATGATGATTTCTAATTCTCGTTAAGAAAAAAAGTAACAAAGACTTAAGTCTGATTTACAAGGAGGCTGAGGAATCACACAAATATTTTTACTGGCTCCAAACTCCATTAGTGAGATTGCAGTGTGACATAGCGCATGCAAACCCAGTTGTTTTTGATGTTTGAACTTACACGAAAGACTGTTTTTCAAAGTCTTTAGCCTGACTGACAACCGTCGGTCTGAACGAACAAAATCCCGGAATCAGTAGATAATTTCATCTGTGTTTGCACTTGGAAGCGTGCCGCTTCGTGATTCATCTTCTCAATCTACTTTCTTCCTTCTGAAAATGCTTGAAACCCAGAAAATCCTGGACTTTAGACAAAACATTCAGTCCATAGTCCTGCCGAAGTTTTTTGAATGTTTATGTTGAATTGTGTCCAAGTTTGAAGCACTTGATAGCACACCGTTGCCGAAATTGATGCCACTCGTTTTCAGAACGAACAGAAAACTAACACCACGGACAAACGAATGAGTTCGGAGACGTTGAGGGAAGGAGTTGATATCACATGCCCCAAAATAACTTCGAAAATAGCCCCCTCTCATCGAAAATTCATCTGTTTCAGTGTATTTCCTTAGGATGTCTTTCAGATCAAGGGTGGAAGGGACAAAGTTTTATTAGAATACCTATAGAGTATATGTTTCCATATAATATGTACCTAATTTATGTTATCAATTATATTCATTTAAATGTCTTAGTTTTGCTTGAATATATGTGTATATTTAATTTACTGCAATCAATAAAATGAAGTAAAGGCTCTTGAGAATGAATAAACTACTGTTTTCATTACTTAATATGGCCAATATTGTCCCATCTTTTGATGTCGCAATTGATAAGTATTAGCGTTACTTATGTTTTCTCTCTATTTCATGCATATTGTAAGCAAAAATGTCAAATATTTATATGTATAAACTTCATGAACTTTACGTATAATGTTTGTAATGAAGAATGTTCATTTCCTATTATTATTTTCTAACTACCGATCATATCCTGATTTAAAATTGTAGACTATTCATAAATCGATCCCAATGAAAATACTGTAATCACAGAAACCAATCTAATTCCACAGGAAGGTAATTTTTATTCTGATCGGTGAATAGAATGACAAATATCCAAGTAAGGCAAAGCGCAACAAATAACTATCACAGTAACGAAAATAGAGATCCACATTAATAATTATAATTTCAGGTCTTGTAAAGATAAATCAAATAAACACACTTCTGAATTATAACGTAGCTTGGTGGAACAAATTGCAAGTTTCCTGTTCCTGTTCGAAGAACTCGCGCAAGATTTACTGAAAGGTATTAGAAATGAAATACGTTCGAAACGTTACGTTGAAACTTAAGGTCTATTCGTAAAAGGAAACGTGTTATTCTATTTTTTCAGTAAAAGAAAACATGCAGAATGAGATTCGTGAGGATTTGAATTTAATAAAACAAGGAAGAATTCTTTTCTGTCATCTGTTTTAGATGAAGGTACACCGCTCAAAGAAGTGATCGCATTTTGGTCCAATTATTTGAAAACATTATTAATTTTTTGTGTGTTCTTGAAGATGAAGGGCTAAAAGAGTTAATCAAACATATTAGATAATAAATTTTGAGGAAGATCTAATGGAAACAATATTTGTTCAGACAACCTTGTTCCAAGTTATTAATTGGAGCCCTTATCACCACCGCATCTTCGCTTCATACTCTTCATCTTATTGAGACATAGTCTATTGAAGCCCAAAACTTCACCAGATCCAATAGTTTGATTCATGGTTTGTTCTTTTTCATATGTGCTCAATCAAATTCAGGTCACGACTTCGCGGACGCCACCTAATGACATTGATGTCAGTTTCATAAAGGTAATTTATCATTACATATCATTATATATCAGGCACAATGCAATTTTTTTTGAGCGTGCATGATAAGAAAATATTGAGTGATTGGAGAGACAAAAGGCACTACGTTTCGCCTGAATTCACGTTCACATCTTGGTGACTTATAAAAGCGCCGCAATTGAATGTCAGTAAATGCATTTAAAGATATGCTTCTTTTAACCATCAAAGATACAACAATGAATTCTGCAACGTGGCACTGGAAGATAAGATCAGAACTTGACAGAGCAATAAATGAATTCATTGGTAGTAACCGTACTGAACGACCTAAACTGCCCAAACTCAAGACGAACAAGAACACCAATATCACCCTAGCAAACATAAACTCAATGTTTGAAGAATACACTAATCAGAACACCTTGGAGAAGATTCACACTTTGATTTACTATGGAGCGGTAGCTTTTCTACGACTACACAAACAACAAGTCTCCACAACTCTGATTCGAGCTGAGCCAAAAAGCGTCAGAAAACCACCATGGTAAACACGACTGGAGAAGGGTATTGATAATATTAGAGGTGAGATCGGTAGCCTCACCGATTTCCTGGGAAATGAAGAACCCTCAAGGCGCTTGAAATTACATATATGCAAAATTCATAGAAAAATTGGTACGAACACAAAACACCCTGATCACAAACAATACATCGACGTGTATGTAGACACTTTGAAGCAGAAACTCCAAGCAAAAGAGGCTCTCAGGATACATCAAGTGTACTGAAATTAAAAACCATAACCGAAGGTTCCCCCAAATCGTGGCCAATTTCCATAAGGGAAATACCAAAACAGCGAACGATAACAGAGAAGTACCTGACACCTATTGATTAACCGATTATTGTTCATGGTTATGGTCGTACCCCAAAAAACATAATAAAGATGCTGAATGGATCACGAATGAAAAACAACGCCTTGATTTCAAACATATGGCCTTCGGAGAAATAACGGAGGAAGAAATCGCACCAGTAGTTAGAGCGACCAACAATTGGAAGGCCATAGGTATAGATAATATTCCCAACTTCTGCTACAAGAAGTTTAATATGCTCCATGGAGCCCTAGCGAAACAGCTCACGTATGTTCTTCGACATCCCAGGAAAACACCCACTTTCCTTACACAAGGCTTGACATATATGCTACCTAAGAGTGATAGAACAAAAGATCGTCTCATTAGAGGTCAATCATTTGTCTGCCAAGGCTCTACGAAATACTCACCTCATGCATATCCAATCAAATATACCAACACCTTCATGAAAACAAAATATTAGCAGAAGAGCAGAAGGGATTCAGAAGGAAACACCACGGGTGCAAGGAACAACTCATCATCGATTCTGTGATGATAGAACAGGCACACGGGAGGCATCGGAATGTTCATTCAGCATTTCTCGATTATGTGAAGGCATTCGAAAGTGGCTTGTCCAAGTATTACAGATATACGAAATTCATCCAGTCCTCGTAGAATTCTTGAAGACAACAATGACACACTGGCGCACTTCTCTGCAGGTCAATATCAACAATAAGTCAATTAAAACCGACGAGATACCCATACGTCGTGGAATTTTTCAAGGAGACTCTTAGAGTCCAATATGGTTCTATTCAGTTATGAACCCATTGCCTTCAATGCTCAATAGAACAGGATACGGATTTGGGATAAAAAAAGATAGGAACTATCATATGATCTCCCACCTGCTGTATATGGATGACATCAAATTATATGCTTCGAACAAGAAGCTATTGGATGATCTGCTGAAAACTATCAGTAAGTTCTCGGCAGATGTTCATATGAAATTCGGGATTGAAAAATGTGAGACCCTGAACATTCAGAGAGAAAGTCATAGATGGTGAAACACAGCTTCCAAACGGTGATATTATACAATGAATGAGGATGGCGACACATACAAATATCTAGATTTCATGGGAGATGGTAAAAAACACAGCTTCCAAACGGTGATATTATACAATGAATGAGGATGGCGACACATACAAATATCTAGGATACCAACAAGCTAGATTGTTAGACTAAAACAGTCAAAGGAGAAGATTTGTTCAGAGTACAGTCAGCGTCTGAAGACTATGCTCAAGTCAATACTGAACTCGGGGAATCTAGTCAAAGCAATTATCAACTAGGCCATTTCAGTGTTGTTTTACTCATTTGGAATAATCAGATGGACTAAGAAAGAACTGGATGATATTCAAAGGCACACCCGAATGATGCTGACAAAGAACAACAATTACCATCAAAATCGTCTGCGATAAGAACAACTTTGAAGCGAAAAGAAGGAGGACGCGGATTGATGGACGTTGTCAACTTACACAACGATCAGATTAAAAATCAAAGAGAATTCTTCTCTGCAAAAGCTCGAACTTCTGACCTCTACAGAGTGGTTGGCTGATAAGGCATATACACCTCTGAATCTTGCTACCAAAGATGCTGTATCAACCATTCCTATCAGAAACTGAAGAACAGCAGCAATGATCAAGAAAAGAATTGCATGAACGACATCACCATGAGATTAGTCAACCACACATCGACTAAGAAGCTTCCAACAAATGGCTGATGAAAGGAGAAATATTCGAAGAAAACAGAAGGATTCGTTATGGTTATTCAAGACCAAGTCATCGCGACAAACAACTACAAAAAATTTATAATTAAGAACGGCACATTACAATCAGATAAGTGCAGGAAATGCCATATGAGATCGGAGAATATACAGCATATTACGTGCAGCTGCGAACAACTGCCCAATATAGACTATCTTCACAGACATAATCAAGTGTGCAATATTATCCATCAGAAATTTGCACGCAAGTACGGATTTTTGAATGCCCTACAGCCATATTACCGGCACCCGTATTGAAAAATGACTCCATCAGATTATACTACGATAGGATTGAATGGTGACGAATAATAGGCCGGACATACTGGTGTATGATAAAGGAGCCAGAACAGCAATGCTGGTGGATGTCGCCATACCGAATAATGAAAACGAGCTGAACAAGTTCCAGGAGAAAAATTCCAAATACACAGACCTTGCTATTGAGATTAAGGAGATGTGGCACCTCGATAAAATAGATATCGTTCCTGTCATCATTACTTCCACTGGGTTAATACCAAAACGTTTGTATGATTGCCTTAAGTAATTAGAATTACATAAGAATACCTATATATGCAAAAAGCTGTAATACTCAATACATGTAGGACAGTAAGAAAATTTATGTCAAGTATATTGCAATCGAGCCTTGTTCCTTTGATAGCTGGATCTGGGAAAGGTAAATTATATCCAGCTAAAAGCTAAGAAAGTGCACAAGTTCACGATAATAAATAATAATAACAAGAACAGTTTTCCAATTAGTGGTCAGCCATATGTTCGAATGTGAGACCTTAGTTCGTACAAGAATTGGAAATCTTGAGGGAGGATGAAGAAAATGCTGTTACACAGTAAGACCATGTAGATTACGATTTGGAACTCTTTCCATTTTCCTTTCAATCCAAGAAGATCTTGGATTGAAAGGAAAATGGATAGTGTAAAAACAAGAAAAAGGTTCACATCGTATTGGCCTCATGTTGCCTTCTATTCTTTTGTCAGACTTTTGAATCTTCCAAACCACCCTCTAAATTCTTTCCTATCAAGATATTTATGTTTCATGGATTTCACGAGATATTAATTGCCAATTAATTTGAATTATCCAAGTAACAAACAGTCAATATGTCACAGTAATAGAACTTTGTTTTCAATAAGTACAAGGTAAATGAGGATAATGAATATTAAGTACAATTAAAGCTCCTGTAATGTGACTTTTATTCAGATTTGTCACTTCGATTCAACTCATTAATGAAACGAAGAATTTATTAGTATATCAACAATAAACTAGATTGAAACACTTATGATATACACGTTGAAATCGTGTTGTTTGAAGAATGCATAGTACAAGCCATATCAGATTAATCTGATATATAATGATTTACATAATGAGTTTAATTGTTTAGATTTAATTATATCATGCTGTCCGGTGCACCTTATTATTTTTCGTATGTACCTTAACTGTTTATTTTCGTTTGAATTAATCTGAACTGGCATAAGCAATCAGGATTCCGTAGAATTATAGAACATAAAAGTATCTCATATGATTCTTGATGATTTCGAATCTTTATTAATTTGTGTTTCATTTATAATAATAATAATAAGTTCTGCCAACACTTTACAAAATACTCACCTCATGCATATCCAATCGAATATACCAACACCTCGACATCAACAATATATTAGCACAGGAGCAGAAAGGATGCAGAAAGAAACACCTCGGGTGCAAGGAACAACTCATCATCGATTAAGTGATAAAGAAACAGGCACACGTAGGGCATCGGAATGTTAATTCAGCTTTTCTCGATTATCTAAAGGCATTAGATAGTACCTCCCATTCTTGGATACCCTCTGTACCCGGTGAGAGAACCGAATTTCATGAAACAGATTGAAGTTTCCAAATTGTCATTTCTCAAGTCAACAACAAGACATTTTCTGAATGGATTCGAAGTGATATGATTACCAATATTAAATGTAACACCCTGTAGATTTTATTGAAGTTTTCAACTGAAATCTAACATATTTCATCAACTTTAATTGTATAATTTTTCTTTACATCAAATCAGACGTTAATCGCCTATTATTCAGAATTGTCTCTGAGGGCTGAAAACTAACATTATTCCAAAATGAATATTTTTTAATAAAATACCTAAGTTGTGATAAAGATGTTCTAGTAGCATATTGGAAGAGCTATCTTTTTTGTTCTGATGATGTATTCAGAATTTCGCTTAAAATATATACAAGGTGTTGTTTCATCATTTATTCATAAAATTGAATTTCTACAGTCTCATCCCGTACGAGAGAGCAAATTTTCTCTGCGAATAGTTGGTCTACTAGGTGACTCACAATTCTGAAATTTTCATTCAAAACGGAGCAGCGATGTCAGAGTTATGATTTCTGGTAAATTTATATACATTACACTAAACAGCCTGTATATGAGAAATGGAGTAGCGTTAGTCAAAAATATGTATCATTCCAAAACACCACGAATGTTGCCTACCGCCACCGAGAATATCTTCCTCTCCTCCTGAATCACCCTGTATTCAAAGAATATTGTTTGAATATGACAACAAGTGAATTACTTTGGGAATCCGCTGGAAATGGATGATAATCCTTGGGTTGATTTATTAAACGAGTCTTTTCTACTTTTATGGACCAATAGGAAAAGAAAAACGTTAACTACCATGAGTGATATTTTTGTTTGGTGAACATAATTGGCATTAAACGAAAAATCTAGCAAATGAAAATTTTCCATTTTATCGGCAAATAAACGAATTCTGAGCCCTGTACCTCACGCTGATGTTGGAGAGCATACGGTTATGGACATTGAGGGATATAGGAACTTTGAATGTGTCCTGAAATCGCCGAGATGATAGACGACCTAATCAGAGATTTGGGACTGTAAAACTGCTTCAAAGATCCTGGCTTGTAGGCTAAAAAGAACTTAGTAACATGAGGAATTAAAGTTTCCTATTACCACAACAGAGAATAGAATTTCCAGAAATATTTTGATGAAAAAGATGATTCTGTAATTTGTGAAAATGTACCTAGTTTAATGGCTTCAATGGGATTAAGAAATTACGTTTGTAAAGGATGCTATTTGATCATAGATTCGTCAAAACGGATGTTCTTTTATTCAACGGGAATGAATTAGGGTCGTTGTCGATTATACATGCTACTGAAGTAAAAGGAGAATATACCATACATACCATATACCAAACCACAGGAATTTCTTATGTCCTGAGTACCACCAATTCTTCGAAAAAGCGAATATATCAGAAGGAGCTACTCAATCCTTCGAATCAAAAGAAGTTCTTCAAATTTGTGCACTCCACTCTTATTTCGAAGGTCACTAACCATATGTTCGAGACTCACAAGGGAAACTGTGCGACGATCATAAACAATCCGCTGAGGTATTCGCTAGTGCTCTTTCTTCATCCTTCAGAGACGGACAAGACGGACGGCTGCCACTTATAACTTCTCCTAGATCCCCTGTACAACTGAGCACAATTCTATTTTCTGCTGACGACATCTAGAAGCACTTGCTTGATTCGAAAACTTCCTCGGCTCCTGGTCCAGACGGACTCACGGCCTTCGTCTTCAAGAATTGCGCCTCATCTCTATCGTCACCTTTAAGTGTGATAGTGAACGAGTCATTCAGATCAAGTTTGCTGTCGACACAGTGGTTGCGTGCCTAATTACCCCAATATTCAAGAAAGGCACTAGAACTTCTCCTCTTAACTACAGACATAAGTTTAGTATCGATTGTCTCGAAAATTTGTGAGAGAATGATTATGTCTGATATACTTAAATTCACACGTGGTGGTGTCCTTTCCTGTATTGTTTCGTTTCTCTCTAACCGTGAGTTAAGTGTGCGCATCCATAACTATCATTCTGCTCCCAAACCAGTTTCAAGCGGAGTCCCGCAAGGATCCGTGTTGGAACCGTTGCTATTTTTGATTCATATGGCTGATTTACCAAGTCTACTCACCTCTACATCTTCTATGTACGCAAGTGACACAAATATTAACGCTGAGTCACTACAAAACCATCATACTTCACAACAGGATCTCTAAATTATTCGTGGTTGTTGTGAGGCATGGTTGATACCTCTGATACCTCTTAATCCCAAGAAATGTGTCATCCTACATATTGGTAGGAAAAATCCCAGACAGAAATGCAGCATCAATACCTGTCGCGTCCTTTTCACCATCTACATCAGACCGATTTTGGAATTCGCTAGACCTGTCTGAGATTCTCATCTGCTTGGCAGTATGAACTCACTGGAATCTATTCAACGGAGAGTTTCGAGAATGCCCTTCGGAGTTGTTCGCCCTTCATACGAGGATCGCCTTCGTCTTTTGAATGTCCCACTATTTGCAGATCGACGACTTCTTGGTGACCTCATAGTCACATATAGGTCACTCAACAATCTGGAATAGACCTTTCAACCATGTTTCGTCTGAATAACAGCACACGTCTTCGAGGTTATGATGAAGTAGTTAACAGTTTAAGTGTTAATATGTTCAAGAATACCTTCAATCGATGGTCTACGCGGAACAATACATAGACTTTCTAGTGGTTAGTTGTGGTTGAATTTTATTATTTTTTCCTTTCTTATTCCTCACTCACCGATGTATTGCAATTAATTGTATTTTGGTAATCTGAGCTATATAGGTTTACCTCGGCTTTTGTTAATGTTCACTGATAACAATACATCTGTTGCTTTGGTTTTGGATAAAATCAAGTACACAGAAAACAATTGGCTCACATGTGCTGATTTAAAAATGGTGAACTTTCTCCATAATATTTCTATACTCAACATGAACAATATTCTAGCTTATGATATCCATAGAAAAGAATCTTTCACAGATGCAACAATCCCCATGGACTCATTTAACCATTTGAATTATAAACTCGCTGCCTACAATTCTACGGCCCTAGAGCATTTATTATCCCCCTTTTAATTCGAGATTTCAAGACGAAAGAAATACCATGAAAAAATAGCATCCAATAACAATATACCAGTCTCTATCATGAATAAATTCATTAGACGCACAGAATAAAATCGATTATCACAATTGTTATATTGCATTCAAGAAAAACTCTGAAAAAATATGCTTGTTTCAATCATGTCGGTCCACTTTCTTATAAAATAAAACATTAATTTTCAAAATTCAAAATAACCACCTCATTCTCATGCGGTCCTAATTTATCGAATTACTTTTAAATGCAAAAAACAGATAAATTCAAATAATCTGATATTTACAGAATCGAATGTTAGCTTATGTAGGTCAAGCACATAGAAATTTTGAATGAGGGTTCAAAGAACATATATCTTCAGACAAGAAAAATATTTGAGCACAAAGGAAGAAGAATTTATCTGTTGGAAAGTTTGGAAAATCAGAAAATCCCACAATATACTATTCACAATAGCCAAAACCCCTATTTAATAATTAGGAAAAAAATTTATATTTTGTAATAGTGTGTATACCTAAGTTAGTACTCAGCACTTGAAAATGGCCGAGGGGTCGAAACTGGTCATGTATTAACAAATGAACAAGGAAAACTGACAGAAATGTTTTTCTTTCATATAATAAATACCTTATCTAACTTAACTTTTAATAAACGACCTAACAGTCAAAGCTCGGAAGTTCTCGTTTTCCATTAGTATCAATAATACATGCATTATTGATGGTATAAACAACTACTTTTGTTACAGTCTGGTTTCTCATTGATGCATGGAATATGTTCCACATGCTTGTTCATTATTCCTCTTACACGTCTAAAATATTATCTTGAATAATCTCATGTATGAATTAATTTCTCACCACTCTCAGTGATTGCTCACTTTCTTGTGCTCATAATGGATTCGGTTAATTTACTAATGCGGAAATTTATTGAAGAAATGATGAGATATCTGAAGGAACAAGATTTTTCATATATGTACACCGAGTGAGAACTTAGTACTGAAAAATAATCCCATCAAGTTGAGTAAGATAATCTATTGAAGACTCTAAGTAATAAATGGATTTTAAATTATCCAAGTCGTTAGGTAGAGGATTCGGTACATACTTTTTGTATCTCCTCAGACAGACTGCTATTTGTTGACATTCTTTTGGCGATTTTGGGTAATGGCTAATGCATTTTGTAATAATAATAATAATAAAGGATAATAACCTAACCTATTCGGCAGTAGGAATAAAATTCAACTTATCCAATGATGTACAATCTAAGGAATAAACGGGTGATGTTTCAACGGTGGCGCAAGCCATTATGCCTACGACCACGAGAGCCGGACCCCTAGGAAACGCATGAAGGGGACCCCAGAAATGAATTCCTTCATTATGCGTTCCTAATATAAGATTACAAACTTGGAATCGGAAATGACAGCATACAGATACGCGTTACATCTTGCGTTCGTAGAAAAATATCCGGCATTACAGCACATATCAGAGCAGATGATTTAGGATTAACGAAGAACAATCGTTAAAAACAGGCCACTTTCTTCGCTGCAAAGCATACGAGAAGAGGCCATAATGGAACTCAGAAGTGAAGATGATACTCATTACGGTATACTTACTGTCAATGAAAGTTTTACATCGAAGCTATGGAAACAAATATCATCATAGAGCGTCCCCCTGAGACGAACCAGCAGAACGAATTTATGTATTTAGCACGATCAGAACTCAACAGAGCAATAACTGAACTCATTGGTAGTAACCCAACTAACCGCCCAAACTCAAGACGATCAAGAACACCAATATCATCTTAGCAAGCATAAACTCAGTGTTTGAAGAATACATTGACCAGTACACCTTGGGGAAAATACACACTTTGATTTACTGTGGAGCGGTAGCGGTTCTTCGACTACACAAACAACAAGTCTCCATAACTATAACTCTGATTCAATCTGAGCCAAAAAGCGTCAGAAAACTGCCATGGCAGAAACGACTGGAGGAGGATAATGACAATATTAGAGCTGAGATCGGTCGCCTCACAGAATTCCTACTTTGCAGAAAACAGAAAGCCCTCAAGGCGCTGAAATCCCATATACGCAAGACGCAATGAGAATTGAAATCGACGCGATACCCATACGTCGTGGAATTTTTCAAGGAGACTCTTTGAGTCCACTACGGTTCTGTTTGGCTATGAACCCATTGTCTTCAACGCTCAATAGAAGAGGATACGGATCTAGGATAAAAGCAAATAGGAAATATCACACCTGCTGTATATGGATGACATCAAATTATATGCTTAGAACAAAAAGCAATTGGATGATCTGCTGAGAGTTGTCAGTAAGTTTTCGGCAGATGTTCATATGAAATTCGGGATTGAAAAATGTAAAACCCTGAACATTCGAAGAGGGAAAGTCATAGATGGTGAAACACAACTCTCGAATGGTGATATTATTCAATGTATGAAAGATGGCGAAAGGTACAAATATCTGGGATACCAAAAAGCCAGATTGCTAGACCAAAAACAGTCAAAGGAGAAGATTCGTTCAGAGTACAGTAAGCGTTTGAAGACTGTGCTGAAGTCAATGTTGAACTCAGGGAATCTAGTAAAAGCAATTAACACCTACGCCATTCCAGTGTTGCCTCACTCATTTAGAATAATCAGATGGACTTAGACAGAACTGGATGATATTCAAAGACAAACCGAAAAAACAAAGTGCAATAATCATCTGATATAAGAACAACTTTGAAGCAGAAGAGAGGAGGACGCAGATTAATGGATGTTACACACCGAACAGATGAAAAATCTCAGAGAATTCTTCTCTGCAAAACTCGAACTTCTGACCTCTACAGAGTGGTATTGTTGGCTGATAAGGGATATACACCTCTGAATCTTGCTACCAAAGATGACCTGCAAGAAAGGAATTGCATATCAACCGTTCAACCACACTATCAGATACTGAAAAAACAAGAGCAATGATCAATGCCAAAAGACTATAAGCATATTACGTGTACAATATAATCCATCATAAACTTGCACACAAGTATGGACTTCTGAATGCCTTTCAGCCATATTACAAGTATCAACCGGTGTCCGTATTGGAAAATGACACTATAAGATTATACTACGATAGGCCTGTTATCACTGACAGAATGGCGACGAATAATAGGCCGGACATAGTAGTGCCATACAGAGCCAGAACAACAATGCTGGTGGATGGCGCCATACCGAACGAGCTTCAGGAGAAAAAGTCCAAACACACAGACTTTCCTATCGATATCAAGCAGAAGTGGCACCTCGATAAAATAGATATCGTACCTGTCATTATTTCTTCGACTGGGTTAATACCCAAAAGTTTGTATGATAGCCTCAAGAAATTAGAATTGCATAAGAATGCCTATATAGAAATGCAAAAAGCTGTACTTCTTAACAGATGTAGGGTTGTGAGGAAATTTTTGTCAAGTATATAGTATTCGAGCATATGCCCTTTGATTGCTGAATCTGGGAAAGGTAAATTATATCCAGCTTACAGCTGAGATAGTGCACAAGTCCACGATAATAATAATAAATATCATTTCCTCATCAAAATTTACATAAGGCTGTCAATTTTCAGGGGTAGTTACATTCTTATGGATATGTTTAAACAATCATAAACGCATAACGTATAGGTAAATAATTATCAAAACAAAACATGGGAACCTGATGTGGTCTGAAGATATTTTATCACAGATTTCAAGAAACTCATAAACAGAGTAACAGACATACGCTACTAGAGATCGCCGAACATATAGTTTAAAATTTCGGATACCGACAGTAAGTACTGTCAGTAAGTTGGCAGAGTGATATATCGCAGTCGACCGCAGAACCCAAATATTTTCTTCTTGTTCAACATTAATCTGCATTTCCTCAGACAATGACAATCGACAATCCTTCAAATATCAGCCTACACATCGTTCACCAATCGTGCGTTTACAATACCTTCTTCGAATGATAACCACCAGCAAGAATTATAAGTGATAAAAACCATTGCAACCAGAAATGGTTCGAATCAAGATATGATAGAAAAAATTATATATAAAAACGAAAACAAAAAGCTTATCAAGATTAAAGAATGCTGAGAACTACAAATAGATCTCACTCATATCATGGAACATATATGCCCCGTATCGCAGCTAACACATTCTAGATCAAAAAATTATAAGGAACCTAGAAAGTTGAATATCCAGGATTTGTGTTCATATTTGAGGAGGAAAATCAGTATAAAAATGTTGTGTTATGCAAATATGTCGATTTTTTATTGTTTTCCATTTAATGAAACTATAAATACAACGTACAAGCTTATTGTGAGTTACGGTCCACTTATCGACATGATTATCAGCGACAGTATACACAATGCACCTCGAAGATTAGTATGTTCTGCACAAAGTCTTTCAAAATGAATTACCTCAGACTGACGCGATAAGACATTGTTTATTCATCATCTCATAGTAATTAGCGATCAGACATGAATAAGATGAGTATGATAAATGTTTGGCCATGCCTTCATCCCGGTTTCAGCCAGTTGCAAATGCATCACATCGTACAAGTAATGACAGTTACTAATTATGATATGCTAATTAGCATTAATCGTGAACTCAAGGATTCATAAAACTTTAGAAATAAGTTTGTTGTATGAACGTTACGTGCTATGTAAATTTGATTTCTTCGATTATATAATATATGATTTCAACTTTTTGTGTTATATTCAGTATTAGCTTTTAAAAACTTCGAGGGTTTTTCTTTCATAGTGAAAGTGTTCTTGATCATAATGCAAGGTTTTATGATTAGTTCTGAACAGGTTTAAGATATCAAGCATTCTGGGGAATGAATTTCAAAAATAATAATACAATATCCTAATCTCAGTTTTTTTCATGTCCTCATATCCAAAAGAAAGAAAGCTTGAATGTCCTTTCCATAATTGACATTTGTTGCTTTGTATCGAGGTAAAAAACCTTCAGACTAAGAGGCTTGAATGTCTCCCTGAAGGCACTCTCTCCTATTTCCTTCATTTCTCAGGATTGCTCGCTATTGTCCACACAAATCTTCTCAAATATGTATAGCTCGACCCTCAGATCACTTCTTCTCCTTCAAGTACTATCTCTGAGATAGGATGTTGCATAACGTGAAATATCTCTTTTGACAATACTCAATAAATTGTTCACTTCGTTCATTCCTATCTCCCAATTCAAATTCTCTAACAGTATTTTTATGTCTTCCTTTTCATACTGGCTTGAAATCTACATTGGAGAGTCTGTAGATAGGGACAAAAATGTCCCGTAGATAGGGATAAAATGTCCCGTGCATTTTAAGTGACTTCAAATCAAAGGCTAGATCTAACAGAGGAAACAAGAACAACTTTCGAATGACTACGGAACGTATGCAACCTAACAAATGCAAGATCAAAGGCCAATTTCAACGAAGGGATAACTAATGAACTCCTTGAACAATCAAGTGGGACTAGACAGTTCTGGTCAATGGTGAAGACTGTCAGTGCCAATTTCTGCAAATCTGCGTTTCCGCCTTTTGTTAGAAAAGACGGAAGTATAGCATCATCTCTGAAATTAGAAAGCCGATCACTTTGCTCTCTTTTTCTCGAAGAATTCTTTTCTGGATTCATATAACGCAATACCACCGAACATTCCACCTACAAATTCTTCCATGGTACAAATCGAGTTCAGAGTTCGCACTGTGAGACGGGCTCTCGAGCAGATGAACTGCAAGAAGGCAGTTGGTTAAGACGAAAAACCACCAATCGTCCTGAGAAAGTGTGCTTCCGAACTGGCACTCATTCTTAACCGTCTGTTTCAGGTTTCTCATGAAAGCCAGACTTTTCCGAGCTGCTGTAAAATAGCGATAATTCAACCGATTCCAAAGAGATGAAAGAAGTCCTTACCCAAAACTACCGCCCTGTTGCTCTCCTTCCCATTATGCCCAAAGTGATGGAGAGAGTCATAAACGATGAACTCATCAAATATCTTGAGTTGCAGGGAGTTATTAACGACCGCCAGTATGGTTTTCGCAAGCAAAGATCGACAGGAGATCTGCTCGCCTACGTAACTCATATTTGTACATCAACGATGGAAAGGATCGGGGAATCTAGAGCAGTAGCCCCGACATCTCTAAAGCCTTCATTTTGAAGGAAAAGAAGCCCTCATACTTGTAAAGACTGGTTACATTCAGAACGGATGTACACAGAATTAATACTAGATTGAAGCATAATTTCACGTTACCTAAGTGTCATACTTCCCTATTCAGGCCTGACCAGTTTCATGAATAAGTGTCTCTTAGAGGGACAATAGGTTTACGTAGTTTTGTATTTGTTTAGATGTTTCTCATATTAGTTTTATGGTTCAATTCTGCGACTTGCATTAGGTCTATATAGCCTTGGTTGGATTAACCAGCTCTGAGCTGCATCCTACCTTTTGATATCTTGTAGGTACATATTGGTTTCATTTAAATCATAGTGTATTTCAATTCCTTATCACAACAATGTTTACTATGTACCATTAACATACGTTATCAATAAAGTCTATTATTATTTTTGTTTGGCATGCCGCCTATGTTGACTGAACAAAAACAAAAATTGGTTGGATACTCAGCTTTCTCTCAAATAGATGAATACAAGTTGTGGTCGACGGTATACCATCTGATTGTTTCCAGTTGCAAGCATGAGTACCTCAGGGATCCATTCTTTCGCCAAACTTGTGTCTGTTGCAGATAAAAGATCTTCTGTCATCTACAGAGAACGAAATCTTCGGTTTTGCAAACGATAGTACCCTGGTTTCGTCTTTCTGTAGTCTGCGGCCGATTACAGCTGTGAAATCTCAGCGTCGAGATCTCAACAAATTAATAGCTTAAACTCTGACTTACAGAAGATATCGGAGTGGGGTCAGTTGAACCTGGTGAGCTTCAACGCGAGCAAGACGCAAGCAACTAAGTTTTCTAGAAAGGTCTCCGCTGGAGAACCTCCTCTAACGATGCAAGGCCAATATATTGCACCCAAAGATTCGATGTACCTTCTCGGAATAACGATCAACTCTGGGTTTTGCTGGCATGAACATGATCAGAAATAGCTAAGTCAGCATCAGCTAAACTTAGTTTTCTCCAAGCGATAGTTCACGTAATCTCAGCTGTTGCTTCTATATCAGGCGCAGATTCGACCTGCTTTGGAATATTGTTCCCATGTATGGGGATCTGCTCCCAAACATTCGTTGCAGATGTTGGATAGTGTGCAAAACGGGCTGTGCGCCTCATCGACAAATCGGGAATCACCCGCGATCCCCAACCGCTAGCTCTTAGAAGAGAAGTTGCTGACCTTTGTCTCTTTCACAGATATTTCCACGGAAGATGCTCCAAAAAGCTGGAAGACCTTGTTCCGGGAAAACCGCGACACTAGGCTGGCAAAGAATTTCCATAATATGGCGGTATATTTAGCGACCCCTCAAACCTCACTCTATAAGAATTCCTTTGTTTACAGATCCGGTGAGCTGTGGAACTCCCTTCCGTCCATCATCTTCCCAACATCCTACAATTTGGCCCTCTTCAAGGTTCACCTATTCCTGAGAAGCGCGCATAAAAAAAAATTATGGCATTATAGAACAATCTGGGCTGAGAGCAGAGCTACCTTTCAGATATAAAGTAACTAGTGAGGGAAAATGGAGAAGTCTTCAGTGAAATATATGCGTTCGTATGTGGAGTCCCACAAGGAACAGTTTTGGTGCCCTTGTTGTTTATCTTATACTTAAATAACTGATTCTGTCTACCATCGAAGAGATATTTTATCAGTTCCGCAGACGATGCGGCTGCTTCTATTCTGCAGAAAATTGGAGGGATCTCAAGAGACTGTTCAATAACTGAATGGAAAAACTAACAATAAATTTTATAAGAGCTATGTACATCTCTTTTGCTGTAGTCATGCGCTCTCTTCCAGAAAATTCTTTATATCATTCGCATATGGAAGTAAATACCTCGGGTGATTTTTTAAATTGAAAAGTCTATGTTAAAACTTTGGTTCATGAACTTATGGGTCTCAGAGCGAAAATTAGGTAGCTACTACTGTTTTGGATATAAGACATATTAAAATAATTCATCATGCACTCTAGAATTACTGCTGTAATATTGCTTGAGGCGTTGCCTATAATAATGAAGTCAACAGAATCAGTGTCGAGCATGAATTGACATTTAGGTTTGTTTTTATTCTAGTTATTTTAATTCAATCCCTCCATAAGTTTTAAGACTTTGCGAACTTTGTAATTGTGAACTTCAGTCGAAATTGTTGTAATTTTGAATAAAGTTAATATGATTATTCAAACAAAATTGAAAATTTTGCTTATTAGTGACTTTAGTAGGAATCTGAAAGGGCATTACGTTTCTACAAATGATATAATGATTCAAGTATGAGATAACATCAAAATTCTTTTCTGAAGAATACTTGAATCTTCTGAAATTGATTCGGCCATATATTTCTCATATTTTTTGTGAAAACACGATGATTTTGACAGATATGCCTTTGATTCAATCGATACTGACAACGTTTCTCAGAAGAATTTCATCATTGATAAAAATTTCATAATAGTAACTATTCAGCATAAATTACATGGGGGTGTTGACCCTAGTTCTTCACACTATTCTTCCTAGGAACCCCGGCGTTGTTATAAGCATGTGGAAAAATGAATTAGCTATAGAAATTTGCACGCCCATGCGCCATGCACGACACGCGGACATATAGAATACCATTCATTATGTCTCTAAGTGAAAAAACCAAAGACACCGTAACTCATTTGCTGGGTATGTCCTGAAACAATGGGAGTCCTCGCACACTTGGCTGGCTAAACTGGAGATAAACGACTACTCTGGCTGTCGCCGTTCGCTATTACCGATCGGCGTACTTGGAAGTAGATAAAAATATACTGTATGTCGAAATTGAAACAAAGAAGCTACAAATGCTTCAGCACTTCCCGTATCGCCTGTAGTGACTAGAATAATTTTCTTCTGGTATTTTTTGTCAATTTTATAATTCTTATTAAGAATAAATGGTTAATGTTAAATTGCTTGTAAAATAGAATTACTCATTGGTGAAAACATTATTGTTTTAAGACGAAAAAATCGTCAAGTATTGAACACTTAAGGCAATTACTTGATGTAAATCCATTCCAGATGATAAATAAAAGAAAACTTGATTTACACTTGATTGGGGGAGACCGATGCTTGTTGACGCACGGGTTAGTTCGCGTAGTGGTAGTTTCAGTGATGTCAGGGGAACTAGCAACATTCTAGTACCTCTCAAGGGTCCGTTAGAGATGTACTCCGGCGTCATTAAGCATACTATGCGAAAGCAGTTAACGTTTTGACGCAGTGGTATGTAAAGTGTTTTCAAGGTGAGAAAGTTTTAGCCCATTTTTTTTTGAGACTGGATTCGAGTTTTACATTATATTGACGGGCTACATATTGAACTTTATTTTGACAAATCTTTCATTCCTAAATATAATTCCAGAACCATAATTTGAATGATGAGAGTGAAAGAATACCCGTGAGGCAAGTAGGTGCATTTAGATCAGGAAGGTTGACTCTGCGCTAACTTACCCTGTTAGAGTTTTTCGCATTTTCAAGGAATTATTATATTATACCACCTCAATTTCTATTCATTTCTGGGATATTTTAGTCGAAAAATATTCGAGAAAACCCAGAGGGCTCGAACTTCAAAAACAACTTCGATTGAAGCGGCCAGAGAAGTTTTGCTAAATAATAGATCTAGGAGTAGTACAATTTTTTTTTTTGAATGGGAGGCCGTTACTTGATGTAGATCCATGATATAAATGAGATAAAAAACACAATGTTTAACTTTAATCTACACTTTATTTGAAAAAATTCGACGACGTTTCGCTGACACAGCAGCTTTATCAAGAATTAAAAACAGAATGAAGAGTATGGTATTATAAACAAATCGTAGAACAAGTTGGATGAATAACAGGAAAATCCACACCGAGCCATTGTACAGTTAGTATGGAAGGTAATAAAAACTAATTGAAAAAGTTAAGTAGGGGTGAATAATTCACATCTACCTGCTTATTCAAAAGCTTGTCCGAATGTTTGTAGCTATTTATTTCTAATGCTTCTAGGAGATCTAATTTTAAACTTTTGATTTTATATGTATATGTCAAAGTTTTATTGAATGAATGGTTTTCTTTTATTAAGTGGTTTGAATAATTTGAATCAGATTTATTTTATCGAAGCTACGTTTATGTTCAGATGTTCTTATGCCAAAACTCCTATAGGTCCTACCGATATAAATTTTATCACAAGAACCCCAATTGAGTTTATAGATTCCTGATTTACTTGAGTTTTCAACTCAAGTTTCTTTTATTATCATTTGGAGTTTTCGTGTCGAAAACTCAAGAAATAAATAGATACAAACATTCGACAAGCTTTTGAATGAGCAGGTAGATGTAAATTATTGGAAATAACTTGTTTAATTAACTCATACTAACTGTACAATGGCTCGTGGAAAAGTTTATAATACCATTCAAACTAATAGCGAAACGTCGTCGAATTTTTCAAATGAAATTAAACATTGTGTTTTTCATCTCATTTGTAGTACAAATAGTGAAATATTCCACAAAAGCTTAGGTATCTACTTCAGGTCACAGCCCAAAGATGTGAGGAAGCTTGCTTATGAATTTGCCTCAAACGTGGATGTCTATGAAGTTTCCACTTTATAGAACGCGAATCAGACGGCATGTGCCGGCTGGTTCTCATCGTTTCTTAAATGAAATAATTCATTATCAATAAGAACTCCGGAGGCGACTAGTCTTAATAGGTATTCCAGCTTCAAAAGGTACAATATCGATGCTTTCTGTGACAACCTGAAGCATATCTATGGCAAATAACACTATGGTCCAGAAAACGTTTGGAACAAGAACGAGACTGGTATCTTCACGACCCAAAATCCAAACAGCAGCCTTAGCTAGAAAAGGGTACGAACAAGAAAGCAGAGTTGCATCACAGGAAGGAGGAACTGTGGAAGCAGTAGCATGTGCCATTTCAGCTACAGAGAAATCGATACCTCAATTCTTTATGTTCCCGCGCGTCAGAGCGATTATTACATCCGCGATAGCCGACCAGGAATTGCTAGAGGAGTAAACCCGTTTGGATGGATGAGAGAGAATCATTCTGAATATTTTTTGGAACAAATCCGACCTACTCCTTCAGCACTGGACACTCACGCTTCTCATTTGTCAATTGAAGTCTTGAACCTTGCCAAAGAGAATGGTATTTATCTGTTAACATTTCCACCTCACTGTTCTCGAAAACTGCAACCATAAGATGTTCCTGTTTTTGAATCTTTGGGAAAAATACGTGAACAGTACTGTGACTGCTGGATTACACACCATCCAAGAGATTCTAAGAATATATACGATATTCCTGAAATTGTTGTTGAAATAGTCTTGGTAGTAGTGTTGACCTCCAAAGATATAATGGCTAGCTTTTAGAAAACTGGGAATTATGGGCTCAACAGGCAGGTTTTCAAAAATTCTAGTTTAAAGCCAAGTTTTGCTACAGGCATACCAGCACTAAATTCAGTCTTACTCGATATGGAACAAAATGATAAATCTAACGACATATCTAGTAATATGGTAATTCATAGGTCCAGTCCGTCCTGAAAGTAGTATAAGTCCAGCCTGGTGCAAGTCAAATAACAGAAGAAAATGTACTTGGAAAAGTTAAAGTTTCAAAGAACAAATATCAATCTTTTGATGACAATATATTAGAGAAAATCAAACCTTTTCTAAAAGATGGAGCAAGGAAATCATCCGTCCGCTATACCAACTGGAAAAGGAAAAAACAGAAAGAAGAAAAAGAACGAAGTTTTATCTGAGTTAATTCGGAAGAAAAACAAGACGAGCAAAAAAGATTACTCTGTGAAGAGCTCAGAAAAACATATGAAACAGAACTTATCTGCTAGGGAAAAATATTTTTGTTTGATGTGCATAGAAGCTCTCTTAAGCAGCAAAATGGGTACAAATTTGGTGCGGTGTTCGAATTGTAGGCATAGGAAGAATGTGCTTCATCAGGTTCTCTGGTGAAGCACATTCTATATATATATATATATATATATATATATATATATATATATAATATCTATATACAGGGTGCTTCAACGAAAACTAAACAGAGGCTATATCTCCAAGATATTCAATTCTGGTCAAAACGCAAAAACAGGTCAATTTTTGTTTCAAGGCGGACATCTATTGGGGTACAAAACTTGTCTGAAATATCAACCCCCTAAGCGGGGGTTGCAATCCTTAAACATTTTGAATAGGAAAGATGTGTCGAGTGATGACTCAAAAGAAAGGTGGTATCTTTGTCTACATCGCCTTGAATGAATTTCCTTTTGATTCGAAAACTGTAAAAGAAACAGGGTGAGCAACTGAATGATAGGGAAGACTATCTCCCCGAAACTATTCAAGTTTCAGTGAAGTAAAATGGAACAGAGCCATGCTGATCAATGGCAGTCATCATCAAGTACCATCCTCATCTTGAATTTAAACCCCTAGAGCAAGGGTGATCATCCTTGAAAATTTGGAAGAGGGTAGATGGGTCCAGTGATACCTCGAAAAAAAGGTATAATCTTTGTCTGCATCCCCATGAACGAATTTTCATTTTTGATTGAAAACTGTAGAAGATACAGAGTGAGCTACTGAAAAATAGAGGAGACTATCTATCGCCCTGAGCTATTTAAGTATTAGTGCAAAAAAATGGAACAGATTCATTTCAGATCAAAGGCTGTCATCTTTGATCTAAATGAATCTATTGCAGTTTTTCGCACTAATACTCCAATGGTCTTGGGGCGATAGTCTTCTATTCAGTGGCTCACTCTGTATCTTCTACAGTTTTCAATCAAAATGAAAATTCTTTCACGGTAATGCCGACAAAGATAATATTCTTTTTAGTTATCACTGACCCATCTACCCTCTCCCAAATTTTCAAGGGTTGTCACCCTGCTCCAGGAATTAAAATTCGAGGTGAGGATGGTACTCGATGATGACTGCCATTGATTAGCATGGATCTGTTCCATTTTACCTCACTGAAACTTGAATAGTCTCAGGAAATAGTCTTTTCTCATCTTTCAGTTGCTCACCCTGTATCTTTACAGTTTTCAATTAAAAATGGAAATTCATTCAAGGAAATATAGAAAGATACCACCTTTCTTTTTGTTCCTTTGAAACAAAAATTGACCTGTTTTTGCGTTTCGATCAGAAATGAAGTTTTCGTTGAAGCACCCTGTATATATATATATATATATATATATATATATATATATATATATATATATATATATATATATATATATATATATATATATATATATATATATATATATATATATACTCATTGTATTGCTAACTTCCACTATAATGCCACTGAAAGTTATGATGCAGGCTGACGTCATGGAGTTCATTTGCAGTATAGGCAAAGAGGGCAGAAATTCAAATCTATGTGGGTTGATATGAAGAATTAATTTTTTTATGAAATGATTGTTCATTATTCTGAAATTAATTGAGCATAAATGAAACAGTATCTTTTGATATAACCACAAATAGTTATAGGTTAAATTGTTGAATATGTAATCTTTAATAAACTAATAAAGTATTGACAACAAGTTTTTTTCTTTGGAATCCTTATCCACACTACATTATTCAAAATTATCGATAATTTCAAAAGTTATTTGAGGTAATTAATAAGAAGAATTAAATATACGACTAAATTCATCACCTATTAGAAAAATGCAAACACACATATTGAGAACATGCATTTAGAAACAAGATCCGCTTACTGAGGTCATGCCTTTGGCTCACAGAATTCAAAATATTGTTGCTATAGAATAACCCGTAAGATAACAGCTTCATTCTCAAATATTTTTGTAATGGTCAGATTATAAATGATATATAAGAAAAACATTTACATATTTTGAATCAGGAAGAATCTCACTCTGTAGACAAAAATTTTGGTGGCAGTCAATCATAATTTTTCTCATCAAAGCATATTGTTTAGTCAATTCCTTAAAACCATTAGTATACATAATGAACCTTTTCGAATAGTCATACCATCCAAAATAACATGCCTCATCTTCCTCCGGAAACCTCCCTAGAGAAAAACTTCACGGAAAAACATCAGTGAAGAAACCTGGCTCAGTTTCCACAGAAGATGTACAATTACGAATGACACGAAAGATTCTGGGATTAGAGTCCGACCAGAACCGGCAGGTATGACGATTTTACACTGCCATTCAAAAAAAAAATACATTTATTGTATTTGTAATTTTCATGGATTATTTGCAATTCGCTCACTTATTATTTCACAGAATTGCACTCTGGGGTCGAAGTCATCCACATTAATTTCCTGGACCATCTTCATCATCATCTTTTATACGGATGGAATTTGAATTGTTTGAAAACCTGTCCAATAGTTCTTAGACTCACACCAATTTCACTTTCCAATTTTCTTGTACTCAGAGTGGTATCAATCACTAATTTCCATTTCCTCATTTCGTATGGGTGTTTTGTAATGCTCTCATTTCCTATTCTGAACAGAGACAGTTTCTCTAATGTACTGCAAGGTTTGTCGTCATGGGATTGAAAATAAGCTGCCCTATTTGCACAAGTGTTATTGCTGGTACTCTTTTAGCTATTGATAAACTATTTTAACCCGGGAGTGTGAAAAGCTGCTAGATAAACAAACAAATTAATTCGAATTTCTTTTGGGCCATTACCCTAGTGGTTGTCTTACTTATCTGCGTTTTATCAGTCCACCGATGGCGAACTTTTTTTTCGATTCAACAAATGACACGGAGCGATTATCGCTTCTTTGTGAAGAGGCTCTTATACTGTGTATGAATTTCTCCATGATCCACCCTGTATCCTCATTGAAATGTAATCGGATTTTAAAATTCAATTTAAATTCTAAAGATTTGAGGAGTTGACACCCTCATTTGAGGGAGTGTCTGAAGGGCTGTAGTGAAAGCACCACTGATTAGAGATATCTGGATATCTAGATCTTCTTCCGAATATGTCAGAACAGAAAAATTATTACACATTTGTATTGAATCAAAAGAGCTTTCCAATAAGGTAGCATTAAACCTATTTTCCCTTTTCAAAAAATTGAGTTTTGTGCATCCTGCTTTTCGTCTAGAAACGAATAGTTCAGCAGTTATTGAGTATTTTTCGGTTTAGTTGCCCCATCCGGTATGTTTCCAGTTTTGGCCTCATCCGGAGAAATGTGCGGAAATGTTCTGTTCAAGTAATCTGCGTACAATGAAAACATAAAACGAACAATTTAACCACGTTGAATATAATTGCATTAAGTTTCTGGTTCTGGTACAGTGAATCGCCAGTAGGTTCGCGACCGTGTAAGTTATTGACACAACATGAGCAGTGCATGTATTATTGATGATGTTATCATTAATGCCGGCAAATATGGAATGACCGACCGACAGAATTGCCGCCATTGGCGCTATGTTGTTTATGGTTACTCAATTGGAAATTCTCAGTCCGTAGGTTACGATAAGTATCTTAGTAGACTTTGATTTTCAGCACTAGAGAAACACGTGGGCGTATTGTAGAATGAGAATGAGATCGGTCTCAATTACAACAAATCCTGGTGATATCTTGACCGTATGAGATACTGAAACCATTAATTTTCATGAAGCTGTTGCGAAGAAGTATAGGTAGCATAGAAAAGAGACTTTGGAAGATACAAAAATTGACGAACCTTGAAGCTCGTACCGATTCATTCACGTTATAATCTTTATTATAATACACTCCCCACAAAAATCGTAATAATTATCGACAAAATATTTGAATCTGAATAGAACCATCCAATTATTTTCAATAATTATTAATAGCTCAAAAATGGTGATAGATATGGAAAAAATTTAAAGATCAAAAAGTTCTTAGAATGATTGTTCTATTCAATTTTGTTTTTCAAACATTAGTGCTGCACTACGAAAAGTTAGGGGGGGATGCTGCCAGACCCGTGAAACCCAACAACCCTATATACTGTTACAAACGTTTGGTATTTTCGAAGATGTATATTTCTGAAAATAATGCTTTTGCCAATTTTTGGCTGAAAATTTTATAGAAGAAATACTGGAACTTGTTTGAAACTGGAACACCCTGTATTTCTTCAACGGAAGATCTTTCGAATATAACTCATAATACACTCCCCACAAAAATTGTCGCATCACCCTACTTTTACGACAATACTATATAAACTTTTAGGTTGGTCATTCAGAGTCGCTTGGTAACTTTCAGAAGTGTAAAATAAGAAGATATCATTATGTATAATCTCATCTCATCATATGGAAAATATCACAATTTTCGAGTTAATGAAAAATTAAAGAATTCTACCATCTTCAAACATTCGCGAAGAGACCAATCAACTAGCATCGAATGGTTACTAATCATTCTCGAAATCGAGTGTTTCCTCCCCGGGCCCTAATTACTGCCAGTATACGTCTCGGAAGCCCCTCAACCAAATTTTGGATGTACTCTTGAGTCATTGAGTTCGAAATTTCAGAGAGCAGATTTTCTAGTTGTTGGAGTGTTCTACAAGGCATCCTACGTTGCTGAATTTGCCACCCCATGTTGTCCCACACATGTTCTATGGGATTCAAGTCGGGACTTCTAGCTGGCCATCTTAAAATGTCAATTTCGGCATTTTGCAGTAATTCTGTAACTACTCTAGCTGCATGAGGGCGACCATTATCATGTATATAAATGAAGTTTTCGCCAATCAATGGGCCAAAGGGTACAACATGGGGTTCAAGGATGTCATTCTTCCATTATTCACTAGGACTAATTCAGTTCAACCATGGAAAGAAATGCCTCCCCACACCATTATTGAGCCCCCTCTGAAGTTTTCGGTTTGGCGGATATTGCATTGCTGATACCGTTCCCCAGGTCGTCTGTATACAGGCATGCGTTTATCATTTGATACTAGACAGAACCTGGACTCGTCGGAAAAGAGAACATTCAACCATTCTGGAATACCCCAATTTGCATGTTCTATCGCAAATTAAAGCCTTGCAACTCGATGCTCTCTGGTGAGACGCAGGCCGGTAGAAGCCACCCTTGGTCTGATATCGTCTTCTCTGAGCCTGTTCCTAACAATTTGCAATGAAATATGCACTTTTCTGCCGAACTCTTAGTTCAGTTAAACGAAGCCAAAGATCATCAACTGGTGTTGTTATCCGATTTCTTCCCTGTCCGGCCATTCTTCCATATTCCCCTGTTTCTTGGTACCGATTAATTACTCTTGAAATAGTGCTTTGGTTAACATTCAACAAGTTAGCCACGTAACGTTGACTTCGCCCCTGCTCTAGAAGTGTTACAATTCTTACCACTTCATGATCACTCAAATAGCGTCCAGGACGTCTAGAAGCCATTACGAAAATCAACGAGAAACACACAACTTGCATTAATTTAGCGTAAAAACTGAAGAGAAATTGACTGAATGCTGATAGTCAAATAAACTCATTCTTGTTTTAGACGTGATTGAGATCATATGAAAACAAATGTTACTACAAAGATTAGATTTTTCCCCTCATATGTCCAAAAACACATGTTGACAAAGAAACTGTGATCGAGCTGCTTAATCGATTGTGGAATTCAGAATAGCAGGTGATGCGACAATTTGTGTGGTGTGTGTATATTGTTGATATACCAGGTATGTATATATGAAACCGGAATTTGGCCAAAGATGGCCTTATCTGTCGATGTACTTACCACAGACCTTGTTATGTGAGCCATTTTATTGTTTTGACATGAGACAAAGATTTTCAACTCATAACAGTACACGTTCCATACAACAGCATAGTGTGTTATAGCTTTAAACATGTAGAATATTGTTCCTAGAAACTACAATTTGCGGACAGAATTAGTTTTCTGTTATCATTTGAAGAAAACTGCTGCAAGATCGCATAGAATGCTGTTCGAAGCTTACGGCGGGCATGCTATTGGTAAATCACAGTGCTTTGATTGGTTTAGGATACAGACGAGACTTGGCTAGTTTTTTACAGAATGTATATAGTATATCTGAAACGAAGCTCCGCAGGGGGTTAATAGGGGGGTGTTTCGAAACCACCTCAGTCACGTCTATCTTCTTTCAAGCCATGTAAAGCCTTATGTGATACACCCTGTATAACACAAAATATTCCCGAAATGATACCAAATCGATAGAAAATAGACTTCATACTTATCAATTGAGTTTTGTAACATAAAATAAAAATAGGTAAAAAACTTTTAAGTTAAACGGTTTTATGTTAAACATACATTGCACTGTTTAAGATAAATGTACTAAAAACCAAAAAATAATAAAATAGATACAGTCGTGGGAATTATAAACATATGCATAGACTAGACTAAAATAAAACCGTGGGGCACGTCAATTGTCTACAATCGTTGATTAAAATGTTTGTTTTGTAATGTTACACTATAATTATTAGGCAGTTGTGCAACCGACAACGATGGACGTGTGATAAGTAGGGCTAGAATGTGGAAACAAGCTAGCAAGCTCGATTATAAGCGAGTTTTAGGGTTTCATAGTGGTGAGCGAGTAGTACTTTTGTGATATGTTTTGTCGATTAAAGACAAACAACAAGCAGTGAAACGATTCCTCGCCAGCCAGCAGTGTGAATGTCCAACGATAAACTAGTTAAAACATCTCTTTTATTTACATGGAGTGTATAACTATTAGAATTTCCATGAGCAAGAAAATAGTAAATAATTTCCTCACCGTCTGCGGGCCAACTGCCTAACGACGAATTAAACGATTCTTCTATCGCACATTAAGTCGATAATTTGTAGACAATTGACGTGCCCCACGGTTTTATTTTAGTCTAGTCTATGCATATGTTTATAATTCCCACGACTGTATCTATTTTATTATTTTTGGATTTTAGTACATTTATCTTAAACAGTGCAATGTATGTTTAACATAAAACCGTTTAACTTAAAAAGTTTTTTACCTATTTTTATTTTCTAGTTTTAGTTTTATTTCGCATTCTTTTTAATTCATTTAGTGCTTCATTATTGCAAGGTTTCTTGCCCGTTAGTTTATTGCAATCCAACTCCTCTATACGTAGTCCCTGCAAAGATCGCTAACGACATATCATTTTTATCCACCCTAATGCCATACAGTTCTCGGCGCGTTTTAACCTTTCACCTTAACTTGGGTGGTGTACCGCTAACGACGTATCATTTTTAGCCACCCTAACGCCACACAGTCCTCAACACGATACAAAATCTTGACTTGGGTGGTGAATTCAGGCTGGATACATTGTATTCTACTGGTTGAGCACTTTCATTTGATACCCATATTGATAGGATTGATAAAACCTACGTTATCCGCCATTTTGTAGCAGCCGCCATCTTGGATTTCCATTTTTATAGTATATTGTATTCTGATTGTTGAGCCCTTTCATTTGATACCCATATTGATGGGATTGATAAAGCTATGTTATCCGCCATTTTGTAGCGGCCGCCATCTTGGATTTTAATTTTTATAGTATATTGTATTCTGCTTGTTGAGCCCTTTCATTTTATACCCATATTGATGGGATTAATAAAACATAAATTATCCGCCATTTTGTAGCGGCGGCCATCTTGTATTTATAATGATAATGAATAAATATAATTGTATTGTCACCAAAATCCAAAGTGTATACAAAATCTCAGATTAATCGGTTGACAGGAAGAGGGTGAAATTTGAATTACTAAATTTGACCCAAGAATAAATAAAACAAACGGGGTGAGCTAAATAAAACCGTTTAATAAGGGACAAATGACATATTTTGACACTGAAAACTCCTTTCCATGGGAGCGTCATGAATTCATAGATAAAGAGGTCACATGATCATTTTGAAGCTCGAAACGAGCGTCAAACGCTACAATGAAAAGACTCCTTCAGATTCATAAAATTATTGTCCTATAAGCCTTTTATTTATGCCGTCTATGGTCATGGAATCTCATTTGTTAGAAATATAAATAATAATATACTACTGGAATTCAATATTGATAAGGTGCTACGAAAATATCTCGGTGTATTGTATTAAAATGAATTTTAGCAGTCTATCATGTGAAATTTGTGTTATTCTTTTGATATCTTAGGTAAATTAATCAATTAGTTGCAGATATTCTAGCTGAATAATAAAAACAATTTCATTCTTGCATTTGCAAATTCTGTTTTTAATAACAATAACATTTGTCATATTTTTAAAATGACTGTCAAAATTTTTCGCCAATTTTTCTTTAAATTAAACAAGATCCACGAAAAAATAATATATGGGAGATGCCAACTCAAGTTATTGGGATCATAATGATTCTATAACATCAATAGATCATAATCGGCATCACTTAGAAGACCGAACCTGGCCATCGGGGCTCTCTCGGTCAAACAGAGAGGGAATTGTTTTGTTGAGTTTGAATATTGAAGGGTTTTGCGATTATACTTCAAAATTGGTAAGCGAGAACAAAGAGATGATTATGTTTCAGGAGACGGAAGAACATCTCCGCGAAAGAGGAACTATCGCAGGTTATGGACTTTTTGATCTCTCCTTAGTCCTTTTTATGGCTTTGCTTGCTATGTAAAACCTTTTCTCAAATTCTAGTGAGTTAAGACATATAAGAGTCAGGTATGATTATTGAAATATTTTTCTGCTGGTGTTCTTTTTCCATCGTTACAGATTTCTGTCCCAAACCCCCTTCTTTTCACCCTTGTCTTTGTCTGGAAATCATAGAGTGCAAGATGAGAATGAGAGAATGAAGCTGCTAAGCAGGAAAATCTTTGGTACTCTTAATGTACACACGACACTAACACAACATAAACAGATAAGCTATTGCTAATGCAATAGCGACAGGGAAACAAGTTTTGTCCTCAGGTTTTTTCACTCGTTTATGGAATCATACGCAAGATGGTATGGTTCCCCTGTAACATTTCCTGAGCTCACACTTGTGTTTTTACTGACATTCACCAAAATTATAGATATAAGTATTTATTGTAAATACAATTATTCGAATATTTGTAAATCCTCATTCTGTGTAAACACTATCCAAAATTGGACAATTAAACAAAAAATAATTATTTTTTTCCCAAATTCCAACTTCGTCCAACTCATATGCACGTGTTTTTGATGAGGTCGATTCACCATAAGTCTCCTGTAACATTTTCAGCCATTCGGCACAAGAAACTCCATTTCAAATCCAAAATTTGAGTATAAATATATATATATATATATATATATATATATATATATATATATATATATATATATATATATATATATATATATATATATATATATATATATATATATTTTGAGGAGAGAGGATTTACAAAAATTCGAATAATTGTATTTACAATAAATGCTTGAATCCATAATTTTGGTGTGTGTCAGAAAAACACAATCGTGAAAAACAAGCGGATTAATAGAATACCAACGGAAAAAACAGAAACAGTTCCTTAATCTGGCATCTAAACTCGCATCATGCCTCCTACGATTGGCCGTAAAGTGTCAGCACAGGAAATGTAACAGGGGAACCATACTATCTTGCGTATGATTCAGTAAACGAGTGAAAAAACCTGTGGGAAAAACTCGTTTCCCTGTCACTATTGCACTAGCAATAGCTTGTGTGTTTATGTTGTGTTAGTGTCGTGTGTACAAAAAGGGTACCAAAAATTTTTCTGCTTAGCAGCTTCATTCTCTCAATGTCATCTTGCACTCCATGATTTCCAGAAATTCACGAAGACAAGGGTGAAAAAGAAGGGGGATTGGGACTGGAAAAATAGAATGGAAAAAGAAAACCAGCAGAAAAATATTTCATCAAAACATACCTAACTATTATATGTCTAAACTCACTTGAATCTAAGAACTTAACTAATGCTCCTCTGTTTTTCATTAGGGAACATCTCATAGACCTTTTAGGAATGAAGCCCTACATGGGTGTAGCCCTTGTCTTATCAACATGGTGTTTCCTGGGTTAGTGAGGTATTGAATTCCCTGGCGTGTCATAAGTCGAAAGGCAGAAATAGAGCACGTCAAAGGATAAAAAAACCTCCCACACATGTGATCATGTGCTGCGTTAGTAATGGTGATCATCGTTACAATCGAAATTGTTTCGATTCGATATGAAAATAATAGTTGTGTCAAAGAAACCGCAAGGATTTTCATTGCGAGCCATTCGGAAAAACTGGTAGGAGACCAGTATGTTTTATATCTGATGAATAAATTTTCAACTATGGGTTCGTGGCTAACAAAAACAAGAAGTTCATCTTCAGCCCATACGAAAGAAAGTAACTGAAGTGGCAGTTTTTGGACTGCTACAAATGGAAAACAGTACTTCCATCAGAGAATTATCACGTGCGTCTGGTTTCTTAGCTTCAACAGTCTACAGAATCGAGAAACATCAACAATTTCACCTTTATAAAGTGGAACTAGTTCATGAAATAAACAAAGATGATCCTGATCGCCGCCTGCAATTTTGTGAAATTTGAAGACAAAATTAACAATAATCCACATATTCTGTATAATACATGTTTTAGTGACAAGAGTACCTTTGTTCTCAATTAGGTATTAATGTTTTATCATTCTATAGATCTTCAGGTGATTTAAATATTTTTCTACATAATCTAGAAAAGTTTAGTTGTACCTGTAAAATAATATTATGTGGTGACTTTAATATACATTTCAATACTGATGATGTGAATTCTGCACTGTTGTGTGATCTGCTCAAAATTTTGGTTTCCATCAAACTACTTTTGATAACTACACTCGGAGGCAAAATTAGCGGAACACTCGAAAATTTAACCAAATTCGAAGTTCGATATTTTTCCTAATTCTCAACCGATTTAGATGATTTGTTCGACAAGTTATAGATCAACTCTTCTGCTTTGTAGAAATTATAAGAGAAAACAAAAAAAATTTGAAAGAAATTTTATACGGGGGCAAAACTAAAAGTGTTTTTTGTCAAAAATTCGTAACACCCTGTGGAATTTCGTGGTCCCAGTTGAAACGTACAATATCATGGTCTGTCAAGACACATCTTCCTACAGTAACGCCCTTCTTGTTTCATGTGTTTATCTCTATTTTTGCAAAATATATTTAATTTCAAGTGGAAAATCACCATTTTGGAGAAATTCCATTGAATCAAGAAATTGTCATTAAAATTCGTCTATCAATTTGGAATTTTCTTATTATCACTCAGGCGTGTCGAAATTGCCGTTTGCGATTTTTATGTTCGAATTGCATTAGTTATTGATGACCATTTGGTTAATTTGGTGAAAATTAGGAATTTATAGGAGATAACAGTCGGTAGGTATTAAAATACACAACCGAATTCTGGGACCATTGAGAAAGTTTTTCATTTACACATGTGCACACCTTTTTTTTTATCAAATATGAAATACAACACACGTTTTTTGTATATGACCACATTTGCACTTGTTTAAAGAATGAGAGTTTTCCATTCTTTGATTTGATACAACTTCGATCAGTTGCGGTGTTTTGTGATTCTTTACTGTTTACGATTCGAAACGGTATTTTTCATTCATAATGAGAGATTTACCACCAACCTCAGTAGCGAGGGCAGTTACATTGATCGAGGAAGGGCGCACCTACCGCTCAGTCGGTACCATGTTGGGTGTCTCGACGTCGGTTATCCATCGAATCTACCGACGTTACAGGAAACTGGATTGTACGTGAGGAGGCGAGAACAAGGAAGAAATCGGGCAACCCGCGCTATACATGACCGTTTCATCGTCAATCAAACCATAAGAAATCCTCGTCTTACTGCTGTTCAGGCACGTAACCTTTTACAAGCAGTGGATAACATTAACGTCAATGTGAGGACAGTCAGAAGACGATTAAATGAAGTTGGTCTGAGAACAACAAAAGTTGGGACAATCCTCTTAAGCAGATGCTTGAATATTAAATTTCCGGGACTTTTTCGACAGGATGGAAAGGTTCTTATAGATCTTTATGATTGAAATTCAAAAGATCTGGGTAGAAGATATCTTTTGATTAGACTTCTTCACTTCAGAGTTGAGGTCAATAAGTGATGTAGTCGTATATTTTCTTAAAAGTATACCAATTTTTCATTTCTCTCATTTTTATGCGGTTAACCTTTAGCCGTTAAAATGAAAAACTTTCATGAATGCGCATAAAATCAGCGATCAAAAAATGGAGCTTCTCTTCCCAATTTATTATTCCACTAAAACGTCGAAGTTCGCTCGCCTTCTGCTGACATTTCATGACTTGGTCCCTTAGCAACCAAATTTGGCAATCTCGTGAAAGTAATATATCGTTGAATAATCGCAGTAAATTCTACGAAATTTTTATGAGTTTTTAGGCAAAGCTTTATGCAGTTCGTTGCACAAGGCTATTGACTCTGAACGGTTCTTTCTTATACTTTCCGTTCCCGAGACTTTTGAATCTCGATTTCAAGATAAGAAGGTTTCAATAACGACTCGATATTCTCAGAAACGTTTTCCGGATGCTATAATTAGGTCACTTTATTCGATATCTCCATGAATCAAATACGTTTCGAATATCCTGGGTTGGTCTGAAACCTCAAAGTCAGTAAGATATCTGTCGACGGTATTTCAACGTCTCCCGGACCACAATTATTAGCGTACCCGATCCTAGCTTGTGATAAAGATACAAAGCTAATTAAGAAGTTTATTTTGTATAAGCGATTGTTCTTGTAGTTTGAGGAAATTGGATATTTATTTAGCCTATTCAATATTGCCTTTCATCAATGTTTCTATATTCATTTTTAGAGTTCCAATGTCATAGGTTAGATGAAGATACGAAATAATTTTATAGTCAAAGGCAAGGTTGTTTAGCGCTTAATTCTGATTTTATTTTGTTTTATCCTTTTTTGGAAAAATTAACAAAATTTTGTAATTTTGAGTAGATTAATTTATTCTGCAATGTCGATTTGAATTTTTCTGAAATCACATTTTCATTTCGCAACTTTCAGTTCAGACAGGGTGGTTCAACGAAAACTAAACAGAGGCTATATCTACCAAGATATTCATTTCTGATTAAAACGCAAAACAAATCAATTTTTGTTTCAAGGGGGACATCTTTTGGGGTACAAAACTTGCCTGAAATATCAACCCCCTCAGCGGCGGTTGCAATCCTTGAACATTTTGAATAGGGAAGATGGGTCAAATGATGACTCAAAAGAAAGGTGGTATCTTTTTCTACATGGCCTTGAACGAATTTCCATTTTTAATTGAAAGTTGTAAAAGATACAGGGTGAGCAACTGAAAGATAGGGAAGACTATTTGAGTTTCAGTGAAGTGAAATGGAACAGATCCATGCTGATCAATGGCAGTCATCAAGTACCATCCCAATCTCGAATTTCAACCCCTAGAGCAGCGGTAATCACCCTTGAAAATTTGGAAGAGGGTAGATGGGTCGAGTGATACCTAGAAAGAATGGTATCTATCGCCTTGAGGTACTCAAGCATTAGTGCAAAAAATGGAACAGATTCATTCCACATCAAAGGCTCATCTTCCGAAACACCATTCACGTCTCAAATTTCTACCCCTAGAGCAGTGTACTTGAATAGGTCAGGGCGATGAATAGTCTTCTCTATTTTTCAGTGGCTCACTCTGTATCTTCTAAAGTTTTCAATCAAAAATAAAAATTCTCTCATGGGATTGCAGACAAAGTAATACCTTTCTTTCGAGGTTTCACTCGACCCATCTACCCTCTTCTAAATTTTCATTGGTGGTCACCCCTGCTCTAGGGGTTGAAACTCGAAATAAGGATGGTACTTGATGATGACTGTCATTAATCAGCATGGATCTGTTCCATTTTACTTCACTGAAACTTGAATAGTCTCAGGGAAATAGTCTTCCCTATCTTTCAGTTGCTCACCCTGTATCTTTTACAGTTTTCAATTAAAAATGGAAATTCGTTCAAGGCGATGTAGACAAAGATACCACCTTTCTTTTGAGTCATCATTCGACCCATCTTCCCTATTCAAAATGTTCAAGGATTGCAACCTTCGCTGGGGGGGTTGATATTTCAGACAAGTTTTGAACCCCCAAAGATGTCCCCCTTGAAACAAAAATTGACCTGTTTTTGCGTTTTGATCAGAAATGAATATCTTGGTTGATATAGTCTCTGTTTAGTTTTCGTTGAAGCACCCTGTATATTGAGAACTATTGAACTTATTTTGATGAAACTAGCAGTTTTCTTACCTATTTTAGAGAATCATCGTACTACAATTTCTGTAGAATTATGACTTTCGCTGAATAATGGGAGTTACAACATCGTAGTTTGATTTGACGCCGGGCTCTATCTAGATGCCATCACCAGATACTTCAAAAATATTTCTTTTTCCCTTGGTCGACATTTTTGTATCTCTTCTTCAATAGCCTTCTGCAATAGTCATTCAAATGATCATTCAGTTAGGTTATATTATATATATATATATATATATATATATATATATATATATATATATATATATATATATATATATATATATATATATATATATATATATATATATATATATATATATATATATATATATATATATATATATATATATATATATATATATATATATATATATATATATATATATATATATATATATATATATATATATATATATATATATATATATATAGCCTCTGACTACTCGTTGGTACATTGATATCATTGTCTGATGATGCTATAGTATGTATATATTCTGGTAGATTTATATATTCTCATAACATTTAACGTTATCCTAATATATAATTATTCCAGGATATGTTTTGATTATAATCATTGCCTGGCAATGGTATTAATAACCGTGGTGGATTTATATTTTTCATAAAATCAGTTTGATTGCATGAACAGATATATGGGCAACTCGTCGTAAAACCCTATATATATATATATATATATATATATATATATAATATATATATATATATATATAATATATATATATATATATATATATATATATATATATATATATATATATATATATATATATATATATATATATATATATATATATATATATATATATATATATATATATATATATATATATATATATATATATATATATATATATACGCCTCATTATATTTACTGCCATTCATACCTAATAAATCTCTCATATATCTCCGTTATAGAACTGAAATCCTAACCTTTTCTAATAGAGCTTTCATAAGAACTATTCAAACATGATTATTAAAAAACGAATCGTTCGATCACCCTATAAGCAATCACCTCTAAGGATGATTCAAAAAACAGTACGACGAACATAAGAAAAATAATTTCAAAACAGCACAATAAATATTCTGCCAAATTTTATTTCAGGAAGATAGATATGTACATTTGAACTTGGGAGGCTTTTACTTGGTGAAATTCCATTATCAATAATAAAAAACAAGTACTGTGTTTTAAGGAATTTTACTTAATATTTGCGATTCGTAACGCGTTTCACTACACCGTAGCTTATTCAGACGAATGAATGTACAGAAAATAAGAATGAGAATATAAATATAAATGTTCTTGAGTAATTAAAAGGTTATTGGGTTGCTTCTTCTTAAGTGGTTATTTATGACAGGTATATCCAATAAAATTAAGGAATAGATTGCTCCCCGAAGAGATTCAATAGAGGTGAAGGGCTTAAATCGACTTGTTCATTGAAGAGTCTACCTGAGTGTATGTATCTATTGATTTCTAAAGTTTCCCAAAGATCTACCTTCCAATATTTATTATCTGTATGCAAAATTTCAAACTGTGGGTCGAAAGAGTGATTATTTTCTAAGAGATGATTCGCGTAATTTGAATCAGATTTTTTTATTTGAAAAACTGCGTTTATGTTCCGATATTCTAATATTAAAATTTCTATGTGTTCTACCAATGTAGAAATTATCACAGTCATTGCAATTCAATCTATAAACACCTAATTTATTGTTTTACCTGGTTTGGTTTATTATTTTTATATATTTGCCTAAATTATTTTAGTTTGGAAAGCTATGTTGAAATTATTGCTACTCAAGAATGATTTCAGTATCTCACTTGTAATGCTTTCCTAGGATAAGGTGTTGAATTTTTGTTGTTGATTCATAATTCGTCGTGTCATCCGTATCAACATAAAATGTCAGCATTCAATAGTTTTATTCATAGATTGATTAACATCCCGTTATCACCAGATAATTTCAATGAAGAATTAAATTTGGTTGAACAAATAGCCAAAAATAATGGTTGCAATTCCAAACTAATAAATAATATTTTGAATAAAAACAAAAGTAGAATCGCATTGAATGAAGTTTACCCTGTCGATAAATTGAAACAAAAATTCAACACCTTAACCTACGTTGGCATTAGAAGTGGGAAACTGAAATCATTCTTGAGTAGCAATAATTTCAACATAGCTTTCCAAACTAATAATAATTTAGGCAAATATATAAAAATAATAGAACCAAATCAGGTAAAAACAATAAATCAGGTGTTTATAGATTGAATTGCAATAACCGTGATAATTTACACATTGGTAGAACACATAGAAATTTTAATATTAGAATATCGGAACATAAACGCAGTTTTTCAAATAGAAAATCAGATTCAAATTACGCGAATCATCTCTTAGAAAATAATCACTCTTTCGACCCACAGTTTGAAATTTTGCATATAGATAATGAATATTGGAATGTAGATCTTTGGGAAACTTTAGAAATCAATAACTACAAACACTCAGGTAGACTCATCAATGAACAAGTCGATTTAAGCCCTTCACCTCTATTGAATCTCTTCGGGGAGCAATCTATTCCTTAATTTTATTGGATATACCTGTCGTAAATAACCACTTAAGAAGAAGCAACCCAATAAGCTTTTAATTACTCAAGAACATTTATATTTCTATTCTCATTCTTATTTTTGTACATTCATTCGTTTGAAGAAGCTACGGTGTAGTGAAACGCATTACGAATCGCAATTATTAAGTAAAATTTCTTAAAACACAGTACTTGTTTTTTATTATGGATATGTACATATCTTCAGTTTCAAACTCTTTTATGGACCCCTGTACCTAACTGTCTTGATTGAAATAAGATCCATGCATTAGAAATTTCTGAATCGAAGTGAACAACAAACATGGTATCAAAACGGGAAGTGGAAAGAATTGATCTCCACAAAACATTGTGAAATTCTTTTTAAAGCATATTGTTGAAATAAAAAAAGTTCTAAGGCCTTAACTGTCAAGATGGCAACTAATTTCAGGATAAAGCAGGCAGTGCATAATAATGAGTGAAAAATTTGAGACGAAATCAAAATTTCTCTCACGCTATTAGAAAACAAATCTAGAAATTGGTTTATATTTGTCAATTGTCCTTTTATATTCCAATATTGATGGTAGTCGGAATTGAAGAAACAGTCAGAATAATCCCGAATTCTATGTTGAATGACATGTATAAAAGAACATCCCACATGTTTATGAAAAATTAAATATATCACTTCACTGTGATCAAGCTAACTTGCTGAGCAAATAAAGTGATTATTTTACCATGACACAGGAGAAAATCTGATTATTATGAAAAGCTCTAGTTTTTATGGAAAGTATATAAACAATTGTTCCACAAATAGATTCTGTATTTAAAAGTAGCAAGAAATTTTTATGTTCCCTTTACTTAATCTCTTTTTCTCTGAGTCAGTGACCGTCAGCTATCCCGGACAAACATCGGCCTCAACCAGGACTATTTTTAATCATACTGGTGTACTCGCCACACGTTTTTTTAAAATTATTGTATCTTTTTATAGTGCATCCATTTTATACTTTCTTTTCATCAAGTTAATTGTAGCCTGAGATAAATAAGTCAAAAGTAAAAACTACTCAATATTACATTCCTCATTTTTAAACATTTCGAATAGATATGCAAACATATTGGGCATTCATAGCAACACAAACTTGAATAACTATACTGAAAACTTTTTGAAGTGTTTGAACATCCTCAAACACATCGAATTCCATTTACATGTATGAAATATATGAAAATATGAAATATGTAAAGTGTACATTATAATACATGAATAAGCGTCAAATTACATTCACTTACCTTTCAAAGATTATGTTGAGTCTCCTTAACTTCTTATTATTATAACATTCCGTTTGAGTCGCATTCTTAGGTTAGTTTAGAAATCTAACCTGACTACAGAATGATGAATATATAAATTTTGAAAGTGATTCCTTGTCTTGAACAAAATATGTATGTAAATGGACAAAAAACATCGAACTACGTTCACTTACTTTTGAAACATTATTTCAAGTTTGGTTAAACCATTCATTGAAATAAAATATTCATTTTGACAGATTAAAAGTATGACAGAGCTTGAATAGCGATCGTAGGGGTGGCGAGAGAAGTAACAGACCCCGCCCCCGTGTTTCCAGTATTTTCCTCGAAAATCTAGGTCTCAAAAATGGTCCCAAATTCGAAACTTAAGTCATGGAGTAACGATTTGTCGTCGCGACTCGGTATCGAAATATGTAGGAATCATTCGACACCCGAATCCTTTCTCCCGGTAACCTCATATAAGTAGGACGGATGAAAGAAAAACCTTTATATTGACAGATGGACGTTCGTTAATTTCATTAATTTCTGGCCGTCAAAGATTCTCGTAATGAGGAAAATAGAGCGAAATTTTGCCGATATCCCTTCGTGAGATCGAAGATTTTCCAGTTTCCCGGGGGTTTTACGGAAATGAAACTATTGCGGCGCAACATGCGAAGCTCGGGTCTTGCTCTTTGTCTAGGTTTTGAAATGAATGAACGCGATGGAAAAATCTGTATAGACATAAAATTCATCTACTCGCGAAAAATAGAAGACCTTTTATGTTTTCGTTTTTTCGGATTTTTTCTCGAAATTTTCGTTAGATCGATCGTTCCCATCGCCTTTTCTTTTGCTCTCGGCGACGTTTCGGAGAAATGTTACGAAAAACCCTCAGGACTTCGTCGTTGGAGCTAGGGGCTTCAAATTTGTTACGGACCTTCCTCCGCCCCCTAACAGAAAAAGAATACTCGCGGTGGCCTACGGCCTCTGCACTTCTGCCGCGTCCCCATTCCCGAACAAGCCGTACGACTTTAATATTATGTATAAAAGGGTCCCTTTTACCTAAAACGCTCGCTACTTTACAATACGGTCTCCGGCCCGCTCCATTATAGTAGCTATACCTTCGTCAATATTCAAGAATTTTCTCTCGTCAGTACAGGCTAAACATTCTATAGTTCCAGATTAACGAAAAAAAATCGAATTTTCTAAAATTTCACATGCGTTTCGCCCCTTAGTATGGTACCAACACATTGTTCTCGTAGGGATGCTGCAGATAAGCAAAATACGTTCCTGTTAAGTTATTCCCACTTCAAGTTACATGACAAATTACAATACAATTACCCAGAAACAAGGATCCCTAATAAGCCGCCAAAGGCTCATATCAACGGAATACTTCAAGACCTACCAATTCCCATAGACGGTAAATCTCGTTTCTGAAATCCCATCGCATGTCATTACGTCGGTTATTATACAAATTAAGTTGAAATAACTAAACAGATTCTCACACCGATGTAGTCTTTACCGCAACTATCGGCTAAAATAACAAAGCAGAATAACAATAATAAATGATAATGAAAAAGCACAAGTTTGAGGCATCTCATTAATATTAATATATTGTGACACGCATAAGTCCTGTTTAACTGTAGTCTGTTTATCATTTTTGTTTAGGAATAAGGCAAGTCATCCAGATGGATTAGAGCGAATTCGATAACGATATTAAATACGTATTGTATGAAGATGATCATAATAGAAATATCTAAAATTAATTAAATATACATATTCCACTTTGCTCAAGCTTCAATCGAGGTTCAACATTGCTCGTTTAAGATTCAATAGGGATAATAGCCACTTTTTCTTGCTTGCTCTTCCTCCAATCTTGTAATCATTGAGTTATTTCAACCAATCAAAATTCCTTTCCGCATAGGAGCATAGAATCATCTTTGTTCTCTCGGCTATTCAGACATATTGAATAACACCATGCCTATATTTTTCTTCTTGATTTCATTCGACTAAATTTGCATCATATAATATATTCCATATGAATGAATCAGAATCAGAATCATTTATTTGCTCCACAATTAATTTAACCACTCATTATTAGGATTGTAAACTAAGAATAGTAAAATAAAACTAGTGAGCCCATTGAGATCGCCTTTTATATCTAAATAGCTAATATACTAAACGCCTAATATACTGAACGCCTTTTCATATCCAACTCTATCTATACTGAACACCTTATTATATTCACTTCATTATTCATATTTTACTTAATAGTTCTTTATGTTACATGGAAATCTCTCATATATTACCTCAGTCATCCTTAGGGTAACGCAGCTTCCAGTATTGTTTTATGGATACTGACTCATCAACCACACAAATTTCAACAATATTCACTACTATCCCAATTCAAAGGGATACATTCAATTTGAAAATCTCAACTTTCTCCAATTGAGCTAGCATAAGATGCAATTAAAAACATTCCAAGCTATTTTTTACAGCCTCCATCATTACACGTCCTAGATTTTAACTGAAATTCACAAGGTGTTTCCTTTTCCGAGGCCATGTCTCCTTTTGCCCCTCTCAAACTTTTTTCGCAGTACGCCACTGATCAGCGTACCATCAATTTTCGTCATCTTCGTTCAATTTAGAAACTTTATTGAAACTTGTAATTTTTTCGTATCTCCAACCGTTTTCGAGTGAAAAATTATTGAATTTGAATCATTTGAATTGTATGTTATTTGCTGAATAAAAAAAAATATAGAACTACTTGATATGTATACCCAAAATTTGCTTTTATTTTGATCGCTCGTCCTCTGAGACTCAACTCACACTTATTCAATATCAAATTAAAAAAACGAACAATTAAAAACTAAATAAATTGCCGTGTCCTCCATCTGCAAAAATAAAGACCTCTGTCTTTCGCATATTATCACGCACTCTTTGGAATATTCCTGGGGTATTTCTTATCGTATTACAAGAGGTTAATATTCGATTTCTCAATTCTTATACAGTGTTCAGTGGAGTGGTATAAACGAAACTGTTGAGATATCCCCATAAGAAACAGTCTGAACTATTTAAGTCTAGGGATCTAGGAGGCCATGGTTCTGGACTACCCCGACCTATTCATCGGTTGTTGAATGTATTATTCAAGAATTCCCTAGCTTCTAAACTGAAATGTGCTGGTCCCCCGTCATATATGAACCATATTAAGATTCTCACCAAAAGTGGCACATCGCCGAGCAATAAAGGTAACTCCTTCTAAAGAAATTGCCCATAAGTCTGTTAGGCAAAAAAAATGGCCCAATTAAATAATTTCAAATGATTTCGACCCAGACATTTAGTGAGAATTGTTCTTGATGATGAGATTCTTCAATCAATGGGGGTTTTCCTCAGCCCAATAATGATTATTGTGAAAATTTGTTAAAGCAGTTCTCGAAAAGTAAGTTTCGTCTGTGAACATTATTTCACTATCAAAATGAGAACTTTCTCTAATTGTATCTAAGAACTATCGGCAGAAATTCAGTCTTAAAGGAAAATCTCGAGGAAGCATATTTTGGACGCGTTGAATATGAAACGGGTACAATAAAAAGTCGTGGAGAATCCTCCAAACTAGAGCATGTGAAATATTCAACTGATTTCCAATTTTTCTTGTACTCACATAAGGATTCAAATCAATACAATTCAAAACTGCTTCCTCAATATTTGAAGTTCTCATAGTTTGAGTTGCACCTTTTAAATGATTATTTGCAGTAAAAGTACTAGTTCCCCTCCACCTTCTGTGGATATTTGAAAATGGTCGCCTGCCTGGTGTTACTCGATTTGAAAAGCGCACCTGATATAATGGCTAGCTGTTGTATTTCCGTTAGCCAGACCATGTAATGGATATCAGCCAATTATGTTACTAAATAATTTTTCTTAGAGCAATAACTTCAAAAGTCTTAAAACTAATCGTTAATTTTATAAACAAATCGGGCAGACGCTGGTTCAACTTTGGCAACAAAAAATCAAAGCCTACTAGTCATTTTTTTAATAATAAGTGCTTTCAATTCAGTGAATGCATACAATCGTTTGATAATTTTAATAATTTTTTGCTTAAGAATGGTAACAGAAACGAAAAAATTACTAATGTGAAAAAAGTTTCGAAGTTGAATAAAGATGACGGATATTGATTGTACGTTGATCAGTGACGTTCTGAAAAAAAGTTTGAAGGGACGAAAGAAGACATGGCTCCTGAAAAGAAAACACCTTGTAGATTCTAGTTGAAATTTAGGACGTGCGATGATGAAGGCTGTGAAAAATAGCTCGCTTTCGAAATTTCGAAAAATATAAATCACATATCACAGAAAACAGGTACATTCTAACATTCAAAATAAAAAGAAATTCTGAAATACTGTTGTCAGCCATAATATTGTTCCTCCATTGCTACCATTGGTCATCCGTTGGGGGTAAACTGTCTTCACTGCCATCTTCATGGCAGTTACCCCATACTGCTTCTGAAAATAGAAAAAAAAACTTAGTAATAACTGTCTCAAGAAGTTTTTATTTAAATAAATTTGAGATCACTGAAAATTGTTGAATATGGTAAAAATAAGCAATTTCATTACTAATCTTGGAAACTAGGGTTGCATTAATATTCCTGATGGGTTCAATTGATAGGTTCATAGTAGAAATATGAACCAAATATATGAATAAGGTTCCACACACAGAACCTTAAGTGTGAGTAGAGTGTAAGAAGCCCATTGTAACAAAAAAAAACAATATATACTCTGAGTAAAAAGAACTCAGAAAATTGAATGAATAATAACAATGTGTATATCACAAAATAAACATGAATTATAGATAACAAAGGGAATGTAGGGTGTAAAGGACCCAAAAAATTAAATTATTTGGTCACAGATCAATTTCATTCCCCATGAGTGTAAAAGGTGCAGACTAGAAAACATGTTTGTGAATTATAAAAGGATATAAAAGCCCAGACAAAAGAACATGTATAGTACCTCCGACTGTATAAGATCGATGGTGAATAAATAACACGCACATAGTAAGGTGTAGATAACCTGCTGTTTGAAATCGAAATAAACACCTATAATTGAACCCATCAAAGATTGCTGTCCTAATTGTTTCTGAACCTTTCGGATTTGCTTTCAGTCCCAGAAGTAACAGTTTCCTTCTTTTTATCCTTAATGAATCTAAAAATTAGAAGAATAGTAGCCCTTTCAAAAATTTAATCTTTCACCGAATGTAATTGACAAAAATCGAATTGGGAAAAATGAGATTTCTAAATAATCGAATCATATTAGAAAACTTTATACATGGAAAAGTCCAGGCGATAAGTTCCGAAACCAAATTGACTATATCATGATGAGAACTAGATGGAGATCTTCGGTAACAAACTGCAAGACCTATCCGGGAGCTTGTTGCCGTACAGACCATCAACTCTTAACAGCTAAAATACAGTTGAAACTCAAAACACCCGTGACGAGAAAGCCTGAAAAAAGATTGGTCGTAGGGCCTGGAAACAGCTTCCAAGACACTTTGAGGACAACTAAGCCAACTCTGATAGAAGAAACAACTCCGGAAGAAGAATGGACAGAAATAAAAACTGGATAAGAAACGCCGCAGAGACAGAACGTTCAAAACCTCCTCTCAAACGAAAACATTGGATCTCTGACTATACATTGAAACTGGTCGAAGAAAGAAGAAAAATTTCAAATAAAGGAAAGGTTGATACTAACAACAAGAAAGCCTTCAAAGAGATAAGCGATGAAATTAAGAGGTCATGTAAAAGAGATAAAAACGAGTATTTTTCCAACATATGCAAAGAAATAGAAGTTCATAGCCATTCTAACCAACCACGGATCTTTTTCGAAAAATTAAATACTTGACCGAGAATTCAAACCAAAAACATGGCCTATAGAAGATGAAAATGGTAAACTTGTTACAGACAGAGAAGAAATAGCAGAGACTTGGAGGATCTATTGCGAGAAACTCTACGCCGAAAACGAGGAAATTAATGAACACGAAATAAAAGAATACGAAGAAGAACCTTTCATACTGCAGAGCGTAATTACGTCAGCTATCCATAAACTTAAAAATAACAAATCTCCAGGCAACGATAAAATAACATCCGAAATACTAAAAGGAATAGGAGAAAAGGGCACCCGAAGCCTACACCACTTGTGTAATAAAATATGGAAAACAACACAATGGCCAAGAGATTGGACACAAGGCACAATTATCACAATTCACAAAAAAGGGAGTAACAGAAAATGCGAAAACTACAGAACGATAACACTTATTTCACATACGAGCAAAATAATGCTGACAATAATCAACGAAAGACTGAAGAACTTTTTACAACACCAAATCCCGGAAGAGCAAGCAGGATTTGTTAAAGGAAGAGGGACTAGAGAGCATTTGATAAATTTAAGGCAAATAATAGAAAAAGCCAGAGAGTTCAATATACCCCTATACATATGTTTCATTGATTATAAAAAAGCTTTCGATAGAGTGAAATGGAATAAGTTGTGGATCGTTCTAGGGAATATGGCTGTACCGGATCACTTGTGTGCCTTAATCATCAACCTATATAATGAAACCAGGGATACTGTGAAAATCAATGAAATACTGTCATCAGAATTCAAACCAAAGAGGGGAGTGAGGCAAGGGTGTATTCTTTCTCCTCAGTTATTCAACATATACACTGAATACATAATGAGAAAGGCATTAGACGGATGGAAGGGCGGCATACCAATTAACGGAAGATGTGTAAATAATCTGAGATTCGTGGATGATACGGTCCTCCTGGCAACAAGTGAGGAAGAACTGACTGAGCTTGTTAGCAGAGTGGAGAGGGAGAGTACGGAACTTGGCTTGGAACTGAATGTTTCTAAAACAAAAATCATGATCGTGGACAGGATGAACAACAATCAACCAGAAAAAAGCAAATTGATAGGTTTGATGTAGTGCAAGAATATCTTTATCTGGGATCCTTGATAACAAACGTAGGAAACGTAGAACGAGAGGTTAAACGTAGATGCGAACTAACCAAGGTAGCTACGAAAAAAATGAATAAAATTTGGGCCGATCGAAATATCGCTATTTTCACTAAAACCAGGCTTATGAAGTGCCTCATCTTTCCAATTCTCACATACGGCTGCGAATCTTGGTCCCTTCGAATGAGCGAAAGAAGAAAAATCGACGCGACAGAAATGATGTGTTGGAGAAAGATGCTTAACATCCCATGGACACAACGCCGAACGAATACATCGATTCTAAAGCAACTCCGCATAAAACAAAGACTTTCGAGTGCAATTCAGCTCAAAATATTGAGATACATCGGACACATCATGAGAAGAGGACCAGAGAATTTGGAAAAAATCATTATTCAGGGGAAAGTAGATGGAAAGAGAGGAAGAGGAAGGTCCCCAACACGATGGATGGATCAAATTACAGAAACAACAGGCCGACCCATGCATTCTCTAGTTGTAATGGCACAGGATAGAAAGAAATGGAAAACTTTCATTGATGACATTTCATCAGTCGCTACATCCTCAGGAGAGGATACAGAATGAAGAGAGAAATAAATTTGAATCTCAAAGCACGATTCTCCTGATGCCCCTGATTATTCAGGAAAAAGTAAGTTTATTGTGAATGTCTTCTAGGAATTGAGAAATTTGTACTGAAGGAAGCAATAACTTAGACTTATTATCACAAAATTCCTTGAATGCAATAAAGGTGTGCTGTTGTTGGGGCACTTCGCAAAAAAGTTCGTCGTTACAAACTTGATTTTCTAGGACTGTAATTTTTCGCTAAAGGTATCCTGCCACATAATAGGTAGCATAATTGTCAGTTATATAAATTGGTACATTTCCAAATATCTCATATTCATCATGAACAGAAGGTTCTGAATCCTCAGAATCAGTGAGTATGTTCTGTGAGTTAGTCTGCAAAAAAAAAGACAAAACATTCAAATTCTCACAGTCATCTCTTTTACGATTTCCATTAATTATGGGCGATGTTAAGCCATTTATGTTTTTAAAGCATCAATAAACTGGTTGCAAGTAGGGTTTTTGTTCGCTACACCATGCTGCCTAATAATACAACATAAATTTTCCAAAGGATCCTGGTTGAAGGACCGTAATGAAAAATACAAGAGAATTTCTAAACTTGAGTCCAAGACACCAGCAACAGAAACACCTGTAAAGAAAATGATTTTGGAAGAACAAACCGCAAAAATAAAAGGGTTTAGCGGAAACTGAAAACTTTGACATTGACAAATATTTGACAATTGATTTAGCGGCGATTGAACTTTGATGGAAAGAGTTTGACACTTGTCGTGGTTAAATTAGTGCCATCTATATCTATTATGGAAGGACTAGATAGATAGGTGAGGGGGTGTTGAATGTTTTGCTCGGTAACTGGACCTTCTTACTAGGGTCTGTACTGTGGAAAGAAACGCCTAAATGAAGAAAGTTCGCAGCACATGTAGTTATGCGCATCACATTGTAAACCAGTGGCGTAACACTTATAGAGGGTTGACTGGAATCAGGTGTTTTAACTCAAATTGTTGTGTTGTCATTTAAACTCGTTACAACCAGAGTCCTGAACTCTACTCCTTGATACCAAGCACAAAATACTGATTAAGAAAAAAACTTACCCTGAATCAGTAGACTTGGAAACAGTGACGACATCGAATACTTAATGTTTGAAAATATATTTAAGATTTGCACATTATTCCGGCTATATTGACGGAAAGATATTTCAATGGGAAAGTCATTAGAAAAGTGATTCCCACTTCCAAACAAACAATCTATCAATATTCACAACATTACGGTTGTATCTAACAACATAGATTCCATTCAAAGTTCATCTGGACTTTTCACTAATATGGAGTGTGATTGCTCGATTGATTGATTCAAGCCAATCATTTGAAATGGGAAAATGGAATCGTGATCTGAACTCGATTAAATCGTTCAATTCCAAACGTGACACTAGTTACAACGCTCTAATGAAATTCTTGCTGAAATCAATTACGACATAATCAAATGGCCCTATTTTTTATTCAGACTTGGAATGTTTATTTTTGATTCGAAGTGGAATGCAGTCGAGATTCCAGATGGTACTTAGACACTTTCCTGTTTGTCATTAGAGCATTAATTCGTGGAGAATTGTACCTGGAGTGACATCTCAGTTAATTGACTGAAATATTCTTCTTGGGGTTCATTATGTTATTATAATTATGACAAGGGTCTAAGCCATTCTGTTAATTGCGTTTATTACGGTGGGCAACACCCATCTGGGTGTCAAAACCTTATCTGCCCCTACCCTCAATCATTATTTTACAGAAAATAAAAACAAAATCAATCAGATTTTGAATGTTATTGTAAGTATCATGCGAAGAAAAGGGATGTGTAAGAATAATAGTGCTCCAAGTATGAGTGAAATTCTCTGTCCAAGAGGTAAAATTCTCTCAATTAATAAGAGTTTCAAATATAAAGAACACACAGGGTTTTACCCTATATATCTATTCATGCAATCAAACTGATTTCATGAAAAATATAAATCCACCACCCGGTAATACCATTGCCAGGCAATGATTATAATCTAAACATATCCTGGAATAATTATATATTAGGATAACGTTAAATGTTATGATAATATATCAATCTACCAGAATATATACATACTATATCATCATCAGACAATGATATAAATGTACCAACGAGTAGTGTCAGAGGCTTTCTCCCCGGAAAATCCAGTGTACGGACCTTAGTCAAGTAACACTGAATGTTACTCATTAATAGTTTCCTTTGTGTGAAGTGGTGAACGATCGAATAGAATACTGCTCTGAATATAAATATGACAAAATTGTCAGTTAATTATATTACATTTATATAAACAAATAAATAAAATATGAAATGAGATTCTGAGCAGTATAAACTAAAGAGAAAACCTATGACTCTACCTCATTATTATTTTCGGAAAGAAACCTACGAAGAATATTACAAGATTTGATGACTGTTATCTTTTGTAACTGTTGAAACAAATTTTTCTTCAGACCCAAAATCTCAATACTTTTGTGAAGATTTCTAGGAATAACACCTGTTGTGGAAATAATAATCGGTAGAATAAATATTTTCTTCATTTTCCACATTTTTTTAATCTCGTCGCCAAGCATCATATATTTAGAAATTTTTTCATTGTATTTATTTTGTATATTATGTGTGTCGGGTATAGCAATATCAATTATATATGTTATTTGATTTTGTTTATCATTAAGAATGATATCTGGTCTATTGTGTTTTACAGCTCTGTTGCAAAGAATTGTTTTATCAAAATAAAGTTTATATTTGTCATTTTCACAAATAATCTCAGGTTCATATTTTTGAAATTTTTTCTTTTGGGAATTAGGTCATGTTTAATTCCTAGATTAAAATGAATAATATTAGCGACGGCATTATGTCTTTCTAAATAATCTGTTGAAGCAAGGACTGAGCAAGATGATAATATATGAAAAACTGTTTCTGAAGAACAGAAACATCTACGGCAAGAATCATCTATATTTTGTTTGATGATGTGTTTTCTATAATTCCTCGTGAAAACAACCTGATCCTGGATCGAAATTGCCAAGCCTTCTGTTTCAGCAAACAATTCTCCAGATACTAACCATTTATTCGATGCGATTTCATCAATATAATCATTTTTCAATTCTTCAGGGTGCTTTCCGTGTAATTCCTTCTGCATCCAACTTTCTCTTTTAGAATTATCATCAAATATATCAAAATCTACCTTTTGCATTGTCAAGTTCAGAGGTGTAAGATTATAATCTGAAGCAACAACAATATCATGTAATTTAGACGTTCTCTGTTTATCATGAAAATGGGAACGTAAATGAAAAATCTGTTTACTATGAAGATTATTCAAATCAGTTAATCCACGACCTCCAAGATGTCTAGGTAGTGTAACTCTCTGAACAGCTGACTTTGGGTGGTGCTTATGATATTTACAGAGCATTTTCCTCGTTTGACATTGTAATTCATTTAGATCAGTTTTAGACCATTTAATAATTCCAAAAGAAGATGTAAGAATAGGAACTGCATAGGAGTTGATAGCTCTGAAAAGGTTTTTACTAGTTAAATGACTCTTGATGATAATTCTAAGTCTTTTGTAATATGAACTTCTAATATTTTCTTTAGTGCTGCTATGGTTAATTGTCTTCTCTTGACAAAATCCAAGATATTTATATGTATCTCCTTGATGCATTGGCTCGATTTCTATATTGGAAATCTTTATATAATCAGAGGTGATCTTTCCTTTTCAATAGAAAGATTTTTACATTTTGGAAGCCCAAATTTCATATAATATATATATATATATATATATATATATATATATATATATATATATATATATATATATATTTATTTTGTAAATTAGCATCAGGGGAAACTTAATGGAGTTGCGTTAAAGATGAATATCCAACATTTCTTCGAGCAACAGGTGAATCTGGGAGCCATGTTATAACTAATTTAAATGGAAATCATAGCCACCAACCAGAAGAGTAATACACTCCCTCGAAAAAGAATCTGCTTAGGACGATAGTGAAAATATTTGTTGTTGCTACGTTGGCACAACTGTTTTCTATACTGACGCAGAGTTTGAACGCGATCTGTCATTTAGTGTGTTTACAGTGCTCGATTTCGTCAGTTCTCAGAAGTGTGTTTTGTGATTTTTGCATTTATGGGAACAAAGAATTAGTCTTAAATTTTGTATTTCAAATGGAATTTCGTATACGCCGAATCGCTGAAAATGTTAGAGCAGGCTTACGATAAATCGACTTTATCAAAAACACGTGCATATGAGTGGAACATTGCCTTCAACAACGGCCGAGATGTGGTGGAAGATTTTCTCGCTCTATTCGACAATTAACATCTTCAACTGAAGTTGCCATCGATAAAGCGAAGGAAATCGTAATTGAAAATCGTCCTTTAAGTTTCAAAGAGATAGGCAATGAACTTTCTGTGCCTCACGAATCAATTCGTACCATTCCATTTCGAGTTGCCGCTCGAATAATTCAGAAAAACCTGAATTTTCTTGAAAAATTGAGTCGCGTAGAAGTCACTGAAGACATGCTAAAACGAGTCGATACCGACCCCACAGTTCCTAAAACGCATTGTAACTGGTGATGAGACATAAGTTTACCACTTTGACAAGTTTTTCGCCGAAAGTCAGCGGTAAACGAAAAATATTGTCTCACATCTATTGTTGCTTTCAGGATTGAATAAATTTTCCAAATTGTTGAAGATTTCCATTTTTCAATAAATCATAGAAAAATGTAAATATTTTCAGAAATGGAGTTCGTTTTCTTGTCTTGTTGTTAATCTCTGAACAGCGCATAAAACTTTTCCTATTCATATTCTAATCTTAATGGCAGTACGTTCTCAATTATAGTATTTGCATAGTTTTTAATCTTAGGTGAAAGTTTTTCAAGTTCTATATGTAATGCGCCCTATTTTGCTCTCATATTCTTATTCAACCAATAACTATTTCGAAGATAATTATTATGATACAAATACAACTAAACGATGATTTCTACTAAAATAAATTATTAAATGTTCGACGCGTTTCGATACACAGTATCTTTATCAAGAGCGAATGAATGCTACAAATATATCTTACTAACAAATTTTTATATATACTAAAGAGGCAATCCACTCAGAGATATCCGTACTTGAACTAATGTATAGGAAATAAATTTAATGAGGTTGAGTTATTTATGTCTACCTGATCTTAAAGAATTTGGGTGAATACCTAAATCTGTTAATTTCAAGTGCTTCCAGAAGGTTGAGTTTCATACCTCTATTCTCAGAATGTAGGATTTTAAATTCTGAATTGGAAGAGTGACAGGAACATACAGACAGTTCACTGTATTCGAGAATTTCATCATCAACCTGCACCCAAAAATAAAATTCACTTCTGAAATAGAACCGAACAATTCGATCAATTTCTTAGACCTAACAATAACAAGGTCAAATAATAAACACCAGTTTTCAATTTATCATAAGCCTTCTCATACAGATATCACAATTCATTATACATCGGCACATCCTTACCAACATAAAGTTGCAGCATTTAACAGCTATATACATAGAGTCTTGAACACACCGATGTCTAATGATATTTATTTCAAAGAATTGAATTTGGTAAAACAGATTGCAATAAATAATGGTTATGATGCAAATTTAGTTAGCAGCATATTACATAAGAAAAACAAAAATTAGCTTTACAACATATATATCCAATCGGTGAACAGCAAAACGAGAAATTCAATAGTTTAACATATATAGGCAATATTAGCAATAATGTGAAATCCTTTTAAAAATTCAAATTTAAATATAGCGTTCAAAACATCAACAAATTTAGGTTCATTTACCAGGAATTTTAAATCTCCAATTAATAAAGAAAATAAATCAGGTGTTTATAGATTGGATTGCAGATTGCAATTGTTTTTATATAGGTAGAACAGGAAGAAATTTTAATGTTAGAATTTCTGAACATAAACGCAGCTTCATCAATGGAAAAACTGATTCGAATTATTCAAATCATCTTAGGAAAATGGTCATTCTTTCAATTCAGAATTTAAGATTCTCCATTCTGAGAACAGAGGTATAAAACTCAACCTTCTGGAAGCACTTGAAATTAACAAGTTTAGGTATTCACCGGAAATTCTTAATGATCAGGTAGACCTTAATAACTCATACTTAATAAATTTATTTCCTAAACATTAGTTCAAGTACAGATAGCTCTGAGTGGATTGCCTCTTTAGTATATATAGAAATTTGTTAGTAAGATATATTTGTAGTATTCATTCGCTCTTGATAAAGATACTTTGTATCGAAATGCGTCGAGCATTTAATAATATATTTTAGTAGAAATCATCGTTTACTTTTATTTGTGAAAATGGATTTCTATCACGTAAAAGCCTCGTCAATTGAATTATTATGATGTTGAACTTTAAATCTGAGTCTGAGGCTGTTTTGAAATTATGAGTAATATCGATCACTTATTTATTTTATGATAATTCATTTTCAACGAAGATGAATTTTATTTTCACAAACACTACCAAATTCGATCATCAGGCCATTTTCAAGTGGTTTCAAGTGGTCAGTTACAAGAAATGAACTCATAGGAACATATAGATATACCGGGTGGGGCAACTTAAACGAAAAAGACTCAATAACTGCTAAACTATTCATTCTTGGACAAAAAGCAGAAACAGGTCAATTTTTGTCTGAAAGGGGATATCTTTTAACACACGGTTATTTAATTTTAAATCAAAACTGAACTTTTTGAATAGAGTAGATAGGTCGAGTTATACCTCATTGGAAATCTCTTTTGATTATCAACACACATGTCTGATAATTTTGAGTTTTGACATATTCGGAAGAAGATTCAGGCTGGTTCGTCAAAAGGAGAGTTATTTTCCTTATTCAAAAAATTGAGTTTTGTGCACCCCTGCTTACGGGGTTGATCTAACCAATTCAGGAACAGTTTTGACTCCTGGAAGAAAAGTGAAGCTTGGATAATCTTCGCTTTCTTTTTTTCTTCGCATATTTCATCTTTTCAGTATTCTCATTCACTGTGGATTATGTATTTGTACCTTTCGATAACTGTTTCAATTTAGAGTATGTTTCATTGTGAGTCGTTTCTTGCGTTGGCCTCGACTCTTATCTCAATATAAATGATAATAATAACAAAAAAATTCAAAAGCGTCTTCATTCAATCTCTTGAAATAAGGAAAGACATCCGGAATATACTTAGGGACTCCTGTACCTCTCTAATCAGGATGTTCGAAGTAATTATTTACGTCTACTGAATACACCTCATCTATAACTAAAACAAAAAAAGGCTCAATAACTGCTAAATTAAACGTTTCTGGACAAGAAGCAGAAACAGGTCAATTTTCGTCTCGTCTGAAGTGGAACCCCTCTTAACACACCGTGATTTTATTTTACAACAATCCCTAAGCAGGGGTGCACAAAACTCAATTTTTTTTAATGGGAAAGATAGGCCAAGAGATACCACATAGGAAAACTCCTCAACACGAATATGTGTAATTTTTGAAATTTGACATATTCGGAAGAAGATACAGGGTCGTTCTTCAAAAGACGTTATTTTCAGTGATTGCAAAATCTGTTGTTTTCGAATGAACATTTACCAAAATACTATTGTATTTTGGGGAAAAATATCTTTAAGCAGTGGTGCTTCCACTACATCCCCTCAGACACCCCCACAGATGAGGGTGTCAACTCCTCAAATCTTCAAATTGATCAGTTAGTTTGAGTAATAATTCATTAGAAAGGTTCAAGATTTTCTAGAATATTGTAGATATAATATTTGCTTCATCTGCATTGTGATGGAGATACAGGGTGAATTAAAAGAGAGCGATACAGTGTTTGCGAGGTCTGCTGATTTTGGATAGAGAGTCAACGATTCAACCGATGACACGGAACGATCATCGTTTCTTTGTGAAGAGGCTCCTATATTGTGTATGAAATTCTCCATGATCCACCCTGTATCCTCATTCAAATGTATTCGGATTTGAAAATTCATTCATTGCAATCAAATTATTCTAAATACCCATCCAATGAGCTATAACTTGGACTGATTCTAAAAATTTTGTCTAGAATATTCTAGAAATTCTAAAACCTTTCTAATGAGTTATTACTCAAACTAACTGATCAATTCGAAGATTTGAGGGGTTTATACCCTCATCTGAGAGGGTGTCTGAGGAAATATAGTGGAAGCACCACTGCTTAAAGATATTTTTCCCCAAAATACAAAAGTATTTCGGTGAATGTTGAATCGACAGATTTTGAAATCACTGAAAAAACTCGTCTATTGACGAACCAGACTGTATCTTCTTCAAATATGACAAAACTCAAAAATCATTACACGTTTGCGTTGAGGATCAAAGGAGCTTTCCAATGAGGTATCAATCGACCTATTTACCCTATTCAAAAAATTTTGTTTTGTGCTTCCCTGCTTAGGAAGTTGATGTAAAATAAAATCACCGTGTGTTAAAAGATGTCCCCCTTCAGACAAAAATTGACCTGTTTCTGCTTTTTGTCCAGAAGCGAATAGTTTAGCAGCTATTGAGTCTTTTTCGTTTTAACTGCCCCACCCGATATAAATTTTACAACTCTTCAATCGGATAAGTAGATTCAGGAATCTGGAGTAATTTCAAAAGTAACTGTGTGAAACAAATTTATATTGCATGGAACAATATTAATTAATTTTTATCGCTGATTATCTCAATCTGCATGACGATGATATCAATAATATGCAATTTAATATCAATTCCTTTAGATGACTTGCAACATTACGTATTTCTACAACTGTGTTCAAAATAGATTTCCGTAATTAATTTATTTGCTACATCTATAACGCTAGTGAGTACAGAAATAAATTTTTTCAATTGAAGTAATAGTACGGTATTAACTAGGAATTTTAAAACTCTGTGAGGTATAACTGATTGATTTTTATGATGGTTAGAGCAATCATTGTAACAATATTGATCGATCCAATATTTGAGAATTTCTAGGTAGACAATCGATAACACTGGTAAACAGTAAATTTCTTGAACGAAATCATCATATTTTCAAATACTTCTACCTACTCGCATATAAATCTCATACATAGTTTTGTTCAATCACCCTCAGTTTTCATAGAACATCGACTCGATTACGCGAATTTTGCTTTACCTAATAAATTAACGAAAAAATATTGAAATTAAAACAGTTTTCTCTTCGTGATTAGTGTTATACATGATAATAAGATGGCGACAGTGTGTAACCATCCTGATAACTTCTGTTATATTTGCAGTCAACTTACTGTTAAATGTCAGAGTCGTAGAAACATAAAATATTTAAATTTTCGTGTGGAATTTTCAATGCGACCATTTCTATGTGATCCTCAACTGATAGTTCTTTAATTTGTGATAATTTCAGGTAGTCAATCGCCTTTCGGACTATCACCGCAGTTCCGCCATGGTTGCTGCTCTGACGGGAATAAGAATCTGCAATCCTATATTCTCCTAGGCTCAAGCGATTCAGGAAGCTACATGGAGCTCAGTGTGCTGTTGTACAAGTTATTTCAACGCTATGTTCAATTAAAAATTGTGAATACATATCTATTTCTTACCTATCTACAGTTTTGGTGAAGTTTTAATAATAGTGTGGTGGGGAGGACTTCATTGAACACCCGCACTGATCTGGTCATCGTGATTAATGAAACCCTGAATGCATAGAGGTACGATACAGACATTTCAGAAGAACATATTGTACCAGTTGGAGCAAACAAGGTTGAAAAATTTTTGTTTATACATGACAACGCCAGACTTCACCAAGCTCATATCGTTGGAAACTTCCATCAAGATCACGAAGCCACTGCTATGGAATGGCCTGCATGAAGTGCAGACTTCAATCCCATCGTACATGTGAGAGACAATCTCAATAGAAGATAAAGAAGCCTGCAAAATGTCCAGAACAGACTGAATGGAATTTAGAAATAAATTGATCAGAATGCTGTTCATTGATTTTGAGTATGAATTGTATATGACATGTAGTAATTCCCCCCAGGGATAAAAATATCCGATATTAACAGGTTTTTGAAGCTAGGAAGTTTAAGCCTAAGATCAATAGAGTGTGTAACCATCCTGATAACTTCTGTTATATTTGCAGTCAACTTACTGTTGAAAGTCAGAGTCGTAGACACATAAAATATTTAAATTTTCGTGTCGAATTTTCAATGCAAACATTTCTATGTGATTCTCAACAAATAGTTCTTTAATTTGTGATAATTTCAGGTAGTCAATCCCCTTTCGGACTATGACCGCAGTTCCGCCATGGTTGCTGCTCTGACGGGAATGAGAATCTGCAATCCTATATTCTCCTAGGTTCAAGCGATTCAGGAAGCCACATGTAGCTCAGTGTGCTATTATACATGTTATGTCAAGGCTATATTCAATTAAAAATTGTGAATACATGTCTATTTCTTACCTACCTATGGTTTTGGTGAAGTTTTAATAATAGTGTGGTGGGAAGGACTTCATTGAACACCCGCACTGATCTGGTCATCGTGATTAATGAAACCCTGAATGCATAGAGGTACGATACAGACATTTCAGAAGAACATATTGTACCAGTTGGAGCAAACAAGGTTGAAAAATTTTTGTTTATACATGACAACGCCAGACTTCACCAAGCTCATATCGTTGGAAACTTCCATCAAGATCACGAAGCCACTGCTATGGAATGGCCTGCATGAAGTGCAGACTTCAATCCCATCGTATACGTAAGAAACAATCTCAATAGAAGATAAAGAAGCCAGCAAAATGTCCAGAACAGACTGAATGGAATTTAGAAATAAATTGATCAGAATGCTATAAGTTCATTGATTTTGAGTATGAATCGTATATGACATGTAGTAATTCCCTCCAGGGATAAAAATATCCGATATTAACAGGTTTTTGAAGCTAGGAAGTTTAAGCCTAAGATCAGTAGAGTTCTTACTGGTGTGTTTTGAACGAAGTTTAACAACTTTGCCAATTTACCTGTTGGAATGTTTGGAAAGCAATTAAGTCTGTAAGCACCTAAGTGAAACCACCACTAAGGAGAGAAGCAGGCATAATTTCCCACGGCCTTCCTTCATTGACCTTATAGGCCATGGATTTGTCCTAAACGACATTTTTCCAAAAGAGTAAGTTTTATTACTTGATAAGGGATAAACATAACACCCATGCGTTTGCCGGAAACGAACCAACGACCTGCCGTGTCACAGCAGGACCTTCTCTCCACTGCGCCACGACCATATAATAATTTTCTGTAGGTAACCAATTGAAAATGACCTGACGGTCGAAACCGGCCGTGTTCGTTAAAATAAAAGTGCGGAAATTATAAAACATATTTTATTTCATCTTCGTTGATCAACCAAACCTTTCTTCAGATACGACTAAGACTAATCAAGAATTTTGAAATTGAGAGTTCTTGGTTCAATCACAACTTCATTCGATTGGATTGGAAGAGAGGGCATGAAATGAAAGTGGGCTATGATGTATTACAAGAAATAAAATTGAAAATATTTCTTCAGCGACATATTAAAAGTTTTTTAAGATAGTTAATTTTCAATTTAATTTCTATCGTAATCTAATATATAATTGAATTTATCAAAACTGAATGGTCAAAAGAATAAAAATTATGACGTTTCACGTTTGAGCATTGTTATCAAATTTTTTGAAATATCTATGCCATGGACAGTCACGACAATTAAAACAAAATCTTTATTATTTAGGTCTCGATAAGGCACCTCTTACAGTATCTTATTAATTAAAGCTTGCATCTTACATGCTATGCTTTACAAGGTCTGTTAATTCCACATTGTTCACAGTGTTGCTATCATGACAATGTATCAGATAAATGTAGATGGTAATTGCTTTTTTCCATCAACCACAATCGACGAGCAAGTTTTCATATTCGTTAATAACGAACCGTCAGCGCTGTTGGAAATATTTCCACGTATTTTAGAGCAGAGCCCGAGGCAACTCGATCTAATTTTATATAATTTTCGGTTATAAGAAATCTTAGATCTTTATCTATGGTTATAACAATTAATAGCAATTAACATTTGAAACATGATATGAATTCACGGTTGAATCATTTAATGAATTATTTAGAACAAGGAGTGAAATTATTGCAGTGCAAATACAAGCATATATTTTCAATTGAGATATTATGTATCAGTTCGGAAGAATAGACAAAATTAAAACTAGTAACTTAGGGAAAAATAGCTTTATTGTTTTTCAAAGTATTCTTCATGAAGATCGATGTACTTTTGCAAAAGCTTAAACTAATTTTTGAACCATTTTTCCACTCTGAATGAGATTCCTCCGAAACATTGAATGAATTAAAATTTACTCGGGTCGGTCAGTTCCAGTTCAAAAGGTATCACATACAGGGTGGTCCATTCTTATAGCAGAAAATTTAGAAACCAATAACAATCGATAAATCATACGAAATTGCTTATAAACTATAGGGTGCGCCAGAGAAAAAAAATTTTTTGTTCCGTTATAACTTTCCCAATTTTAGAGCTAGATCATTCGTTCTTGCTTCAATGAAAAGCCAAGGGACTAGGTTTTTCAGAAATTGTATCGAAATTTTACTTCCGGTGAAATCCAATATGGCTGACTCATTCGAAAATGAGCAATATTTCAAGATCGCTGGAACGTTTTTTTTTCACTAAAAAATTCGAATGGGGCATTCAGTCGATAATTCAGTTTTTTCTGAACAATTTGACATATTGATCTCAAAAATATTACAAAAATTGGTAACAGAGTAGAGCGAAGAATTTTTTCATTCTGATTTTCAGCTAAAGTCGAAATAATTTTTTCACCTCATGACGTTGGCACTCCTGAAGTTGTTGTGTTTTTCATGGATGTTCTAAGAAGAAAAAGAAGCATATTTTACTAAAACCAACCTAAAATTTGATTTCCGTTCGCATTCAAAATGGCCGACTTCCTCAAACAGTAATAAGCTGGAGAAGCCGGATGCAGATGGTTGTGGATGCCAATGGAGGTCATATTTCATTCCGAGTACTTGATTTTTTCGTTGAATGTTTTGACTCCTGATGTTTGTTAAACAAAAGCATGTCGTTTCATAATTCTCGCAGATGTTTTCAACAGTTGGCATCTCTGAGATATTTGGGAAACAGTCATCCTGATCTTCTTCCTAATGACCCTGTTGTCCGAAATTTTTCCTCAAGATCATAGATTGTACTTCTTTTGTAATTAGGGGCTGGAAATGGGCGTAATATAGTAGCCTAGCAGTATAGCCACGCACAAAAAAACATTCAATGAAACGTTTATCCTCATCTGTTAAAACCATTGTTAACAACACTACACCAAGATAAAATTCGAGTTCAAACCAGATATGTCGTCTAAAACTCGATGACATTTAATTATTTTTTGTTTATCATAGAGGTAATGCATGTAGTCTATGATCAGAGGTTTCACAACGGGAGGTGTATATGATGGTGAAGAAGAGAAATATTATTGACGACAATTGGCACAATTTTGAATCAATATTCGAGTTCGACCTTTCAAAATGATGGGAAAGGTTCAATCTAGCGATTGAATTACGCAGTTGATTCATTACGTCCGCGAAAAATTTTTTAATGTGCGGGGAATATTGGTAATATTTGAGGAAATCGGCCATTCTGAATTCGAACGGAAATCCAATATTAGGTTAGTTTAAATAAAATATAGTTCTTCGTCTTTTAACATCCATTGAAAACACAACAACTTCAGGGGTGCCACGCCATGAGGTAAAAAAAATATTTCGATTTCAACTGAAAATAAATTTACGATGAAACTTAACGTTTTGATAAAAATCACGAAAAACCCATTCTTTTGACTTTTGCCTTCGAATAAAATATTTTCCAAGGACCGCTACGATTCGGAATTTTTAAATGTTGTTTTTAATCACGTTTTGAACTATTAATGATATTTTAGATACCTACAAATCGCTTAATTACCGCTAATCATTAAAAATTCATTTCCTTCATTCACATTCGTCATTTTTCCTGAAAATTTGGCACCTGTCAGTGACCAGCAGGGTAAAAGATTCCACCAAGATATTAGGACAATGGATATTCGTTATCAATGACCCTTCATGGCTATCAGCCATGATGGGTGATTACTGCTGGTTTTTGAAGAGAGAAGATATGACCCCTTATGAAAGGTAAAAATAGAATAAAGTTGGTATTTTGAGTCAATATTTTCAATATTCTTATTTTTCTTTAATGTATTGTAAGTTTAATGGGTGCAAAGGTATATAAGGTCCATTAATACTGTTGAAAAAACTTGAATAATATTTTTTTCTATAGAGACTACATATTGTATCATTAAACTGATTGACCAGTCGGGAGGAAATAATTAATTGTCGTGTGGTAACAACGTGCAGTCGATTTCTCACAGTTTGGTTGGAAATTTGTACATTATGAACTCGTGATAGCTCTTGAGCTAATTGAGATGCTGTGGTAGTACGAACTCTTCTGGCTTGTTAAACCAAAAATCGGTCTTGGGCGACTGTAGTATTCCTGAAACGACTTGTATGGCGTTTTTCTACGCTACCTGTTTCATTGAAACGCGATCATAAACGATTTATGACACTTGGGCTACTTCCCAGAACCTTGGATACTTCCCGTTGTGAGCTCCCAGCTTGCAGCATGCCAACGGCTCGTAACATCGCTTCTCTAGTCAAATCCATGGTCGAATCACAAAACTTGAATCTTTTATTTGTGCTTACAAGAGAAACAAAGTGCCAATTAACTGATTTCAAACACTGAATACTAGAAATGATTATAAAGCAGCGTCGCATCTGCTGCATTTTTAGTTTAAAAAAAAACTGAAATCTGTTGTGGCACTCTATATAATTTGGTGAGAAATTGATGCAGGTGTTCATTTCTTAAAAAAAATCATCCATATTGATCGCTCTGGATACGATATATCGATATTCAAAAGTGTTGCCTAGATTTTTTGAGGTGTTCAGGGTATTCGGTATGAAGTTTCATATATTTTCTTACTGGATTTGAAAAAAAAATAATTTTCTGATTTGTGACAATTTTGATACTCCAAATAGTCCTTTTACAAAAGTGCGACTCGGTCGTCAAAAGTGTACTAACTCGAAACATTACTGTTTAGAATTATTTGGGTTATCATTGGTAAAACCGTAACCAACTTCCCAGAAACGTTTTATAGTACCTAGCAAATGTAGGAACACAGGTTAAAATATCTGATTTCATCATCATTGTACCTATCTAGGTACATTTTATTACCTGAAGGGATCAACTTTCACTAAATATCCTATGAAAAATTATGAGAATATTTCAGTTACCACTCATTCATCTACTAGCACCCTTGAGGTCAACATCACATATAGTATACAGTTAACCTATAGCACAGTTGTGAAATCAGTTTGTAAAGTGTTAGTTAAATATATATATATATATATATATATATATATATATATATATATATATATATATATATATATATATATATATATATATATATATATATATTTAGTTGACATCTAGTTTAATTCATCTGAATTTAAACTCAACGTGGTCAAACCTCGCCATTCACGAATACTCTAACAATTACAAATTTCACACCGACACCAACTTACACTTTCAACCAGGTTCAAGTTGTAACTGACAATGTGTCACTTTTCTAGAGGGTAATCTGGCTCAATTTGACTCATGAAAAACGACACAAGAGCAATCTACTGGATAAGTAATGAAGCTAGATTAAGCCGCTTTTGTTGATCGATAGAGTATTGTTCAACTAGCACATACATAGTTTTATCTCAAAAATTCAAATTTTTGAGTTGTGTTAATGGGTGTAAAGGTAAATAAAGTCTATTAATACTGTTTTGAATAATATATTTTTTCATACACACTACATATTGTATCATTAAATGTCGTTCTATAAATGTAACGAGAAAACGTTACGTGTTAGAACTTTTTTCACTCTAATTTTTTGTGTTTGGATACTTGGATACTTTCTATCAATCTATGCTATTCAGCTTTATGTTACAGTTAACCTTTTCCACTTGCTTCGGAGCGTGAATTTTTCTGCAGCGCTATGTTTTATTGGTAAGTACTAGAATTGAACATTTTTAAATTGGTATGGCAATTTTTTCTAGTAATTCAGGTTATATTGTTAATAAACTCTCAAGATATTAGTTGAAATTGGCTTTTAATCTTCCACTGTTATCATACTCGATAGAACTGCTTTACTAAGACATAAAAATCCACTTCTCCATACTGTTAACACTAGGTTTTCGAAAAAAAGTTGGACATGAATTTGCAGAACAATTATTGAAGTCTGGCGACCCAAATCGCAACAACCTGAACCATTACCATTATACATATCACCACGCAATCGACAGATAATTTAGTCTTGGATATTTAATTTGGAACTCCAACTCAAAATACACATGAATAATTCTCTTGAAGTATCTCCGTTTCATGCCGCAAGAATGAGACGGACGAGCACGTATAATGAATATTGCGTGTTTATCCGCTAAAAAGAATGCATTATTAATTTATATTTCATACAAAAAGCGACTCCAGGCGGCAAATAAATGCTTTACTCTGAAAACTGTATTTATCATGTCACACGTACTCGCCATCTCTGACATATTGAAACGTTAATTTTGAACGCATATGGCATGAGAAATTTTCATGGAAACAAATTAATAAGAAATGTTAAATTACAGTCAGACCATAGTTTTTGACAGCTTTAAAGCAATGACTGAAATCAGATGTGACATGAAGTTTCCAGTTTAAGTTAATTCTTCACGTTCCATTACAAAATTATTCTAGTTTCGTTTTATGGTTGTGTGTAACTAGTCATTTGATTGCGAAAATATTTATTTTTCTATGTTTTAAATTGAAAACTAAGATTTTATTAATTTTTTTTTCTATTCTTAACTATTGGGGGGATACGATGCCTTTCATACCACAGATGTGGTCGTCCAAGGTGTGTGCGTTCACTCGCTTCTTGAATAGGGCCAAATTGTTATTGGAAAGATGTTTGATAGAAGCGAGTTCCACTGCAGACTAGCCCTGTAAACAAAATTTTTTTTAAGAAAGAAGTACGTGGAGTAGCTTATAAGGCCGTCTGCTGATGAGAGATATTCGCAATCCTAGTTTTTCTTTGAACTAGAATCTTTCTGGAACCAAGCCTCTCAGTTCTTCAGCCAACTCTAAATAAATACTTTTGAATTGTGGAGGCCGTTACTTGATGTAGAGGCCGTTACTTGATGTAGATCCATGATATAAATGATGAATTTTTAATTTCTATGTCAACTTTGGTTTTCTTTTATAGGTGGTTTGATGAAAACTTTATTTTTGATTTGATTTGTCAATGAGTTATTGTTTGATATCATGTTTAACTTTATTATAATCTTTGATAAAGGTAAATTGAGTAACCGATGTACCATGCTGTTTAAAGCTGCAACTTTGTGTTGAATTACATCATCGTACATCGGTTACTCAATTTACCTTTATCAGTAGATTATAATAAAGAGTTAAACATCATCAAACAGATAGCCATTAATAATTCATATAATCCGGATATGATAGATCTAATCATTCGTAAAAACTGTATCAGAAAGCAATAAGTATATCCTATTCATAAAGACTATAAAATATTCAACAGTTTAACATTCTGCGGTTCTGCAAGTACAAATATTAAATCCTTTCTCGTCAAACAAAATCTTAATATAACTTTCAAAACTTGTAATAACTTAGGTAAACATATTAAAAATAATTAATCTCGTGTTGAAAAATCAAGTAAATCAGGAATCTATAAACTCAATTGCGGTTCTTGTGATAAAATTTATATCGGTAGGACCTATAGGAGTTTTGGCATAAGAACATCAGAACATAAACGTAGCTTCGATAAAATAAATCTGATTCAAATTATTCAAACCACCTAATAAAAGAAAACCATTCATTCAATAAAACTTTGATATATTACATATAAAATCAAAAGTTCAAAATTAGATCTCCTAGAAGCATTAGAAATAAATAGATACAAACATTCGGACAAGCTTTTGAATGAGCAGGTAGATGTGAATTCTTCACCCCTACTTAACTTGTTTAATTAGTTTTCATTACCTTTCATACTAACTGTACAATGGATCGGTGTGGATTTTCCTGTTATTCATCCAACTTGTTCTACGATTTGTTTACAATACCATACTCTTCATTCTGTTTGTCATTCTTGATAAAGCTGCTGTGTCAGCGAAACGTCGTCGAATTTTTTCAAATAATGTGTAGATTAAAGTTAAACCTTGTATTTTTTATCTCATCTAAATAAATACCATCTAGCGGTCTTTCTTTGTCTGATGTAATTGTCCTTCATCAAGTTGGTCATTGTCAAGCGATCACTTAGGAAACTATGCTGTTTCGGGATGAAATTATCTCTTTGGAAGATGGCTGTAACATTCCACAATTTCAGACATCATCACTTGAAAGAAATGAAGGTCAAAATGATGAAGCAGTATTTATTTGGTTCAAACGTATACATTTTCTTTATATATTGTCACTGAAGCCAGATTCTAAATTTGCGGCATATTCTTTGAACGAAAAGAGTTGAACATGAAGTGACAAAGGAAAGGCTACACCTCTGGTGCACTTCTCAAGTAACAGGAAGGTTAGGTTAGGTTAGGCCAGTTAAAAATTGTATTTATTCTAACGAAGGGCCGCCCTAGCCCCTTGGCAGAATATCGGCTTTTTCATTGAATAGATTTTGTTGATTATCCTCATATATAGGGTGCGCCAGAGAACACTGGACAATTTTTTTTCCGTTTTAACTTTCGCAATTTTAGAGCTAGATAATTCGTTCATGCTTCATTTCCAGAAATTGTATCGAAATTTCACTTCCTTTGAAATCCAATATGGATGACTCATTCGAAAATGAGCAATATTTCAAGATCGTTGGAACGGTTTTTTTTCACTAAAAGATTCGAATGAGGCATTAAGTCGATTACTCAGTCTTTTTTGAACAATTTGACGACGTGTTCTCGAAAATATTCCAAGAATTGGTTAAAAAGAAGTGTAAAGAATTTTTTCCATTTTGATTTTCAGCTGAAATAGAAATATATTTTTCACCTCATGGTGTTGGTACTCCTGAAGTTGTTATGATTTTTATGGGTGTTCTATGAAGACAAAGAACCATATTTTACTGAACTAAACTTTAAATTTGATTTCCATTCGAATTCGAAATGGCCGACTTCTTCAAATTAACAATATGAAATGAAAAATTATACTTGGTCGTAATGAATCAACTGCGTAATTCAATTACTAGACTGAACCTTTTCCATCATTTTTTTGGGTCGAAATCGAAAATTAATTCAGAATTGTCGTCAAGAATGTTTCTCTTCTTCACCATCATATTCACCTCCCGTTGTGAAACCTCTGATCATAGACTATATGCATTAACTCTATAATGGACGAAGATAATGAAATTCCATCGAGATCTACACGACATCTGGATTGAACTCTGTGAAGCAATAACTAGACTGGTCCTCCAGGTTGGGGGTTGAGGTATTAGACTGGTTCTCAAATACTCATAAAAATTTCTCCACTTACTGAAAAGCCTAAACAAAGCCTTGGAATACAGGATGGAACTTCTCGACGACGAACTAGGCAAAGAAAACGGTTAATGAGTATTGCCACATGGAACGTACAAGAAATAAGATTGAAGACCGACATCATCGTCAAAGAACTTGAAACACTTAGTTTGGACATTGTAGACAAAGAAAAAAGGACCAGGAACAGAGAATCTAGGACGATATGTCCATATCTACACCGGAGCACCAAATCTATGAAAATATATTGAACATTAATTTACAATTACATGGACAGAATGTAACAGCATATGCACCCTCAGACGACGAAAGAGTAGGCACAAAGCAAGAGTTCTGGAAGAAATATTAACAAGAATAGGTCAAAACAGAGAGAAAATAATGTTTGGGGATTTCACCGTGAGAACAAGACGTTAGTTAAACAGCAAAGTTGTGGGACCACATCGAGAAAACCAAGTGAACAACAACGGTCAGAGATTAACACATCTATGTGAAATCTATAATCCTACAATAAGTAATGGTTTCTACAAACATAGGACATCGATTCACGTGGACAAAAAACAAAAGAAACCTGCTGTCCGTTATCGACTATGTCATCGCCCAACAAAACTCTCGTCTTCAGTGGAATGACGTTCGGGTACTAAGAGGAGCAACCTGTGGATCCGCTCATCATTTATTAAGAGCAAAAGATATACAGTGTGTTCCAACGAAAATTTGACCCCCCCCTCTAACTCCGAAATGAGTATTATTAGCGAAAAACACCAAGACACGTCGATTTTTGTTTCGAGGAGGAGCATTTTTTGAAATAATTCGAAACTTCTCAGATCAACCCCCTACCCCCAGCAACCCTAACTTTGAAATTCATCATAGGGAATAAGGGTCGAGTGGCACCTTACTGAAAAGGTCTGTCAATTCTCCACCTTGATTTGTCATTTTTAGAATTTTAAATTAACATACAGGGTGTCCCAACCAAGGGTGAAGTTGAATTCCTGGAAATCCCAAATACTAAATGAAATAGATTTATTTTGGCATAATGCAAGCGCAGGTTTATGCTCGGTCTAGAAAAACAACCTACACTTGTAAATTTGGAGTTGGTGCAATCAACCCCTATTTCCAGCATCCCCAACTCAAAATCATTCGATCGATAATAGGTCAAGTGGCACCTCGTTGGAAAGGTACTGCAATTTTCTCTTCGAATTTGGTATTTTCGAAATTCAGAATCATCATACAGGGTGTCCCGAAGCAGGAACATTGAAAATCCAAATAACTTTTTGAAACTGGTTCATTTCGGTATACGAGAACATGTTTGATCCGAGAATAGGACTTTCTTGTGTGGTTATAGAATTTTTGCAATCAACCCCTTCCATTCAGCATCCCCAACTTGAAAATCATACAAATAATTCAAGTGGCATATCTTCAGAAAGGCTTTTTGAATTCCAGAATGATTAAAGCATTTCATTCAGTTCGGCTCTCCATACAGGATGTCGCTTTCGAAAAATTCAATATCGTCATTTGAAATTATCAACTAAAATTAATTCGAAACTGTTAAAAGTATTGGGGTACGATGTGTTGAGCATCAATTACGAAGAAATAAAGCTGATTTCTGCATTGAAAATGTTCACATTTTTTCATTTCCATCTGGCGTGCAGTCATCTGTTATTTCTCATTTTGCAATGAAATATTATTATTATTCAGATCAGTTCCTCATTATTGTTGTTGTTCGTCAGTTGAAATTAATCTGAAAATGGTTTATTCCACTGAGGAAAGGGTCGAAATTGTATCGACGTATTTTCGAAATAACAGTTGTGCCAAAGAAACGGCAAGGATATTCGATAGGAACCATCCTGAAAGAGAAAGGAGTCAGTCACCAGTACGTTAAATATTTGGTTGACAAATTCCTAGCTACGGGTTCGGTGGCAAACAAAAACATGAAGTGGCATGTCCTGTCAGAAATGAGGCAACGGAAGTGGCAGTAGTGGGTCATCTACAAATGGAGAATACTACTTCGATCAGAAAACTATCTCGTCTGACTGGTGTATCAGCTACAACTGTCCATAGAATCGTGAAACATCACAAATTTCACCCCTACAAGGTAAAATTAGTGCATGAAATAAACGAAGATGATCCAGATCGTCGTTTACAGTTTTGTGAAAATCTAAGTGAAAACCTAAACGCTAATCCAAATTTTCTGAATAACATCTGTTTTTCTGATGAAAGCACCTTTATGCTCAGTGGTGAAGTGAATAGACATAATTGTCGATATTGGGACACACAGAATCCTCATTGGTTTAGAGAGGCCCACACGCAAAGGCCTCAGAAGTTGAACGTTTGGGCAGGAATTTTGGCAATCATCTAGTTGGGCCTTTCTTTATTGAGGGTAATCTGAATGGAAATGGCTACCTACAGTTGTTAGAGGAACACATACATCCTAGATTGACAGAAATTTTACAGAACGATCCAACTCTTTCTGAGGACGAAATGCGTTTTCAACAAGACGGTGCTCCTCCGCATTATGATGCTCGGATGCGCCAATATTTAGACGAAAATTTCCCAGGAAGGTGGATTGGTAGAAGAGGACCTGTTGAGTGGCCAGCCAGGTCACCAGATTTAAATCCCTAGATTTTTTTTGTGGGGCCATCTAAAATCTAAAGTTTATGCCACAAGACCAGAAAACCTGGAGGAGCTGCGGATGAGGATTATCACAGAATGCCGACTTTTGACTCCTGAAGTTTTCGCTAATGTGAGAAGAGAGTTCGAAAATCGTCTGTATAACTGTATGGAGGTGGGCGGAGGTCATTTTGAACAATTGTTGTAATAATCAAGTTAGTTTTGTGTTTTCAATTGAATACAAGTTCAATAAATCTCGTTTTCCTGTTTAGATGAGCATCCAATCAGTTTCTCCATCATCCCTCATCCTGATCCTCACGCCAGAAAACCTCGATTGCCAAACTGAAACCAATGCCTCAGTGATTCAGAAAATAGAAAAATCCTTCTGGAACTTTGCCACTCAACCTGTAATCACTTGTATGATTTTTGAGTTGGGGATGCTGAATGGAAGAGATTGATTGCAAAAATTCCATATTCACGCAAGAGAGTCTTATTCTCGAATCAAACATAAACATGTTCTCGTATTATACCGAAATGAACCAGTTTCAAAAAGTTATTTGGGTTTTCAGTGTTCCTGCTCCGGGACACCCTGTATGCTGATTCTGAATTTCGAAAATACCAAATTCGAAGAGAAAATTGAAATACCTTTCCAACGAGGTGCCACTTGACCTATTTTCGATCGAATGATTTTTGAGTTGGGGATGCTGGAAATAGGGGGTTGATTGCACCAACTCCAAATTCACAAGTGTAGGTCGTTTTTCTAGACCGAGCATAAACCTGCGCTTGCATTATGCCAAAATAAATCGATTTCATTTAGTATTTGGGATTTGCAGGAATTCAACTTTACCCTCGGTTGGGACACCCTGTATGTTAATTTAAAATTCTAAAAATGACAAATCAGAATGGAGAATTGACAGACCTTTACAGTAAGGTGCCACTCGACCCTTATTCCCTATGATGAATTTCGAAATTAGGGTTGCTGGGGGTAGGGGGTTGATCTGACAAGTTTCGAATTATTTCGAAAAATGCTCCCCCTCGAAACAAAAATCGACGTGTCTTGGTGTTTTTCGCTAATAGTACTCATTTCGGAGTTATAGGGGGGGTCAAATTTTCGTTGGAACACACTGTATTTCCAGTCCGAACAGAAACTAATCAACCCAAATATCATACTGAGAACCTGCAAGTGATTGAGGAATCAAGGTATGAATTCGAGAGATTCAGGAATGAAAGCACACAAAACCTTTATCAACGAAGGTTAGACGAAAAATTAATGGACACAGAGGGATTGACATTCACTGAAATATATAACAACATAAAAGAAAGTCTCAAGAAAGCTTCTCAAGAAGCGATTGGAATACAGGAGCCAAAGCGGAGTAATAAGATATGGTGGAATGAAGAGATTGCTGATTCAATAGATATGAAGAAATATTTAACATCGCTACGTTCAAATCAACACAAACATCTACAGGAGTACAAAGCCGTACTTACCTCATGTAAGGAGATTTATAAAAACAGAGAAGAACAATGTCGGCGACCAACACTGTCAAAAAATAGAAACATTGATAGGATGAAAGAGATGTTCTGAAGTGTGGAAATTCATTAGAAGTTTAGAAAGCTTTAATTAATAATAATAATAATATAAGTCTACTTACCAATATCTTCAAAATATGAATTTGATGATTCGAATTTATAGAAATCTTTCGGTTTTGTTAGGATGTATTGTATATAATGTATTCTCAAGAAAACAAAATGAAATTTGATTTCTCCAAAGCACCTATCATAAAAAAAAATTGAAATTTGAAAATGACGAAATTGGGTAAAACACAAAAAAAATCCTGAATTCATATTTTTGAAACGATATGGAAGCACTTGTATTTTTCAGTACCAAGAAGGTCCACCTCTGTTATTAATGACACTTTGGCATCGTCGCGACATAATCGACGCTCCTGTTCATGATGGAAGACGTTTTGACGCAGGAGATTTCTTTTTAGGGTGTCCCACACATGCTCGATGGGATTCAGATCTGAGGAGCAAGATGGCCACGGTAGAAAATCGATATCATTCTCTTCAAGAACGTTCAAGACAACTGTTGATTTCTTGGAAGAGTGGATTTTGGCCCATTGTTTGGAGATACGCTACCACTACAGCTAAAACTATCGCATTGTGTTCTGTATGAACACGAGGTCAGTTCTTCCACCAAGGCGTATGCCTCCCAAAAACATCATTGATCCGCCTCCTTGTCCAACAACTTCTCGAGCAAGCTGGAGACGGTTTTGCAGTCGGAAAATAACTAAATCTAGATTCATCACTGAAGAGAACTGTGGCCCACTTCTCTTGATCCCAGTTTACGTGTTCTTGGCACCAAGCTAAACGAGCAGCGCGATTTCTATGGGTCAGTTGTGGAACTCTTAAAGGACGTCTGGAGTGAATTTGACCTTCGTGCAGTCGATTTCTCACAGTTTGGTCAGAAATTTGTACATTATGAACTCGTGATAGCTCTCGAGCTAATTGAGATGCTGTGGTAGTACGATCTCTGCTGGCTTGTATAACCAAAAATCGGTCTTGGGCGACTGTAGTACTCCTGAAACGACCTGTATGGCGTTCTTCTACGCCACCTGTTTCACCTAAATGCGACCATAAACGGTTTATGACACTTGGGCTACTCCCCAGAAATCTGGATACTTCCCGTTGTGAGCTCCCAGCTTGGAGCATGCCAAAGGCTCGTAACATCTCTTCTCTAGTCCAATGTCGTCTTTCCATGGTCGAATCACAAAACTTGAATCTTTTATTCGTGCTTACAACAGAAATAAAGTGCCAACTAACTGATTTCAAACACTGAATACATGAAATGATTATAAAGCAGCTGCATTTTTGGTTTTCCATAAAAAAAACTGAAATCTGTTACGGCACCCTACATAATTTGGTGAGAAATTGATGAAAAAGTCATCCATATTGATCGTTCTGGATACGATATATCGATATTCAGAAGTGTTCCCTAAACTTTTTTGAGGTGTTTATGAGAGCGCTGTCGAACCCCCCTTCTCATTCTCACCTTCTGGTATTCAACTCGATTGAAACCCAAATCTGGATTCTCATAATTAGCGACCAACTCCTAAACAGTACGTACATACTGCAGAAATTTCAATTCGCAGTAGTTATAAAGCTTCAATGAAATTCAACAAGCTTCCTAATTCCAATACCAATATGGGAAAGGCATTCTCGATTTGCATTGTCTTGTTTCAACTTACAGTGTCTATTTGATATCTCTCTGTATAGAAGTTACTCTGCTCGTGATTTCAATGATCAAAAAATTAAAACCTTTTTCTTATCCCCAGCAAGAATCGTGTAAATAGCTTAACAATTGGAAAAAAGTTCTCGAATGACTAGAGAATTAAAGTCCAGTATTGCTAAGTGAGCCTCGTGATGTTACATCACTCCCGACTTGAATAAGCACCTAATTACGTTTACGTAAGTTAAATAATCTCTAAGTATCTGTAACAAGTAGTGCAATAGCTTGTTGTCTTGTAGATACTAACAATTTGTGGCACTTAGTAATCGAATTATGGCTGTACCGGTTGGAATTAACAATATCGGCGCACAGTAGCCAGGGCATTAATTTGAATATATAACATCTCAACGCTCGTATTATTTGATGTATATGCTGGAATACCTGCTGCTTAGACGCACTGTAGACCGATTATCATATATTGAAGCTGCTTAAACACGATGCTCTCTTGAGATTTATGAAGATGGAATACACCGATGGAAGTGATTATCTGCGAGGAATTCAAATCGCTGTGATTCACATGCAGTTGTTCTACATTTTATTGTGAAATTTCAAGGGAAGCTGCCATTAATCATGGAATAATGAAGCCTAATTTAGATTACATTAACTCGCATTGATATGGAGCAGAGTAGGGTACAGTCATTGAGAAATGTAGTATTTGTAAAGTGCGACGTATGACGATTTCTCATTCTTGTCTCGATATGATGCACGATGCAGATTTCCTTCAATGAATTGATGAAGCTACTAGGATTAGAACTGGACAAACTCTATCACTTCTTGATTTCGTGCTTGTCTGCAATTCCGACCTGGTTTTCAATCTTATCCATGTAAATGAAATCAAACAAGCGATTTTCTCTATCTTGATTCACTATCGACTTTAATGGCATTGGCAATATTTTTTTTGGACATCACTGATCCTTGAATGCCCTAACTTACTATGCTGCGTTCAAAGAATTCGCGCCTGCCTCAACGACTCGGCCTTCTGCAAAAATCTGACCGATCTCTTCATCTCAAAGAATAATACACTCCCCACAAAAGTTGTCGCATCACCCTATTTTTACGACAATACTATATAAACTTTTAGGTTTGTCATTCAAGAGTCGCTTGGTAACTTTCAGAAGTGTAAGATAAGACGATATCATCCAGATAGAGATGAGTTTATGATGGAAAATATTAACAAGTTTCGAGTTAATGAGAAATTAAAAAATTCTACCATCTTCAAACATTCGCGAAGAGACCAATCAACTAGCACCGAATGGTAACTAATCATTTTCAAAATCGAGTGTTTCCTCTCCGGGCCCTGATTACTGCCAGTATACGTCTCGAAAGCCCCTCAAACAAATTTTGGATGTTTTCTTGAGTCACTGAGTTCGAAATTTCAGGAAGCAGATTTTCTAGTTGTTTGAGTGTTCTAAAAGGCATCCTACGTTGCTGAGTTTGCCACATGTTGTCCCAAACATAATAATAATAATAATAATAAACAAGAAGCAATGGTCAAACAAATTTTGGATGTTTTCTTGAGTCACTGAGTTCCAAATTTCAGGAAGCAGATTTTCTAGTTGTTTGAGTGTTCTGAAAGGCATCCTACGTTGCTGAGTTTGCCCATGTTGTCCCAAACATAATAATAATAATAATAAACAAGAAGCAATGGTCAAGAAAGGAATTGCATGGACGACATCACCATGACATTAATCAACCACACATCGACAAAGAAGCCTTCAACAAATGGTTGATGAAAGGAGAATTATTCGCAGAAACAGAAGGATTCCTTATGGCCATCCAAGACCAAGTGATCGCTAAAAACAATTACAAAAAATTTATTATGAATGACAGAACATTACAAACAGATAAGTGCAGAAAATGCCATATAAGATCGGAGACTATCCTGCATATTACGTCCGGATGCGAACAACTGGCCAATACGGAGTATCTTCACAGGCATAATCAAGTGTGCAACATTATCCACCAGAAACTTGCACACAAGTACGGACTTCTGAACACCTTCCAGCCATATTACAAGTATCCACCGGCACCCGTATTGGAAAATGACTCTATCAGATTATACTACGATAGGCCTGTTATCACTGACAGAATGGTAACGAATAATAGGCGGGACATAGTGGTGTATGATAAGAGAGCCAGAACAGCAATGCCGGTGGATGTCGCCATACCGAATAATAACAACGTGCTGAATAAGTTCCAGGAGAAAAAGTCCAATTACACTGACCTTGCTATTGAGATCAAGCAGATGTGGCACCTCGAGAAAATAGATATTGTTCCTGTTATCGTATCCTCGACTGGGTTAATACCCAAAACTTTGCATGATAGTCTTAAGAAATTAGAATTGCACAAGAATACCTATATAGAAATGCAAAACGCTATAATTCTTAATACATGTAGGATAGTTAGGAAATTTATGTCAAGTATATTGTAATCGAGCCTATTCCCTTTGATTGCTAAATCTGGTAAAGGTAAATTATATCCAGCTAACAGCTGAGATAGTGCATAAGTCCACGATAATAAATAATAATAATATTGTTCATTTTCTTATACAATTTTGTGACGAATAATAGGCCGGACATAGTGGTGTATGATAAGAGAGCCAGAACAGCAATGCTGGTGGATGTCGCCATACCGAATAATAACAACGTGCTGAACAAGTTCCAGGAGAAAAAGTCCAAATACACAGACCATGCTATTGAGATCAAGCAGATGTGGCACCTCGATAAAATAGATATTGTTCCTGTCATCGTATCCTCGACTGGTTTAATACCCAAAACTTTGCATGATAGCCTTAAGAAATTAGAATTGCATAAGAATACCTATATAGGAATGCAAATAGCTGTAATTCTTAATACATGTAGGATAGTTAGGAAAGTTATGTCAAGTATATTGTAATCGAGCCTATTCCCTTTGATTGCTAAATCTGGGAAAGGTAAATCACATCCAGCTAACAGCTAAGATGTGCATAAGTCCACGATAATAAATATTGTTTATTTTCCTATACAATTTTGTGTGTACGTAAGCTGTAAAAACCAGGTTTTGACAATAAACTCAGAAAATAAACATAAAACTGCAAAATCATATGACTGCCTGCAGTGTACTAATCTAATTTTTCCCTAAAGTAAACCTAACACACCGACACTGATCCGCTAAACAAAATAAAGAGTGAAAACAAAACTCAAACAGAAAAAGTCAGATTCAAAAAAAAATATATTAATTTCTCAACTCTATGATGTCATGAATATTATCCCTACCATTACAAAGGATAATCTTCTTCAGCTCAAATTTAAACTTTTCCATGTCAATAACATTTCTTATTGACAATGCCAAAGCATTAAACAGTCTAGGCCCTATGTTCTATTGGATTCAAGTCGGGACTTCTGGCTGGCCATCTTAAAATATCAATTTCGGCATCTTGCAGAAGTTCTATAACTACTCTAGCTGCATGAGTATAACATAGGATTCAAGGATATCTGCGATGTATCTGGCAGCTGTCATTATTTCATTATTCACTAGGACTAACTCAGTTCGATCATGGAAAGAAATGTTTCCGGTTTGCCGGATATTGCATTGCTGATACAGTTCCCCAAGTCGTCTGTATACAGACATCCTTCTATCATTTGATACTAGACAGAACCTGGACTCGTCGGAAAAGAGAATATTCAATCATTCTGGAATACCCCAATTTACATGTTCCTTCGCAAACTGAAGTCTTGCAACTCGATGCTCTCTGGTGAGACGCGGGCCGGTAGAAGCCACCCTTGGTCTGACATCGTCTTCTCTGAGCGTGTTCCTAACAGTTTGCAATGAAACATGTACATTTCTGGAAAATGCAAGTTCATTTTGTAGCATTCTAGCCGTACAGTGCCGAACTCTTAGTGCAGTTAAACGAAGCCAACGATCATCAACTGGAGTTGTTATCCTCTAGAACTGTTACAATTCTTAACACTTCATGATCACTCAAATAGCGTCCAGGATGTCCAGCAGCAATTACAATAAATTCAAAGCTTCGAAAATCAACAAAAAACACAGAAAACTTGCATTAATTTAGCGCGAAAACTGAAAAGAAATCAAATGAATACTGATAGACAAATAAACTCATTCTTGTTTCAGACGTGTTTGAGATCATATGGAAATAAATGTTACTACATAAATAAGATTTTTTTTCCTCATATGTCCATAAAGAAACTGTGATCGAGCTGCTTAATCAATTGTGGAATTCAGAATACCAGGTGATGCGACAATTTTTGTGGTGCGTGTATAATAATTATGTTGGCTAATGACTATCGTCAAGGTCATAATATGGTGTTTCTGAGGACTCAGCTATAGATAGAATTAAAAATTTCTGTTTCGGCAATTTTTGTGGTGTGTGTATTTACCTCGTTGGTGGTTTCCACCAGCCTAATATTAAGTGATCCCTCACAAAAGATATATTCTGCTATTCTTCTTCGTTTCTTTCAATCCAAATATTTAAGGACACAAACTATATCCAACTAGTAGATCACCCATCTACTGCAGATTGACACCATCCGTTGCACGCTATCCGACATTCCACACGTCCTGCACCCATCGTTTCCGGTTTTGCGCAATGTTTTGCGGATTACCTTAACTGATCTGTGCTCAGACAGAAACTTCGTGAACCAGTAGTCTGTACACCTTTGCCTACATTTCACCCATGCTCGCACATCCGGAATTAGCTTCCTAGTTCACGACCCCCCCCCTCCCCTTACTGCGCCTGACTTCTATGCTACCACTTGTTGAGTATCTTCTGCCTCAGCTTTCTTTCGTACTCTAGATGATACTCTTCGGGACTCTCGAAAGTTTTTTTCCTCTCCTCAGCCATCAGGTCTATCGGTAGCTTGTCCGAGATAACCAAGCGTACCTCAGCCAACAGTTTCTAGTACGCTCTATACTGCCTCAGGAAGATTAATCTCTGTGCCGAGACCACCCTACACTACGCGGAACTGCACCTAATAGCCTCCTATTAATCGTTGACTGTGCCATACATTTGGTATAATCTTTGTCAGCACTCTTGTCTTTCTCTTCATCTTACCAGCTACCAACTCGACGTGTTTCCCGAAGCATGGACGCTTGTCCAGGACTATATCAGGTACAGGACATCTTATTTCACTTTAAATACCTACCCTCACATTGTTATCCGTGGTTCACCCGCTGACCTAAGTCCCTCCAATGATGCCACCTCTTCACCGCGATTATCAGCCTGCTATCATGACCATTTAATCAGGTCCGTGGTCTTGTTAGTTTTCCCTTTAGTTTCTCCCATGTCTCCTGTCAACACAGTAGGGCAGGATTTTTGACATGGGCTATTGCTGGACCTATCGGGTTAATTCAGACGCAGCACCCCATCGTAAATGACGTTCGACAGGCTAGGTTCAGTACGAACCTGTGCGGAACACCCATTCCACGTCTGCTCTACACTGAACGTATCCTATCCCTGCCATCGATGAAATATGACTCGAGTACCTTCATTATATTCCCGGGTGCACTAGCTCTACACTGCTGTCGATATCCTGTCCCATCTTGCCAAATTGTATGATTTTTTTACGCCTATCAACAACAGAAGAACCCATTTTACGAAGCCTCCTACCTCTCGAACGTCTGGCAGAGTGGAGTTCCCATGGTACTGATTAGGCATATTGGGAGATATGCCTACGGATCGTCTTGGTCACTTTGGGTGAAAGCAGAACCCTTCAAGTAGACGGTCTTTGGAGCTCCTCCATTCCTATCTACTTAACCTTAATTTCTGTTTCATGTTGGGAAATGTGATGACATATGTAAGTAGTTTTTATAGCTGCTCATCTAACCTAACTATTCCTCTTAAGTAAACAGACCTTAAAGCTGCACCCTTCTTCTGGGATGATGATCCTAAATGGGAGCTTTATTTTGCTCTTGGTTAAGGTTAGATTGGGTTAAGTTAAGTCAGATTTTACATTCAATTTTTCTTTCTGCTCAATTTAAATAGGATCAATTGATCGTGATTTTCAGGGAAAAAATTCTGAGTTCTCAATTCTCAATAAAAGTTTTAGCAATAATATTGCATCTGTAATAATTTGAGTCTCAAATCAATTTTCAAGCTGAGTGACATCCTAAAGACATTTCAATGATTTTTTATTAAGATTGAATACCACCTACAAATTATTTTTGCTTATCGTCCCTCGATCAACTCATAAAATGTTGAGTACATATAAAGAACTTCATAACACTCATTAAACTTAGCTCAACAACTTTGTAGCAATTCTGAATTAGAAGACATTCAAGTCATGATAAAACTGAATGCTGCAATTACAATTTAATGCACGAAATTAACCCCATGTTGTCGTCGAATCAGCAATTGCAGAAGAAATTGCCAATAATTTGGTCATTATTCTTATGTCTCGATCTCTAATGGACCATCTGAAAAGGTTCAGTCTACAATGTTTTATAGTTTTAAACGCATCTCAACAGTAATATATTAGACTTCTATATAGGCAGTTGTGGACTTTATAGTCTGGTTAATAACAAGAAGAAAGATTTAGGTAATTAAAAGTGTAGTTTAGATTGTCGCTATAGTGCGTGTATATTAGTTTATTGCAATATAAATTTGTGAGCATCCGATTTTTCGTATTCACGAGGATGATAATAATTTATAGAGGTATTGAAAAAACAACACACTCTCTTCTTTCATAAGTACTGTTTAATAAGCGATAAATTAGCTGTTTTAGTCCCGTCCTTACAATGTCGATTTATATGGAGATCATTTGCTATAATTAACTGTCTATGGATTAAAATGAAAACATATTCTACAAATATTAAGTACTCACTTATTACTTATAGGAGGTTATATAAATCGATTTAGATAATTTTACCATATGGAATAATCAACTAAAATAAGATTCAAAAGAAGAAAATGATATAACTCCTTAATGACTGTTAAGGAAATAGAAAATAGAAAACAGATTTCATGTTTAGTAATTGCATTGCACATATAGAAGAAACATTTAGATATTTGGTATTTCTTGGTTCGTTATTCAACAGATAAATGAAATGAAATTTTGTAGGCACTTATTTAGTACACTGCGTTAAGAATCAAACCACAATGTCAATATTTCTTTCTTTATTCCTCTTTTGGTAGGTAAGAACATATTCTCTTTCGGACATATGACCAACAAAATTGGATGAGTTTTCTTGGCGCATGTATTCTTTTCATAGGATATAACCAGGTCCACGTAATTTCCAGGCGTTACCCTCGCAGGAAAAGAAATCAAATCTGCTTTGCCTCCCAGCATAATGCCACCTAAAAACATCACACTGTCCCTTGGTATTTCGGAATTTGTCATGCTGCTCGGAGTCTAGCTTGTCTTCCTAGACCCCTTAAAACCCGAATCTGGCGGTCATCTGGTCGAACACCAATACTGGACTTATTCCAAAAAAAAACAATTCGCCAATTCTCTATATTCCAATTTTGGTGCTCCAAACAGTCTGTTAATTTTTTGCTCTCTGGTTAGCTCTGGAACTCTTGAGGGCTTTCTGCTGTATAAACCCCTTGAACGACGTCTTTGACATATCGTTTCGACTGATACACTGATGCCTGTTGCTTCCAGAAATTGCCTTTGAAGTATGAGGTGCGACGCACTGGGGTCTCTTCTTGCAATTTGGCACAAAAAGCGGTCTTGTTCTTCAGAACTGATCTTCCTACGACTTCTTCTAGGCCTAATTTGCAGAGATTGTAGCTCGGCCGTAGGTTTTTGAAATCACCCCCTGTGCTACCATCATTGTATTTTTGACGCTCTCTCTTCTCTTCTTCCCTTTTCTGTGGATCATTTTTCAGCCGTTGATATCCCAACCTTTCTGCATTTCGTTTTTGTTCAAGAATTTCTTCTCTCGTCTTACTTTTGGATCGCATTATCTACAAGAAACACCGTATTTTGAATTACAAAGACTGAAAAATGGTTGTTCACGGTCATCATCGGAAAGAAAACAGCCCCATGTAACATAGAACAGTCCCCTGTGGCAAAAAATTACAAAAGACTGTTCCCAGGGGACTGATTTTCCAACATAAAAAGTTCAATAGCACAAAATCATTCAAAATCTCATTAAATGTAATAAGTTGAAATGATCATTTCATCCCAGAATAATTCATGTACAAAACGAAAATCAACTTACCAGGGGACTGTCACAACAAGTGGTACGTGCACGTACACTCCAATATAGGCAGCTTGGACACTGAATAAAAAGGCGCCAACACAGGTAGTTTTGCATCCGAATAAACTTCCCACTCTTCGTGTTCCGTTTAACAATTTTAAACAAGCTCAGCGATTCATGGTATAATTTTTGCGCGATTTTTGAATCGGACAGGGGACTGTTCACATTCGTGAGATATTTTTTCAGTATTGAAAAATAATTGGAATGATGATTGTGCTTCACAAGCAACAAAAAAAGGCCATAAGAGCAATGGCTGGAGGAAATCTAAATGGCAAATGGTTTCTTAAATATGAAATATTAACAATTCCATCAATTTTTATACTTAACTGTCAATGCAACGTACATGAAAATCAGCGTCCACATTCTACTGTACATTCCTACCGAACACATAGTAAGGACCATCTAACCTTGCCTCTTCATCAGCTCAGCAGGACGCAGAATAATTGTCATTTTGTGGGTGTAAAGCTTTACAATGCTTTGCCAGCTGCGTTCAAGACACTCAGCCCTTCCATATTTAAGAGGAGAGTCAGATCCATACTGATTACTAATGTATGTTATAGTATCGAGGAGTTCATGGACTATTTTTTGTAATTGTTTTCTAGTGATTTCTGTGATATTTGTCTGGGAGCCATATAATAATAATAATAATAATAATTGATCACAAACAACACATCGACGTGTATATGGACACTTTGAAACAGAAACTCCAAGCAAAAGCAAAGAGGCTTTCAAGATACGTCAAGTGTACTGAAAGGAAACACCAAAACCAAAGGTTCCTCCAAAACGCTGCCAATTTTCATAAGGGAAATAACAAAACTGCGACCAACAATAACAGAGAAGTACCTGAAGCACAGTGCTTGACCGACTATTGGTCATCAATATGGTCGAACCCCAAAGAACATAATAGAGATGCGGAATGGATCACGAATGAAAAAGAACGCCTCGATATCAGACATATGGACTTCGATGGAAAAACGGAGGAAGAAATTACAACAGTAATTGGAGCGACCAACAATTGGAAGGCCACAGGTATAGATAATATCCACAACTACGGGTACAAGAAGTTTGATAAGCTCCATGGAGCCCTAGCGAAACAGCTCACGTATGTTCTTCAACATCCCAAGAAAACACCAACTTTCCTAACGTAAGGCTTAACATATATGCTACCTAAGAGCGATAGAACACAGGATCCGTCTCAATATAGGCCAATCACTTGCCTGCCAACACTCTACAAAATACTCACTTCATGCATATCCAATCGAATATACCAACACCTTGACGACAACAATATATTAGCAGAGGAGCAGAAAGGATGCAGAAAGAAACACCACGGGTGCAAGGAACAACTCATCATCGATTCTGTGATAATGAAACAGGCACACGTAGGGCATCGCAATGTTCATTCAGCTTTTCTCGATTATCTGAAAGCATTCGATAGTACCGCCCATTCTTGGCTTGTTGAAGTATTGCAGATATACAAAATTCACCCAGCCCTGGTAGAGTTCTTGAAGACAACAATGACACACTGGCGCACGTCTCTGCAGGTCAACATGAACAATAAATCAATTAAAACCGACGAGATACCCATACGTCGTGGAATTTTTCAAGGAGACTCTTTGAGTCCACTATGGTTCTGTTTGGCAATGAACCCATTGTCCTCAATGCTCAATAGAACTGGATACGGATTTAGGATAAAAGCAGAAAGGAATTATCATACAATCTCCCACCTGCTGTATATGGATGACATCAAATTATATGCTTCGAACAAGAAGCAATTGGATGATTTGCTGAGAACTGTCAGTGAGTTCTCGGCAGATGTTCATATGAAATTCGGGATTGAAAAATGTAAGACCCTGAACATTCAAAGAGGAAAGTCATAGATGGTGAAACACAACTTCCAAACGGTGACATTATACAGTGCATGAGAGATGGCGAAACATACAAATATCTGGGATACCAACAAGCCAGATTGTTAGACCAAAAACAATCAAAGGAGAAGATTCGTTCAGAATACAGTCAGCGTCTGAAGTCTGTGCTGAAATCGATGTTGAACTCAGGGAATCTAGTCAAGGCAATTAACACCTACGCCATTCCAGTGTTGCTTTACTCATTTGGAATAATCAGATGGACTAAGACGGAGCTAGATGATATTCAAAGGCAGACCCGAACGATGCTGACAAAGTACAACAATCATCATCCAAAATCGTCTGTGATACGAACAACTTTGAAGCGGAAAGAAGGAGGACGCGGATTAATAGATGTTGTCAATTTACACACCGAACAGATAAGAAATCTCAGAGAATTCTTCTCAGCAAAAGCTCTCACTTCTGACCTACATAGAGTGGTATCGTTGGCTGATAAGGGATATACACCTCTAAATCTTGCTACCAGAGATGACCTGCTGAATCTACCGTTCCTATCAGATACTGAAAAACAAGAGCAATGGTCAAGAAAAGAATTGCATGGACGACATCACCATGAGATTAATCAACCACACATCGACAAAGAAGCCTCCAACAAATGGTTGATGAAAGGAGAATTATTCGCGGAAACAGAGGGATTCCTTATGGCCATCCAAGACCAAGTGATCGCTACAAACAACTACAAAAAATTTATTATGAAGGACGGAAAATTACAAACAGATAGGTGCAGAAAATGCCATATAAGATCGGAGACGATACAGCATATTACGTCCGGATGCGAACAACTGGCCAATACAGACTATCTTCACAGGCATAATCAAGTGTGCAACATTATCCATCAGAAACTTGCACACAAGTACGGACTTCTGAATACATTCCAGCCATATTACAAGTATCAACCGGCGCCCGTATTGGAAAATGACTCTATCAGATTATACTACGATAGGCCTATTATCACTGACAGAATGGTGACGAATAATAGGCCGGACATAGTGGTGTATGATAAGAGAGCCAAGACAGCAATGCTGGTGGATGTCGCCATACCAAATAATAACAACGTGCTGAATAAGTTCCAGGAGAAAAGTCCAAATACACAGACCTTGCTATTGAGATCAAGCAGATGTGGCACCTCGACAAAATAGATATCGTTCCTGTCATCGTATCCTCGACTGGTTTAATACCCAAAACTTTGCATGATAGCCTTAAGGAATTAGAATTGCATAAGAATACCTATATAGAAATGCAAAAGCTGTAATTCTTAATACATGTAGGATAGTTAGGAAATTTATGTCAAGTATATTGTAATCGAGCCTATTCCCTTTGATTGCTAAATCTGGGAAAGGTAAATTATATCCAGCTACTAGCTGAGATAGTGCATAAGTCCACGATAATAAATAATAATAATATCCAATCGTATATTTAGCAAGATCGGAACTCAACAGAGCAATAACTGAATTCAGTGGTAGTAACCCAACTAAAAGACCTAAACTGCCCAAACTCAAGACGAACAAGAACACCAATATTATCCTAGCAAGCGTGAATTCAGTGTTTGAAGAATATACCGACCAGAACACCTTGGAGAAGATTCACACTTTGATTTACTGTGGAGCAGTAGCGGTTCTTCGACTTCACAAACAACAAATCTCCACAACTCTGATTCAAGCTGACCCAAAAAGTGTCCGAAAACCACCATGGCAAAAACGACTGGAGAGGGATATTGATAATATTAGAGCAGAAATCGGTCGCCTCACAGAATTCCTGAGAAACAGAAAACCCTCAAGGCGCTTGAAATCACATATACGCAAAATTTATAGGAAAATTGGTACGAACACAAAACACCTTGATCACAAACAACACATCGACGTGTATATGGACACTTTGAAACAGAAACTCCAAGCGAAAGCAAAGAGGCTTTAAAGATACGTCAAGTGTACTGAAAGGAAACACCAAAACCAAAGGTTCCTCCAAAACGCAGCCAATTTTCATAAGGGAAATAACAAAACTGCGACCAACAATAACAGAGAAGTACCTGACGCACAGTGCTTGACCGACTATTGGTCATCACTATGGTCGAACCCCAAAGAACACAATAGAGATGCGGAATGGATCACGAATGAAAAAGAACGCCTCGATATCAGACATATGGACTTCGAAGGAATAACGGAGGAAGAAATCACAACAGTAGTTCGAGCGACCAACAATTGGAAGGCCACAGGTATAGATAATATCCACAACTACTGGTACAAGAAGTTTGATAAGCTCCATGGAGCCCTAGCGAAACAGCTCACATATGTTCTTCAACATCCCAAGAAAACACCCACTTTCCTAACGCAAGGCTTAACATATATGCTACCTAAGAGCGATAGAACACAGGATCCGTCTCAATATAGGCCAATCACGTGCCTGCCAACACTCTACAAAATACTCACCTCATGCATATCCAATCGAATATACCAACACCTTGACGACAAAAATTTATTATGGAACATTACAAACAGATAGGTGCAGAAAATGCCATATAAGATCGGAGACTATACAGCATATTACGTCCGGATGTGAACAAATGGCCAATACAGACTATCTTCACAGGCATAATCAAGTGTGCAACATTATCCATCAGAAACTTGAACACAAGTACGGACTTCCGAATACATTCCAGCCATATTACAAGTATCAACCGGCGCCCGTATTGGAAAATGACTCTATCAGATTATACTACGATAGGCCTATTATCACTGACAGAATGGTGACGAATAATAGGCCGGACATAGTGGTGTATGATAAGAGAGCCAAAACAGCAATGCTGGTGGATGTCGCAATACCAAATAATAACAACGTGCTGAATAAGTTCCAGGAGAAAAAGTCCAAATACACAGACCTTGCTATTGAGATCAAGCAGATGTGGCACCTCGACAAAATAGATATTGTTCCTGTCATCGTATCCTCGACTGGTTTAATACCCAAAACTTTGCATGATAGGCTTAAGAAATTAGAATTGCATAAGAATACCTATATAGAAATGCAAAAAGCTGTAATTCTTAATACATGTAGGATAGTTAGGAAATTTATGTCAAGTATATTGTAATCGAGCCTATTCCCTTTGATTGCTAAATCTGGGAAAGGTAAATTATATCCAGCTACTAGCTGAGATAGTGCATAAGTCCACGATAATAAATAATAATAATAAATGCAGAAAGCTGCAATTCTTAATACATGTAGGATAGTTAGGAAATTCATGTCAAGTATATTGTAATCGAGCCTATTCCCTTTGATTTCTGAATCTGGGAAAGTTAAATTATATCCAGCTAACAGCTGAGATAGTGCATAAGTCCACGATAATGATAATAATAAGGTCGTTATTGAAATACCTACATAAACAAACGATAAAGGTATAAAATACAAAATTAATTTCAGGGCGGAGTTCAGTTTGGTGACAAGTCATCCTCTGTTCTTACACTCAAACCCTGATTACAAAAAACTAACTAAGCATCAATTATTGATATACAGTTCGAAAAACAACAAGGTTTGATATACTTTAGGTGAAACCTTCTAGAATAAAAGTAAAAAATAATAATGAAATTTAATTTTTTACTCCTGGTACAATAATTCATATTTTCGACTGAGTCGAAAATATGAATTATTATCATTCGAGTGATATCAAACCTATTGGACAAAACGAAACCTTGGCTCATCTCAACATGCACATTGTTCGTTGAAAAGCAACTTCCATACACACCTTTTGGAAGAAAAAATAGATGGATATTCGAATGAAAACTTGAAATTCATTGAAATATTTGTGAACTGTGTAAGTGAAGATCTTTCGAAAATAACCAGTTTCCGAGGAGGAGGAGAAATGAGTCCTTTGTTCCTAGTATTCAAGTTGTGAACGTCAGATCGAAATGTCATTTTTCTAAATAAATATGGGGGTTCTTCGTTGAAATTATTCTATGATATAATACCACTGTAGCCAACTTGAATCTATTCTCCATATTCTGCCATTTAGCATCCACTAGTTTGTGGCTTATTCTATCAAATTTCCTTATTCCATATATAAAACGTAAACATGAATTCTGAATTTTTTGTACTTTATACAAGGTAGCTTGATCTAAACATGCAGAACAAACCTGGGAACAATAAATAAATTTAGATAATACTAGCGCATTACACAGAACCAATTTCAACTGTTGAGGTAATGAACTTCTATGGGGGTAGAGTAGCCGAAGTCCATAGATTGATGGATGAATGCAATTTGTAATGTGAAGTCGAAACCTAAATGAGTTGACCATCACAAGACACTATAAATAGTGGGAATATTCCTTTGTATGTATGCAATTTATTTATACTGACGAACCATGTAATATATAGATGGTAAAAATAGAAAACAAACAAAAGAAACCCTGAAGTTTTAAGCTGTACTCATGGATCAACCTGTATACAAAACTTTAAAGTATTTATTCTGAGTGATAACAAGCAATTGGTGGATGTTAATGACTGTTGTATGCTGATTTACAAATTAACAAAACTGCATATTGGTACTAACGCAAATTACCTCGAAGAAAATGAAAATTTCACCACCAACATCACGAATCAATCAACCGATTTGCAATTAAAATGACCACTCCAGTAAAATTGCTGGGTTACATAATTTTCGATAAACACAATGTCGGAAATAGCAGCATGATGTTATCGAATATCGAATCGCTGATTATTTCAATCTACGAGCAGGTGGTGGTTTATTGCATCCGCGTAATTTTATTTAAATTCCGTAACAATTAAAATATCGTTGTTCGATTTATGATGAAGATAAAACTAATTTATATTACATCCTTTAGTTCGATTTAAAAATAGTTCAAGTCGATAATGAGTTCGTGTGACTCGTGCAAAGGACATACTGCACTGAGGCATTGGAAATTTCTTTTACAGATCCGTATTCGAGATCTTTCAGAGAATTAGTAGGAATGATCTCCGTATTAAATACGTAGGTTTACTGTTGACTGCTTCCATCCGACAACTGCGTCGTGTATTTGCGTTCCTAGTTGGGTTAGATTTCTGAAAACCTCGTCTTTCTTTGGAATTAGATTCTTTCCGGAACTAAGCCTTCCTATTCTTCAGAGCATTAACCATGGAAGTTATATAAAAATATCAGCAGCCTGCCGCCTTTGAGTGGGAGGCATCTCCGGGTGGTCGATCTCGTCGGATACTATTCAAGTGATGGAATAAAGTTTAACACAGTGCAAGTCACTTTGATTCTATGACCATTCATTCCGTGAATAATCCCCTCAACCATCGGCGACTATCGAAGACTGACAACTGAGAGAACACCGGAGTTCATTCATTTCCTTTGAAGACTTCGTTGAAACAACTCGAAATTAATTAGTTATAATAATTTGTGAATTGTTTAATTACCCTTTAAAATAAAAGGGAAAGTAATAATTCATTGTCATTCACTTCATTTCTTCATTTACTTTTAATATTGAGTAAACATTGAATCAATACCTAGATCCCTCGCACAACTAAGTAATTATTTTCAATTTCCATCTTTAAATTAATATTCTCAACATGTGAATAGATTTCTGAATATCCATCCTCGATTATCTTATATTATCTTTCGGTCACATTTACTTACATGGTTTCTACGTTCTTAATTCTTAATTTTCATATAAGAATATTTAACTGATTTGTTCATTTCCTTTCGGCATTACACAACATCGCTTTTTTAATATTTTTTCATTCCTTTCATATTCATCCCATATTTCTTCTGCTTATTAACTTCATTCATTACTTGCTTACCTATCTCCGGCCAAAAACAAGCTCCGGACAAAACAAGAGCCATATTTTTTTGGAGAGGACAAAATGCCTGCTGTATTTTTCTGGAAAGGACAAAACACCAGCCATATTTTTTTGGAGAGGGCAAATTCAACACTTCTTTTTTTGGGCAGGATAAAAGTACAGCTTCATTTTTGGATAAGACAAACTCAACAATTCTATTTTGGGCAGGAGAAAGGAGTTCAATCATTTTCTTGGATAGCCACCGGGCTTCTGACGTGCAAAACGATCGTCGGAACTGGGTATAGGGGCGAAATACTAATCGAACTATCTAGTAGCTGGTTTTCTTCGAAGTTTCCCTCAGGATAGCTGGCTCTCGTTGCGTACGAGTCTCATTCGGTTAAGCGAATGACTAGAGGCATTGGGGCCTAAACGACCTCAAACTATTCTCAAACTTTGAATGGGTGAGATCTCCGGCTTGTTTGAACATAAAGCCGTGAGACTACGGATCAGAGTGCCAAGTGGACCATATTTGGTAAGCAGAACTGGCGCTGTGGGATGAACCAACCACCGAAGCCCCAAAATCGACGATTATGGGATACCATGAAAGGCGTTGGTAACTTGAGATAGCAGGACGGTGGCCATGAAAGTAAGAATCCGACAAGGAGTGTGTAACTGCTCACCTGCCGAAGTTACTAGCCCTGATAATGAATGGCTATGTAGTTACCGAATTTTCGTAAATTTTTGATTAAACTGTAGTTTGTATATATATATATATATATATATATATATATATATATATATATATATATATATATATATATATATATATATATATATATATATATATATATATATATATATATATATATTCTTTTGAAAAAGAGAGGATTTACAAAAATTTGAATAATTGCATTTACAATGAATGCTTCTATCTATAATTTTGGTGTGTCAGAAAAAACACATGTGTGAGCTCAGAAAATGTAATTATCTTGTATATGATTCAATAGACGAGTGAAAAAACCTGAGGAAAAAACTCGTTTTCCTGTCGCTATTGCACTAGCAATAGCTTGTCTGTTTACGTTGTGTTAGTGTCGTGTGTACATAAAGTTCTGCTTAGCAGCTTCAATTCACATCTTGCACTCCATGATATCCAGACGAAGACAAGGGTGAAAGGAAGGGGGGTTGGGACAGGAATCTGAAACAATGGAAAAAGAAAACCACAGAAAAACATTTCAACAATCATACCTCTTATATGTCTGAGCAAATCTAAGAAGAAAGATTTTACATAGCAAGCAAGGCCATAAAAAGGACTAAGGAGATAATCAAAAAGTGCATAACCTGGGATATTTCCTCTTTCGCGGAGATGTTCTTCCGTCGTCTCTGGAAACATAATCACATCCTTGTTCTTGCTTGCCAATTTTGAAGTATAATCGCAAAAAACCCTTAAATATTCAAACTCAACAAAACAATTCCCTCTCTGTTTGATCGAGACAGCCCCGATGACCAGGTTCAGTCTTCCAAGTGATGCCGTTTATGATCTATAGGTGTTTTAGAATCATTATGGACCCAATAATTTGAGTTGACATTGCCCATATATTATTTCTTCGTGGATACTGTTTAATTTAAAGAAAAGTTTACGAACAAATTTTGACAGTCGTTCTAAAAATATGACAAATGTCAATGTTATTGAAGAAAATGCAGTGTGAACAGTTAATTACCAGTTGGCTCTAGAGTCGTTTTGGAACTATGTGAATGTGTATCTGATATGTCAGGTAATATTATGTTTTTGATTCTTACTTTACCTAATCTTTTAAAAACATTAAGAGAAATGGGTTTTAGGACAACAGGGACCATAACGGATAATCGCTTCAAAAAGTGCTCTTTATCATTAGTACCCCTAATGCAAAAAAAAGAACGTGGGTGTTTTCAAATACATTTACGACACAAAGATATATTGTTGCCTGTCGGATGAAAAAACAATAATATTGTGAAAATGGGAATTGATCTCGATTCGATTGAACCACTGGCAAAAGTAAAAAGATTGTTTTCAAGTAGACAGCAAAAGATTGATGTTCCACAGCCTCTTCTCTCATCCAAATGAAAAACTGTCATAGGGGTGTTAATAACTACAGAATATCTATTCGAGGAAGAATTGTGGTGGTCTCCTTTTACACGTATGGTCAACGTGGCTGCTGTCAATGATTGGAAAATTCACACAGTGGTTTGTGAAGATAAAATCAATCAGTTAACTCCTGCTCTAACCTAACCCGTCATTAGGTACGGAGTTTTCCTAAATTATACTCCATGAGTAGACATTTTAGTTATATTAGTACTAGGCGTTCGTTTTGCAGTAAAAAGTGGAAAACAATTACGTTGTGAAGATAGTCATTCAAGGCACGTTGGAGATCTGTCAAATTCAATGTCACTGTATGCTTATAATGAAACTGCTTTGAAATATATTATACGTCCTCTTAGCTAGATTTGTTTGGTTGAGCAATAAATTTTTTTATACAGGAATTTTTCGCTAAACCCCTGACTGTCCACTTATACCCGAATGAGTCCACAAATTTTCTGTAGGAATGACTTGAAAAACATTTTTTTATGTATATGTTTCAATTTTCATTCTTAGATATTGAAAATGTTTAAGAAATCATGATTCAATTAAAGAAAATTGGTAGGGTTAAATGGGTTAAGTGACCGTCCGGATCATGTAATTTAACACCTCTGGATTATTTTTCGTAATGTATGTTAAGTATAAAATACGAAGTTTTTGTTGGTCTTGACCATATAACAGTAATATAGTATAAATAAAAATGACAAGCATATAATACGGTGAGCATATTACTCGAGAATAGTTTCACCGATATAGCAATTATTTAGTCTTAAAATATTTGTAATAATCCAAGTGAAAGACATGAGAAAGTTAACCAAAAGTTTACAAATTGACGAAGAATTGAAAGTCTTTGTACCAGAAGATTTTGGTGTAAAATCGTGACAATAACTTGAGATTCAGTGATGAAAACGCTTAAAGCCTCATTAGGGATAATTATTCTGAGATAACACAAGTTACGATTCTAAAATAATTTATGTGGACGTATAAAATTCGTATTGCCAAGTCAGAGACAAAGAATGCAGTTTCAAGTTCGTTACGTGATTAAAAGAGTTATGGGAGAAGGAAAGAGGTTTTATTGCATAATTTTTTTTGAGAAATTCCATTCGAAACGAATTTGCCGTATGGGACAAATTCAAATGAGTGCCGCCAATGCAATCACCAATAAAATAAACCGGTGCATGTAATGAAAGTTTTGAGAATAAGTGATTCCAACACAACTTGTAAAATCAAAAAAGGCAATAGTACCGAAGGCAGAATTCGCAAGAATTGGTTGGTTGGTTTTCACAACTCGAACTATCAGAAAAATGTAATTTAATACAGATTGATTCGATAATAATAATAATAAAATGGCTATTTTGCACCCAAGACCACGCATACATAACACAACATAATAATGTTAACATTGGATGCAAAAGGAGTGGGTTCAGCTTATAGCTGCTCTTCCACTCAAACCGACAGACTATCATGTGAATGCATCCCTAATTGAAACTTTATGAGTTTTCTTTTGAAGTTATTTCTTGACAATGCTCCTCGATAAATTTTATAGTAACTATTCAATAAGAACACAGGCAAGTACGCAAAGGACTTCTCAAATTTCACAATTCTATGATAGGGTATTGTATACTAACTAGAGCCTCGAATGTTCACATTATGAGATTCATTTCTCCTCAACAGATAATTATGTAGGTGTAACGGTTGACTAGACGAACAAATATTATAGACAACACAAGCATACACACACTTCTTAACTCTGCATCGAAACTACTCACTAAAATTCTATCGCAAAAGATGTATGACAAAGTAGGTGGGTCTGAAGAACAACAGGGATTCCGACCAAATAGATCAACAACGGATGCAATTTTTATATTGCGGCAAGTGGTGGAGAAGTCCATAGAGTTTGACAAACCGATGTTTATATGTTTTATAGATTTGGAAAAGGCATTCGACAGAATTCGAATGAACGATGTGATCACTATCCTTAGAAATGAAAACTTAAGCAAAAAATACATAAACATAATCAAAGAACTAAATAACTCTAATAAGACGAAAGTAAAAACTACACAGGGACTTACAAGCGAGATCAAAATTAAAGCAGGCATTAGACCAGGTGACAGCCTCAGCCCATGTCTATTTAATTTAATCATGGATGAAATAATAGCAGGTGTTAACCAAATGAACCAAGGCTATAGGATGGGTAACAAAACTATGAGAATACTGTGCTACGCAGATGGTGCTTTACTAATAGCCGAGAATGAGGACGAACTACAACGCCTACTACAAAAGTTCAAAGTAACAGCAGAAAAATATAACATGGTAATATCAACATAGAAAACCCAATCGATGGTAATAGCGAAAGATCCAATTAGATGCAAACTAGTAGTGAACGACCATATAATAGAGCAAGTTTCACACTTTAAATACCTAGGAGTAGAAGTATCGAGCGATATGCAACTATTACAAGAAGCAAAACAGCAGGCAATGAAAGCATCGAGAATATCTGGCTTCCTGAGAGATGTAATCTGGCGGAATAAGTAAATAAGCACAGAAAGCAAAGTCCGAATCTATAAAACCTGTGTGAGACCCGTGATGACATATGCGGTTGAAACAAGAGCTGAGACAACAAAAACAAAACAACTAATGAGGACAACAGAGATGAGAACACTAAGAGCTATAAGAGGTATTACACGCAGAGATAGAATAAGGAATGAGGATACGCTAAGGGAGCTAGGTGTCCAGGATGTGGTGAGGTGGACAAGAGCACGTCGACGCCTATGGAGAGATCACGTAGACAGAATGGGCCCCGAACGTATGGCGGAGTGGGCAAAAACACAAAAACATAACACTAGAAGACCCATAGGAAGGCCGAAAAAGCGATGGCATGAGTGCTGGAGCTCCGGTTCGCAGCAGGGGCTGTAACAGAAAAACAGGACATCGTCCTATTTGAAGAAGAAGAAGAAGAAGACAAGCATATAGGTAAAAGGTCCTCATACTTCAAAGTATTCTGTGAAATGAAGTAAGGTGTCACATGGAGTGACGGTTGATAGAAAATGAGCATCGAAGACCAGAGTTCTGCAACTTTTTAATGAAACCTAGAATATACTTAGCGGCAAACAAGAAATACATTGAGCTGCAATAACTAAAAGGGCTAAGAATGATACTATTAGACAGTTGCCACTGTACGCCGCTATTCAAATATATTTTGAAGCCATATCATCATCATCAGCATCAATTGCCATATCTCGCACTTGCTCATTCCCGATACATATTGCCACCGACTTTGCTGGATTCAACAACAGACCATTTTTGAGAGATCTTCACTAATTCTTGCAATTCCGTGATTGATACCCATTGGGGCAAAGACTTATACAGTTGTGCATCAACCGCATATAGATGAACCGAACAATGGCGAACGGATGAAAACGCAAAAGCAGGTCAATTTTTGTTTCAAGGGGGATATCTTTTGGGGTACAAAACTTGCCTGAAATATCAACCCCCTAAGCGGGGGTTGCAATCCTTGAACATTTTGAATAGGGAAGATGGGTCAAGTGATGACTCAAAAGAAAGGTGGTATTTTTGTCTACATCGCTTCGAACTAATTTCCATTTTTAATTGAAAACTGTAAAAGATACAGAGTGAGCTACTGAAAAATCTGAAAAATAGGGGAGGCTATCTATCGCTCTGAGATATTCAAGTATTAGTGCAAAAAAAAATGGAATAGTTGAATTTGAGATGTGAATGGTGATTCGGAAGATGACAGCCTTTGATCTGGAATGAATCTGTTCCATTTTTTTTTGCAGTAATGCTCGAATAGCTCAGGGCGATAGATAGTCTCCTCTATTTTTCAGTAGCTCACTCTGTATCTTCTACAGTTTTCAATCAAAAATGAAAATTCGTTTGCGGGAATGCAGACAAAGATAATACCTTTCTTTCGAGGTATCACTCGACCCATCTCCCCACTTCCAAATTTTCAAGGGTGGTCGCCCCTGCTCTAGGAGTTGAAATTCGAGATGAGGATGGTACTTGATGATGACTGCCATTGATCAGCATTGGTCTGTTCCATTTTACTTCAGTGAAACTTGAATAGTCTCAGGGGAATAGTCTTCCCTATCTTTCAGTTCTCACCCTGTATCTTTTACAGTTTTCAATCAAAAATGGAAATTCGTTGAAAGCGATGTAGACAAAAATACCACCTTTATTCTGAGTCATCACTCGACCTATCTTCCCTATTCAAAATCTTCAAGGATTGCATGCAACCCCCGCTTAGGTAGTTGATATTTCAGACAAGTATTGTACCCCAAAAGATGTCCCCTTTGAAACGAAAATTGACTTGTTTTATGTTTTGATCAGAAATGAATATCTTGGTACATATAGCCTCTGTTTAGTTTTCGTTGAAGCACCCTGTATATATATATATATATATATATATATATATATATATATATATATATATATATATATATATTTGATTGGAATTAATTCAAAGCTTATCGAAACCAATTACGAAATCTAATGAGAATTTATTTCAAAAGAATTTTCATACCGAAAAATTCAATCAGGCGCAAATAGCACTACTCAAATGTGGTCAGTCGTAAAGGAATTGTGTTCGGGGTCGTTCAAAAAAAAAATTGAGAAATACGGTATGGATGACGGTGAGATTCATGGTGCTGGGGAGATAGCTCGCGTTTTTTATCAATATTTTGATCGATTTTGACAAGTATCGGGGAAGAGTTGATTGCAAAAATTAAAAAGAAAAAAAGAACCATTTAAGTAAGCAACAATCTTAACACTCAACTGTCTTTAATACCAACAAATACAGAAGTGGTAAAAAATATTATCAAAAACTTAAAAGAAAAAAAAATTTGTGGAATTGACGGATTATCTGCAGAGGTGTTCAAGGCGGGTGCTGATTTTTTAGTGTCTCCAATAGAGTATATAGTAAACACAATTATGAGAAATGGGGTGTTCCCTGACGTCCTGAAGACTATGGTTGTTGTTCCTCTACATAAGGGACGTAGTAGGAAATGTGCGAATTATAGGCCCAATTTTTTGCTTCCTGTCCTATCTTAAATTATAGAAAAAATTTTGAAAAGCCGATCAACCACATATATGACACAAAACAGTATTCTTTCTAGATTTCAGTTTGGTTTTAGGGAGAACATGTCCACGCAGGATGTCATTGCTGCACTGACTGAGAAAATTTATAAAGCTTTTGGTACTGGAGAGGTAGCCTTATGTATCCTGGTTGATTTGGCAAAGGCGTTCGACACAGTTGAGCATGGCATTCTGATGGATTTGTTAAGGGAGTTGGGTATTGGTGAGATCGGAGTGGGATTGATACGGAGTTATCTGTCAAATCGAAAACAATCAGTAAAAATTGAGAATAGATTAAGTGATGAACTGCCGTTAAAATGTGGAGTACCACAGGGAACCGTTCTAGGGCCAATATTGTTTTGTTTGTATTTAAATGGTCTTTTTTCCTTGAGTACCAGGGGTAGGCTCATCGGGTTTGCTGATGATACGGCCTTTGTTTATTCGGGAAGGAGCTGGACGGAAATGGATGGATGAGCATTTGCTCATTGTTAACTTCGAGAAAACAAAATATATTCCCTTCTCAGTTGACAAGAGATCGCTCTCTGTGGAAATGCCTCTGAGAATACGAGAAGATGGTTCCATCTATGGAATACCTAGTACTCATGAATGTAAGTATCTTGGCATAGTGTTAGATTCGCACTTGAAGTGGGAAAGCCACAAAAACGTATTGATTTTGAAACTGCAAGGACTGGTGTCTAGGTTCAAGCACTTATCAAATATACTGGAAATAGATCATTTAAGATCGTGTATCATGCACTTGTTGAGTCGCAACTGCTTTACGGGTTGATAGCCTGGGGAGGTGCATATAGTAACGTTCTGAACAAAACCGTTATACAACAGAAATGGTTACTGAAATTTTGTTCAAGAAAGATATTCAATTACCTACTCTGCTCCTTTATAGTCTGGCTAATGTATGGGATATATATATCAATTATACTGCTTCTCCATCTTAATGCATTTGAGGAAAAATACACCATGCCAATCTCTTATAGATCATGGTGCGAATACAAGGTATTATCAGTTGTCTTTTCGGTTTCCAAAAGTTCAAACAACAGTTGCTCAAAAAAATTTTTATTATCTTACTTCCAGAATTTTCAACACTCTTTCTTTGGATTTGAAAAGTACACAGAATTTGAAAATGTTTAAAAGAAAACTCAGGAGATGGCTCATGAGTTTAGACAAAGATAGTGTAAGGAAGCTGGTAAATTCTTAGTATTCATGTTGGATTTGTTTCACAGAATTATTGAGTTGAAACCCTTTAAATTTTAAAAATTCAAAAAGAAAAGAACCCATACATCAAAATTGAAATATTTTCATTCTCAACTCAAACTCATAAATCTATATTTCAGAAGAAACAAAAATGGATATTATCTACTACTCGTTGTCGTTCTGTGCTAGTTACTGCGAACAATAGTTTTTGAAGAAATTATCTTCAATTCAAATTAACTGGTTGATTAAGTTCTTAGGAACGATCTGGAAGCTCGATGGATCTGATATCACTCATTCTAGGTTTGAAATAATATGTAATGATAGATTAGATAGTTTAGTCACCACAGGTATCAGCTTTTCAGCTTTGTCAATTGTGATATATATATATATATATATATATATATATATATATATATATATATATATATATATATAGGGGTTTTACCCCGACGAGTTGCCCATATATCTCTTCATGCAATCAAACTGATTTCATGAAAAATATAAATCCACCACCCGGTAATTAATACCATTGCCAGGCAATGATTATAATCAAAACATATCCTGGATTAATTATATATTAGGATAACGTTAAATGTTATGAGAATATATCAATCTACCAGAATATATACATTTTATAGCATCATCAGACAATGATATCAATGTACCAACGAGTAGTGTCAGAGGCTTTCTCCCGGAAAAATCCAGTGTACGGACCTTAGTCGAGTAACACTGAATGTTACTCATTAATAGTTTCCTTTGTGTGAAGTGGTGAACGATCGAATAGAATACTGCTCTGAATATAAGTATGACAAAATTGTCAGTTAATTATATTACATTTATATAAACAAATAAATAAAATATGAAATGAGATTCTGAGCAGTATAAACTAAGAGAAAACCTATGACTCTACCTCATTATTATTTTCGGAAAGAAACCTACGAAGAATATTACAAGATTTGATGACTGTTATCTTTTGTAACTGTTCAAACAAATTTTCTTCAGACCAAAAATCTCAATACTTTTGTGAAGATTTCTAGGAATAACGCCTGTTGTAGAAATAATAATCGGTAGAATAAATATTTTCTTCATTTTCCACATTTTTTAATCTCGTCGCCAAGCATCATATATTTAGAAATTTTTCATTGTATTTATTTTGTATATTATGTGTGTCGGGTATAGCAATATCAATTATATATGTTATTTGATTCTTTTTATCATTAAGAACGATATCTGGTCTATTGTGTTTTACAGCTCTGTTGCAAAGAATTGTTTTATCAAAATAAAGTTTATATTTGTCATTTTCACAAATAATCTCAGGTTCATATTTGTGAAATTTTTTTCTTTGGGAATTAGGTCATGTTTAATTCCTAGATTAAAGTGAATAATATTAGCGACGGCATTATGTCTTTCTAAATAATCTGTTGAAGCAAGGACTGAGCAAGATGATAATATATGAAAAACTGTTTCTGAAGAACAGAAACATCTACGACAAGAATCATCTATATGTTGTTTGATGATGTGTTTTCTATAATTCCTCGTGAAAACAACCTGATCCTGGATCGAAATTGCCAAGCCTTCTGTTTCAGCAAACAATTCTCCAGATACTAACCATTTATTTGATGCAATTTCATCAATATAATCATTTTTCAATTCTTTTGGGTGCTTTCCGTGTAATTCCTTCTGCATCCAACTTTCTCTTTTAGAATTATCATCAAATATATCAAAATCTACCTTTTGCATTGTCAAGTTCAGAGGTGTAAGATTATAATCTGAAGCAACAACAATATCATGTAATTTAGACGTTCTCTGTTTATCATGAAAATGGGAACGTAGATGAATAATCTGTTTACTATGAAGATTATTCAAATCAATTAATCCACGACCTCCAAGATGTCTAGGTAGTGTAACTCTCTGAACAGCTGACTTTGGGTGGTGCTTATGATATTTACAGAGCATTTTCCTCGTTTGACATTGTAATTCATTTAGATCAGTTTTAGACCATTCAATAATTCCAAAAGAAGATGTAAGAATAGGAACAGCATAGGAGTTGATAGCTATATATATATATATATATATATATATATATATATATATATATATATATATATATATATATATTATTCTTTCCGAATAGAGGTTGAAAAGTGCGGGCAAAAGTACGCATCCTGCCTTACTCCTCTAACGATTGGTATGTCTCTTGTCTCATCAGATTCCACGAGAACTGACGCCACTTTATGCCAGCATAAAACCTGTAACGTTGGGGGTGTAAGTGAAGGTGTGGTGCCCTACATGTGGTTATTTCTCTCGATAAGCTATCTTTATCAAAACGCTGATGCCAAACCGCTAGGTAAGATGTTACTAGCTTCAAAATGGACCATGTTGTTCCTCCATTTTTGTATCTTAAGTTATCAACTCAATTAAGCACTTCCTTAAGGTGACAAGGAACAGTATTACTTCCTTTATCCGTAATATAATCTCCACAATCACGATCAGTATAGTGGCTAACCTCCTGAGGAAATTTGTTTCATTTGATCTTATATTTTTCTATAGACATTCATCTAATTATCCTAAGACAACTCTGGACTATAGTTTATTGTTATTCAAGGTGAATGTCGATAAGTAAGTTATTTACTTTTACGGATCTAATCGGCTACGTGATTGATGTAGAATTCGATCAATATATCTGTTTAAGTTATTAGCATGGGAGGGTTTTCGTTCCTACATCCACTGTTTGTTCAAATGAAGTTATATGTTCGACCATATCGAAGTTGACAGCTGACATTAAGGTGAACAAGTTCAAAATAATGGATATCGTCAGAGTTGATTGGATTTTCCCACCAAGTCATTTTTTATAGTTGATTTTAATTTTCTTTACAGCGATTTCCAGCAGAAGGTGTATTTCTCATATTTAGATATATTACTATTTTGTGTAGATTTAAAAGTATTTTAATTATTGAGGATTTATGAGACATCGTTGAAGGAAAACAATACTGACTCGTGTGGACATAAAATGAAAGATTTTAGTACGCAAAATATATTTCCAATGACAGGGATTTAAAAAAGATGTAGTAGCCGAAATGGCTCAATTCACATACACTAGCTATAAAAATATCAGTTGTGTATTTTATCATGACGCTAATGCTAATAACCACCATATAATTTTCATCACTGAATATTAGTTGAATAGTAATGTGTTTGACACTGAACTCTTAAATTTAGCCAAATAGTTCATTACTTGTTGTTATCCACCTGCTTCTGTAAGTTCGAAGCTAGATGGGGGTGGTGTCCTGATCAGTGTTTGTAACGTTCACAATCCAATGGATGTTTGTGATGATGCAAAAGATGTGTGGTTTCAACTCTCAGTTGAGAATACAAAAACTTATTTGTGTTGTGTTTAACCAACGGTGGTATGTCCTCCTTTACTAGTTTGCATCGTATTAGGAACTGGCTTGAAAATCATTTTATTTTTTCTGAGAGATTTCAACTGTGCTACTGTGTCTTGGGCCTTGGATGATGTTCTCTGCTTTTCATATCCTACCAATGTAGATAATAAGTATGAATATTTAATCGATTGATTTTCCTTCTTCGTATTGTTACAATTTAATAATAAAACAATATAATATCAGACTTAATTCTATTTAATTTTCATAGAGTGAATAGTGTGATTCTAACTTGTAATATTGATGCTTCACTTATGGAAATTCATTTTCAACGAAGTTGAAGCAGAATATATTTTATACTTTCCACAATTTTATTTTCACAAACACGACGGGCTTCGATGTAAGCTGTAAGCTGTAAGCTTAATGTTGATAGGAGCTTCATTCAGAGCTACCAAACTATCACCTATGTACTGGTACCAGAACACTATATGTGTTTTAGCTAAGTGGTTATTTATATTACTGTTCTTTCTATGTGATCGGCTAGAAGGGGGCTCAGAGCAGTTCCTGTGGGAAGTCCTGATGTATTCATCTGTTGGAATGTTTGGATACATGTTCTTTATGTCGAATTAAACTAATTTAATATTTTACGCGTTTTCAAGCCTAGAAAGTTTTTGCACAAGAACAATAGATTTCAAAATGGTGTGATTAGAAAGGAATTTTGTTAGTTCAATGAATTTGCGATTTAACAACTTCGCTAATCTACCTGAAGGTATATTTATATATAATACTACTGATCTAGCGGATATTTCTTCTTTGGGGAGTCCGCACAACTTTGGATATTTAGCGTTCATTGGAATTAATTTTCTTTAATCCCATTCTATATGTGCTAGGTAATCACACTTTGCTTATTTTCATTGAATTTTCCTACCTTTTTACTGTGAATTCATTTTACACTTGATTGGATTGTCACCTAAAATGAATATTTCCGAAATAGAAACTACTTAATAATATGTATAGAAAGTAAAACTCACATTCAAAGAATCACTCTCCTCAATTTCTTCCAAACTATTCAAATAGATCTATCGTTTTGGATAATTGTAGATCTCAAACATACTTCCTCTTATTTAAACTGAAACAAAATTTGAATAAAATTATCCCAGTCTTGCAGACATTCAGTTTAGAATGTTTTATATATAATTGTACTTTCATTCCTTGTTTTATAGGTTTGACATCTAACCACAAAATATTAAATATATAAAGTGTAAGAGTGAGTTCTTGGCTTAAACAATATAATATATATATATATATATATATATATATATATATATATATATATATATATATCTTTTTGACAAATCGAATGTTCGACCACCAAGCTTGCATAGCGATCGTAGAGGCGCGGTAGAGGTGACGGGCTCGCCCCCATGTTTTCGGTCTTTATCTCGAAAATCTAGGTCTCATAATTCGTCCCAAATTCGAAAATTAAGTCGTGAAGTAATGATTTCTCTTCGCGGACCCGATATCGAGATATGTAGGAATCGTTCGACACCCGAATCTTTTCTCCCGGTAACCCCTTTAAAGTAGAACGGATGAAAGAAATACCCTCATTCTACCAGCTCGACGTTCGTTGAATTATTTTAATAAAATATATAGCGAAATTTCCGAAAATACCGCTGGTAGCCCATCATTGAATCGAAAATTTTCCAGTTTCCCCGTCGTTTAACGGGAATGAAACTATTGCGGCGCAACATGCGAAACTCGAGGCTTGCTCTTTGTCCAGAACTTAAAACGATCGAACGTGAGGGAAAAATTTGTATAGACATAAAAGCCCAACGAAATTATCTCCTCCAATTGCGGAAAATTGGAGACATTTATCATTTTCGTTTCTTCGGGGCTTTTACTAGAATTTTGATCGATCGATCGTTCCGATGCCTTCCGAATGACCAGAGTTACCGATTCCGAAGCAATCTTGCCGTTTCGACTTTTCGTTCGCTCTCGTCGACGTTTCGACGAAATTTTTCAAAAGATCTTCAGGGCTCCGTCGTCCGAGCTTGGGGCTCCAAATTTGGCACGCGAGTGATTTGGGCCCCCACTTTCTCGCTGCGTCCCTTCTCCGCTCGGTTAAAACTACCGTCATCCACTCGGATCATTCCCGAAAAAAGCTTTAAAAATATATATTAAGAACGACGTTGTTTGACAATTGACAGTAATTTGACAAACTGATGAGTCTATAAAAAGGACGAAATTGAAGTCCTCAAAAGTCTTTGAAATAACCTTCAATTGCTGGGGAAATTATCAAATTACTGGATATCTTTCCTTGGTTAAAGTCTGCAAATTTTCGTCATTATAAAAATGTCATCATCTTCATTCACATATCAACTTAGGCGGGCCAGAATATGCGTTGAATTCCCCACAAATGCAACCAGATTCCTACCCATTTTAAACTGAAAGAAGAGGCGTGTAGGTATCCGCAGCCAAAGTTTAATCAGATTACGAATAAATCCTCTGGAAATATTTTAATGATATCATTAAGAAATTATAATGTAACTCGTTCGCTTTCGTTCCCACCTGCCACTTGTATAAATTTGAATAATAAACGCCCTGGTGGGTGGACCTGATTTCTTCGGTGAATCGAGAACTCTACCGTATGTTATACAACTAATTTGCAATGATTACATCGGATTTATATATTCTTTATCCACTTAACCCTTAATCCAATTAATCCAGATATATATTTTTTTACATTCATTAATTAAATGCATTTCACGGTATATTGTTAACTTCCTGTCGATTTAAATCGAAGAACGGAGTGAGTTTCAAATGTTTATGAGACAGTGGAATGAGATTGATTCGTAGTTTTAAGGACTGGAGCAAAAACTGAATTTTTTGCTGGCTATTAATTTTTTTTATTGAGCTGACCCAATTTTTCGAGAAGAACTGGTGATACATTAGTTGAGATCGATAAATACTGGTAATAGAGGTTAGTCCTGGATTGTCGAAAGTATACTTTTTTTTGACTTATACGATCTTCTTCCAGATATACAGGCTGCTTTGTGATTAAAAAAAGGAAAGTTATATGCACATTTGAAAAGAAGGAAGATTGTTGCTCCAGACCGTATACAAAGAAGACCTGTTAAAACAGGACAACCATCACAGTACAATTTATATACACTCCTTTCTTCACCTGAATCGAATCAAATCTTTGTTACTGATTTTAATATATATATATATATATTATATTACATGATAGATATTGTTATTGCTTCAGATTATTTTATTTATTGGATTCTAACCTCTGAAAAAAAGGAAAAGTTGGATGCAGAAGCAATTACACAGAAAGCACCTAAAGAATTGAAGAATGATTATATTGATGAAATCGCATCAAATAGATGGTAAGTATCTGGAGAATTGTTCGCTGAAACAGAAGGCTTGGCAATCCATCCATGATCAGACAAATATGAACCTAAGGTTATTTGTGAAACGAGAAATATAAATTAGTTTTTTGATAAAACAATTGTACGCAATCCATATATATATATATATATATATATATATATATATATATATATATATATATATATATATATATATATATATATATATATATATATAATTGCTATTGCTATACCCGACACACACAAAATACAAAATAAATACAATGAAAAAATTTCTAAATATATGTTGCTTGCCGACGAGATGAGAAAATGTTACAAATATGAACCTGAGGTTATTTGTGAAAACGAGAAATATAAATTAGTTTTTGATAAAACAATTCTACGCATATATATTATATATATATATATATATATATATATATATATATATATATATATATATATATATATATATATATATATATATATATATAAATACAATGAAAAAATTTCTAAATATATGTTGCTTGCCGACGAGATGAGAAAATGGGGAAAATAAAAAATATTTATTCTACCGATTATTATTTCTACAACAGGTGTTATTCCTAGGAATCTTCAAAAAGTATTGACATTTTAGGTCTAACGAAAAATTTATTTGAACAGATACAGAAGATAACAGTCATCAGATCTTGATAATTCTTCGAAGGTTCCTTTCCGTAAAAATAATGAGGTAGAGTCATAGGTTTCTCTTTAAATCATACTGCTCAGAATCTCATTTCATATTTTATTTCTTTGTATATATAAATGTGATTTAATTAGCTGACAATTTCATCATATTTATATTCAAATCAGTATTCTATTCGATCGTTCATCACTAAGAATGAATAACATTCAGTGTTCCTAGACTAAGGTCCGTACACTGGTTTTTTTCGGGGAGAAAACCTCTGACACTACTCGTTGGTACATTGATGTCATTGTCTGATGATGCTATAGTTTGTATATATTCAGGAAAATTGATATATTTTCATAACATTCAACGTTATCCTAATAAATAATGATTCCGGTCTTAATTTATCAGTAAAAGAACTGATAGTTGCAGGAATTTGTTTAAAGAAGAAGGCATACTTACCCTACCACCACTATTCTTACAGTCATGCATATTTTTCGTTCTCGATCACGGATTAGTATAAATCAAACAGCAATGAAATTGTACAATAAGCTTCCCTACGAATTAAAATCAATGAGTAGAGCGAACCTTCAAAAACATCTAAAGCAGAAGCTGGTTTCAAAATCCTAGTACTGTATGCACGAATATTTGAACGACCAAAATTTCTGAGCTATAAATATCTCAGTCATCTTTGTGTGTGTGATTCACCATAAATATGTTTGTCGAAATGTAAGGATGTGTATTGTACTATATATACACACGGAGGCAAAATCAGCGGAACACTCGAAAATTTAACCAAATTCCAAGTTCGATATTTTTCCTAATTCTCAACCGATCTAGATGATTTGTTCGGCAAGTTATAGAACAACTCTTCTGCTTTGTAGAAATTATAAGAGAAAACAAAAAAAATTTGAAAAAAATTTTATACGGGGGCAAAACTAAAAGTGTTTTTTTTTTGTCAAAAATTCGTAACACCCTGTGGAATTTCGTGGTCCAAGTAAAAACATACAATATCATGTTCTGTCAAGACACATCTTTCTACAATAACACCCTTCTTGTTTCATGCGTTTATCTCTATTTTTGCAAAATATATTTAATTTCAAGTGGAAAATCACCATTTTGGAGAAATTCCATTGAACCAAGAAATTGTCATTAAAATTCGTCTATCAATTTGGAATTTTCTTATTATCACTCAGGCGTGTCGAAATTGTCGTTTGCGATTTTTATGTTCGAATTGCATTAGTTATTGATGACAATTTGGTTAATTTGGTGAAAATTAGGAATTCATAGGAGATAACAGTCGGTAGGTATTAAAATACACAACCGAATTCTGGGACCATTGATAAAACTTTTCATTTACACATGTGCACACCTTTTTTTATCAAATATGAAAATCAACACACGTTTTTTTGTATATGACCACATTTGCACTTGTTTAAAGAATGAGAGTTTTCCATTCTTTGATTTGATACAAATTCGATCGGTTGCGGTGTTTTGTGATTCTTTTACTGTTTACGATTCGAAACGGTATTTTTCATTCAGAATGAGAGATTAACCACCAACCTCAGTAGCAAGGGCAGTTACATTGATCGAGGAAGGGCGCACCTACCGCTCAGTCGGTACCATGTTGGGAGTCTCGACGTCGGTTATCCATCGAATCTACCGACGTTACAGGGAAACTGGATTGTACGTGAGGAGGCGAGGACAAAGAAGAAATCGGGCAACCCGCGCTATACATGACCGTTTCATCGTCAATCAAACCATAAGAAATCCTCGTCTTACTGCTGTTCAGGCACGTAACCTTTTACAAGCAGTGGACAACATTAACGTCAGTGTGAGGACAGTTAGAAGACGATTGAATGAAGTTGGTCTGAGATCATACGCGCAAGCAAGAGCACCAAGACTCGCTACCCATCGGGTAGCAAGATTGGCGTTTGCTAGGGAGCATGAAGCATGGACAATCAATCAGTGGAGACGAGTTTTATTTAGTGATGAGAGCCGATATTGTGTGAATTTCGTGGATGGTAGAGATAGAATATGAAGGCATCGAGGGGAACGGTACAATCAAGCGAACTTCGCAGGAACTGAGCAATACGGTGGGGGGTCAGTTATGATATGGGGTGGCATATACTTGAGGGTACGAACTAGAACTGGAGATTATTGGCAATGGATCAATTAATACCCATTGGTATATAACATAAATCTTGGAGCCCCATGTTGTGCCTTTTGCTCCTTACATAGGGGAAAATTTTCTTTTTATGCACGATAACGCGCGCCCTCATACCGCGCGCATAGTGATAGAATATCTCAATGAAGTTGGGATCACACGGACGGACTGGCCGTCGCGGTCATCGGATTTAAACCTGATCGAACACGTTTGGGATATTCTTGGAAGAAGGGTTCGACAACGGAATCCAGGCAACGTTGAAGAGCTGACATTGGCTTTGGTGGAAGAGTGGGACAACATACCTCAACAGATGATAGACAGCATCATTGGGAGTATGCGAATTCGTATGCGCGCTGTAATAAGAGCTCGGGGGGGTCATACTCGCTACTAAAATCAAATGTTTTTTTTTTGTGGGTCATCATGAACATTTTTCTCATTATGTTCATTTCATTTCACGAGTGTATCGCCAGGATACACGCCTGCTCTCAAGTTTGGACAGGAATGATAATAACTATGAGTGTCACACAAAAAAATTCAAAAATAAATGTGCAATCAAAGATTTTTCCAGTGCACTTCGAGTTCTCCCGGAGCGTGAAATTGGCCAGTGAATTTCAAAAATCTTCATTTCGTTAGATTTCCGTTTCTCTAATTTTGATTTTATTTTTTGGTTAACCTCCGATGTTATGCACCTAAGCAAGATTAAAAATAAATTCTTGAAATTTGTGACTTTTCGCTTCAAATTGGATATCTCTTGTAAAAATTGAGATAAATGCATAAAACAAGAAGGGCGTTACTGTAGGAAGATGTGTCTTGACAGACCATGATATTGTACGTTTCAATTCGGACCACGAAATTCCACAGGGTGTTACGAATTTTTGACGAAAAAAACACTTTTAGTTTTGCCCCCGTATAAAATTTTTTTCAGATTTTTTTTGTTTTCTCTTATGATTTCTACAAAGCAAAAGAGTTGATCTATAACTTGCTGAAAATATCATCTAAATCGGTTGAGAATTAGGAAAAATATCGGACTTCGAATTTGGTTAAATTTTCGAGTGTTCCGCTAATTTTGCCTCCGAGTGTATTATAATAATATTATCATGACTACCCCATGAACTTTTGATGGGTTGTATTGCTCAATTAATCCTGATTCGTTTCTTTCTGCTAAATGAACAATAAATGTATAAATAAATAAGTAATAATAACCGTCTTGAACTGGGAAACAAGTATTTTTGAAACTAATAACGCAGCGAATTATTGATCGTTGAAGGTGCCAAATTTCAAGCAAAGTTCATCTGATATAAAACAGTCCGGAAATATTTCGAATAACAATAAATGAACATGAAGAATTTTAATCTCTATCAAAAAGTTTCACAGCATAGATTTAGAATTCGTGTTTCAACACACCCAGAGAAAAGTGCTGAGCAACACTCAGGTAGTTGTACAACAAAATCAAAGATCTTACGGTCTGTCGGTATGAATACAGGTAACTGTTCCGGGTATATCATTCAATTTCTCTAATCGGCGTATCTCTTTGAATACTTTGACGCTACGAATTCAAAATCAGATAACGTGTCACGGCACCAATAAATCTTCATGGTCCAGTTGAAGAGTCTCTGTCAATTCATTGAAATGGCGGCCATATCTTTATCTCATTTTCTCGGCCAATGTTACCTCGATTTGCAGTTTTGTAATTGGTATAATAAAGTTTTATGTTACAATTTACGATCAGATTTTTCTCAAATCAGATATAAGGTTTCTAATTCTAATCGAATTAACGCAATTTGTGCGGTAGGTACAAATTATATGGTCTAGGTTTACAATACACCTATATTGTATTTCGAATGCTTTCTTCATTTCGTTCGTCATTTCCTGCAATTTACATGCCTTCTGGTACATAATAATCAAGAATCTTTCAGAAGATAACGTTTCTCGATGTCCATTCTAACGGTTCTGATACATAGTCCAAAGAAATGTAGCGAAACAAGAGGGTCATCAGATAAAAAAATTGGGGGATAAAATTTCATGAGACACTTCTCTATGAATATATTTATTTATTCATTTTTATATCTACGGAATATAAACCAACAAATCAACATCCAATATCAGTATTCACTGATTGACAATTATAAAATTGAAAATCACAAAAACATTACAAATCTAAAAGAAACCATATAAATTAAATAATAATATCAAAATTGAAATAAAAAGTTATATCAGTTCCCACAACGAAAAAGAAACTAAAAATCAAAGTTTGAGTAAATGATCAATTGAAACACTTGACAAAGGTTTTATAAACATATATTATAATACTCGACAAATGTTTCGACTCATCAGTCCATCATCAAGAGTAATGCAATACTGAAAAGCAAAATCAGTGGGTCCAATAGTTTCATTTTCTCTATTACTCACTAACAATGAAAACGAATTCTTTTCAATAAAACTGATGGTGTTAATATTATCTTCGTGCAATCTATTACATATCTTATTGCTTATACAGTATAAGCTCTCTATTCGAGAGGTATATGTTCTGTAAATATGTAACTTATACAGAAACAGTCAACAGAGGTATAAAAAATTTTTAATTTTTTCTTGCTTAGCAGTTTTTAAATACTCCTTCAATTGGAAATAATATTAAGCAGTGGCACTAGAAACTCGCCTCCTAAAAATAAGACGTCGTCCTAGAAAATCAAGGCATAAAAAATTAGACTGTGGAAATTGCCTCAGTAGGCAGTTTTGGCAGCCTACTACCCTGCGGTTTGTTTAACCCTCCGAATCACAAAGAGTGCTCGTGTCAGCTTTCGCATGATAATGTTTATGTGTTGAGAGAATCTGATTCTAATGTTATCCCCAGCATCACCTTGCTAACGAATGCTTCATGATAGGATGCTTTCCGAAATCCTTCAGAAAGGGAGTTGTCAAACGCTTTTCAACAGTGGAGAAAAATCTGAGGTCTCGAATTATCGACAAGTCTCTCTGATATCCAACTTGTCAAAGATTCTGGAAAAACTGATGAAAAACAGAATGGCTGCAATTTTAGAAAAACATGAAATTATCTCGAGAAAACAGTATGGATTCAGACAGGATAAATCAACTGAAAATGCTATTAAGGATTTAACACAATATGTGTATGATCAAACGGAAAAAAATATCCCATCGCTCTGCATTTTTATCGACCTCTCCAAGGCATTCGACCATATTTCCCATAAAAAATTGCTTGAAAAACTTAGCAGATATGGCTTTAGAGGAACAGTGTTGAAACTGCTGAAGAGCTACTTAACGGGTAGGTTAAATCAGCGAAATCAGTGAAGAAGAGGTTATCACTTATGGAGTACCACAAGGTTCGGTACTAGGGCCACTGCAGAAAATGCTATTGGAACCATATAGCAGTGATCGTCGTATCTACTGTTCACTTCGTATGAAACAGGTCTACCCAACTTGGGACCACTCACTGCAGACAAAGATACCCTGACTGCAGAAGCAGAACATGGATATGTGAAATTTGTGGGAATTATTTCAAATAAGCATATGAAGTGGAACCATCCTATTGAATATCTGACAAAGAGACTGCGTGGATTATTGTATAAGTTCAAATATTTCAAAGGACAAATGGACACCCAACATTTTAAAATTATGTATTATGCCTTAGTCCAGTCACTTTTGTCATATGGAAACCTTGGTTGGGGAGCTGCTTACGAACATCATCTGCGGAAGCTTGAAATTGTCCACAAATGGATTCTCAAAATTATCCATGGAAAGAAGAGGACATATTCCAGTGATCGATTTTTCACTTTATCTGAAATCCTTAGCGTACGACAACTTTATTAAATAAAAGTAGTCGAATATGTGTATAGGAAAAAATGACCATTCATCCGATAGATCACACATACCCGAGGAGAATTAGGGATGAGAAATACAAGACACAGAAAAAAGAATAGGACAGAGAAATAGTGCATATTTGGTTCCCAAGTTTAATTCACAACTGCCTAATCACTGGTCGAGAATATTTCGATAAAATAGTGAAGCAAGTATCAAACTGAGAAAGAGTGTTATATAAAAAAAACTAGAAAACCTTGCTATGAGTGAAAATAAACCCGAATTGTGTATTCGAAACTAGAAACTCTATTACAACTCTTCTGGAACGTTTTCTGCAATTAATCCTGATTGTGATTTTTTCCTGATTGCGACTTCTTCCTGATTATGACTTCTTCCTGATTGTGACTTCTTCCTTATTGTTATTTTTTCCTGATAGTGATATTTATTTTTCACCCGGACGAGACAGAAGTAGAACAGATTGATTGTTTACATTGAAGTGACAATTTTGCAGCCATTTAAATGGATTGTTTAATTTAGTTATGGTATTTGAAACTGCTGGGGCATTAAAGAGTATAATTTCGAGTTTAATAAGAGCGTACAAGCGAAACACTCATTTTGAGTGTCTAGCCTCAGCTATCTATTGTTTATTTAGCATCATAAGTATGTAGGCCCAAAATGTAATGTAATTATTCTCACACAGAACATTATGGTTATGCAAATAAACTATATTATTATTATTAGTATTATTTGAGGTGGGCAACAAACCATAGTTTTGTCTCCAACAACAAGGTCTGTGTTTCCTGCTTCATCGTGAGTTTGTTGAACGAAACCAGGTTTTTGCTTTGTCTAGAGAAATCTGGTATTATTTTTCAAGTTAATTTTCATCAAATCCTATATTCAGAAAGTTGGTATCATCGGCAAATAATATTAATCACCCTGAACTTTCAAGGTAGGGTCTTTAACTAGACTAAAAATAGCACAGGTCCAAGCACCGTGCCTTGAGGTATGCCGCTGTTAACTTATAGTCATCCAGAGCATTTTCCTTGAGAGCACACTTGCTAGCATCTTGTTTCTATAAAGCTTCTCATTCCAAGGTCGCATCATTTATTCCATAGAATTGAAGTTTCTGTATTAATATGTGATGATTGATGCTGTCCAATGCCTTGCTAAGTAGTTTTCCCTTATTTCTGCAATCGAATGCATCTGCTACCTCATTCAGTAGTACCGAGATTGCTGATACCACCGATCTTTTATCCATAAAACCATTCTGCTTAGTACAGAAAAAGTTTAATGCTGGAAAACCTTTATCAGTCGATTCTTCATTGCTGTTTCCAATATTTTTGACAGAGCGGGTAGTACTGAAAGGATCAGCAATATATGGTATTATATTATTCAAGAGATGGCTTGACATACCATGAATATCTCTGCTTTTTAAGTTTTGTAATTTTTATCATTTCAGTAGGTGTAATCTCTTTGAGGAAAATTGAGTTTTTCATATATTTATATGTTTTATTGAGCAGGGTTGAACAACTTATGTCATCTTTTTGGCAGGTATTTGTTGTCGTTGACCCCACATTGGTGAACAAATCATTAATTTCGTCTGGTGTTAGTTCCACTTGTTGATGTTGACTACGTGCTTTGGTTTCCTGGTTAATAACTTCCCAAATTACTTCATTTTTATTGGGAGCACTATTTGTTTTATTTGAATTGATACTCATCCTTGTTTGCATGATTTTCTGTCTATAAGTTTCTTTAGTCTGGTTATACATATCTCTACTTGCCGCATCTTTTCCTATTTTTTTTCATCAAAGCTAGGACATCCAATGGTTCTTTCAGTTGCACAATTTCCTTATTTGTTTTCAGTTTTTTCCCTAGGGAATCTTCTCTCCATGTAAATTCTTTCTCGGCAATGGATGCTGTTAAAGTATGGATTTGCAAAGATTTTCTGCAGTCAGAATATGCCACAGTTTTTTTCAGCATGATTTCAATGTGTTCTTCCTCTGATTCTTTTATGCTCAAGGTTCAAAAAAGCTCTCAAAACACGGATTGTTAACTTTCTGAAGAAGTATCAATAATTATCGAAGAGACAGTATGGGTTCCAGCAGAACAGGACTACTAAGGATACAATGACGCACTTTATAGGAAAAATATTTTAAGCTTTAGACGCTGGGGTTCCGTGCCGTTGAATCTTCGTGTATCTTCTTGTAGAGTTAGAAAGAGAGTGTTGATTTCGGTATTCCACAGGGAACGGTACTGGGACCAATTCTTTTTTGTATGTATATAAATTATATGTTCTGCTCACCTTCTTGTGGGAGAGATAGTTTCATTCGCCGACGATACGGATGTTCTCTACACGGAAAATTCATGGGACGTAGTCAAAGAAAAAGCAGAAACAGACTTTCCTATTGTGATGAACTTTTTTTGGGATAGGCTGCTCACTTTCAATCCTGAAAAAGCCTTCTTCATGCCATTTGCAAGCTACTCTATTCACTTGCCAGTTAATGGAACTCTAAAAGCTCGTTTGGGAAACCAACTAATCTCAATCAAAAGAGTGGAAAAGCTCAAATATTTGGGGATTATTATCGATTGTCATTTAAGTTAGGATCATCACATTAATTCGGCAATGAAGAAATAAAGGGGCAAAAGGGGCTTACTACCACTGTTCCGGGTTTGGAGGGGTTTCTGCGATATTGTCCAGTTGCGCATATTGTATTTCTCCCTAGTCCAGTCGATGCTTTGTTAAGTAATAGTTGCGTGGGGTGGTGTTGAAAGTTTCATTTAGATAGGCTTGCAGTCATGCAGAAGCGATCCATTAAGGTTATATTCGGAAGAATTAATACTTACCCATCGAACATGTTATTTGAAGAATCTGGATTTTTTGACTTAAGGCAGCTATACTGCGTTCAGATACTGACATACCAGTATAAGCTCGACTGCATAAGGAACCCTCTCCCAAGTACCCACGAAACCAGAAGGGCGAGTGATGGCCCTGTACCTAGGATGAAAAAACTGTTGGGCAGAGAAGCTTTTCATTTATTGGGCCAAGACAATTAAATATGCTACCCTTCGGGCTGAGGGTAGTGGGTTCACTTGTCATTTTCAGGAAGAGGGTTCATCAGTGGATACTATCCCTACCTCGTGCGCTCGTCAATAGTTTCATTGATTCAAAAAATTTTTAGTGATTCACCAACCACGATGCACAGTTCTCTCGGTTTCATCATATCTGATTTTTTTCGTTTACGGTCTGTGAATTCATGATTTAGAGTTTTTGGGACTCATTTTGTTTGTATTGTGAATTTTTCTTCATATTTTGTTCTTAGGGATTTTATTCGCCTGTATGATTTGGTTTTTCCTTCTTGGTTGTTTATCGCATTTGGTTTAATGTTTTGGCATACTGTTTGAGCTTCAAACTTGGTTATATGGATACAGCTATGTTATATTTATACGGCTTGTTAGGTTAGATTGAATCTTGTACAAGTATATTATTCTTCAAAGATTCTCTGGGAATTCTGCTTTTCTCGTACATATTTATAAGTTTCACACATATTCAAATTTTTCTTTATTCAATCGATCTAGTGTTCAAGTTGAAGAGAAACTGTGTTACTCAACAGTAGTTATTACATTTTCGTATGCCAAATTTCTTTCAGCATAACATCATAACATTTATATCAGAATCACATTCCATATTATCCAATATGATTTTGAAGGTTCGTTTAATGTAATAGAGCCTTAAGGCCTGGATTATTCATTGGTTCACGAGTTAGGGCAGAGATGTCGTCTTTGAAGTTAAAAATGTTAATTTTAGATTTAGATGTATAGTTTCGAGTTGTCGAAGATAACCTCGTGCATTGTCCAAAAGTACAACATCTTTAAAGTTCAAATTCTTTTTTTTAATGACTTTCAACTTCTCAAACCTAACAATTCTGGAACCAGTCACAAAATATAGTTCTTATAATCCACGCTTTATTATTAGCACGCCAGAACACAGGCAGGTCGTTCTTGATTTGATTTTTCAAATCACGAGGAACTAACTGTGTAACCTTTCTGTTTGCAGCCTTAAATCAATGGACAGACTTTAACACACATCCATTTAATTCTCCTGATACTAATTCACGGTTATGTTATCCATATTTGAAACACTTATGAACTAAGATAATTCTTCATTTTTGCTAGAGCATTTCAGCCAAGCTTGAAGCACTATTAATACTTTTAAAGCCTTCTTTCACGTGGCAGTAATTTTCGAAATCTGGTTGATTTTATTTTCGTTTTCTGTTGTATTCATAAACTTCCAACGAAGAGTGAAATAATGGGAAAATAATGATTAAGGTTTGGAGAGATTATCCCTCATCTTTTATTTGAAAAACTCTTGGCCGAGATGGGTATTCTCCAAAAGTCATTAAGAAGATTTTGGGTGCAAGATGGTCATTTTGAGACCAAGATTAGAATCGCCCCAAATTCCGGTCTCCATTTAAAAGAGACAGAAAGTGAACTCAAATACTTAACGTAAGCCTATTGATATTTTAACATGAATTAGTTGAAAATTTGTTCGATTTGATAGTCTTTATCAAACTATTGAATAAAATAATATGTTAAAATCATCATAGACAACCCATATTCAATGATAACAGTGTATTCTGCGGTTTTAAAAGTAAAACCATTCAGAACCTAACCTACCTCTCGTGCATTCATTGTTTTCCGTAATTTTCAACACTGTTTCCATTCAATTAACAATTTCAGAACAAAGGAGTATCCTAGATACATATAGTTTCAAATTACTTTTTATGGAATATCACTTAGACTCTGAGATGTTCCATTGTTTAAGCAATAATGATACTTCATTTTACATATCCTCCTTTATCGTCATATACTAAAATTATTATTAGGAAGTTTTTGTATAGAAACAATGGCATATTCTTCATTCGCTATAGTCCCAATTTTGAACCGTCTCAAGCCCACTCTGAAGTGTTATTATTGTAACACTTCAGTGGGAACAGTTTTAAGTAAATATGTGAACGTTGTAGATCTTTTGTTGAGTTCCCATACAAAACTTTTTGTTAAACTCAGTCTCATACTCTGTAAAAATAAGAGTTATTGAATATATTCAATGGGAATATACTGGGGTCTTTTAGAAGTTTATGGAGAATTGGTTAAAAATCGTCCTGAAATTTAGGTCAGATTTGGTTCCATTTTTTTCATTTTTAATTTTAATCACGGAACCCAAACAGGTAAAATCCATTTACAGGGTTCTCAAAATATACAACCAAAAAAATAAATACTAATTAAAATAGTATGCAGTCAAACTTAACATTAACAATTATTCTTAGTAAGCTAACAGCTGAAAATTACATTGAAAATAAATGAATAGTATTAAAGATAACAATATCAGCAGCTATTAGAAAGGCAAAACATTTATCAAAAATCTAACGCAATCATTTACCCTATTTTGTTGAAAGATATGATATTAACTGTTTCTTGAAGCCACTGAAATTTATGCGAAAAATTCTATTCCATTCAAATTCCAATTATAAGATCTAGAAATTCTCAGAAATAATGAGCGATAGTGGGGATTTGTCCTTGCCTTAAGAACATGTAACAGAGCTTTTCGACGATTGACATAGGTTGCTACTTTGAATTGTAAAATATTGACTAGACAAGAATCGAAATGACTATGTACAATTCGATATAAAAATATCATGCTGCGCCCTTTTATGTTCTAGACTCAGTATTTTGTGTCTGTGAAGAATCTCTTCATAGCTGAGTGAGGATAACCGAATATTGCCGAATCTATAATTCAAATTTTTGACGAACTCTTTTTGTACTTTTTCAACTCGGTCTATATACTTGTGATAAAACACTCTTTACTTAGGAAAAATACAACATAATGAGACACCTCTCATCTTTGAAACCTTTCGAGATTCTCAAAATAAAGGCTAACATCCTGAAACTTTTTGTTACAATATATTCTGCTCGAATGACAATTTCTAGTCTAAAATTATACCAAGATCTCTGATTTGATCTGTTTTACTTGTAATATTTCCTCCCAGATTTAAGGGTACATTCGAAACATTGGTTTTATTTGTGAATATTATATGTTTATATTTGTCAACATTCAACGTGAAATGTCTAGATTCACAAAAAGAAAATAATGTGTCGAGATCTTTCTGGAGCAGAATGAAATCTTGCACAGATTTATTCAACATGTAGACCTTCAAGTCGTCAGCATGAAGATTATGACAGGCATTTCAGAAACAGACTGAGATGTCACTTATATATATCGAAAAAATCAGAGGCCCCAGGTGCGAACCTTGGGGCACACCAGATGTTTTGACGAACTATAATTCGAAAATATTTTGCCATTTGAGGTTAGAGCGAGACTGAACATGAACTTTCTTATTTCTATATATTTTTTCACGATTGAATATCCCTCTCAATACTGATTGAGAATGTTCCACCTCATAGGAATGAATGATTCGATTTGAAAATATTTCAAATTTTGTGAAAAAAATTGATCTTAAGGGGTTGCAGAGAAAGTATCATAAGTCGAAAATACAATATACAAGATAAAGAATCATTCGGCCTCTTTCAGAGAGAAAAAATATCGGCATTTTAAATGCATTGTCGAACAAGTTGTGCAAATTTACGGGGTTTCCAAAATCATTTCAGAAGTTCGAATTGAAAAATGTGAAAATACCGTGTTTTCTTGAATAATAACGCTTTTCCTTCTTCGAGTGGATTTCTCCTGAGAAGAATAAATAAACCCCAAAATACATTGGCTATACCTAAAGTCCAATCCAACCAGATTCATAACCGAAAACTAAAAAATTCAAAAAATGTTTATGACATTTATAGTCGATTGAGTGAAGCAGTAGAGTCATAAATTTTCAAGTGACAGGATAGTCAAAGGCGTGCCATTAATTATATCCTTCTTACATTGGAGATTCGGGTGGTTTTCATCTCTATTTTCTGCAAAAACTCATAAGCACTTAGTTAAATATCTATTAACTGATATAGAAACCGTTTTCATCCTACACAATGACCAGTATATGAGATCATTAACGATGTAAATTTGATGAGTAATTCTTATCATGAATGATTTACAATGAACAAAACAGTTTTAATTACTCAGTGGTACACAGGCACCACCGCCCGTAAGACAAGTTAAGACAAATTTCCATTTGGATAAGGGTTGGAGCGTATTATTAAGCATAATCTCCTAATTCATCCCCAAAAATGGTAATTATTACATAGATATATATTTAGAAGAGTTCTTCGGATTTGTTCAATTCACATATAATGGAAACGTTTTCTAATATTACCACTGTTAAACGTGCAAAAAATATACCACCAAGTAATCGGTTGGTGGTGAAAAAATTATTTAAAAGAAATTAAGGAATATCCTGCACAAAGAAGGAGAATTTTTTATCTGGATTAAACTCGTGTCAATCAAGGATATACGGTTCAGGAAACTTGGAATTATAAAAACATAAAAGATTGTAGACAAGATACAATACATTAACATTTCATGAAAATTCGATAATATCAACAATTTTTGCCCTGTTCCCAATATTTCCGCTATTACTCAATCCCATGTTTGTCGTGGTCTACCTCTTTTCATCTTTCCGTTTGTATTTGTCTCCCATATACATTTGACTTGCCCTGTATTATCCATTCTCTGAAGATTTCTCCACCAGCTGAGCTGCCTTTCCTCTATAAATTTCAAAGTTGATTCAATTCCTAATTCATTTCGAATGTCAATGTTCTTTAATTTATCTCTCTTTATGACTCTCCTTACCCTCCTAAGATTTTTCATTTCGACAGCTTGAATTTTACTTGTTTGGTTCTTATCTAGAACTCTTGACTCACATCCAAATGTCAGTATTGGCCTATAGATAGATGTGAATACTTTCATTTTGTGGCTCTTGACATTTCTTTCTTATTTATGAAATTGTTGTTGATAGCATAATCTGCGTTCATGGTCTTTTTGATCCTATTATTGATTTCAGCATCTTGCTTTCCTGATTCTTCGAGTTCAACTCCTAAGTACTTATATTTTTCCACTTGTTCTATTTTTGTCCCCTCTATCTGTATAGTTATGTCTTCCTTTTCTGTTTCAATCACCAATACCTTAGTTTTTTCTTTGTTCATTTTTATACCACTCTTATCTAATTCTCTGTTCCATATACTCAAGTTTTTGTGAAGATCTTTTTCATTGCTGGCTATTATCATTATATCATCCGCGTATGCTCCTTCTGATACTTCTAGTTGCTGTAGGTTTCTATGTCCAATCTGGATTTTCCTCTCTTCTGTCGAGCAGTTTTTTATTATCTCATCCATAAATATTATAAACAACAGGGGACTAAGCCCCCTGTCTAAGCCCCTTTGTTGTCTTGAAATGCTCGGATCTCCTGTTTCCGCTTATAATGCAATTTCTATTACTTTCATATATATTTATTATCAGTCTTATAAGTTTTGCTTTGATTCCATGAACACTAGGTATATTTTCTTCTTCATCCTGTAAAATCTTTCAATCATTATCTTTATGCTGAATATATGATCTTGAAGACTTCTTCCTTTTTGTGTCTCTCCCAATGTTCTTTCTATAATTGGCATCTGCTTCATATCTATTATTTGTTCATATATTTTCATAGCCGTGCACAATAACGTGATTCCCCTGTAGTTGCTACATTCATGTTTGTCATCTGATTTGTAAATTGGGATTATCATTGAGATCTGCTAGTCTTCCCGGTGTTGTTCTTCTTGCCATAACTATTATATATATTCAAAAGTACGTCTTCTCCAAATTGTCCCATATTCTTGATCATTTCGGTCGTAAACTTGTTATAACCTAGGACTTTTCCATTTTACGTTTTATAGCTTTCTGCAGTTCCTGTTTTGTTATCCTTTCTTGGTCTCCATCTTCTTCTATGCAAACTTCACTATCCTCTTATCCTTTTCCTCCGGTCTCAATAAGCTCTTGAAAATATTGCTTCCATCTTTCCTGTCATCTATGAGTATTTCTCCCTTTTTGTCCTTGATGTTATGAATGTCATAGTTATTTTTCTTTCTACATGATTTAACTATTTTATAGAATAGCTTTTGGTTTGCTTTGCTCTCGGCTTCTATTTTTCCCCCGAATTCGACCCATTTAAGATGCCAAGACTAGATCTTTCACTCGTTTTCTTGCTTGTTTGTATAACTCATATTTCTCTATCGTTTTACAGTTGAGATAATTTTCCCATGCTCTCTTCTCAATTGTCACTTCCATTCTAATTGCGTCTGTCCATCATGCCGTTTGTTTTGAGTTATTTCTCTTTCTGCTGCTTCCACATTATTCTTTAGCAGAACCCAGAAGAGTGCATTTAAAATACTTCCATAAGTCTTCTGTGCTCATATTGTATGTTGCATCTTCTATATTTTCTAGTTTCCTTGATACGGTTCGCTCGAAAATTTTGGCGTATTCTGGATAGGCGAGTTTGTAAGCCTTTATCGATTCATATTCAATCTTTTTGTTACTGATATCTCTTGTCCGTCGTCTTTCAAGTATTTTTCGATATACGCTACTAGTAAAAAATGGTCGCTCCCTATTTCAGCTCATCTTGTCACTCTTATGTCTTTTATTTCCTTCAGGTTGCTTTTCTTTACCAATATGTAGTCTTTATCGATTTCTCGTTTCTACTTTTTACTTCTCTCGTATATTTATGTATATTCTTGTGTTCGAAGAAACTGTTTCTAATTATCAAGTTATTCATTACCGCAAAGTCTAGTAGTTTCGTCCCATTGCTATTTCTTGTCTTTCCTCCATGTTTGCCTAAAACTATTTTATGAATACTATAATTATTTCGCTGTCCTACTTATCCGTTGAAGTCACCTGCAATATAAATACTACCCTCTGCTTGTTCGGTAGCTTTTGTTAATTGTTCCCAGAATTCGATTCTCTTACTAACTGATTCGTCTTCGTTTGGTCCATAGACCACAATTACTGTTCTTTTGTTCATGTACGGATTCCTTAATTCAACTGTGAGTATTCTTGCTGACCACGCTTCCCAGCTTAATTTTTCTTTGATTTTCTCGTCTACTCCGCTGTATATTAATATGTGTTTGTTTTCTAACTCAATTATTCCTAGGCCATTTTTTTCGTTTCTGTTACAGCAAGGATTTCAAGTTCTGATTTCTCAAATTCGTATTCCAATTCCTTCTCTCTGCCTTGTATACTCCTTGTGTTCTAAGTTCCTAGTTTCCATGTATCTTTCTTTTTTGGTTTCATTTTCAATTGTTTCTGTATACTTTTCGACTGATTCCTTACGTTTCGCAATTTCATATCATTATTTTCATTATCTTCATTCATTAGCCAATGTCTGCGTCATATTTATTCTACCTCCATTCTTTAGCAGTTATTAGGAGTCGATGCCTCAACTTCCATTATTTCGATTATCTTTCCTTCCGCACCATTCCATTTGTAATTTCACCATCCACTGCTTGTTTCTGATGCAAGACTTTGACTTTTTTTAGAAATCAATAAACTCTGTAAAAATCCGAGGAAATCACCATGAATAGCTAGGTAGACATTAACTCATTAGTGCATACAGTCCTTTTAAAAGGGTCACAATATAAACGCATGTCGTATATGTTCAGAGAGTGGTGGGGAGCCGGCAATACGTGCATATTCTCATTAGACCTTTAGCTCAAGCATTTATGTCTTTGGCATGACGTGAAATACGATAGTGTAGAATTCATTGACGACCATGGATCTCAGTTTATATTCTACTAAAAAAAGGGGGTAAGTAATATTCAATTAATATTTAACAAAAATATTTTTGGAACTCTATTTGAACATTCAGACGCAATATGGTCTCCTGTTTACAACTTCGATATTATTTTCACATTTTCTTACCAAGTTTTTATTTAATGCAAGTTTTTCTCGGCGTTCTGCTTAAAAGGACTATATACACAGAAGTCATTTCTGCATCAACTTTTGGACATCGTATGGGGCGATGACTTCTATGAAAGTAATACGAAAACAATTATTGAACCTCTCAAGCAAAATACAGCAGAATCTGAAGAAGACAGCGGTGATTTAGACCATGAAGCTGGCGATATATACCACCTACCCAGAGGTATTGTTGGTCAAGGATGCGAAATTTCTTCCGATAATAGTGAAGATGAGGACTCATGAACAAATTTCTGCTAGAAGAAGTGGAGTTCAACCTCAAGCCACCACACTTTCCCATTCATCTGAGAGTGATGAAGAAGAATATATACCACTATCTGTTATACAACAGCTTTCCAGGAAGAAGAAAGGTAAAACTGTTCAAAGAAAAATTCATGAGTGGACGGAGGATACACTCAAGCATTGTATGAATACTATTTGTGATTCTGTGCCTCCATCTCGCGATGCACAGTCGGCCGAATCTCCCGCTGATTTCTTCAAGCTTTATTCACGGAGGTGATCATGAAAAATATCCTACACCAGACTAATTTGTATGGGTCACAAAAAAACATTTCTTTAAATTTTTCTATGGATGAACTGTATGAAATATTTGGAGCTTTATTGCTCAGTGGATGTGCCAAGTACCCTAAACGCATGTATTGGAATGCCACTATAATACCCCTTCAATACTTCGGGACTCGATGAGACTCAACCGTTTTGAGCTTCTCTTACGTCATCTTCACTTCACTTCACTTCACAGACAAACTCCACAAATTGAGACCACTTATTGACGGATTGAATCAAAATTTTCGAGAGCACGGCGGTATAGATGAGAATCTATCGATTGAGGAGAGCATGATATCATACTATGGAAAGCATTATGTTAAGCAATATATCAAAGGAAAGCCAATCAGGTTTTGTTTTCAAAAATTGGGCCCTTTGTCAAAGTGTTAGTATTCGAAATATTTATTTATTTATTTATTTTGGCTCTTTGGGGTACAACAGGCCAAGGCCCAAAAAGTACCCACTTAATAGATATGAAAAAGTGAACTTAAATTATCTCAACGCTAAAAATTTAAAAGTACCTATAAGTATATAAAAGTCTAAATAATATGATATTAAAAATCTAACCGTTAGTTCCAAATTATAGTTATCAACAGCAGTGTGAACACATATAGTATAACAAATGAAAATGAGAGAGACTATATCCTCTCATTTAAAACAACAGTATGAGAAGAATAGAAAATATTACAGAAAAACTAGATAAAACAAGAAAAATATATAAAACACTAGAGAGGTTATGTCTTCTCATGTAAAAACAACAATATGAGAAAAATATTACAGAAAAACTAGATAAAAACAAGAAAAACTTATAAAACACTAGATCTTATATGTCTGAATTCAAGAATTTGAATGTCAAAAGCTTCTTTACTTGGAAGAGTGATAAATGGAAAAAATCGATTCCCTGGCAGTGATCATTATGGAGTGTAATCATTCTATTTATCGGGGAGTTCTGAGCAGCATTTGTACGATAAAAAGATGGACGAAAGAGCATATGCGATCTTAACTGGCGCTGAGGAACACTGATTGATATTTGCTCCAGTAGTTCGGAACAGTCTATAATATTGTTCAATATTTTGTACAAGAGGGTCAAATTAAAAACTATTCTACAATGTTGAAGAGAATTCAATCCGCATTGTCGTCTTAAATCAAGATAGTGGTGATTAAGATGAATATGAGACTTGTATGCATACATACGCAGGAACCTATTTTGGACACTTTCTAATCGTTTGATATAAACTACGTATTGAGGATTCCAAACAATCGAACCGAAGTTAAGCTTGCTGAACACATGGGAATAATACAACGACACCAGAGATGATGCGTCGCTAAATGGTTTAGACTGCCTATAAATGAACCCTAGCATCCTCAAACAGGCCCCAACAATACCTTCAACATGCGAATCAAATATCAATTTGGAGTCGAAAATAATACCCAAGTCTCTGATGGTTTTGACCCTATTGAGATTACTGTTCTCAATCCGATAGGGAAAGTGCTGGACATGAACACGGCCTCGGGTGAAGGATATGACCTGACCTTTGTCAGTGTTCAAAGTAATTCTATTTCTAATGCAATAAGCGACAAGTCTCTCAAGATCTTCCTGAAGAAGCAAACAGTCAGACAGGCTCTCGACTTTCATAAACATTTTCAAGTCATCAGCGAACAGTAAATATTTACAGTACAGAAAACAGCCCCTATATCATTGATATATATATATATATATATATATATATATATATATATATATATATATATATATATATATATATTGAATAAGAGGGCCCCAAGTCAGAACACTGGGGCACCCCAGAGGTAACGTTAAAAGCATCAGAGCTTTCACCCATGATAGAGACAAATTGCCTCCTACCACTCAAATATGAAGTAACCCATCTCAGAAGAACCCCACCAACACCGGCCAGTATAAGCTTCTCTATTAGTATAAAGTGGCCAATCCGATCGAAAGCCTTCCCGAAGTCAGTATACACTGAGTCTACCTGTCTCTGACTGTCGAGTGAACTATGTAAAAAATTCGCATAGCACATTAGGTTTGTTTCTATAGACCTGCCCTTCATAAATCTATGCTGTTCGGAGATTAAAATATTTTTTACTGATTGAAGTAAGTACTTGTGGACAAGGGATTCGAAGCATTTAGCCATAATGTTCAATTTATACAATGATAAATCTCATAATGAAAAACAATTCGGTTTAGGTGGCGATGTTGTTTTATATCTAATTCGATTAGCAAGACTAGAAGAGAATAAGGATTATAAACTTTATTTCGATAACTGCTTTACTGGTATTGATCTAATGTCCCATCTAGCGGACCGCAATATTTTTGCTACTGGTACTATACGCGTTTAGAGGGATGTCCTTTTCCAGAGAAGAATATATGGAATAGAGAAAAAAGAGGATCTTTTCAGTTTTTATCGAACGAGAAAATTCTGATGGCTCAATGGAAAGACAGCAAGGTGGTAACGATGACCACCAACTTCGAAGATCAATCTATGATGACCGCTAGACGTTGGTGCAAAGAAGCCAAATCCAAACAGATGTTCCCCAACTAAAAGTGGTATCAAATTACAATAAATACATGGGTGGGGTTGATAAGATGGATGGATTAGTAGCTGCGTACCGATCGAGAATGCGGAAACGAAAATGGTACTGGCCCATTTTTCAGTATTTGTTCGATGTGAGTGTGGTAAATGCCTGGATTTTGATGAAGAAACTGAGACCTGAAAAGCCAATCTGTGCAAATCTTTAACATTCAGACATCGCATAGCCGTGAGCTTTCTGGAAAATTATGAGACCAGATCAGTCAGAAGCTTCCGACAATTTGTCAACAATAACGATGTTAGATTCGATAATGTAGGACATTTGGTCAAATACTCGGAAAGTGACAGGAAATGTAAAATGTGCCATAAAAGTTCATATGTGATAAGTGCAATATTAGCTTGCACCCTGAAAAAAAACTCACTTTCAATGTTCCCGTGTATCCTAGTCGTCGAAATACACCCTTCTATGTTCGGAAGGCCCGTACTAGTTTATTTTTTCCTTCTGTTTTCTTGCGAATTATGCGTCTGTACAATTGACGTATTGCCAGTATAGATATTTTTCATGAATCTCTTTCTTCTTTCAATAAAAATGTTATTGCATATCTCATTAGATATGAATCATGCTCATTGTAGTAGTTTTTAGTTTTAACGAGATAAAAAACACAAGCTTTAACTTTAATCTACACTTTATTTGAAAAAATTCGACGACGTTTCCCTGAAACAGCAGCTTTATCAAGAATGAAAAACAGAATGAAGAGTATGGTATTATAAACAAATCGTAGAACAAGTTGGATGAATAACAGGAAAATCCAAACCGAGCCATTGTACAGTTAGTATGAAAGGTAATAAAAACTTATTAAACAAGTTAAGTAGGGGTGAATGATTCACATCTACCTGTTCATTCAAAAGCTTGTCCGAATGTTTGTATCTATTTATTTCTAATGCTTCTAGGAGATCTAATTTTGAACTTTTTGCTTTTATATGTAATATGTCAAAGTTTTTATTGAATGAATGGTTTTCTTTTATTAGGTGGTTTGAATAATTTGAATCAGATTTATTTTTATCGAAGCTGCGTTTATGTTCAGATGTTCTTATGCCAAAACTCCTATAGGTCCTACCGATATAAATTTTATCACAAGAACCACAATTGAGTTTATAGATTCCTGATTTTCTTGATTTTTCAACACGAGATTTATTATTTTTAATATGTATACCTAAGTTATTAGAAGTTTTGAATGTTATATTAAGATTTTGTTTGACGAGAAAGGATTTAATATTTGTTCTTGCTGAACCGCAGAATGTTAAACTGTTGAATATTTTATAGTCTTTATGAATAGGATATACTTCATTTATTGCTTTCTGATACAGTTTTTACGAATGATTAGATCTATCATATCCGGATTATATGAATTATTAATGGCTATCTGTTTGATGATGTTTAACTCTTTATTATAATCTTCTACTGATAAAGGTAAATTGAGTAACCGATGTACCATGCTGTTCAAAGCTGCAACTTTGTGTTGAATTGGATGTAATGAGTAGTTATGTATAATTGTATCAGTATGTGTTGGTTTACAAAAGACCGAAAAACATGATTATTATTTTGTTTAGTGATTTTAAGTCCAAAAATTAATGGAATCGTTCTGTTCAATTTCTATCGTGAATTTAATGTTCAAATGGATGGAATTAATGAAATTAAGAAATAAGTGTAATTGACGAGTAGTTCCAATGAAACATACTAAGATGTCGTCAACATATCTATACCAATAAAGAAATTAACATGATTCGAATTCAACATGTTTTCGATTAATATTTTGACATCACCTGGAGGAACACTTGGGCATAAATCTTCAACATCAAACGAAATAAGTTTTGCGTTAGGTGGTAGGTTAACGTTTTTTATGTTATTTATCAATTCGAAAGAATTTTTTTATAGAAAATTTTGATTTGAATGAACAATAATTTTTAATGATATCTATAAGGTAGTGCGACAATTTCACGGCTGGGGCTGTAACGTAAGATACGACTGGTCTAACGTATTTACTTTATGCAATTTAATGAGTGAATACAATTGAGGTGGTTGAGGGTTTGGTAAAATTAATTTGTATTTATCTATTGCTTTAATTAAAGATTTTGCGTCATTTATTGCAATTTTAATATTTTTCTGGAATTTAATAGTTGGATCTTTGTTTAAAATTGTATAGTTTCCGGACGAAATGAAATTCAGAGTTTTATATAGGTAGTCATTTTTATTCAACGCAATAACAGTATTACCCTTATCTGCTTTTGTAAAAATAACTTCATTTAGTTGAGATTTTTGTTTGATGGCCTTTAAAATATTTTGTTCTTTACTCGGTTTAAAGTCAGCTAATGATTCATTTTTATAATGTTAGATGCTAAATATTTAAGGTGAGTGTTATTAGGAATATTTTTCAGAGAAATTTCAGTATCTATGCCAAGTTCCTCTAAATCAGATTTCAAATGTTTTTAGTTTTAATGATATTTTACTTGATTCTGTAGTCTTTAGTGAGTCTTGTTTTCTCTCCTGAATTTTTATGAAAGTTATAATTTTCATTTCGTATGATAGTTTCACTTCTATTTATTTTTCTGTTATCATTTTTTGTGAACGCCGGTAATTGGGTCTATCCTGTAGGGATTCCTATGTTTTGTAACAATAAATAAATAAATGAATAAATAAAAACTGTTTTTCGATATTCATAAGAAATAATGCCAAAAAATATGATGTTAAGGTTATCATCGTATTTAGTTTATTCAAACGTTTTACTATTTTCAATATTTCATTCGTAGAAAAATAAATTAAAATAAACTTAGATCCATTTCAAGAAAAATTATAATCAAATCAAAATTTTCCACATGCACTAATGGCTTAATTCCTTTCCACTCCTCAATTTGTAATTAGGTTAGTATCAATATAACTAAGTTAGTTTCCTGTAGTTGACCCCTTGAAAATGACTTGACCTCGTTGTGATTGTGAAAATGAAATTGTGGAAAGTTTAATATATATTTCACTTCGTCTTCGTTTGGAAATCAATTTCCATAAAATAAGTAAAGCATCAATATTACTTATCAAATATTTAAATTGTGTATTAAGTTCTAGGTCGCAGTGACAGAATTAAAATAAGAACATTATTACAACAGAATGATTTCAGTTCCGTGAACTAGTATCACTAGAAAGTGGATGAGAAAAAGGTATCAGCATGAAACCTTGAAAAAACTATGAGTATGACAAAATTTTCCAAATCCTAACACGAATTGCAAAGTCCCAATTAATCACAGTTTTAATTATGATTTCAAAATTATTTTCATTCCCAATAAATACTCCAGAAGATGCTGAATGATCTCGCTTGAATACAAAATACTTCCTTTAATTAACACTCTTTAAAATGCTTTCTTCACTTATTATACGTCAAAAAGATGCCCCCCTTAATGTTTCACGCAACGTGCAATAAACGAGTTCTAATTAGTCACATATAAACCCTTAGTCGTATAACTCCTCCAGTGAAGAACCCGATGCCTTAGCGACATAGTACATCGGCCTCTTGGTCCAACCGGAGTGAAATTAATACATTCTTTCGAGCGACAATCTCGTCGAACAGGTGAAATGCAACACTGGGGAAACAAACTGGTTTAAATTTCCTGTTCAAAATCATTATTTTGCCCTAATTATTTCATGACAATGCATTTTTGTCGTTTTGAAATTTAAGATGCCTGATTGGATTACGCTTACGCTTAGACCGTTAACAATTGAAACACTATTTTGCTGCTAAAGTGTGACATGTGGTCACCCGAAACTACCGTTATTTTTCACTTAAGAAAATATGTTATTATCGCAATTATCTTCAGATTCAGTATACTACTAGAATAAGCAGAACATCGATCAAGCGTAGGATAAAATCTGAAATCAGTGGGCATTCTATCAGCCGGAAATGATTCAAAGTTTTTATTGGATCAGGTATGACAAGTCGTTTCTTTTGTAAAGGCCTATAATTAGTTAATATCTAATTGATGGTGATATAAGGAAAATTAATCTCTAATCTCAGACAATTACCTTCCCAAATACAAAACAGTAAAATATTATTCGATTGAATAATGAGACCTATTAACGAAAATATACGAAGAGCAATTTACTAAAAAAAATCGTAACTTGTTGATATCCTTTAGTCATTCGCGGGTGACCAAAATTGTAAGGAGTTTTTACTTAAACAGATTCTGTCTAAAACGTATCAGGAATTGGTTATAAAAAATCTGCTTAAAACGGTTGTCAAAATTTTTGTTGTTGCTAAGTTGGTACAACTGTTTTCTATACTGACGCGGAGTTCGAGCGCAATCTGTCATTTAATTCGTTCACAGTACTCGATTTTGTCAGTTCTCACAAGTGTGTTCTGCAATTTCACAATGAATAAATTACACAGCTCTACAATAAAAAATTTTTTATTGTTGCCCTGGATATCATCGCAAATTTTTATGTTTTCAAGTGCCCAGATTACGAATATATTCATGAAAGTTCTCAATGTGCTCGTATTTTCATGATTTTTGCATTTCTTATATTTTGAACAATTATAAGCTTGTTAGAAATAAAATTTAATTTTCCAGTCATGATTAAGCTTCTGCGCAACTTTTTCGCGCATACAAACATCACCTGATCCCCACTCTCAGACCCCTTGCTCCACAGAACAGCTGAGATCTCAGTTATTTGACAATATTGAAGTACATATACACGTAAATCTGGATAAAGTGTCATGGATTAATATTTTGTTTCAATTACTGAATGTCCATTCTTATATATTTGTCTTCTAGTCTAAAATATGAGTTCGTCACGAAGAAAGTGTAAATATTGTAGTGATTTATTTTGTTATATTTGCGGTGTTTATATACCAAAAAAACAAAAAAGAAATATCACAGACTTTGTCAAGGAGACTTATGTTGAATATTTTGGTTTCAAAATGGACAAATTAGGTAAACCATGGGTTCCTAATAAAGTTTGTAAGTCCTGTGTTGAGTCTTTACGGTTGTGGAAAAAGGTGAACGTTCTGGATTAGACTTTGGTATTCCTATGATCTGGATGGAGCCTACGAATCATTTAGATGATTGTTACTTTTGCGTAGTAGATGTTAAAGGTTTTAATCGAAATCAAACGTGGAGATACCCAGACTTACAGTCTACGAAATGTCCGGTTCTACACAGTGAAAATCTCCCTCGGCCCATATACATTTCAAAAGTAATTCGCATGCCCTCAGAAACAATGATGTTACCAAATTCACAGAAATCGGGACCATCTACTAGTGGAAGTGAATGGGAAGGTGAAACATCTACGCCAAAGTTATTTTCTCAAAATGAACTCAGTGATTTAATACGTGATCTCAATTTATCAAAACAAGGATCAGAACTGTTAGCCTCAAGATTGAAAGAAAAAAATTTATTGGCACCAACAGTAACAATTACAACATACAGAACGCGAGAAACAGAGTTATTACAATTTTTTAGTGAAAATGAAGGATTAGTGTATTGTAATGATATCGCGAAGCTGCTTATAGACATGGGTTTAAAAGAGTACAAATCTACTGAATGGCGCCTTTTTATTGATAGTTGCAAAAGAAGTTTAAAATGCGTCTTATTGCACAATGCAAATAAATTTGCATCAATTCCAATTGCCCATTCAACGAAACTCAAAGAAGATTATGAAAATGTAAAATTAGTTTTAGAGAAAATTAAATACTCTGAGCATCAATGGCCGATCTGTGTGGATTTAAAATGGTTAATTTTTACTTGGCCAACAAAGTGGATATACAAAATACCCTTGCTTTATTTGTATGTGGGATAGTAGAGCAAAGCAACTTCATTGGGAACAAGATGTTTGGCCTGTAAGAAATTCTTTAACTGTCGGTAAAGCCAACGTAATAAGGGAGCCGCTGGTGAGCAGAGACAAAATCGTACTTCCACCATTACATATTAAGTTAGGTATGATTAAGCAATTTGTAAAAGCGTTGAACAAAACGGAAATTGTTTTAATTACATTTGCAGAAAATTTCCGAAGCTTAGTATGGAAAAATTGAAAGGTGGAATATTTGATGGTCCTCAAATACGGCAATTGATGAAAGACTCAGATTTTATCAAAGTTATGACTGTTCCGGAAAGTAAAGCTTGGAAAAGTTTTGTGTTGGTTGTCGAAAATTTCCTAGGTAACCATAAAGCAGCAAATTATGAAGAAATTGTACAAAATATGCTGACAAACTTTCAGACTTTAGGAGCAAATATGAGTATTAAGTTACACTATCTCCGCAATCATCTAGATAAATTTCCGGATAATTTAGGAAATTATAGTGAGGAACAGGAGAGCGGTTTCATCAAGATCTAAAAGTGATGGAAGAAAGGTATCAAGGTCGATGGGATTGTCACATGATGGCAGATTACTGCTGGTCTTTGAAAAGAGATTGTCCCCTGAAAAATTATAGAAGAAAAGCTCATAAAAGACGTTTTATGGAAATCTGAAATATATTTTCGACATTTTCCTCTTTATTTACTTCGATGTATCCGAATTTCTCAAAACATAACTGACATTATAAATATATCTGTTATTTTGTTTCTTGTTTTACGATTTTTGTTATGTAAAATGAAAATAAAGATTTAAAAAGAAATCAGAGCAAATCCTACAAAATCATTGATAGTTTCACGAATTGTGTGCATAAATAGACCCAAAATCATTTTCATATCTAGGGCAACAAAACCATTGTAGACCAGTGTTATCGAACAAAGAATTTGTCTTAAATTCCGTATTACAAATTTCGTGTACAAGTTCAAACTTTAACTGCTAACATTTCTGAAATAGGCGTGACGATAGTATGACATAAACAAAGATTTAATGACTTTAGGGGAAATATTCACTCGAAGGATTTGAAAAACTGATTTAGTTTTATTTGAAAAATTGAAATTAATAAAATTTTCAATAAAATAAAAGCGTAAAATACTGCAATCGGCCATTTTGACTGAAACGTTAATCACAGCGCATGACGTCATACTTATGTACTCTTCACTGTGTTTTGATTACCTACTGATTGCGCGTTATGATTGATTTTACATTTGTTTTTGCCAAGGATCGATTTATTGATGTTGGGCGAGTTCCTCGCAACAAATAAAGAATTTTGATCGTCCGAATTCAGGAAAGTGTAAAACTCCTTGAAGTATATTTTAGTTATCCTTAAAACTAGATACAAATAGATACAAATATTACCAAGTAGTAATCAGACTCGTTTTAAACTCGTAAAAGTTTATTTTGTTTTACCTTCATAGGTTATTTTTACAATAAACTTGTCATTAGTTTTGAGGTTAGCTCCCTTGCAGTATAGGTATATGTTAGATATTTTAGAGTTATTACCTAACAGAACGAGAAAATTTGTATAACTTCGAAACACCTAAATATGAGAAGTGGTAGTAGTTTTAGACTTAGGTTGACGTTGAACTATGCTCTTCAACTGGTACATCGATTTCACTTTTCCTTTAATCCATGTTCTTTTCGGAAGATTGTAAGTTGTCTTGTCCAGTCTGCAATTTCTATATAGGTCAGACTTGCCTTTCCTTCGAAATTATATTCAACATTAGCTAGCTACTGCGTTCAAAACGGCCACTCTTTTCCAAATTATTTTTATTCTCATCTCTTTGGAAGAGGCGATACCTGTCATGCCACAGCTGTGGCCGCCCAAGATGATTTAATGAATATGTTCACTCGCTTCTTGAAGAGGCATGACGTACTGTTTATCCTAGAAATGAGAACTGAGTTCAGCAGAAGCAGATTTGGCAATGGCTAATACATGGTTATGCCAGAAACTCCTGTGTTGACTATGATGCCGAGCAGATGCATGTTCGTTTCAGAGGAAATTCGATGTACTTCTATGATTGGAGAAGGTTCTCCGGCAACAGCTTTCCTGATGCTGTTTGCGTTGAAATTGACCAAGTTCAATCGGTCCCTCTCTTATATCTTCTCCAAATATGAATTCAGTGATATGCTCTGTTGGTACCTTTGTCGGTGTGTTTCCTCAGCAGTTATAGGACGCTGACTAGAGAATGAGGACATCAGTCGTCCGCAAACCCAAAATTCTATTTTCGGTGGAGTGGGGTAGTTCATTAAGCAGCCACAGAAAAATATTAGGCATTAGGAGTATGGAGCCTCGGGGTACACATGCATTAATCCGAAGAGGTTCACTTGGTACACCATCAACTACCACCTGAATCGATCAACTGAAGAGAAAGCTTCTAATTCAACTATGGAATCTTTGAGGAAGTCCATACGCGATTAGTTCATACATCATGGCTGCGTTCTAAGCCCTATCGAAGGCTTTTGAGATATCAGGAGCCATGCTCTTCGATTGTTGATATCCTCAAATGGGTAACATATCCAAGGAGGTAGCCAGTTGATCATTGGCTGCGAAAAGCGTATTGCCGATGACTGATGATACCTTGCAACTCGGGATATTCTATAAGCTCATCATTTATCACTTTTTCAATGACTTTCGATATAATGGTAACAATGTGATGGGATAGTAATTTTGGATAGGCATTTCTTCTCTTCAGCACCAACTAATAATTTTTTTGTATATCATAAATATTCAAGGTTCATTCTGAATGCATTAACGGGTTATATAATTTTTCTCTGATTTTTTTCTCATAATATATTTGAAGGTTTGTAAAACAGTGGAATTTGAAGGATAGATTAGATTTTAAATATTATCTTTGAGTGAGGGCTGCCTAGCACCCCGGCCACTGGAACCCAGTGGTCTATTGTGGCACACTCTGTCCCAAATTTTATTCACGAGCTCCATCCTCCTCGTAAAGGATACGAGTTTCGTGGGTGAGAGTTTGATAAGCTCAGTCAGCTTCAGTTTGCAAGATCCAAGTTCTTCCATCCTGACCCTGTCCCCTGCTGGGCACTCGCACATAACATGTTTCATTGATTCTATATCTCCTTCACATAGCCTACATGAAGTATCCTCAACCAATCCTAATTTATTTAGGTGTTTCCTGAGGCGACAGTGCCCCGTTAATATGACAGCTAAAACTCTCAGTTCCAAACTAGAGAATTTAAGCCAGGCCGTGGCTTCTGCAGTGGAAGGTCCACTGATGGCTTGTCGAGCGTGTCTGAGTCCTGGGAGGCTCATCCAATGCTCACGTCCCCTCAAGTCTAGCCATCGGTTGTTTTCCATCCTTGCAGTTTCCAGGGGAATTCCGAGCTTAGGCTTAGGTTAGTTCCTCGAGCGGCCAATGAGTCCACCTTCTAATTTCCCTCAACGCCCGAGCGGCCAGGATCCCATATTAGACGGAGCCTGCTCCGCTCTCCTAGTTTGGCAAGGGTAGACCGACATTCCTGCACCATAAGAAAAGTACAGGTATCGAATGCCAATGCTTCCAGTGCAGCTTGGTTATCGTTGAGGATTTTAATTCACCTATTTGTTAATCCTCCCGCGAGCACAGTGGTCAATGGCGAATATTTCTGCTTAAAGACAGTCGCATGCCCAGCAAGACAGATCGACTGTTCCTCGGCAGCACCTTGACCGTAGACACCAGCTCCAATAGCTTTCGCAGTTTTTAAGCCATTCGTGTACCAACAGGGATCCTGAAGTAGACGCTCCTTGGAGCTGATCCATTCCTATCTATCGGCAATGATGATCTGGAATGCCCCTCTCCATGTTGGTTTTAGGTGTTGCTATGTCCGACCTCATACTCAGCACTACATTGTCCTCAATTTCAGACTGAAGGGCGCCAGGCACAAAGCCTAAGTTACCAGCTCCATGACGGAATCTGTAGAAATCCATTCTAGCCACTCCTTTTATCAAAAGATGAAGAATGGCGAGGCCCAATATCAGTTCCATGACCGCAGTGGGTGTAGAGCAAAAGACTCATGTAATCATCATGCAGGCTGTTCTCTGTAATTTAGAGATGATGGGCATTTCTTCTCTTCAGCACCAACTAATAGTTTTTTCGTATATCATAAATATTCAAGGTTCATTTCGAATGCATTAACGGGTTATATAATTCTTCTCTGATTTTTTTCTCATAATATGTTTAAAAGTTTGTGAAATAGTAGAACTTGTTGTTTGAATATATTTAATTATTTATATTAAATATGCATCAGTCTTCTTTTGAGATCGTCGGTTTCATGGCACTTACAACTAGCGCCGTTTTTTGATAGCAATATAATTCGAACAATGAAACAGTGTAATTTGTTTGAATTTCGGCAAACACGTATTATTATTAAACGCTTTTTTGACTTTTGTTCGACTGCTAGTTGTGAATTTAATACCATATTATTGAATGGTCTTCGCGAATGTTGTGAACGTTACCAAACTTTCCGCTTTTCTGAAGGTGAGAACTTTGAAGATCACTCGTTTGCTCGTGAAGTTCAACTATATCAGAGATTGCTGTTAGAAGTTCGAAGGAAAACATTTCTGAGGTGAGTGATTTGGCGCATCTCCTTGTAATTAATTCATTATTTCAATTTGTGATTAACTTGAAAATGGAATATTCAATGAGAAAGGTATTTTTTGTCCTGTTATCGCCACCAACTTGTACGTTCGATATTTATCATATCATATTTTTTTGGTTCATTATACAATTTTTGCGCACCTGTTCGAGATTTCACATTCTGCTCTACTGTTTTAGACGAATGATGAGGCAGGATTCTGTAACAGGTAATCTTTAAATATAGTTCTCGTTTTCGTACTCGGATTAATTTTGAATATTAATTATATTTTTCATAAATATAAATACTTTTTTTGAAAAAACAAGTGAAAAATAAAGGAAATTTCTATTTCTACCTTTTTGTTGATGCTATTGCCAACGTGCTACTGAAGGGTTAAGTTGTATGTTCCAAGAGGTTATCGGCCCAGAAACAAATGAAGTTCTATTACGGGAAACTGTGGTAAAGCAGTAAATCGACAAAGGAAAGAAAACCGGGAAGATTGACAAAAGCACGTGGATATAAAGAAAGCAAGTAAATCGAGGGCAAACAATGGACAGCATTATTGGGAACACGACAGGAACCCTAAAATTAGAAGGTGCTTCAAATTGGCCACCTGGAAATTCAAAGTGAAAAACAATATTAAAGCCTCTTGAAATCTTCAATATAGTAGATGGTTTGTTATTGAAACCTGCCGTTGATGGCATAAAAAGGTATCTTGGCTCAAAAATGATGCCAAAACACAACGTTTTCTGGTTACATATTGCAAATCATGAATTGTAAATCAGCAAATGAAATCAGGTCAAAGCTGCATACAATATATGAACAAACTTCAGCAACTTCGTTCCATGCGCCACTGCAAAGTTTCTTCACAATGCAGTATAAACCAAAGGAAGATATAGTAATCTTTTTATCAAGGGTTGAAGAGATTGTATAAAAAATCAAGTATGCTGGAGGAGAAGTTCCAGAAAAAATGATCTTAACCAAAATTCTTACGGAATTGCCAGAGTCCTCCAAAGATTTTGAGCATGGAATTCAGTACCTATTAAGAATCAAAATTTGGTTGATCTGACTGCAAGACTCCTCCTTCAAGCAAAGAAATTGCAACCCTCAAGAAGTGACTGCTGTAGAGGTGGGTAAAAAAATGAAGGCAGAAAGTGTGAGCACTGCAACGAAAAGGGCCAATGAAGAAAGGACTGGTGGTTTTGGAGCAAAGAGAAGGGATTCGTGAAGAATGAAAGAAGCTCGAAGAATGCCTTTTCTGCACATATAACAGCCTTTATTCGTAATGTAACATCAAATGAGTGGATAGTTGACAGTGGTGCTACGATAACAATCAGTTTGTTGAATATAAAAGTTTATCGTTAAGAAGAGACATTATTATAGGCGTTGAACCAAGAATACAAGCTATAGGTATTGGCTGATCATCCGTGGAATCATTCAATGACATAAATTGGATAGAAACTACCATAAGAAATGTTCTGGATGTACCAAGGATTACAGCGAATCTGTTTTCTGTGTAGTTTTCTGAAGATTAAAAAAGTAGGAGCAGTAGTTCAGAGATGCGGAAAATGAGAATGCAAATGTTGGTTGCTTAAGTGAAAATTTAGATGAGTGGCACAAAAGGTTGGCTCATCAGAACATAGAACAATTAAAACAGAAACATTGGAAGTGAAAACATAAATCCACAAACGAATGTAGAGACAGAAGAATTGGAAAACGAAATTAGTCATGAAGACTTAGCATCAGAAATTGAAATAATGTATGAGGAAGTCAAACCTGTTGGAGGAAATTCTGAAGACGATATAAGTTGAGGAACAAGAGAATAATAGAAGACTTGGCAATATACTGAAATGGCTTGCTGATTATGAAACCAGTTTGATTAACATTCACAACTCCGTTTCAAGAAGCAATGAATAATGAAGATAAAGAAAAATGGAAGGAAGCAATGGAAAAGGAACTGATAACATTGAAAGAAAATCAAACTTGGACAGAAGTAACTTCAGAGTGTTCTTCAGATACCAGATTACCAGCAAGTGGGTCTTCAAGATTAAAGAGTATTTACAAAGCGCTAAACAATACAAGGGGTTTTGAACAGTCTGATGATTTTCTCAGATATATGCACCAGTGGAAAAGTTAACCACCTTCCGATTGCTAATGGTAATAGCAATAGAAGAAGTGTATATGAAACATCCAAACGGACAGCTATTTAAGCTGAAACGTTCTTAATTTGATTGAGGAGGTCGTTACTTGATGAAAATCGATATACATATTTTCAATGAAATAAAACTAAAGTATTTAGATTTTCACTATATTAACAAAACTATAATATACTATAATAGTATATCGATTTTCATCAAGTAACGACCTCCTCAATCAAATTATTGAAAGAAGCTGAGACAAGCTTTTTGGTCATTTGGTATTTCAAGCTAATTCTAAGATGTGCGACCAACACACAGAATATCTGGTTCCTATCCAGTTGTTTGAAGAACGAAGTATTTCCGAAATATATAAAACTGAGGACCCATAATATCAGCCTCGCAGCCCAAAATGGAGTACTACAAGGCAAAAAGAAATGGTTGAAGTTAGACATCAAGTTTCAATACAGCCAACGAGACAACTACAACATCTTTTAAAGGTAATCCATTCGGAGTTGCTTCATAGGTTGCATTCAGTAGAATTTGACATTTTAGATTCCGGAACAAGATCCAAAGTTCATTCATTAATTCACAAAAAGTATAAAATTCAGTTGCGAAAATTAAATGAATTATTGAGTAATAGACCTGAAACTTCAAAAATCAAGTCCAAGTTTTCCGATCACCAATTTTATGATAGGTTCAGTAATCTTTCAGATGCTAATTTTTCCAAAGATGAAGTCTCACTTCTAGAAAAGGGTTTTAAACATAATTTAGAGTCAAATAACGCTCGTCTCCATTTCGATCTGCTAGGAATTGAAACCGAAATAGCCCTAAATTATTCACCACAAGCCAAACACCAAAAACACTCTTTAGCGTTACTACTTCAAAAAGAGTTCAATAGTTTTCAACCTAAGAAATTCGAAAATACAACTTCAGAGTCCATTAAATCTAAATCCGCATCTGAAGATATCATATTCACCAAAGCAGACAAAGGTCATACTTTCATAGCCTTAAATAAAGCAGATTATTTATTGAAAACCCAAAATTTCATTGAATCAGGTTGTTATGAAGAAATTGATAAAGATCCAACTAATAAATTTCAATCCATAGTAAAAAACGCTTTAGAGTATGCCAAGTCTATAATACCTACCAACCAAAAATATAAACTTTTCATTGACAACCCGCAATCACCAAAACTTTACTCTCTCGTCAAACTCCATAAAACAGGGTATCCCATTAGACTAGTAGTTTCATATTTTCAAGCTCCAACTGCTAAACTTTCACTCTTTCTCATAGACATCATTCGACAGTACGCTAATTTTGAACCTAAATTCTCTATAAAAAACTCTTCAGTCCTAATAAATAAAATTCAGCAGACGATACTACCACCGAACGCTAAACTTATGTCATGAGATGTGGTGAATCTCTTCCCTAGTGTTCCACCTAGTGATACAATGAAACTCATATAAAACGCCCTTCAAATTAATAAAGTCAATCCGATAATTCAATCAGAAATCATACACCTTTTAGAAATTTGTTTAAAACAATATTATTTTAACTTCAATGGAGTATTATATAATAGTAAAAAGGTTTAATCATGGGTAATCCTCTGAGCCCTCTGCTCGCTGAAATTTTTATGGATAATATTGAAAAAACTATCCAAGAACATCCGTTATTCAAACACTTTGTTTATTGGTTCAGATATGTCGACGATATCATTTGTTGTTTCACTGGCACAAACAGACAATTAGAGTCAAAACATTCATTAACAAAATTCACGATAATATTAAATTCACTTTAGAGATAGAAACAGAAAACTCCATTAACTTTCTGGATTTAACTATTACTAAAATTAACGGCAAACATGATTTTTCCATTTTTCATAAGCCATCGCATACAGATATTACTATTCACAGCTCATCTACACATCCTCATCCACATAAATTAGCAGCTTACAATAGTATGGTACATAGACTCATTAATATCCCAATGTCACAAAATAATTTCATAAAAGAGCTAAATATAATTGAACAAATAGCAGTCAATAACGGTTACAGTCCAACTATGATTGAGAACATGATTTCACGAAAAAATTTCAAAAACAATCCAGGAAGTATTTCCAAATATGAAAAGTTCAAACACAAAACACAACAGCTTAACTTATATTGGTAATCCTAGTCTGAAATCAAAATCATTCCTCTGGCATTAAAATTTCAATAAAGCATTCCGAACTGATAAATCTTTCATATCAAAAACTGCAAATGTAAAATTGATAAAAGTAATAAATCCGGTGTTTATAAATTGTCTTGCGGGGATTGTAATAAAATTTTTATTGGTAGAACTTTCAGAAATTTCAAAGTAAGATTATACGAGCACAAACGTAGTTTTAATCATCATAAATCAGATTCCCATTATTCTAATCACTTACTCGAAGAAAACCATAACTTTAATGATAATTTCAAAATTTTACACAATGAAAATAACAGACAAAAACTCAATCTATTGGAAATTTTAGAGATCATAAAAGAAAAGAATTCAGGTAGGTTACTTAATAGTCAATTAGATCTAAATCCTTCTGCTTTACTCAATCTTTTCAATTCATAAAGTAAGCAACTCCGATGGGTTCTCCAACATAACTCTTGTACCTATTGTAATATTAAGTAGGAAATAAGACTAATATATAAGGAATAACTCTGTTCATTAATTTGTATCTATCTGATGAAGCCACAGTGTGGTGAAACCGGTCATAGTTTTGTTAATATAGTGAAAATCTAAATACTTTAGTTTTATTACATTGAAAAGATGAAACGTTCTTTTTAAGGTTTGAAAAAATTTCCTAAATATTGGAATGAAAAATTTGACAATTTTATGAGACATGAAGGTTTCGTTAGATCAAAAAATGTAAATATAAAAACATTATACTCTATTCCTATTGATATACGTTGACGATATTCTTCTTTTCGGAACAAGTAACGATGAAGTAGAAAACTGCAAAGTTTTGTTCAACAGAAATTAAAAACTAAGAATCAAGGCTTAGCAAGCAATTATTTAGGCATTAATGTACTTCAGGATTTAGAAAATGGAATAACAAATATTAATCAAAAAACTTACCTTGAAAATATTTTAATTAAATATGGTATGGAAAATTGTACTCCGTTAGATCAAAATTTTGATTTCGAAATCTTAAAAGAGAGAAATCTGAAAGTGAGGGGAAATGAGAAAAAATGTAGGCAATTAGTCAAGTAGAAGTTTACTTTATGTAGTATCAGGTGCTCTTCCAGATTTAAACGTTGATGTAACTTTTCTAAGTCGATATCAGTACTGTGCTAGTATTGACTTATATAAAGCATTGAAAAGAATTTTGAGATATGTGAAAGGTACTTTAGATTTTTCTTTTGAATATAAGAGTAATAAGGTTGAACTGGACATAAAAGTGTTTTTAGATGCGGATTGGGCAGGCGATATAATAGATCGTAAATCAACTGCGGGGTATTTCCTAATGTTATATGATTGTCCAATATTGCGGTCATCTAGAAAACAACTCGTCATTTCATTATCTTCCACACAGGCAGAATACGTTGCTCTGAGTAATTCCTCATCTGAAGTTTTCTGGATCAAATAATTAGTTGTTGATTTTAAACTGGAACATAAAAGTCCAATACTTAGGTATGAAGATAATCAATCGGTCATTAAAATTGTAGAAAATAATGAAAACAATATATATATATATATATATATATATATATATATATATATATATATATTATCAAAATCCTTTTACCATCTGAAATGGTGTAGAGTCTACAATATACTAACATTTCATGAAAATTCGATATATCAACAATATTGTTCATACATAAATTTTCTCCATTCAATCTTCTGTCTTGCGATTGTTTTAGCCTCTGTCCAATTTTTGCCTTGTTGTAATTCCTGTTTTGTTATCTTTTCTTGGTCTCCATCTTCTTCTATGCAAAATTCACTATCCTCTAATCCGTTTCGTCCGCTCCCAAGTAACTCTAGAAAATATTGCTTCCATTACTTTCCTGTCATCTATGAGTATTTCTCCATTTTTGTCCTTGATGTTATAAATGCCAGAGTTCTTTTTCCTTCTATACGATTCAATTATTTTATAGAATAGCTTTTGGTTTGCTTTGCTCTCGGCTTCTATTTTTCCCCGAAAGCTACCCATTTTCTTCTTTTAGATGCCAAGACTAGGTTATTCACCCGTTTTCTTGCTTGTTCTTATATTTCTCTATAACTTTACAGTTGAGATAACTTGCTCATGCTCTATTCTTAGTTCTCACTTCCTCTGTAATTGCATCTGTCTACCATGCCGTTTGTTTTGCGTTACTTCTCTTTCTGCTGCTTTCGCATACTTCTTTAGCAGAATCGAGAAGAGTGCTTTTGAAATACTTCCATAAGTCTTCTGCGCTCATATTGTCTGTTGCATCTTCTATATTTTCTAGTTTCCTTGATATGGTTTGCTCAAAAAGTTTGGCTTATTCCAGACAGGCGAGTTTATAAGCCTTTATAGATTCATATTCGATCTTTTTATAACTGATATCTCTTTACCGTCACCTTCAGTTCCTTTTTGATATATACTACTAGTAAAAAATGGTCGCTTCCTAATTCAGTTCCTCTTCTCACTCTAACGTCTTTAATTTTTTTCAGGTTTCTTTTCTCTACCAATATGTAGTCTATTATCGATTTCTCGTTTCCACTTTCTACTTGTCTCGTATATTTATGCATATTCTGTTATATAAACACTATCACTATTTCGTGTCCTACTCGAAACTATTGTTCTTTTGTTCATGTTCGTATTCCTTAATTCAACTGTGAGTATTCTTGCTGACCACGCCCTCCTGCTTAATATCTGCTCTGCGATTTCTTTATTTATCAAACATGAAACTCCTGCTGCCGCCCTGGTTTTTTCGTCTACTCCGCTGTATATTAATATGCAATTATTCCTTGGCCTTATTTTTTTCTAACTCAATTATTCCTTGTATTCAATTCCTTTTCTCTGCCTTGTATACTTTTTTTCGTTACATGTATCTTCCTTTCTTTGTTTCATTTTCAATTATTTCTGTATACTTTCCGACTGATTCTTTACGCAGTTTTTTGGAGTAAATGCCTCTACTTCCATTCTTTCTATTATCTTTCGGTCCGCTATTCCATTCGAATATTTTACCATCCACTGCTAGTTTCTAATGCAAGACTTTGACTCTTTCTCCAATTGCTTTCAATTTTTCAGTTTCTTCTCTAATTCGTGCCTGTATTTCGGCTTCTTCTCGTGTCAAATAAGTATTTATGAAAATCGGCTGACCTGGTTCAGTTCTGAGTTTGCTCTCGTTTTTTATTACCAGTTTTTCTCACTGAGACTCTCTAAAATTACTATTCCTTTCTTCTCTCTGATAATTGTAACTTCCTTTATTTTTGTTTTGACACCTAATTTCTCCTTGAATAGTTTTCCAATCTTCTGAACCATGTCCCTCTTCTCTCATCTCAATTCCATTTATAACTTCATTGTTTTTATCTTCTCCTTTCCTAAGTTGTGTATTCTTGTGTTCAAATTCTCCAGTGTCTCTTTCAGTTCTTTCTTCTCCTGGTTCCACTTTTCTTCTTTATGTTTCATTTCTCCCTTGATTTCTCCTAATTCTTTATGTGCTCTTACTAGTTCCGATTTCATCCCTTCTCATTCTACTTCGCTATTTTGAAACCCTTCTTTCATTTCCTTCCTCATTATTCGTATAGCCTGGAGTACTTCATCCATTTTCGGTTCTTCCGTTTTTTGGGTTGAACTAACTACTATTTTGCTTCTCTTTGCGTCTTCTTCCTCTAGATCGTATTCCTCTAGACTCGTCTTCCACTTTGCGTTTCGCTTCGTTGCTCATGTTTGAAAACAATAAAAGACTCAATCGTGTGAATAAAATCAAACTTGAATATGTTAAAATATCTGATAATAGAGCTGATATATTCACAAAGCCTTTTAGGCAAGCACCTGTTTGAAAAATTGAGGTGATTTGTTTTTACATAAAAAGTTTTATTTGATAGCTTTGAAGTAAGTGTTTGTTTTTGTGAGTTAAGTTTATTATTGTAAAAATAAAATATTTGTTGGGGGTGTGTTGAAAAAATAGATGAACAACAAATTTTCCATTAGGTTAAAAGTAGGTTAATTGTATTTAAGAGTAAGTAAAGTTAAGAATAAGAAGTTAAGATTAAGATAGTCTGTGACTATGGATCTCAACGATTTTTGGCTCTCTTGAAAACGTGCTACTGAAGTGTTAAGTTGATGTTTCAATTATTTCTTTCCACTTTAATGAAAGTTATATAATGACGTAATATTTCTTAAATTTTCCACATATTAATAATTCCAAGAGATACTTTTCAATGCAGCAGCAAAAAAATTGTTCCATTCTTTCCTCAAAGCTCTCATATCTCAAATATTTCAAATAAAACTTCCTTTAAGCTGACACTAAACAAATACGTGCGAACACTTTCAATTCAGCCGTGAAGAATTAGCATCAACCAACCATAAATGAACCAAAACAGGAAGTGATTATCCTTAACCCACACAAACGGGCACAAAAGTGTGGGTTTCCATCTGTTATCCAGATGTTATAACTCAATGCACTCATATCGAATATTAATTGCACTGGATCGCATAATATGATTTCACTTCGACCTTGCAAGGTCAACTAGTCTGCTTTACTTATTTCTCTAAGAATTGCAATTAGTACAGTAATTTTCCATCGATTGCTTATTATATTTTTATTGTTATATTTCATTTGGTGACGTGTTCCTTCATAAAGAGAATGATTAGGCAGTTTAGTTTTTATATTGTTATGATTTCCTGGAATAATTTTTTTAATTATTTAAGTGCGGTTTCAATTATAAATTAACTGTAATAACTTTTGTTGTTTTATTAGTTCATGCTATGAATTATCAATTTCCGACATGTAGTTCTTAACAAATGCAGTTTTTGTTTGAGTGGTAGCATTTCTTCCTTCGAGAAATGTTGAATAACTCAAAAGCGAGACAGATATCGGAAAAAAAAACCATGAAAAAAATATGACATTTTTCTATATTTATAATATTTCATTTAGCTATTCAATTTATTTATTTTTTTAACTATTTATTAGAGATAAACGAATTGAGGAAAGAATGTTCCTTTAAAATTCATATAGTCAAAATCCACTTAGCTATTCAATTCATTTAATTATTTATTTATTTATTCGAGACATGAATGAATTGAGGAACAAATGTTCCTTCAAGGCTATGAAGCTATACTCAAAGCACAGATCCAAGAAGAAAAAAAAATAGTAAGAACAGTCTTAAAGCATAATTGGACGTAGGTATGCATAAACATACCAACCCACAATCCTACCAAAGCTGAGGTAACGAAAACAAACCTTCTGTAACCTATTCTTCAAATTGCAGAAACCTACCAACCAATGTGATGACGCAAAAAGAGTGACACTTGTATTTTTTCGTATCTCTAACAGTTCTCGAGTAAAAAATTATTAAACGATTGTGTGCATTCGCTGAATTGAGAGCAGTTCTAATTAAAAAAATGACTAGTGGGCTTTGATTTTTTTATTTATTTATTTATTAATTAACGATTAGTTTTAAGACTTTTGAAGTTATTGCTGTAAGAAAAAAATGGCTAATTTTACTAACGCCGAATTGGCTGGTATCCATTACATGTCTGGCTGACAGAAACACAACAAAAACTAGGCGATTATATCAGGTGCGCTTTCCAAATCGAGTAACACAGGACAGGCGAATATTTTCAAATATCCACAGAAGGTTGAGGGAAACTGGTACTTTTACTGCAAATAATCATTTAAGAAACTATGAGAACTCCAGATATTGAGGAAGCAGTTTTGAATTGTATTGATTTGAATCCTCATGTGACTACAAGAACAATTGGAAATCAGTTGAATATTTCCCATGTTCTAAATGGGAGGATTCTCTACGACTTTTTATCGTACTCGTTTCATATTCAACGTGTCGAAACTCTACTTCCTCGAGATTTTCCTTCAAGACTGAATTTCAGCGGATGGTAAGGTTAGATTAGCGGATGATTCACAGACGAAGCTAACTTTTCGAGAACTGCTATCACAAATTTTCAGAATAATCATTATTGGGCTGAGGAAAACCCCCATTTGATTGAAGAATCTCATCATCAAGAACAATTTTCACTAAATGTCTAGGTCGGAAAAATTGGAAGTTATTTGCCCATTTCTTTTGCCTAACAGACTAGACGGTCCAGCTTATCGGCAATTTCTTGCTCGAGGATGGGCCACTTTCGGTGAGAAACATAATGTGGTTTATTCATGAAAGGGCACCAGCACACTTCAGTGGAGAAGCTAGCGAATTCTTGAATAATACATTCAACAACCGATGTATAGGCCAGAACCATGGCCTTCTAGGTCCCCAGACTTAAATAGTTTAGACTTTTTCTTATTGGGATATCTCCAACGTTTAGTTTATACCACTCCAGTGAATACTGTAGAAAATTGAGAAATCGAATGATAACCTCTTGTGACACGATAAGAAATACCCAAGGAATATTTCAAAGAGTTCGTGATAATATTCGAAGAAGGACAGAGGCCTGTATTTTTGCAGGTGGATGACTTCCAGCAATTTATTTAGTTTTTAAGTCTCCTTTTTTTTTTAGTTTGATATTGAATAAGTATAAGTTGAGTCTCAGGAGACGATCTATTAAAATAAAATCAAACTTTGGGCATACCTATCGAGTATTTCTATTATTTTTTTATTCAGCGAATAACATACAATTCAAATAATTCAAATTCAATAATTTTTCACTCGGAAACGGTTGGAGATACGAAAAAATTACGAGTGTCAAAAAAGTTTCTAAATTGAACGAAGATAATGAGAATTGATTGTACTCTGATCAGTGGTGGCGTACTGCAAAAAATTTGAAATGGCGAAAGATACATGGTCTCGGAAAAGTAAACTCCTTGTGAATTTCAGTTGAAATCTAGGACGTGTAATGATGGATGTTGTAAAAAACAGCTTTCATTCCAAATTTGGGCTGAATATCTCAAAAACTGCTTATATAAACCTTTTTTTCTTAAAATTGCACGTATATATACCCCCTCAAATTGTGACGCACTATTATGTAACACCCTGTAGAGACTTCTCAATGATTAGGCAGGGGATGTAGTTGAAAATAAGGGGGACAAAAAAAAACATAGGCCCAGAGTTAATATCCATGACGAATTCAATGAAATAATGCTTTCTATAAGTTAATTAATTGGTTTTGTAGTAGATAATAAGATATTAAACTATGTATTATACTATCCCAAGAGATTTATTGAAAATCAGGATTGCAGTTTTGGTCTCTCGACCATCTTCACCTGACGAGTATTGAACATCACATATATACATAAACAGGTAGAGTTAGTTACAAAAGGAAGTAATATTGATGCTTAATTTATTTTATTGAAATTCATTTTAAAGAAAGATGAAAAGGAATATTTTTATACTTCCTAAAATTTTATTATCAAAAACATTTTCAAGTCATAAAATATATTTTATTTCATCTTAGTTACAAAATTAATAAGGGTACAAATAAGAGGTGATAAACGAGTTATGATAAAAGCAGCCGCATTTGATATCATTCAAGATTGCCGAGATTCTAATAAAAACACCAAGAACAAATTAATAAGTTACAGATAGCGTAACAACTTTGGAACAAAAAATTCATGCCAACGATTCAGTTTTAACCAACGCAGATAAATAGATTGCCATAATTATTTTATCGGAAACATATATATCCAAAATTATAGACTTTCTTCAAGAAGAGAACATCAGTAAAATACCCAAAGATTAAAAAACATTTAGAACTGGTGTGAAAGAAATTTCACCGATGATACTAACAAAGTCAGTCAATAATTTCATAAATGAACAGCCCAATATATTAATTGTCTTCTTCTTCTTCTTCACCGGGTAGAGGGTGTAGCGCCTGTTCAGTTCCGGTTTCCCTGCAGCAGTTCTTGTGAAGTTGATTGCCAACTGCCCCGCCATCGTTTTGGTGGTCGTCCAACGGGTCTTCTTTCGTGTGGTATGTTGTTATATACGATTTTGGCAATTCTATCTGTGGTCATTCTCTTAACATGCTGGTTCCATTCTCTTCTTTTTTTTCTTACCCATCTTACAATATCGTCTGTTTCACATTTTTCCCTTATGTCGGTATTTCTTTGTCTGTCATTCAATGTGTAACCGGTTATAGTTCTTAGCGTTTTCATTTCTGTTGTTCTTAGTATCCTCTTTGTTACCGACGTTTCCGCTCTTGTTTCTGCCCCCCCGTATGTCATAATTGGTCGCACACATGTTTTGTAGATTCTGGATTTGCATGATATACTGAGGTGTTTATTTCTCCAAATTGGTTGTTTAAGATGTCCCGATTCTGCAGCTGCTTTGTTCACTTGTCTCCTCACTTCGTCTTCAAGGTATCCTGTGCTTGTTATTTTGCACCCTAAGTATTCCAATGACATGACTTGGTCTATAGTGGCGTTGTCTATTGTTAACTTGCAGCGCAGAGGTTCCTTAGCTATGGTCATGTATTTTGTCTTACTTGTTGAGATTTCCATATTGAAATTTTTTGCGCGTTTGCTAAAGGCGTATAACATTCTTTGTAGGTCGTCTTCTGATTCTGCAATGAGTACGGCATCATCGGCATAGCATAAGATGTTAATTTTGTAGGTTCCCATGCGGTATCCTAGTCCCAAGTTTTTAACGGTCTCTACAAGTTGGTCCATAACAGTATTAAATAGTAGAGGGCTAAGACTATCACCGGATGCCCGACGTTGTTCCGAAATGCTGCGTTAGGGTGTGGTTTGTTCGTATTTGCATTGTTGTATTAGTGTTCAGATCTTTTATGAGTCTTATATATTTTTTGGGTACCTCTTTGTTTTTCAGTATCTTGATTACATCCTTCAGTTGGACTCTGTCGAAGGCCTTCGTTAAGTCTATGAAACAAAGATATGCTGGAGTGTTATATTCAAGAGACTTTTCTACTAATTGCCTTGTTATAAATAGTACATCGACCGTGGACCGGTTTTTTCGAAAGCCTTGTTGCTCTTCGCTGATTGGCATTGTTGACGTTATGTCATCGGCAAGAATCTTTGTAAGCAGTTTCAAAGAGGTGCTTAATAAGGTTATTCCGCGATAGTTGGCAGGATTTGTTTTGTCTCCTTTTTTAAAGATAGGCACTGTTACACTTCTTTTCCATTCTTCTGGTATTTTTCCGTATTGAATTATGATGTTAAACAGTTTTGTGTACTCTTCTCTCATGGCTTCTCCGCCATATTTGATCTTCTCATTTGTTATCTTATCTTCATTTGGAGCTTTCCTATTTTTAAGTTTACTTATTGCCATAGCTACTTGCTCTTTCGTGATTGTTACCGGTTCATTTATAATGTCGTTTTCTAAGTCTTCTTCTGGGGGTTCTTCTTCATATTCTGATTCGGTGTAAAGATTTTTGAAGTATTTTTCCCATGTTTCGTTTGTGAGTGGCAGGTTGCTAACCTTTCCTAGTAACCCTCCTCCTTGATCCGGGCTTGGGACCGGCATTAGCACTTGCTGGACTACTCAATCCATCCAGCTTGTACCAGAGGCGGAGTTTGGTTTTAAATTGTCAAAAGAATTAAATCTTGTATTCAAAAATTAAAAATTTCACTCCTAAATTTTCAATAAAAACTCAATACAATCAACACAAAATTGAAACAGGTTCAAACCCCTATCAAATCATATTTAATTAGTTTGGATGTAGATAATATGCTTTCCAACATCTCAGGAGACAAATGCCTTCCATTGGTCTCAGACATCTTAAACAAATCACACGTTAATCCAGGTGTATAAAATTATTTTTTTTGCTCAAGTTGTGCCTATAACAGAATTTCTTCAAATTAAATAAGATATTTTATGAACCACCTCACGTCTACCGATGGGATCTCCATTGAGTTCTTTACTAGCTGACATTTTCATGGTTTATATTGAAGATATATTGAAGTCCTCTAAATCGAAGTTAGTACATTGTTAGTATAGATATGTGAACGATATGCCACCAAAAACATTCTGTAAAAAATTAGCCAAGTCTCGATGGAGCTGCTTGTTTATCTCTAAGAAGTAATGAAATCTAGACAACGTCGTGACAAGTCTAATGTTCCTTCCTGCGATTGGATTGTACATTTGAGAGACGGCCATGAGGTTTCGGATTCATTGCTGATGCAGTCGTTCTGAAATTCTGTACCCATCGTATGATTGTGTCACGTTTCGGAACTGGTAAAAGCGCCGCCGCACGACAATGACAGACTTTCCCGATTCTGTTTGTTTGTTTTTCTGAGGACCTACAGTTTATAGTAGACTCTGAACCACTCACCTAGACCGTGCAATGATAACTGCTACCTCTAAGGACTACAAGTTACCTGGTCTTCGGATGTTATGGACTCAACCTATCAGTTATGTGTCCAGACTCTCCAATGTAATTTTTATATACATACGTGGGACAAACACACCAACATTCATACTACATCCATATCTTAGCTGGGTTTCGAACCCGGGCCCTCGGCGTGGGAGTCAGTACCTCTACTGACTTATCCACGGAGGGAAATCTCTCCCGATTTAAAATATTCTTCAATTGCGAACGCACAGTACTGTCTTGTCCAGAGAACCATTTCGAATTAAATCGTAACTTCTCCTGAGTCGAATTACTTCAGCCGCTCCCCTCTACTTACTCACCGTTACGTGTACTACCTGTTCCAAAAACGCCCTACCATTATGCGTCACTCAGTATGACGGTAGGACGAAGATTTAGTGATGATGCTGCCTCACAATCCAATAATGCTTCTGGAATTGATTTTATATCATAATGGTCCAGATCTATACTCAATGACTTAGTATGATGGGTCTTCTCAATTTTGGCAGGAACTAGGTTTCTCTGAATAAAATCGAGCAAGGGAGTTATTCTTTTTAACTTGCTGGTTACTGGACTACCACTCGAAAACGAGATTTATTTATCGACTGACATTATTATATAAAGTGAAATTTCATTCATTTAGTCATGCGAACAAGATATTTCAACAAACAATCGACAGATAGAAAGTTTCTTCCGAAATTTTTAGGAATTTAAAATTATTTGTGTAACCTAGACCTAGAAGTTATAACATCTTTGTTTGATAATTGATATTTCAGGCCGTTAACAGCCGCATGCACCTACTTGCTGCTGTATGATCAGAAAAGTACATACATTTTGATGATCAGATTTATATTCGTGTCTAGTAAATCTATTATATAGAGTTTGTACTACTTTGTAACCAGAATTGAAGTTCTGGTTTGACTTCTAAGGTTTCTCAAACTGCGACAGAAAATCGCTGTTACTTTTCTCTGAGCCTTTAGTCTAGGAGAGTAGTTCGGAATCCACTATAAACTTTTACCTTTCTTGCCCCAAAGGTGTACAATCATTTGCCATTAGATGTTAAAGCAGCAAGGGAGATTCTCAAATTTTCAAAGCTTCTCGAAAGGTGGATATCAAGGAAAACTCGAGCTTTCATACATCAGGCAGTTGATATAAAAAAAATACTTCCACGCATAAATCATAAGTAATAGTTTTCAATAGGTTATTTTTAGGTTTAGTATAAATTTTGGAAAAAGCTATCATTTAAGTTTTAACTGCGTGCAATAGAACAGTTGAGTTGGTAGAGTTAATTCATTCACTTTATTTTTCTTGAATTTCTAAATGTATCGTATGGTTTTAAGGATACAATTTGGTTAGTTTTATATCGATACGATAGTTTTTTGATGTATATATTCTTATATTTTTCGATCTTTATATAATACCTGCTTTTATCATTCTTCGTTTATTACCTTTTGTTTGCACCCTTATTAATTTTGTATCTACCTCAAAAAGTCTAGGAACACTTACCAATATCTTTAAAATATGAATTTGATGATTCGAATTTATTAAAATCTTTCGGTTTTTGTTAAGATGTATTGTATATAATGTATTCTCAAGAAAACAAAATAATATTTGACTTCTCCAAAGCACCTATTATAAAAAAAAATTTGAAATTTGAAAATGACGAAATTTGGTAAAATACAAAAAAATCCTGAACTAAATTTTTGAAACAATATGGAAGCAATTATATTTTTCAGTCCCTAGAAGATCCACCTCTGTTATTAATGACACTTTGGCATCGTCGCGGCATGTTCAATATTAAATTGTCTATTACATTTTGGCCTGAGTCATTCCAAGCCCCCTGAACTGCTAATCGAAGCTCCTGTTCATGATGCAAGACGTTTTGACGCAGGAGATTTCTTTTTAGGGTGTCCCACACATGCTCGATGGGATTCAGATCTGGGGAGCAGGATGGCCACGGTAGAAGATCGATATCATTCTCTTCAAGAACGTTCAAGACAACTCTCGTACGATGAGGAGGGGCATTATCTTGTTGGAAGAATGGATTTTGACCCAGTGTTTGGAGATACGGTACCTCTACAGGTAAAAATATCTGATCTGCGTAAGAATTTCCCGTGAGGTTGTTCTGTATGAAAACGAGGTCGGTTCTTTCACCAAGGCGTATACCTCCCCAAAACATCACTGATCCGCCTCCCTGTCTAACAGCTTCCCAAGCATTCTGGAAACGGTTTTGTTTTTCAGGTTCGTTCTATATTCAAATTCTTCCCGAATCGGGATAATAACTAAATCTAGATTCATCACTGAAGAGAACTGTGGCCCACCTCTCTTGATCCAAGTTTACGTGTTCTTGGCACCAAGCTAAACGAGCAACGTGATTTCACTGGGTCAGTTGTGTAACTTTTAAAGGACGTCTGGAGGGAGTTGACCTTCGTGCAGTCGACTTCTCACAGTTTGGTCGGAAATTTGTAAATTGTGAACTCGTGAAAGCTCTTGAGCTAATTGAGATGCTGTGGTGGTACGATCTCTTCTGGCTTGTAAAACCAAAAATCGGTCTTGGGCGACTGTAGTAATCCTGAAACGACTTGTATGGCGTTCTTCTACGCTACCTGTTTCATGGAAACGCGACCATAAACGGTTTATGATACTTGGGCTACTTTACAGAAGCCTGGATACTTCCTGTTGTGAGCTCCCAGCTTGGAGCATGCCAACGGCTCGTAACATCTCTTCTCTAGTCAAATGTCGTCTTTCCATGGTCGAATCACAAAACTCGAATCTTTTATTTGTGCCTACAACAGAAACAAAGTGCCAACTAACTGATTTCAAATACTGAATACATGAAATGATTATAAAGCAGCGTCGCATCTGCTGCATTTTTAGTTTTTCATAAGAAAAACTGAAATCTGTTGCGGCACTTTACATAATTTGGTGAAAAATTGATGCGGGTGTTCATTTCTTAAAAGAAATCATCCATACTGATCGTTCTGGATACGATATATCGATATTCAGAAGTGTTCTCTAGACTTTTTGAGGTGTTTATGTATGTATTTGTAATTCTGATTCTCAATAAATCTCTTGTGATAGTATAGTACATAGTTTAATTTCTTATTATCATCATGATTTACTCTCAAGTAGTAACGGAGGAATCATTTAACTATCCAATTATTTTAATTATTAGGCTTAAAGTTCTACTTAAATTGTTTAATGGTTAAGTGAAGCTGTTTTCGACAAACTGCGTGGTTCTCTTTTAAATGAGCTTAATTAATTTATAGAAATCTGTTATCAATAAATTTCTCCGTAATACGACTTGTTTATTTACCATGAAACAACTAAATTTAAGAAATATACAATTAACCAAATATCAACTGTTACAAGAATATTCCAGTAACAATCACTGAGAGATCTTAATATATGTAATATTTCAATTTATTTCTGTTCAAATCTTTTATGCTAGAGATTGCGTTAGTGAATTATTTTTGCACTAAAAACAACATATACTGTCATTATAAATAAACCTCAACACGAACAAAGTTTCTGAACTGAATGAGATATGTAAATAACAATTGCGCACAGAATGAACTTACGCCTGTAAGCCTAGAGGAACTGAAAGTTTCCGCAAAAAATGTAGTGATACGTTTGATTGGGTGGTCATAGATAAACATTCAATCATAAATAGAGAGTAATCAAATCAGGTGCTGCCCAACAAAATGCAATGGAGAAATCAGACATGATTATTACTCTTTCCATATATCATTAAAATGATAGCGGAATGATATAAAGTTACTTTAAGATCACGATTATTCCGTAGAAACTGAAAGATATCATTTTAACTTTCCTCGTTATTTTTTCTGTTGGTATAGTTGATTCATATTATCTTTCCATTCTTGATCTGTCTTTTGAACACAATGAATAATGATGAATTACATAGTTCTACATCGTATCTAGACTATTGAATGGATATTTGAAAAAATAATTGAAATATTTAAGTACACCGCTCAAAATGGTCTAAGGAACAGTAAAAATATTAAGGGTAGGTCATAAAATTCGCATTAACTACTGAAATTTTTATATGGTATAGTTAATACATCTTTCTAGTCACTGAAAAGTTCGAAATAGAATGCAAAACAAAATTATCAATTGCATTCTGAGGAAGTAGATTTCATTGTTCCATTAAGGCATTTTCAAAAGCTGAACGACCTTGAATATTCGCCATAAGGGGATCAAGCCTCTGCTGAAGCATGTCCCAAACATGCTGTATGGGGTTCAGGTCGGGAGATTGTGGTGGCCATTGTAAAATATTGATATTTTCCTCTGAAACCATTCTCGTACTGGGTTTGCAGTGTGTGGAGAGGCGTTGTACATCATCAATGTAGATTTGATGATCCATATTCCTTTAAAGACAAAGGAGGTTTGTTTTATCATACAATGCGATTCCACTCCATACCAATACACTTTGTAACTGTGTACTTCCTGAAGTGCCTCAGCCTTTCCAATGGACCTTTTTGACGCCATACCCTTACCCTTCTACTATCCGGGTGAAACCCGAACCAAGACTCATCGGTGAATAGAACATTGGCCCATTGTGGTTCACCCCAAACAACATGCTCCTGTGCCCATGATAGTCAGGCTGCGCGATTGCCAGACTTAAGTAGAAGGACACTGATTCGTCGATGAGAATGAAGACCAGCTTCATGAAGACGATTTCTGACAGTTTGGTCAGAAATTGGTACTCCATGTGTATCTCGGAAATTTCTAGAAATTTCACGAGCTGTGACAGAAGCATTCCGTCTGGTGTGAAGCACAATAAATCTATCTTGGGCAGGTGAAGTTTTTTTCTAGGACCTGTGTGTCATTTCCTCACATCATCAGTATCCAGATACCGTTTCCATAACCGACTTATTACACCTTTTGACAACGCAAATTCACATGCCACTCGACTCTGAGAACTACCACCTCTAATCATACCCACTGTATGTAATTTTTCATCTTGCGTTAAATATCGACGTTGCATTTTTTTTAATACCCTAACTCACAAGAATTCAGTATCACCCAAAGGAAATAATGAAATGAACTGAATTTTTGAAGAATAATAAATATCGCATTCTACGGTATCTTTTCATCATCTGTATTTTTTTATGAAAACATGTGTTGATCTGTTTGAATCAACATCCACGGCTGTTTTGATTAACTACGTAAGTCCACCAGGTGCAAAATCTGCATTTGCAAAGATATCAGAGTGGTATTCATTAAAATTATTCAAATAATCTTGTTGTTTCCTAGACCATTTTGAGCAGTGTATTTATAGAAAATTACACTGCGCCAAGAAATTGACAGATGAAGTTAAAAATTTAACTTTATTTAGAAGTTGAGTTATGTTGAAGAGATGCTTAAGAACTATTGAAATGAGAATGATACGCATATAAATTAAAATGAAACTAATACTGGAAATATGAAAAGTTCCTAATATCCTGTTAATACCAAATATTCACACCTGCAGCTAGAAAAATTGCATGACATCTACGGTTCTTACTCAGAATCAATGAATTTATCGCATTCTTATACATTTTATTCCAAATTTCGATCAGTCTGTTCCGAATCCCATTCACGGTAGCTTCTTGGTTTTGCTGGCTTATCATTCATTTATTGAGAATGTCCCAGATAGAGGTCTGTTCTTCGTGGAAGCCACTCCATCGAAGTTATTTCGTGTTTCTGAAGGCAGTAGTGTGTAGATAAACGCACAACCAAATTTATATGGAATCACCCGATATTTTGAATATTACCTCAGGGATATTAGAAATTTCGAAAGATTGTTAGAATGGATCCTTTTTGAGATACTCAAATTGAGAAAAGAAATAAATTAAGGTTCATTTTAAGAAAGAAACAAAGAAAAGAAAATAAAAGACTCTTTCCGCATATAGTAAAAAATTGAAAATTGTTTTCTCACGGAGTAGATATTTTTTCTCGATATCAGTAGCTAGTATCACCATCTTTTGCCCTGATACAAGACTGAATTCGTCTAGGCATACTTTGGATTAGGTTTTCGACCTCCTCTGGGGTGATACTCTGCCACTATTCTGTGGTGGCTTGGATGAGCTATTGTGGGGTTCTTCGATTACCCTGATGCGATATAATTTTCCTTTTGAGATTATTTTATAAATGTTCAATATGATTCAGGTCTGGAGGGAAAGCTAGCCAGTCCAAAATAGCGATTTCCTCTGTTTCAAGATCATGTCGCGCGAGATTGCTGGTATGCGGAGGAGAATTATCTTGCATAAAGGTGCAATTATTACCCTGGGCACCTCACCAGAGTCTCACTATGGGCTACAGCACTAGGTCCACGTAATTCCTAGCCGTTACACTACGTTACACACACAACATCACACTGCCTCTTAGTATTTCAGAGTTTGTCTTGCTGCTCGGAGTCTAGCTTTAAACCCGAATCCGGAGGTCATCTCATCGAACACCAATTCTGGTCTCATCCGAAAAAGGAACATTTCGCCAATTTTCAATATTACTATTTTGGTGTTCGATACAACAATTTAGTCTGTTGTGGTCGTTATGACCTTCTATGTCACCCCTTCTTCAACACGATCAGTTATTCGACCCCTCTGAACATCGGACAGGCGTTTTCAATAATGATTATAGGCTTTTTTGAATTTTGAAAATCACAGTTTCAAATTACAACGACAAATGAGTACAATATCTCGAACATATGGTGATAATCCAACATTTCTTATCATACTATCCAGTTTTTTTTACAACAAAAACTTCATTCTTCACAAGTAGTTGAAGATCCATATTTAAAACAAACAATAATGTGAAATACCGAGTGATTCCATATAATGTTGGTTGTGTAGTTATATAATATCATATAATATATATATATATATATATATATATATATATATATATATATATATATATATATATATATATATATATATATATATAGGTGAAGGATTGGTACTCCACCTAATCCAGAAAAGTATCGGAAAGATATATGGTCCAAAAATGGTCCTTATGATAACGACGCCCTCTGGATGGCAGAAGTGGATAAGAAAACACCTAAATATCATATAGAACCAATCACTATATCGTCAGTAGATATCGTATCTGTTCTAAAAACAGCGAATAACTGGGCGGCGTCAGGGCCAGACAGGGTCCACTACTACTGGTGGAAGTATTTCACTGAAGCTCACAGTATCTTGGCAACCTGTTTCAGAAAGCATTAACGGACGCTTCAACAGTCCCTGAAAGCCTTACCATGGGTATAACATTTATGGTGCCAAAAGATGGTGTTACTGAAGACCCGAAAAAACATAGGCCAATCACTTACCTTCCCACGCTTTATAAGATACTGACGAGTATACTTGCTCTGTATATCAATAAGCATGTGAAGGCAAACAACATAATGGCGCACGAACAGAATGGATGCCGAAAAGGTGCGAAGGGATGCAAGGAACTCCTCGTTGTAGACTACATAATAATGAAGCATGCTCGGAAAAAACTACGGAATATGTCCGTGGCCTGGATCGATTACCGTAAGGCTTTCGGCTCGGTGCCCCACTCTTGGTTGTTGAAAGTGCTGAAACTGTATGGCTTCTCCGAATCAATCGTCAACCTCCTTCAGCAGCTAATGAGCACTTGGCGAACATCATTGTGTCTGCAAACAAGTGCGGGTGAGGTGACAACAGGTGAAATTAAAATCCAGAGGGGAACAGGGGGACACCCTCAACCCACTCTGGTCTTGCCTGGCCTTTTGACTTTTTGAGTCACCTCCTCAATAATAGTAAAAATACTTGTATTCTCGATAGGAATAAGAACATCCGAGTCAGTCATCAGTTATATATGGATGACCTCAAGCTATACACAAGTGGCCAAGAGTAAATTAAAATACAACTTGAGACGGTAGCATCCTTCAGTGATACGATAAACAAGGAACTGGGAATCGAGAAATGCTGTGTTTTGAATATGTTGGGGGAGAATGTTGTGGAGGGGAATGATGGTATGGATCTTTTCAATGGCACTACAATTCCGACTCTGAGACTTGAAGAGGTGTATGAATACCTTGGCATCCAGCAGGCCCTTGAGTTCAAGACAGCTGAGGTGAGGGATGCCTTTAGAAAAAAACTGTTTCGACGGGTGAAACTGGTGTTACAATCGAAGCTCAACTCGAAGGCGATGTTCATGGCACTTAACACCTGGGCTGTACCAAGTGTGTCATATTCTTTCGGTGTGGTGAACTGGTCCTCCACAGAACTACGCAGCATGGACACTGAGATTAGAACCATGCTAACGAAATATGGATTTCATCATCCTCACGCATCAGTCAACAAACTCTACCTACCAAGGCACAAAGGGGAAAAAGGGGTGGCTAATCTCAGAAGCGTCCATGCGGGTTGTGTGGTTGGCCTTAGAAAATATCTCCGCGGAAAAAACACGTGGTTCCGCAAGCCTATCTGCGAGGTGGACGACATTTCATCTCTTCAAAGGGCAAGCGAGGACCTACAACTGAAAAACCGCACAACGGAGGAGTTGGCTGATGAGTGGGAGTCTATGAACCTACATGGAAGATACCCCAAATGCACTAAAGGTCACACGTGTCGATAAAAAGGAGTCTCTCACTTACTTTACTGCTGGATATCTTCTCCTGGAGACAGTGGGGCGCCTGGCAGCCATACAAGACCAAGTGATGCCGACCAGAGCCTATAAAAAACACATAGCCAAACAGGATAAAGCATCGGATCTCTGTCGGAAGTGCTCTCGTGCAACCGAATCTATCCAACACGTGACGTCTTCATGTCCCATACTGGCACCCAAGCATTACCTGGAAAGGCATAACGCTGTTGCCAAAATATACCACCAAGAAGTAGCAGTAAAATTGGGGCTACTCAAACAAAAGGTTAAGTATCATCTTTATCAACCTAGGGGAGTGCATGAAAACGAAGGTGTAGCCTTCGTTTTCATGCACAATGTATTGGGGCAACACTGTGCTGCACGTGCAGTGCAGCACAATAGGCACGATATCGTCATATTCTATAAAAAAAAAGAATAGAGCAGCTCTTATTGATGTGACGATACCTGCAGACGATAATTTAACGAAGGCGTACGCTGAGAAGATCGAGAAATATCAGGGTGTGGCACTCGACTCTGTGCCAGTGATTCCTATAGTGATTACAACCAATGTAATCTCTTAAAAACACAGAGAATTTGGGAGCAGAGGGTTGTCTCGAACGCTCAAAAGGCAGTGCTGCTGAGTACGGTGAGGATTGTGAGGAGGTTCCTACTCCAGAGTGCGTTAAAACAGAAAACCGAGTACACCTTGGCAAGAAATTGCCCGGTGTACTTGATGAAACTACCCGGTAAATTCGGTGAAGGATAAAAATATAAATGAGATAAAAAACACAAGGTTTAACTTTAATCTACACTTTATTTGAAAAAATTCGACGACGTTTCGCTGACACAGCAGCTTTATCAAGAATGACAAACAGAATGAAGAGTATGGTATTATAAACAAATCGTAGAACAAGTTGGATGAATAACAGGAAAATCCACACCGAGCCATTGTACAGTTAGTATGAAAGGTAATAAAAACTAATTAAACAAGTTAAGTAGGGGTGAAAAATTCACATCTACCTGCTCATTCAAAAGCTTGTCCGAATGTTTGTATCTATTTATTTCTAATGCTTCTAGGAGATCTAATTTTAAACTTTTTGATTTTATATGTAATATGTCAAAGTTTTTATTGAATGAATGGTTTTCTTTTATTAAGTGGTTTGAATAATTTGAATCAGATATATTTTATCGAAGCTACGTTTATGTTCAGATGTTCTTATGCCAAAACTCCTATAGGTCCTACCGATATAAATTTTATCACAAGAACCGCAATTGAGTTTATAGATTCCTGATTTACTTGATTTTTCAACACGAGATTTATTATTTTAATATGTTTACCTAAGTTATTAGAAGTTTTGAAAGTTATATTAAGATTTTGTTTGACGAGAAAGGATTTAATATTTGTACTTGCAGAACCGCAGGATGTTAAACTGTTGAATATTTTATAGTCTTTATGAAAAGGATATACTTCATTTATTGCTTTCTGATACAGTTTTTACGAATGATTGGATCTATCATATCCGGATTATATGAATTATTAATGGCTATCTGTTTGATGATGTTCAACTCTTTATTATAATCTTCTACTGATAAAGGTAAATTGAGTAACCGATGTACCATGCTGTTTAAAGCTGCAACTTTGTGTTGAATTGGATGTAATGAGTAGTTATGTATAATTGTATCAGTATGTGTTCGTTTACGAAAGACCGAAAAAACATGATTATTATTTCGTTTAGTGATTTTCAAGTCCAAAAAATTAATGGAATCGTTCTGTTCAATTTCTATCGTGAATTTAATGTTCAAATGGATGAAATTAATGAAATTAAGAAATAAGTCTAATTGACGAGTAGTTCCAATGAAGCACACTAATATGTCGTCAACATATCTATACCAATAAAGAAATTTGGAAATGAGTGGATGTGTATGAATTTTCTGTTCAATATTATTCATAAAAATCTTGCTAAAAGTGGACTCAAAGGATTTCCCATGATAAAACCATTTTCACTACTGTAATAGATGTTGTTGAAAGAAAAATAATTTTGTTCAATGCAAACGCCCTTTGGTATTTTAAGTTGTTACTTCAAAATGCTATAACATCCCAAAACCTGTGGTTTTTAACCACGCGTTTGAAGAGTGAAGTGTGTCCTAAATAATATACATAACTACTCATTACATCCAATTCAACACAAAGTTGCAGCTTTAAACAGCATGGTACATCGGTTACTCAATTTATCTTTATCAGTAGAAGAGTATAATAAAGAGTTAAACATCATCAAACAGATAGCCATTAATAATTCATATAATCCGGATATGATAGATCTAATCATTCGTAAACTGTATCAGAAAGCAATAAATGAAATATATCCTATTCATAAAGACTATAAAATATTCAACAGTTTAACATTCTGCGGTTCTGCAAGTAAAAATATTAAATACTTTCTCGTCAAACGAAATCTTAATATAACTTTCAAAACTTCTAATAACTTAGGTAAAAATATTAAAAATAATAAATCTCCTGTTGAAAAATCAAGTAAATCAAGAATCTATAAACTCAATTGCGGTTCTTGTGATAAAATTTACATCGGTAGGACCTATATGAGTTTTGGCATAAGAACATCTGAACATAAACGTAGCTTCGATAAAAATATATCTGATTCAAATGATTCAAACCACTTAATAAAAGAAAACCATTCATTTAATAAAAACTTTGAAATATTACATATAAAATCAAAAGTTTAAAATTAGATCTCCTAGAAGCATTAGAAATAAATAGATACAAACATTCGGACAAGCTTTTCAATGAGCAGGTAGATGTGAATTACTCACCCTACTTAACTTGTTTAATTAGTTTTATTACCTATCATACTAACTGTACAATGGCTCGGTATGGATTTTCCTGTTATTCATCCAACTTGTTCTACGATTTGTTTATAAAACCATACTCTTCATTCTGTTTGTCATTCTTGATAACGCTGCTGTGTCAGCGAAACGTCGTCGAATTTTTTCAAATAAAGTGTACATTGAAGTTAAACCTTGTGTTTTTTATCCCATTTATATCATGGATCTACATCAAGTAACGACTACTAACCTGTTATATATATAATATATATATATATATATATATATATATATATATATATATATATATATATATATATATATATATATATATATATACCAAATTACCAAAAAAAAATGGTTTGTTGTATTTGAAATTATTTGATAATATGAAAGGTCACATACATAGTTGGTCAACTATGGGTTAATATCTCAATTTTCATAAGGATGATACTTTTCTACTTTTATAACCATATAAATTAGTGCTAAGTACCGTAAGAAGCCTATGAAACAGTACTCGAACACTATCAGCTGCGAACACTCAACAAGTGCAAAAATGATATTAAATAGTTACCAATTTAGATTGATAATATTGATTGAAATCAAACAGTAACGTGTAATTTATGATATTTATGATCAGATATGAGGTACCTACGACTGTGGGAAATAGAATCTGATATTCAAATGAACGCTAGAGTTGTTAATTTGTTTCAATTATGAGGGCGTGGTTAGGGTATTGTAGGAGCATGTGGTAAATCTAGAAGAAACGTGTTTTTCCACCAGTTTTTCAAGACCAGTCTTTATGTTTTAGTTAGACGTTGTTGTCTAGGCATTTTCTATTTATTTGCAAATCTTGCGGTATTGAATATATCGATTTATCATTTATCCATTTGGCCTCGACCTTAAGTACATTCTATGTAAATTCATCGTGAATAATTGTAAAAGTTGAAGTATAAATAATTTTCTCAGTTTGGATTTTGTATGGTTGTGACATGTGTTGGCATAAGTTGGATACCTTGTGTGTCTTGTTGGCATTTCGAATTGAGTTGTTTGAGTTTGAGTGATTGCGACAATTTGCTATAATCCGACTATATGCTTATTCAAGACAAATAACTAAGTCTTCGACAAAGACGAAGTATACACAAGGAGTTTATTCATGCAAAATGTTGATAAATAAGTTTCATGCTAGGAAATTTATTAAAACGTCTTCAACTGTTCGAAATTAATGGCAGCATTATATACTTAAGTTTCATACACAGCTCCTCCAGGTTTTCTGGTCTTGTGGCATAAACTTTAGATTTGAGATGGCCCCACAAAAAAATCTAGGGGATTTAAATCTGGTGACCTGGCTGGCCACTCAACAGGTCCTCTTCTACGAATCCACCTTCCTGGGAAATTTTCGTCTAAATATTGGCGCACCCGAGCATCATAATGCGGAGGAGCACCGTCTTGTTGAAAACGCATTTCGTCCTCAGAAAGAGTTGGATCGTTCTGTAAAATTTCTGTCAATCTAGGATGTATGTGTTCCTCTAACAACTGTAGGTAGCCATTTCCATTCAGATTACCCTCAATAAAGAAAGGTCCAACTAGATGATTGCCAAAAATTCCTGCCCAAACGTTCAACTTCTGAGGCCTTTGCGTGTGGGCCTCTCTAAACCAATGAGGATTCTGTGTGTCCCAATATCGACAATTATGTCTATTCACTTCACCACTGAGCATAAAGGTGCTTTCATCAGAAAAACAGATGTTATTCAGAAAATTTGGATTAGCGTTTAGGTTTTCACTTAGATTTTCACAAAACTGTAAACGACGATCTGGATCATCTTCGTTTATTTCATGCACTAATTTTACCTTGTAGGGTGAAATTTTGATGTTTCACGATTCTATGGACAGTTGTAGCTGATACACCAGTCAGACGAGATAGTTTTCTGATCGAAGTAGTATTCTCCATTTGTAGATGACCCACTACTGCCACTTCCGTTGCCTCATTTCTGACAGGACATGCCACTTCATGTTTTTTGTTTGCCACCGAACCCGTAGCTAGGAATTTGTCAACCAAATATTTAACGTACTGGTGACTGACTCCCCTTTCTCTTTCAGGATGGTTCCTATCGAATATCCTTGTCGTTTCTTTGGCACAACTGTTATTTCGAAAATACGTCGATACAATTTCGACCCTTTCCTCAGTGGAATAAACCATTTTCAGATTAATTTCAACTGACGAACAACAACAATAATGAGGAACTGATCTGAATAATAATAATATTTCATTGCAAAATGAGAAATAACAGATGACTGCACGCCAGATGGAAATGAAAAAATGTGAACATTTTCAATGCAGAAATCAGCTTTATTTCTTCGTAATTGATGCTCAACACATCGTACCCCAATACTTTTAACAGTTTCGAATTAATTTTAGTTGATAATTTCAAATGACGATATTGAATTTTTCGAAAGCGACATCCTGTATGGAGAGACGAACTGAATGAAATGCTTTAATCATTCTGGAATTCAAAAACCTTTCTGAAGATATGCCACTTGAATTATTTGTATGATTTTCAAGTTGGGGATGCTGAATGGAAGGGGTTGATTGCAAAATTCTATAACCACACAAGAAAGTCCTATTCTCGGATCAAACATGTTCTCGTATACCGAAATCATGACAGAAAACAAGGGATATTTGACATTTTTCACTTCATTGTTTAACTACAGTAAAAGCTCCTTATTCGTGCTTGCTACATTCGCGTTTTCGCTATTCACGGATGAAAAAATTGCGACCCAATTCTAATAATTGCGGCTAAAGATTTCTTCATGCGGGGATCTAATCGTTATACTTAGCATAAAGTATGTTTTTAAATGCTATTGCCACTGAATTGTTTATTTTTAAGGTATAAGTACTCTTGTTTTTCGGCAATATAAATGAAACACTATAAGAGGTTTGTCGTGCTGAGTTTCGAGCTTTAATACGAACTCATCTTCAGAGCTGAAATAGATAGCAGTTCTTTCAATTATGTGACAACAAAAATCGGACAGGACACCCATCTTACGACAAGAATTTAGGAAACCAAACAAGTGTGAAATGCTTAGTCAATAAAAGGTTTAAAAAATCTAACGATACAACACATTAAAATTCAATTGAACAGGGTTGAAAACGACGATATTTGAGACTGATACAAAAAGCCTATCCTAAATTATTGTACAGCATGTCCCATTTTGGGGGTGCCACCAGGAGCATCTCTGTTATTCACGACCCTTGGCTACTTTTTCGAGACAAATTCATAGAGCTAATCAGAATTATTCTAACTTCAGTGGTTTTTGAGTTATTCGCGAATCTTGAAAATTTCCGGATTTCCTTTTTTCCCAATATCTCGGTTCTTATAGATAGATAATTGAAATCTGTTTTTACGTTTCTAAAACGGTTTTCTGAGTAGATTCCAGTGACGTACTCGAAGTTTTTTTTTTCATTAATTATGACAGATATGACATAAAGTTGCATTATTTTTTAAATACGAACATAGTTTTTTTTTGGCATATTCCGATTGCCGTTTTTTTTCCTTTTCAAAAATATATAACATGATGACAAAATTTCCATCCAATTTGAATAAAATATCGGAATAAGGATTTACCCCTAATGGCTGGGCGAAGGAACACACGTGAGCGGACGAACCATAGAACATTTGTAGTTATTCGATGAAAACGATCAAAACAATGCAAAATCTTCTTGACCGAAATAATGGAGCTAGGCTGCTCCTGAGATTCCATCGTTATTTATGACATACGCAAATTCCGATTTTTATTTTATTTTTGAGATTGTCGTTTAGTTTCTAGAGTTCTCTGAGAAATACCTACATGAGAAATAATAGGCACCTAATAATTTACTTAAATTTACTTCTCATAATGATTTACATATATTGCTCGAACTGATTTCGATCATGTTGTAAGCATAAAGTGCATCTTCGGAATATATCTTCTATGTCTGAATGCTCTCTGTGAACACAGAAGTCTTCATCTATGCACGTTCATTAGAAACCATAGAACGACCAATAATTATTATTATTCATTATCTGTGGATATATTGGCTTCGTGTCTATTTGAATTCGTAAAATTAGTGTTCGTTCTTGAATTTGGATTGTTTAGTTAATTTCTGCAATTCACACTATGGAACAAAATAGAAGATACGAAAATTTCTAAAAAGTTGATATGCTGAAGGTCTACTTTCAGTGTCACTGTAACGCAGTCCGTGCATCAGAAGAATATTGGAATAGGTAAGTTCGACAATGGAAATGGAAGTAGTAATTCTAATCAATATTAAATACCTGACTAACACTCTCCATTAGATTTCCTCAAAGAATTCAACCAAACAGGAAGTTCTTCGCCAAAATGGAAGCAAATCTTTCCAATTATGGTTCGTTCGAGAAACCAAGAAGTAAAAACTACAATAAACGGAATAGAGGTGATAATGAACTTGACGTGTTAGCAGCTGTTGAGGCTAACCATTCTACATCGTGTCGGCAAATTGAGAGCGAAGTGGGTGCGTCAAAAGTGGAGCCCAAAGAATTTTGAGAAAGTATAAATATCATCCCTATAAACAAAAAATAATTCATCATCTCAATGCCGGGGATGCAGAGAGGAGAACGGCGTTCTGCAATTGGTATTAAGGGAGAATCAGAGGTGAAGCTCGTTTTGGGCGACATATCATTTGGTCTGATGAGTCAAGAATCAGCAGTGCCGGAATCTTTAATCGCCATACGAATAGATTCTGGGCAAACGAAAACCAACACGAAGCATTAGCTCGACGGCAGCAGGGGAGGTTCGGTTTCAATGTGTCGTGTTTCGTAATGGGCAACAAATTAGCCTACTATATCTTTGATGGCAACTTGAATGCACAGAGATATCTCGAAATTTTAAATATTTGTCTGCCAACACTGCAAGATGACATTCCTCTTGCTCAATTCAACACATATTACTTCCAACAAGACGGTGCTCCTTGCCATAATTCGGCCGTGGTGAGGAACTACTTCGATTTAAATTTTGAAAATAAATGGATCGGTACCAATGGCCCAATTCAATGGCCACCTAGGTCTCCTGACCTATCCGTTTTAGATTTTTTTCTTTGGGGTTATTTAAAAATAAGATATATAGGAGGCAATACGCCAATTACGATCAATTGAAGAATGCAACAAATGAAGCATTCGAAGATCTGAGGAGATCCTCGCTACATTTGACTAGGGCCATAGAAGATATAATCCGAAGATGCATTTTATGTTTACAACATGATGGAAATCAGTTCGAGCAATATATGTAAATCATTATGAGAAGTAAATTTGAGTAAATTATTAGGTGCCTATTATTATTCTCATGTAGGTCTTCTCAGAGTACTCTAGAAACTAAACGACAATCTCAAAAATGAAATAAAAAGCGGAAATTGCGGATGTCATAAATAACGATGGAATCTTAGGAGCAGCCTAGCTCCATTATTTCGGTCAAGAAGATTTTGCATTGTTTTGATCGTTTTCATCGAATAACTACAAATGTTCTATGGTTCGTCCGCTCACGTGTGTTCCTTCGCCCAGCCATTAGGGGTAAATCATTATTCCGTTATTTTCTTCAAATTGGGTGGAAATTTTGTACACTGAAGAAGGTAAGGTTATTTCACAGATTCTAGTAGTACTGGCAGGTTCTTCTTCTTCAATCTTGAAATGCAGCGCAGGCCCGTACTTTCATGAAAGTATATAACAGCCATTCATATAAATTTTAAACTATGGGATTCATAAGATTGAAGTAGATGTTACTTAAGTGTTCGGTGTCTTGCTTGAAATTTACGGAGGTGCTATGTTTTTCAATCAGAATTATTTTCGCGATTCTTCGCTTCCTATAATTTGGTTCAATCGTCAAAATTTCAATGTCATCAAAATCGAAGTTGAACAAATGCCCCGACGAAAAACGATGTGATGCAAGAGTTGTCTGATCAGTGTTAGCATGATTGCAGTCAGATTTATGTTTGGATATACGTTTCTTCAAGTATTGTTTGCTTTGGCCAATGTAGCAGCCATCACAATGCAGGCAATTTAATTTGTTGTTCTTTCTTAATTTTATCTTTAAGATGTGTGAGAAGGACTTTACCCACTGTCTTGCAATTATGAAAAGCAATGCCCAGGTTATTCGACTGGAGCGATTTTTTCAATCTATCTGATTGCCCAGGTACATAAGGCATCGAAAATCTTTGTTTAATATTATCAGGATTATTCTCAATATTCACTCTAACACTTTTGGTATAAGCAAGGATTCTGTTTATTAATTTTGAAGGGTACCCACTCTCAAAAAATTTTCTCCTCAGTTTTGCCAAATTTTCCTTTTGGTGAGTCTCAGCAATAAGATATAATATTCGTTGCTTCTCCTGTTTTATCAAATTGATTTTTTGATGCAGAGGGTGTATCGCCTGAAAATTGATAGTGCGATTTGTACACACTCCACAAAAATTGTCGCATCACCTGGTATACTGAATTCCACAATCGATTAAGCAAGTCTGAAACAAGAATGAATTTATTTGACTATCAGTATTCATTCAATTTCTCTTCAGTTTTCATGCTAAATTAATGCAAGTTTTCTGTGTTTCTTGTTGACTTTCGAATCTTTGAATTTATTATAATGGCCGCTGATCGTCCTGGATACTATTTGAGAGAGTATGAAGTGGTAAGAATTGTAACACTTCTAGAGGAGGGGCGAAACCAACGTTACGTGGCTAACTTTTTGAATGTTAACCAAAGCACTATTTCTAGAGCAATGAATCGGTACCACGAAACAGAGCAATATGGAAGAAGGCCGGACAGGGAAGAAATCGGATAACAACACCAGTTGATGATAGTTGGCTTCGTTTAATTGCACTAAGAGTTCGGCACTGTACGACTAGAATGCTACAAAAGAACTTGCACTTTCCATAAATGTGCATATTTCATAGCAAACTGTTAGGAACAGGCTCAGGGAAGACGATATCAGATCAAGGGTGGCTTCTACCGACCCGCGTCTCACCAGAGAGCATCGAGTTTCAAGACTTCAGCTTGCGAGGGAACATGCAAATTCGAATGTTCCAGAATGGTCGAATGTTTTCTTTTCCGACGAGTCCAGGTTCTGTCTAGTATCAAATGATAGACGCAAGCCTGTATACAGACGACTTGGGGAACGGTATCAGCAATCCAATATCCGGCAAACCGAAAACTTCAGAGGGGGCTCAGTAATGGTGTGTGGAGGTATTTCTTTCCATGGTCGAACTGAGTTAGTCCTAGTGAATAATGAAAGAATGACAGCGGCCAGATACATCGTAGATATCCTTAAACCCAATGTTGTACCCTTTGGCCCATTGATTGGAGAAAACCTCATTTATATGAATGATAATGCTCGGCCTCATGCAGCTAGAGTATTTACAGAATTTCTGCAAAATGCCGAAATTGATATTTTAAGATGACCAGCCAGAAGTCCCGACTTGAATCCCATAGAACATGTTTGGGACAACATGAGGTGGCAAATTCAGCAACGTAGGATGCCTTGTAGAACACTCAAACAACTAGAAAATCTGCTTCCTGAAATTTGGAAATCAGTGAATCAAGAGTACATCCAAAATTTGTTGAAGGGGCTTCCGAGACGTATACTGGCAGTAATTAGGGCCCTGGGAGGAAACTTTCGATTTTGAAAATGATTAGTAACCAATCGATGCTAGTTAATTGGTCTCTTCGCGAATGTTTGAAGATGGTAGAATATTTTAACTTTTCATTAACTCGAGATTTGTTGATATTTTCCATCATAAACTCATCTCTTTTGAGTAATATCTTCCTATTTTACACATCTGAAAGTCACCAAGCGACTCTTGAATGACCAACCTAAAAGTAACGTGATGCGACAATTTTGAGGGGAGTGTATTTTAACGAATAGAGTTGAGCGTAAGTTGAGTATGCATGAAATTTATGAAATTATTATTTTTGGTAAACATAACAATCTAGATTTTCACGATGAATTATTATCGCTTTCAAATACATTAGTGTTCAATTGAATCAATTTTTTTTTCGAAGAGAATCCTACATATTCCTGTACGTTACTTACTACCAACATTTCATTTAAAACGAGAATAGCAACAGTCGCCATTATCAAAAAAGACAGAGAAGATTATACTCAGGTAGTTGGACTCTTCCTGGCGATTTAACCGGGATTTCTATCAAAGATCCGGCAACAAAATGGTGTCTGCTCCAAGACAAAATCATAGAAACTACATTTATTATTGAATATTCCCACGAAGAACATTACTGAGGGATTCGAATACTCAATAAGCTTCTATTACTCTACGTCTTTACTAAATAGACCAGGGGTGCCCAAGCTTGAACTGGCGATCTACCTCAATATTTTTAGACTACTTACGATCGACTCTGAGAGGCTGCAAGTATGTCCTAACCTACCTACCTACCTACCTAGGTAGGGTGTACCGTAGCATATATAGATATTAGCTTTCCGCACAATATACATTAGTTTAGTCGAGGTTTGGGTTAGGTTTACTTGGTTCTTCTCTATAATATCAATGAAAACACTCATATTTATTCAAAATTGCGGGTTTATTGGTTGTTACAAAACAAAAGAGTACATATGGTGTTAAACTCAACTAAGAAGTGACTTTGGATGTTGAAGCGTGGCACTGCATGTCCTCAGTATACTTTTCATAATATGGTACGTAACCACTGAGTGCTAATCGCAATCATGATGACATATGATCGTCAGTTCGTCGATTGCGATATTTTCAATTAATTATCTTCATTTCAGAAAATGCAGACTCGCACAAGTAAGTTGACCCAAACATTGCCGTCAGTTGAGGGCGATTTGCCTTAGATTCGGATATTTATGTTCAGATATGACACCAGAAATCTGTATCAAATGCTGTAGCTTTGGGATGTATGATATAATCTGCACCAACTCATTTTCAACAGAACATGAGTTCCTATTAAATTGACTTGCTATTTCAAAAGATAATTCCTCAATGTTTTTACATGAAAAAGGAGAACTCATAAATGATGCTATATTTGCCAATTGACTGGAATTATGAAAACGCATTTCGAATTGTCCCAAAATATTTGATAACTCAGCCTTATACGTATCATAATTCAACTGAGGAATCCTTGCTTTCAAAGACGGAAAATAATTCACATCCTTTCTTTTCAGTTGATCTATCATAAGTTGCAATTTACTTAGTTAACCTCATTTCCAATATTGCAAAAATTTTTGAGAAAACCATTAAACAGCGAATGGTAAGCTTTCTGGACAAACACAATCTATTGTCGGAGAGCTAATATGGGTTCAGGAAACACAGATCGACTGAGGACGCAATAAGGGAGTTAACTACGTATATTTACGATCGCATAGATAGAAACGTACCGCTGCTTTGCATATTCATAGACTCATCTAAAGCCTTCGATACCATTCCTCATGGTAAACTACTTACTAAGTTGCAGAAATACGGATTCAGAGGTGTGGCATTGAAGTTATTAACAAGTTATTCAAATTGTAGGAAACAAGTGGTTAAAATTGGAACTGATTTAAGCGATGAAAGGCAGATTACTTACGGTGTTCCCCAGGAAACGGTACTGGGACCGTTATTATTCATATTATACGTGAACGACCTATTTCAAATGGAACTTCGTGGAAGTGTTTTGAGTTTCGCTGACGATACCACAGTACTTTATGAGGCCAGCACATGGGAAAATCTACAAAAAATAGCGGAAGAAGATTTCGCGGAAATAGGGAAGTGGTTGAAACATCATAAACTAACACTTAATGCAGAAAAATCAGTATACTTACCTTTCACCTCTTACGAATCCAATCTTCCAAAGCAAGGCGCACTGAATATTGACAAGGACACTATCATTAGTGAGGCCACTTTAGGTACAGTAAAATTTTTGGGCATTGTGCTTGACCGACATATAAGGTGGGATCACCACTGTAGTTATGTGGCAAAAAAACTTCGGAGGTTACTGGGCATTTTCAAATACTACAAAAGTGAAATGAATATAAATCATCTGAAAATATTATATCACGCATTCGTGCAAGTACATCTTACATATGGGAATGTTGGATGGGGAGGAGTGCATGACTGCCATGTTGAACAACTTAATATTTTGCAGAAATGGATCCTAAAAATCATGTATGGCAAAGGGCGCATATTTTCGAGTGAAGAGATTTTTGCTTTGTCATGAATGCTGGACATTAGACAGTTGTCTGCTCTGAAACTAGTAACTCAAGTATTTAAGAGTAAGATGAATGTAAACCCCATTGATCATAAATATGATACAAGGGGAAAAGACTCAGACTACAAAACACTACGCTCGGACAGAAGAATAGGACAAAGATCCAGCAAATATCTGGCACCTCGAGTATATTCGCGTACACCAGTAAACGAATCTTGAAAAACTACAAATGTTTCAAAAAGAAAGTGGAGCTTTGGATTCTTTGTGCCGGAAGAACAGAAATAGACAACTTAATTAATCAGCGGATAAACGAAAGTGCCTAGTTTAAATACTGAGTTCAGAAATTTCGTGGAGTGACTTAAAAAAAAGAGAAGGAAAAAATATCTAAAATGTGAGAAAGAAAAAACCTAAATTGTGACTGAAATACCCTAAATTGTGACTAAAATACCCTAAATTGTGACTAAAATACCCTTAATTGTGACTAAAATACCCTAAATTGTGACTAAAATACCCTAAATTGTGACTAAAATTCCTTAATTGTGACTAAAATACCCTAAATTGTGACTAAAATACCCTTAATTGTGACTAAAATACCCTAAATTGTGACTAAAATACCCTAAATTGTGACTAAAATACCGGATTTGACTAATGCCCGATTGTGAAAAAAAACCTATCGTGACGAACAAGTCAAGAAACATAGTGACTTTTTGTTTCGTAATTACGCGCTGTGAAACTAACTTTACTATCAAATAGAAAAGAAAACATTCCACGCAAATGAAGTTGTTATAAATTTAAATTTAACAAAATATACCTATCTCAAAGGCGAACAGGCGAGGCATTCTTCGGAATGATTAAGCCTCTGCTTTTTCATTGTTTATTACTCTGTATGTATTAAATCAATTGTAAATAATAATAATTAATAAACTTTATTATTATTATTATTATTACTTATGAATGCGTTCACTGCGCTATCATCTCAGTAATAGTTTTTCCTTTACCACCTTTCCTTTATGTCACTTACATCACCTTCTTTCGTCTAGAAAAACTGTTATTTCGGGCAATTCTTGAAACCTTTCTCGAAATTTTCCGGAACTCAACCACCTGACGTCCGTGTGAAGAACTAAATCAGTGTGTTTAGCTGACCCCATATCTTTACTGGTTGTAAAGCCCACTAAATTGTATATTGGTAGCTTGTAGTTTTTTACAAAATTGAAGGAAACGTCATATATATCTTCGCCACGGGTCCTCCTCTTCAGAGGAATGATTGTTAAAAAATTCTTCGGTAGCCAACATGTCATCGAATACCATCCGAATAAAATAACACAGCTGGGTAGGTTCTGTCATATCGGTGGATTCGTCGAACTGTAAAGAAAAGTATGTACATTCTATGATGTCATGTTTTAGTTTATCTGCCATGTCCTGACTCATTACTTCAATACTCCTTGTGACAGTCTGACGAGATAACTAAAGTTCTCTAATAGCAGACATGATTTCTGTTTTATTTTTAAAATCTCCTAACGAAGTCTCACACGCTTCAATAAATGCTTCCTTCACAACCGATCCATCTTCGAATAGTTTCTTGTGTTTCGCCAATATATGAGATATTTCAAATGACGCGATCGTAGCAGATTTTGAATATTTGGCTGGTCTAGTGAACATTTTGTTAGTTCTTTTTTCAAACAAGATATCGAATCGCGCACTTTTCGTTTTCTTAATTCACTCTGTGGCGAAAAACCCTTTCAGAGGTTTTATGAACCGTTTTATAATGCCTCTTTAAGTTACCACGCTTAAGTATTGCAACTGATGCACGACAAATAAGACAAATGCACTTATCCTACACCATACAAAAGAAAAATTGTTCCTCCCAATCGTTATTCAAATGATACGTTTAAGATTCCTTCGCTGCACTCATTTTCTACTATTTGATAATAAACTTTGTATCGACGTAGTATTGCCTTCAAGTTACAATTCAGAATGACTCCAATTCCTTTTTTTAGACAAAGAGGAGGAAAATCTTCGAAAAGATGCACCCTGGAGAAGGGGCAAAAGTCAGATTCTTACCGACTAAAAACCTCCTCTTGGGGTTCCAGTCCGAAGGCTATAGTCCCCAGGTAGAAAGAAAAGTGGCGGAAGAAAAAGGTAAACTCGGATGGGATGTCCAAAGGGAAGGCTGAGCTTGAAAGCTCGATATTCCGGAACTCGTAGAATCCGGAGTTACGCTGGGCGGATGTCTGATTAAGCTGGGCGAATGCCCTGAAACATCCAGGTTCGCATCTTATTTTCAATTATAGAAGTGAAAAGTGCAAATTTCCTCCATCCACGATGTGGGCCACTTCAATTAAGCCGACGCCAGCGGTGGTGCACTGGCAGACGCAAAAGTGGCCGGACGGTAACCTGTGCCAAAGTCCCTCAAGTCTTGCTGAACTGGGAGTTCAAGTCATGCTGAATAGGAATCTGCTGACGCTGGTGGACAGTCTTCTCAGGAAAGCTTCCAACGAGGAGTGCATCTGCAGCGCATAAAATGAGCCTGCGTGGGTACAGATGCCTAAGTCCCGCCTCGCGATGATCTGCGCAGTCGAGTATCGGCTGGAGCTCCTTGGACGACTTCTCTGAACGGCTGCTCGCTGCTGACTCCAATTCCTGCAGGCCCAACATTTATATCGGCGTGAACTAAAGTCTCGAATGTTTCCGTCCGAAATTTCTAGAAAAGCGGTAAGAATGGAAACGCGGCTTCTGTTTGACAAGTACCGCGCATTCCTTTGATAAAGCCGCCTTTTGCCGCTAGCAGAGTGTTATTTCATCAGGTTATAAATTTTTGTAGTTTAGTTACCTACTTAATTTTTCTTCCCGAGATCTACTCAAGAAGCACTCGCAATCGACCGTTTGAGCACCCCTGAAACAGACTAGAGTTGATTTAATTGATTTCTTCGAATTCAATTTACGTTACAAGTATAATTTCATCTTCTAACTCATCGAACCACATCGTCATCGTAATTGTTCATTTCGTAGACTGTTGCGCCAGTGACCATGTAAACATAACAGAATTCGAGTCAAATATCTTCAAAGCGTCATAAAGGTTGCGGTGAATACCGCAATAATTATATGTTATTCATATTATTAAAACTTTTTTGACGTTGAACCGAATGATTAGAAGAACATGCTTGAACGAATGTGTGAATTTTCTAGTGGCAAGTAAACACGAAATCAATGAACCCATCATGTGGGTGTACTGCTTGCCCATAATTTCATAATAATTGCAGATCTCAGGCTAGACCTATGGTGTGGCATTATGTTCATTCTTACAAACGGAACTTGTGGAAGAAGATCATGAAAACTCGATTCATCTGTTGAGTAAACATAGGCATTAATGGATTTTCTGACGGTTTTTGTTTGCACTGAAAACTTATTCCCAAGGGTGATTAGTATAACGTGAAGACTGATAGCACTATGAAATATTGCGAATATTTTGATGGTAATCATAATCAGTGAAATTTTCAACATGTTTTGACAATTTGAACAATTAATTAATTTTCAATGTTGAGTAGATTTTTTATTCGAACTAATTCATAACACTGATACCAATATTAGAGTGGCTCAAAAAAAAGGAATATTTTTTTTCGCTTAGTACTCTGAAAAATAGGTTCCCAGACAACTCTAAGAAAGTATTCTCAAGTATAAGCTCTTATTTGTAACGAAAATGTCCTCCACCTTACAGTTTTCTATTTTTTTCTGATTATCACATAGAAAAGTTGATATCTCGCTTCCAACTACTTGAAAATACAGGGTGCTCCAACGAAAACTAAACAGAGGCTATATCTACCAAGATATTAATTTCTTATCAAAACGCAAAAATGGGTCAATTTTTGTTTCAAGGCGGACAACTTGCCTGAAATATCAACCCCCTAAGCGGGGGTTGCGATCCTCGAACATTTTGAATGAGAAAGATGTGTCGAGTGATGACTCAAAAGAAAGGTGGTATCTTTGCTTACATCGCCTTGAACGAATTTACTTTTCAATTGAAAACTGTGAAAGATACAGGGTGAGCAACTGAAAGATAGGGAAGACTATCTCCCTGAGGCTATTCAAGTTTCAGTGAAGTAAAATGGAACAGATCCATGCTGATCAATGGCAGTCATCATCAAATACCATCCTCATCTTGAATTTCAACCCCTAGAGCAGGGGTGACCACCCTTGAAAATTTGGAAGAGGGTAGATGGGTCGAGTGATACCTCGAAAGAAAGGTATTATCTTTGTCTGCATCCCCGTGAATGAATTTTCATCTTTGATTGAAAACTGTAGAAGATACAGAGTGAGTTACTGAAAAATAGAGGAGACTATCTATCGCCCTGAGCTATTCAAGTATTAGTGCAAAAAAATGGAACAGATTCATTCCAGATCAAAGGCTGTCATCTTTGATCTAAATGAATCTATTCCAGTTTCTCGCACTAATACTCCAATAGTCTTGGGGCGATAGTCTTCTCTATTTTTATCAAAAATCTATCAAAACGCAAAAAACAGGTCAATTTTTGTTTGAAGAGGGACATCTTTTGGGGTACAATACTTGCCTGAAATATCAACTCCCTAAGCGGGGGTTGCAATCCTTGAACATTTTGAATAGAGAAGGTGGGTCGAGTGATGAGTCAAATGAAAGGTGGTATCTTTGTCTACAACACTTCTGAATATCGATATATCGTATCCAGAACGATCAATATGGATGATTTTTTTAAAGAAATGAACACCTGCATCAATTTCTCACCAAATTATGTAGAGTGCCGCAACAAATTTCAGTTTTTTTTTAAACTTAAAATGCAGCAGATGTGACGCTGCTTTATAATCATTTCATGTATTCATTGTTTGAAATCAGTTAGTTGGCACTTTGTTTCTGTTGTAAGCACAAATAAAAGATTCAAGTTTTGTGGTTCGACCATGGAAAGACGACATTTGACTAGAGAAGAGATGCTACGAGCCGTTGGCATGCTCCAACCTGGGAGCTCACAACGGGAAGTATCCAAGGTTCTGGGAAGTAGCCCAAGTGTCATAAATCGTTTATGGTCGCGTTTCAATGAAACAGGTAGCGGAGAAGAACGCCATACAGGTCGTTTCAGGATAACTACAGTAGCCCAAGATCGATTTTTGGTTTTACAAGCCAGAAGAGATGGTACTACTACAGCATCTGAATTAGCTCAAGAGCTATCACGAGTTCATAATGTACGAATTTCCGACCAAACTGTGAGAAATCGACTGCACGAAGGTCAACTTCACTCCGGACGTCCTTTAAGAGTTCCACAACTGACCCATGGAAATCGCACTGCTCTTTTAGCTTGATGCCAAGAACACGTAAACTGGGACCAAGAGAGGTGGGCCACAATTCTCTTCAGTGATGAATCTAGATTTAGTTATTATCCCGATTCGGGAAGAATTCGAATATGGAGGAAACCTGGAAAGCAAAACCGTCTCCAGCATGCTCGAGAAGTTGTTAGGCAGGGAGGCGGATCCGTGATGTTTTGGGGAGGTATACGCCTTGGTGGAAGAATTGATCTCGTTTTCATACAGAACAACCTCACGGAAATTCTTACGCAAATGAGATAGTTTTACCTGTAGTGGTACCGTATCTCCAAACAATGGGTCAAAATCCACTCTTCCAACAAGATAATGCCCCTTCTCATCGTGCAATAGTTGTCTTGAACGTTCTTGAAGAGAATGATATCGAATTTCCACCTTGGCCATCCTGCTCCCCAGATCTGAATCCCATCGAGCATGTGTGGGACACCCTAAAAAGAAATGTCCTGCGTTAAAACGTCTTCCATCATGAACAGGAGCTTCGATTAGCAGTTCAGGGCGCTTGGAATGACTAAGGCCAAAATGTAATAGACAATTTAATATTAAGCATGCCGCGACGATGCCAAAGTGTCATTAATAACAGAGGTGGACCTTCTGGGTACTGAAGAATATAAGTGCTTCAATATCGTTTCGAAAATATTAGTTCAGGATTTTTTTTGTGTTTTACCAAATTTCGTCACCTTCAAATTTCAAATTTTTTATAATAAGTGCCTTGGAGAAGTCAAATATTATTTTGTTTTCTTGAGAATACATTATATACAATACATCCTAACAAAAACCGAAAGATTTCTATAAATTCGAATAATCAAATTCATATTTTAAAGATATTGGTAAGTGTTCCCAAGACTTTTTTGAGGTGTTTATCATGACATAATCAAAATATTTTTTCATCAAATCACCATGATAAGAAAATGAGGTGTTTTATTGTTGTTTGAGGCAAATTGATGCCAAAATATAAAAGATGGTCCATGATACTTTTCAATTTCTGAATTTCTATGCTATGAATTGAGCTTATTTCTGAAGAAACTCTCATTTCCAGTCTTAATGTGATTTTGAATTGTAAGTTGGGACATTTGTTAATTGCAACACGACAAAACTCTGTAATCTTATCGAACACCTGGTCTTAATAGCTGTTAAATGCACTCTGTCGATAAAAGTGCTAAAGCAATTATGCAAATTGTAATAAGAACGGAAATCAATAAAAATTATGTTACCGGTTACCTTATATCCGAAGAAATCAAAGGGTCACATTATGAATTCAAATTTGCTGCAACAATCGAGTAATATGAGAGAAAGTGTTTCAAATTAATTGATTATTAAGTTATCCAACAAAAGATCGATATCAGTACAACCTACATTCTGTCAATAGAGTACCAGTTATTGGTCAAGGAAACACAAAAAATTTATGCTTCATCCAAATTAATATTGTATCGTCTTCAAAGTAGGCCCCTTCAGAAATAATACATATACGACGGGAATTCTCTTTTATGTCTTCTATCGATTCAAAATGGGTACCTCGATGTGATAATTTGGATTTAGGAATAAGAAAAAGTCGGCCGGAGCCATATCAGGTGAATACGGTGGTTGTTCGATGGTATTTGTTGAGTTTGTAACAAAAATAACTTTACTGATTAAGCCCAAGGAAAAATGAGCAATGAGATTGTAATTTAATAATTGTCACTGAAATCTTGGAAGTAAAGTTAATGTAGTTCTACTTAGATATTTAATTACATATTATAAATATGGTAAACAATGTCAACAAATGCTTTTTCCTATATATATATATATATATATATATATATATATATATATATATATATATATATATATATATATACCCAGTCAATAAGACTTATTTTGATGAAAATTTTCCAGAGGCATTCTTCGTCCTATTTGCGGATGACACTAGTTATATTCTGAAAAATAACCTTTATGGTAATCTTCCCCACCAATCTAATGATCCTATTTCAAGTATGTCTGACTGGTTCTGCGTAAACAGACTAGTCTTAAATATGCAAAGACCAACAGTTAGCAATCAGCCCTTCGAAAGATATCTCAGAGAGATTACTGAATGAATTCAGGTTTCCTGTAGCAAAAGATACTTTTATAATTCAGAAGCGAGCAATCAGAAATCTATTCAATCTAATAAGGTATGACTCTTGTAAAGAATACTTCGAAAAAGCAAATATTCAACTTGACTAATCTATATATTTACAAACTAGCTCTAGTCTCAACAGGAATAAACATAAATTCATTTTCTCTGAGTCAACACCCGGAATAATTATTATATTTTGCCAGATTATAGACTGAACGTGAACAGAAATGGACCTCTTTATGCAGGCATAAAAGATTTGAATCATCTGCCCAGTCACTTACAGTCGGTTAACTCCCTACTTGTCTTCAAGAGACAGTTTAAGACTTTCCTCGTAAAAATTGTGTTTTATTGCCTTGTGAAATTTTTCACGAAGAAATTTTGATGATTATTTTAAGAATGGGTTTAAATAAAATGTCAAAAAGATGTCAATTACAATTTTCGTATGTGTGTGTGTGTGTGTATTTTGATGTCAATATTATGTTGCTGCTTTCTCAAACATTATTGTTAAAGTTCAATTTAATATGTAAACGGAAGTTTTTCGTCATGCTCCTTCTGGTCTTTGATGAGTTGTTGCATAATATTACTCCATTCATACTGTATGTTCAACTCTACTCATTGTGGAAATAAATTATTATTAGTGGACTTATGCACTATCTCAGATGTTAGCTAGATATAATTTACCTTTACCAGATTCAGCAATCAAAGGAATAGGCTTGATTATAATATACTTGACATAAATTTCCTAACTATCCTACTTGTATTAAGAATTACAGCGTTTTGCATTTATATATAGGAATTTTTATGCAATTCTAATTTCTTAAGGCTATCATGCAAAGTTTTGGCTATTAACCCAGTCGAGGATACGATGACGATGGAACTTATTCAGCACATTGTTATTATTCGGTATGGCGATATCCACCAGCATTGCTGTTCTGGCTCTCTTATCATACACCACTATGTCTGGCCTATTATTCGCCACCATTCTGTCAGTTATAACAGGCCTATCGTAGTATAATCTGATAGAGTCATTTTCCAGTACGGGCGCCGGTTGATACTTGTAATATGGCTGGAAGGTGATCAGAAGTCCGTACATGTGTGCAAATTTCTGATGGATAATGTTGCACACTTGATAATGCCTTTGAAGACGTAATATGCTGTATAGTCTCCGATCTTATATGGCATTTTCTGCACCTATCTGTTTGTAATGTTCCGTCCTTCATAATAAATTTTTTGTAGTTGTTTGTAGCGATCACTTGGTCTTGGATGGCCATAAGGAATCTCCTCTGTCTCCGCGAATAATTCTCCTTTCATCAACCATTTGTTGGAGGCCTCTTTGTCGATGTGTGGTTGATTAATCTCATGGTGATGTCGTCCATGCAATTCCTTATCCATCCAAATTTCTCCGAATGAAACGAAATTATTATTGACTCATAAACAATAATATTATCAGGAAGAATTTGTTTATCTTCCATTTCGAAGTAATTCTCAATTTTTCGGTCTGCTTTGAATCAGTTTATCAGACGAGACATATATAGAAATAAAAATTTATTAGGGTTATAAATTCTCGTGTGATTTGATGGAACACGAAAATCAGGTTTCAAAGTACCACTACTGAAGACGAACAGCCGATATTTTTCAACAAGTAGCATAGCATATTAATGTAAATATTATGATACACATTTATATTAATTGTGGAGTTTATTAATCAGGCCTAGTCATATATAATTTAAGAAATGTGAAAAGATAGATAGATTTCTCGGCGATTTTGTTTTATCCTGTGCTACTTCCAGTTGTTTTAAACTGGGTGTGGTCTTTTACTAATAAGAATTCGTTCGAACCAAACTTGAAAGAATTGATAAAAATGAAGAAATCTCCAAAAAAAGTGAGTACATTTCGTCAAAATACTACCGAGAATTGACTTTTCAAAAAACCTGTTTAAAACGATTGAAAAAATTTTGTTGTTGATAAGTTGTTTTCTATACTGACGCGGCGTTTGAACAAGATCTGCCATTTAGTTTGTTCACAGTATCCGATTTTGTCAGTTCTCAAAAGTGCATTTTGCGATTTTTACAAAGGAAGTATCGAACAAAGAATTTGTCTCAAATTTTGTATTGCAAATGAAATTTCGTGTGCCGAATCGCTGAAGATGTAACAGGAGACTAACTATGAATCGACTTTATCGAAAACATGTGCATATGAGGGATACAGTGCATCCTACAGCGGCCCAGATATTGTGGAAGATTTGCCTCGCTCTAGTCGATCTTCAACATCTTCTACTGATGTTATCATCGATAAAGTGTAGGAAATGCTTAAAATCGTCTATTAAGTTTGAGAGAGATAGGCAATGAACTTTCTGTGTCTCACGAAACAATTTGTACCATGATGAACAATTGTTTGAGCATGAAACGCGTTACAGTTTGACTTGTTCCAAAAAACCTAAATTTTCATGGAAAATTGAATCTCGAGAAGGTCGCTTAAGATATATGTACTAGAGGAAGTCGATTCCGATCCCTCATTCATAAAACGTATTGTAACTGGTGATGAGTGTCAAGTTTATGAGTTTGACATGATGATGACGATATGATATTAATTTTCCTTCAAAATTACAAGGATTTTCATAAAATTCGAACATAAAAACGTTGTGAACTTATAGGCACTAACATAAATTCATTCTCTAAAAAGATACAAATACCTGACATCACTCAACAAAATTTGAAAATTCCACAGTACTGTAGAAAAGTTTTCAGCAAAAAATTTCTTGTAGCAATTTTGAATTTTTTGCATTCAAGCTTTAATAGCTGTCGGAGAGCTTGTTTTACAATTTTGTACTAATAAAATTGAAGGACCTCTGTGTTTGTCGAGACGATGTCTTAGCAGTATGTCCCTTTCTCTACGACGAGTGAGGTAGTTGTGGGTGTCACCGTGCCTATCGCGGTCATCCCTATTTGCATGATGAAACGGAAAGTATTTGATATGTTTTAAAGATATTTCTACATCTCGTGGTTGATGATACTCCGGCCAGTACTCTCATTGCCTTCTCCTGGTGCTGGAAAACTCTTTCGGCCTCCACTACTGAACCCCAAAGAATAATTCCATACGTAAAGGCAATATGGAAGTGAGCATGGTAAGTTAATAAGGCAGCGTGTTCATCGACAATATATCTAATCCTTCTTATAGTGAAAGACGCAGTTGCCAACCTTCGGCATAATGAACCAATGTTAGGTGTCCAACTAAATGATCTGTCCAGGACAAATCTCAGAATATTCAGGGAGGTCACCTCCCTGGCCTTAGTGGCAAGTATTAGCTTTGTGTTTTACTCAAATTGAGTGATAACTCATTCGGTTCAAACCACTCTCTTGCCTTCACTATCGAATTTTCATCCTTTTCTTGGAGAATTTCTTTGTTGTTTGCTCTGTTTATAAGGTTTGTATCGTCGGAAAAAATCTTTGCATTGTCACATGATATATTTTCTAGCAAATCGTTGATGTGGATGATGAAAATATCTGGTCCTAGAATCGAACCTTGCGGAACCCCTCTAGTGACTTTTCTGCAAACTATCCTTCGCCCTTTCCATTCTACTATTTGACACCTCTCCTGTAGATATGACTTGAAAAGTTCTACAAGTCCCCTTGTACCACAATATTCCAGTTTTTTCAGCATTATGTCGTACACAAATATCTTCTTATCGGTATCCGAGGTGTCGACTGACACTTACCCAAAAGCAGGCCGAATATACGTTACTCAGAGCTTTCAGACTGTCAATTGGGATTAATCTGTTCAAGAAAACAGTCCGCAATTTGGTAATAGATTGTGAACCGTATTGTGTGAATGAGTTTTACGACTATTGTAAAAAGAGTCGTTAATAATCATCTGTATCTCATTGTGACTTGTTCGTCTCATTCTTTATTACATTGTACTAGTGTTTTTACGATAATTCTGTTGAATGAATGAATTATTATTATTATCATTTATCATCGTGGACTTGTGCACTATCTCAGCTTTTAGCTTGATATAATTTACCTTTCTCAGATTCAGCAATCAAAGGGAATAGGCTCGATCACAATATACTTGACCTAAATTTCCTAACTATCCTACATGTATTGAGAATTACAGCTTTTTGCATATCTATATAGGTATTCTTATGCAATTCTAATTTCTTAAGGCTATCATGCAAAGTTTTGGGTATTAACCCAGTCGAGGATACGATGACAGGAACAACATCTATTTTCTCGAGGTGCCACATCTTCTTGATCTCAATAGCAAGGTCTGTGTATTTGGACTCTTTCTCCTGGAACTTATTCAGCACGTTGTTATTATTCGGTATGGCGACATCCAACAGCATTGGTGTTCTGGCTCTTTTATCATACACCACTATTTCCGGCCTATTATTCGTCACCATTCTGTCAGTGATAACAGGCCTATCGTAGTATAATCTGATAGAGTCATTTTCCAATACGGGCGCCGGTTGATACTTGTAATATAGCTGGAAGGTATTCAGACAACTGTACTTGTGTGCAAGTTTCTGATGGATAATGTTGCACACTTGATTATGCCTGTGATGATAGTCCGTATTGGTCAGTTGTTTGCAGCCAGACGTAATATGCTGCATAGTTTCCGACCTTATATGGCATTTTCTGCTTGTATTGTTCAGCCCCTTCATAACAAATTTTCTGTAGTTGTTTGTAGCGATCACTTGGTCTTGAATGGTCATAAGGAATCCTTCTGTTTCCGCGAATAATTCTCCTTTCATCAACCATTTGTTGGAGGCTTCTTTGTCGATGTGTGGTTGATTAATCTCATGGTGATGTCGTCCATGCAATTCCTTTCTTGACCATTGATCTTGTTTTTCAGCATCTAATAGGAACGGTAGATTCAGCAGGTTATCTCTAGTAGCAAGATTTAGAGGTGTATATCCCTCATCAGCCAACGATATTACTCTATGGAGGTCAGAAGTGAGAGCTTTTGCGAAGAGGAATTCTCTAAGATTTTCTATCTGTTCAGTGTGTAAATTGACAACATCTATTAATCCGCGTCCTCCCTCTTTCCGCTTCCAAATTGTTCTTATCACGGACGATTTTGGATGATGATTGTTGTACTTTGTCAGCATCGTTCTTGTCTGTCTTTGAATATCATCCAGTTCTGTCTTAGTCCATCTGGTTATTCCAAACGAGTAAAGCAACACTGGAATGGCGTAGGTGTTAATTGCCTTGACTAGATTCCCCGAGTTCAACATTGATTTAATCACACTCTTCAGACGCTGGCTGTTTTTTGAACGAATTTTTTCCTTCGACTGTTTTTGGTCTAGCGATCTGGCTTGTTGGTAGCCTAGATATTTGTACGTTTCGCCATCCCTCATGCACTGTATAATATCATCATTCTGAAGTTGTGTTTCACGACCTTCGACTTTCTCTCTTTGAATGTTCAGAGTCTTACATTTCTCAATCCAGAATTTCATATGAACATCTGCCGAGAACTTACTGACAGTTTTTAGCAGATCATCCAATGGCTTCTTGTTCGAAGCATATAATTTGATATCATCCATATACAGCAGCAGGGAGATTGTATGATAGTTCCTATCTGTTTTCATCCTTAATCCGTATCCTGTTCTATTGAGCATTGAGGACGATGGGTTCATAGCTAAACAGACCCATAGCGGACTCAAAGAGTCTCCTTGAAAAATTTCACGACGTATGGGTATCTCGTCGGTTTTAATTGACTTATTGTTCATGTTAACCTACAGAGACGTGCGCCATTGTGTCATTGTTGTCTTCAAGACTAGATTCCCCGAGTTCAACATTGATTTCATCACACTCTTCAGACGCTGGCTGTTTTTTGAACGAATTTTTTCCTTCGACTGTTTTTGGTCTAGCAATCTGGCTTGTTGGTAGCCTAGATATTTGTACGTTTCGCTATCCTTCATGCACTGTATAATATCATCATTTTGAAGTTGTGTTTCACCACCTTCGACTTTCTCTCTTTGAATGTTCAGAGTCTTACATTTCTCAATCCAGAATTTCATATGAACATCTGCCGAGAATTTACTGACAGTTTTTAGCAGATCGTCCAATTGCTTCTTGTTCGAAGCATATAATTTGATGTCATCCATATACAGCAGCAGGGAGATTGTATGATAATTCTTATCTGTTTTCATCCTAAATCCGTATCCTGTTCTATTGAGCATTGAGGACGATGGGTTCATAGCTAAACAGACCCATAGCGGACTCAAAGAGTCTCCTTGAAAAATTTCACGACGTATGGGTATCTCGTCGGTTTTAATTGATTTATTGTTCATGTTAACCTGCAGAGACGTGCGCCAGTGTGTCATTGTTGTCTTCAAGAATTCTGCCAGGGCTGGATGAATTCTGTATATCTCCAATACTTCGACAAGCTAAGAATGGGCGGTACTATCGAATGCCTTCAGATAACCGAGAAAAGCTAAATGAACATTCCGATGCCCTACGTGTGCCTGTTTCATTATCACAGAATCGATGATGAGTTGTTCCTTGCACCCGTGGTGTTTCTTTCTGCATGCTTTCTGCTCCTCTGCTAATATATTGTTGTCGTCAAGGTGTTAGTATATTCGATTGGATATGCATGAGGTGAGTATTTTGTTTAGTGTTGGCAGGCGTGTGATTGGCCTATATTGAGACGGATCCTGTGTTATATCGCTCTTAGGTAGCATATATGTTAAGCCTTTTGTTAGGAAAGTGGGTATTTTCTTGGGATGTTGAAGAACATACGTGAGCTGTTTTGCTAGGGCTCCATGGAGCTTATCAAACTTCTTGTACCAGAAGTTGTGGATATTATCTATACCTGTGGCCTTCCAATTTATGGTCGCTATAATTACTGTTGTGATTTCTCCCTCCGTTATTCCTTCGAAGTCCATATGTTTGATATCAAGGCGTTGTTTTTCATGCGCGATCCATTCCTCTTCTTTGTTGTGTCCTTTGGGGTTCGACAATAGTGATGACCAATAATCGGTCAAGCACTGTGCGTCAGGTACTTCTCTGTTATTGTTGGTCGCAGTTCTGTTATTTACCTTATTAAAATTGGCCGCGCTTTGGGGGAACCTTAGGTTTTGATGTTTCCTTTCAGTAAACTTGATGTATCTTGAGAGCCTCTTTGCTTCTGCTTGGAGTTTCTGCTTTAAAGTGTCCATATACACGTCGATATGTTGTTTGTGATCACGGTGTTTTGTGTTCATACCAATTTTACTATGAATTTTGCGTATATGGGATTTCAAGCGCCTTGAGGGTTTCTTGTTTCTCAGGAATTCTGTGAAGCGACCAATCTCAGCTCCAATATTGTCAACATCCTTCTCCAGTCGTTTTTGCCATGGTGGTTTTCTGACGCTTTTTGGCTCAGATCGAATCAGAGTTGTGGAGACTTGTTGTTTGAGTAGTCGAAAAACCGCAACCGCTCCACAGTGAATCAAAGTGTGAATTTTCTCCAAGGTGTTCTGGTCAGTGTATTCTTCAAAGACTGAGTTTATATTTGCTAGGATGATATGGATGTTCTTGTTCGTCTTGAGATATTATTATTATTATCTTTGAAAGTATAAACTCCTATTTCGTAAAAAGTATTGCCCCAACTTGTTACGATATGTTATCACTCGACAATGACTTTTATTCATTTTTATCTTTAACAAAGAATTGTATTTAAAGATAAACAACAAATTAAACACATTGTACAGAAAGATAATCATCCTCAGTATAAGCTATTTGTTCATCACATATAATTTATTGAGTATAAAAAATGAGTAGGTAATTTCTCATGGAAATATCAAATTATAAATTTCTTTTCAAATTAGTTGATGTTCTGTATCTATTCAATATAGCTAATTAGGTGTGCCCATTATGTCGTTATTACATTTGATAATGGTTGGATGGAATATGAATCAGTAAAATCTTGATAGTTATCGAAGATCCTAGTGTGAGAGTAGATGTATAACAATATGTAAATGAAAATACTCTTGAAATAGTTATTCAAATTATTTCGATGAAAAGGAAAGATATTCAGCTGTTTAGAAGATGGAATCATCCTAGAAAATATACGAGCACTGGTAGGAAAAATGTACAGAGTGAAACATATTCGATGTATATCTACTGTAGTCATCTTGATAATCGTTCTAGCTATAAAAATTAGGTGATCCGTTTTTTGTTTTGTTTGCTGGGGAAAATAAGACAGGCAAAAGACGCATCCTGTTTCTGTTTTTAAAATTATCCAGAAGTGTTGTTTTCTTTGGTATTTTTCGAGCAAGAGATCTAAAACTGACACATTCTTCAAGCAGTTTTTATAAGAATATTGCAATGGAAGAAATGAATAGTTAAGGTTTGGTTTCACATTTAAATGAGGGTAATGCTGTATAATTAGAGATATATAAAATACACAAGGCGACTGATGCAAAGTGGTTTATTTATACAGGTTGTAAATTTCCGCGATGTGATTCCTCCAGCTATTTTTCAACAATTAAATTAATTTTTAGATCTAACTCATTTTGTACTAAACAATCTTCTTATCAATAATTCGATTGAGGAGGTTGTTACTTGATGAAAATTGATAAACATATTTTCAATGAAATAGAACTATAGTATTTAGATTTTCACTATATTAACAAAACTATGACCGGTTTCACCACACTGTGGTGAAACCAGTCATAAATTTGTTGATATAGTGAAAATCTAACTACCATAGTTTTATTTCATTGAAAATATATATCATGGTATACAGGGTGTTTTCAAAGCATGTGGCAAATCGTAGTACATTTCAAGGTACAAAAGTCATACCAGCAACCTCGCGCGACATTATCTTGAAACAGAGAGTATCGCTCTTTCGGACCTGCCAGCTTGCTCTTCAGACCTAAGTCCTATTGAACATTTATGGGATAATCTCAAAATGAAAATTAGATCGCGCCAGGATAATCCAAGAACCCCACAACAGCTTATCCAAGCCGCCGCAGAAGAGTGGCAGAATAACACCCCAGATTAGGTCGAAAACCTAATCCAAAGCATGCCTAGACGGAGTCAGGCTTGTATTAGGGCAAGAGAGATTAATACAAGCTACTGGAGTCAAGAACAATCACCTACTCCGTGAGAAAACAAATTTCAATTTTTTACTACATGTGGAGAGAGTGTTTTATTGTTTTCATTTGTTTCTTCCTTAAAATAAACTGATTCATTTCTTTTTCAATTGAAATATCTCAAAAGGAACAATTCTAACAATCCTTCGAAATTTCCAAAATTCCGGAGGTAATATTCAAAATATCGTGTATATATATATATATATATATATATATATATATATATATATATATATATATATATATATATATATATATATATATATATATATATATATATATATATTTGAGACAAGACGAATTATTCAAAAATCCGTAGATCAATGAATAATCCCTCCTGAAAAGAGCTAGTTTCCAAATCTGCCCGCCATGCACGCAGCCCCCAAGCGCCACAATAGTGCAACCAAACGAGAAACAAAACGACAGACTGCAGTTTCGCCCTTATTAGGAGCTCATCAGTGTCGCATATCACTCCTCAGCATCCTACCAAGCTACATCGGGGTATCCTATCAATTCCAGAAAGGACGCACCTCGTACATACGTACTAGAGTCGCCCTATATGGACCGACACGGCGAACCCGCTACCGGACTTCGAGAAGGTACGAACAGTAACAAACAGATGTGGAATCGTTAAAATTCCAAACATTTGGGAGACATCTTTCGCCGTTCCGTGAATGGTAGAAAAATGTTTGGAAAAACTGAAGAATTTCGAAGTGTATCTCGACATCCTGCTCCTTGGTTGCACTCGGCATCCTGCTTGTGGCGCTTGGAGGCTGCATGCATGGTGGGCAGAGTTGAAACTTGTCTTGTCAGGAGGATTATTCATTGATCTACGGATTTTGAATAATACGTCTTGTCTCAAATTTACATATATAAACTCCACGCGAATTTTATCGCGGAAGATATTTGACCATATATATATATATATATATATATATATATATATATATATATATATATATATATATATATATATATATATATATATATATATATATATATACTATAACTTCACCATCTTGAACAGTGATATTTTTTACGTAGTAATATTTGCAATCCTCATAATATAGGCTCGTTCTTAAAACCCTAAGTAGTTGTGGATAACAATCCTGTAATTTCATCTTTCTTATTTTTATATATGTCGATTAAGGTAATCCATTATATTTCTTATACGATTCTTCAATGCTCATATCTGAAATATCAAAATGCTGGTTTAAAAAAATCTATAATTGACAAGTAAAGTTATATATAGTTGAGACGTCCGCAACGTAACCTTCGCAAATCTTTGCCGTAAATTTCTGATCGATCGCAATTTTTCACGTCACAATTCCTGTAAAAAAAAAAACAGTATAGCTTTTGTCTATTTGAAGAGAAATATATTACAGTAATCGAAGAAGTTACCGAGCTGTGTGTTCAGTCTGCCACGGAAAGATTAAACATGTTCCGTGCTTTTATCGCTATGAGAAATCAATCTTGTATAAAAAATTCTCGTTGTTGGAAACATAGTAATAAATCTATTGAATGCGAGATGATTAAAATGTCAACAGACACACAGTGCCAGCTATTATTGAACCGCTTCAGTAATGCCGCATCTATCAGACCATTGTTCTTCTTTTTATGCACTAGGCTGGTCTATGAATTACGCATATTGTGTTGTTTCTATATGAGGAAATTCTGTTCTCTGACTTATCATTATTTCAGGGTAGAGGATCATCTGAATTTTCATAACAGTCTTTGATTTTCTCGAACGAATGATTGGATAAGTTAAAACTAATCATATTGAAAATAAGCATAATTTTGTTTAAAAGTATTTTGAGATTTTTGTATCTGTTGTGTGTTGAGTATATGTAGTCTGTTCCAAAATTATAGCGGATTTTTCAGAATATTCTCTTCATGCATGATTATCTATTTCATCTCTATAATTTAATACATGTATAACAACGTTTTTGCTTATTCTATAAGCACTCAAAACAATCATTTCGATTTTATTCAGCTCCACCTTCACGGCCGTCTTTATTTCCTCGATGATAAACCAGTGTCATCCCTTTCCGGGCATTTTTATGTTTTTCAATTAAAAAGGAATTGGCGTTGTCATTACACAGGTCTGCAACAAAAATGCTGTCTGGATATTTTCAATTGATTTCTATGTGTATAGGTGTTCTGAAAACAAAAAACATACTCAAAAAATTCCAGAACGTAAGGTTATTTTACAAAACGCAAAATTTTATTACAAAAAACGGATTTTTTGGGCTAAAAAGGGATTAACTTGTAGTATAAATGATAGGTATAATTTTATTTTGATTACCGTTTTAAAATGTTTACAGGACATAACTATCATTAATTTCTAAATAAGGAACACCCTGTTTGACCTACATTACCAAGTTTAAACATGTTGTAACCTGGACGTGCGCATTCAGATGGTGTAGAAGTGGCGCGGGACAAGTTCGTGTTAACTCATCATTGTTTTATAGATCTTGATTCAATACAGTGAAATGTCGTCTGTGCGGAAGTGTGTGAAACCTTCGGATAGTTTCTGTTACATTTGTGGAGAATATATGACATTAAAGCAACAAGTTAATATTACGGACTTTGTAAAAAAAGTATACTTCGCGTATTTTGACTTCAACTTTGGAGATCAGGATAAAGTATGGGCACCTCATAAAGTCTGCAAACGATGTGTTGAAGACCTTCGAAATTGGTTTAAGGGCAAGAAAAAAGCTTTTCGATTTGCGATTCCTATGGTATGGCGCGAGCAGAAGAACCATAGTGATGACTGTTACTTTTGTTCGCGTATTGTGAAAGGGTATAATTCAAAACGGAAGCAGTCAATTTCATACCCCAATCTGCAATCAGCTATTCGTCCCATCCCTTGTGGGACCGAAAAACCAGTGCCCAAGGTCCCTGCTACCTTGGAAGAGGTTCCAAGTTCTGACGAAGATGGTGCTGTACCTACACCCGATGACCAGTCAACTTTTGAATTTGAAGATGACAGAAGTCCAAAATTGTTTTCCCAAGGCGAGCTTAATGATTTGGTAAGAGACTTGAATCTTCCCAAAAACGCTGCTGAGTTGCTTGGATCAAGGCTCAAAAGCAGGAACTTACTCTTGCCGGGAGTGTCTTCCTCCTGGTTTAGATATCGTAAAAAGCAGTTTACTTCCTACTTTTCCCAAGAGGAAGAGTTGGTTTATTGCACCAGTATTGAAGGTTTGATGAATACATTTAAGATCTCATACAACTCAGAAGAGTGGCGTATTTTTATAGATTCTTCATGAAGAAGCCTTAAAGCAGTTCTGCTTCACAACGGCGGCTTCTATGCTTCTATTCCTGTCGGCCATTCCGTACACCTCAAAGAAACCTACAAGAACTAGGAATTGATTCTTTGTAAATTAAAATATAAAGACCACGGTTGGCAAGTGTGCAGGGAATTCAAAATCTTTGGCATGGCGCTCGGACAGCAATCTGGGTTTACCAAATTCCCTTGCTTTTTGTGTCTATGGGATAGTAGAGACCGAATAAATCACTGGATCAAAAAATGTTGGCCTGCGAGGAAGCTTAAAGTTGGCGAAAATAATGCCCTGCATGAAACTTTGGTGTCCCCTCATGAAGTTCTTTTACCACCGCTTCTCATAAAGCTGGGATTGATGAAGCAATTTGTAAAGTCACTTTCAAGAGATGAAAATTGCTTCAAATACTTAATATCAAAGTTTCCTGGCCTCTCGGAGGCAAAGTTGAAGGAAGGTTTTTTCGTTGGTCCAGATATAAGACGGCTTATGGCTGATCCACTATTCGTCACAAACATGACGGATCCTCAAAGAGAAGGGTGGATTGCTTTTAAGAAAGTTATAACAAAATTTTTAGGCAATAACAAAAACCCTAACTACAAACAAATCGTCAAAAGAATGTTAAAAGCATTTCAAGCTTTAGGTTGCTTAATGAGTTTGAAAGTACATTTTCTTCATTCTCTCCTCGACTATATTCCAGAAAATTTAGGAGACTTGAGTGAAGAGCAAGGTGAACGATTTCACCAAGATATTAAGGAGATGGAAAAAAGATACCAGGGAAGATGGAGCGTCTCAATGATGGCAGACTACTGTTGGACGCTTGAGAGAGACCTTCCAGATGCTTCCCACAAACGAAAATGTACCAAAAGGAGTACCACTGGGAGAAAGAAATGAGTTTAGTGCTCACTAATTAATGTATTTTAGATAAGAAAATAAGTTTTGATACGCAATTATAAATAATTTCATTTAAAAACAACATTACCATCTAAAATAAAATTTTAAGATAATAACTTGTTTAGCATAGACACCTACATTGTATGAAAACGTGACGCACTAGGACAAAATGGAAGTCATTTTCGAATTCAGCACACCCAAAAACATAAGAATTACACAAAAAAACCAAAACAGGTCTCAACTTTTTTGTTTATTGCAGACTTGTGTTATGAATCGAAGGCCGCAACTAAAAAGGAGTACCCCTGAATGGTCTAATTATCCCGGAAAGTGCAAAGCGTCTTTACGCACATTATAAAGAACCTGGTGGCAATTGCGTTAGTGGAGGATTTCAAACATCGGAAGATTGATTTAATAAATTTATGGTGCGAATCATTGCATAGCCTTAAAACAGTTGGAGGAGATGTATCTGCAGTCAATGCTGCAGCAGAAAGCTATCCAGAAGAGTTTGTATACCTAGTATGGATGGAGGATACAAACCTGAGCAAGTATTTAATCCTATATACTCATGCAGGGGTGCTCAAACTTGAACTGCTGGCGATGTACCTCAATATTTTCAGACTAGTTACGATCGACTCTGAGAGGCTGCAAATATGTGTGATGCAGGGTTGTCGTACATACACGATACACCCTACCTACCTACGTAGGATGTACCGTACCATATATAGATATTAGCTTTTCGAACAATATACATTATTTTAGTCAAGGTTTGGGTTTGGTTTAGATAAGTTCTTCTCTATAATATCAATGAAAAATCTCATGGTTTTTCAAAATTGCGAGTTTATTGGTTGTTCCGCAACGAAAGAGTTTATATGGTGTTAAACTTAACTGAGGAGTGACTATTAATGTTGAAGCTTGGCACTGCATGTCCTCAGCATACTTTTCATAAGATGGTACGTAATCACTAAGTGCTAATCGCAAGCACGATGACCTATGATTGTCAGTTAGTCGATTGCGATATTATGACTTATCTTCATTTCAGTAAATGCAGACTCGCACAGGTAAGTTGACCCAAACATTGCCGTCATTTGAAGGGCGCTTTGCCTTAGATTCGAATATTTATCTTCATATATAAAACACCAGAAATTTCTATTAGATGCTAGAGCTTTGATATGTTTATCTGATATAATCTGTACCAACTCATTTTCAACAGAACATGAGTTCATATTAAACTGACTTGCTATTTCAGTAGTTAGTTTCTGAATGTTCCTACACGAAAAATAATAAGTCATAAATGATGCTTTATTTGCCAATTTGCTGCAATCATAAAACCGTATTTCGAATTATCAAATTACTTGATAATTCAGCCTCATACGTATCATAATTCAACTGAGGAATCCTTGCTTTCAAAGACGGAAAATGTTGCAGATCCTCATTCAGTTGATCTATCACAAGTTGCGATTTACTTTTGAATGCGTTTATTGCGCTAATCATCTCAATTATAGTTTTTCCTTCACCCTGAATCTCCAAGTAACTGGTGTTTAAATGTATTGTGATGTTATTCAAAAATGCCAAATCAGTCAGGCATATTTCGTTTTTCAACATGTGAGTGTAATCACCTCTTTCGTCTAGAAAATCTGTTATTTCGGCAAAGAATTCTTGAAACCTTTCTAGGAATTTTCCGCCACTCAACCACCTAACTTCCGTGTGAAGAACTACCTCAGTGTGTTCAGCTGACTCCTTATCTTCCAACTGCAGCTTGAAGAGCCGTCGTTGTAATCTACATGCACGGAGGAAATTCACAAGTTTTGTTGCAATATCCATAATTTTCCCTGTGTTTTAAACTTTTGAACACAAAAATTGTTGATGTGTAATGCAATGGAATGAAAAAAATTAAGAAAACCTTCATTAGCTCGACAGAATGCCACGAAACCGTTTTTGTTTCCAGTTATTGCTGGTGCACACTAATTTATATATTGGTAGCTTGTAGTGTTTTACAAAATTGAAGGAAACGTCGTATATATCTTCACCACGGGCCTTCCCCTTCAGAGGAATTATTGTCAAAAATTCTTCCTTCGCCAACATGTAATTGAATACACCATCCGAATAAAAATAAACAGCTGGACAGCATCTGTCATATTGGTGGATTCGTCGAACTGTAAAGAAAATTACTTCAAAACGCCCTGTGACAGTCGGACAAGATAACTGAAGTTCTCTATTAGCAGACATGGTTTCTGTTTTATCGCTTGCTTCATCGGATGTAATGCACACTAATTTATATATCGGTAGCTCGTCGTTTTCTACAAAATTGAAGAAAGCATCATATATATTTTGGCCACGGGTCCTCCTGTTATTACGAGAAATAATTCTTGAAACCTTTCTAGGAATTTTCCACTACTCAACCACCTGACGTCCGTGTGAAGAACTAAATCATTGTGTTCAGCTGACTTCCTATCTTCCAACTGCAACTTGAGGAGTCGCCGTTGTAAGCTTCGTGCACGGATGGGATTCACAATTTTTGTTGCAATGCCTATAATTTCCTCCGTGTTTCAAACTTTTTGACACAAAACTTGTTGACGTATAATGCAATGGAATGAAAAAAATGAAGGAAATCTTCATTAGCTCAACACAATGCTACAAAACCGTTTTTGTTTCCAGTCATTGCTGGTGCTCCATCGGATGTAATGCACAATAATTTATATATTGGTAGCTTGTAGTTTTCTACAAAATTGAAAACATTATATATATCTTCGCCACGGGTCTTCCTCTTCAGAGGAATGATTGTCAATAATTCTTCCTTAGCCAGCATGTCATTGAATACCATCGGAATAAAAATACACAGCTGGGTAGTGTCTGTCATATCTGTGGATTTGTCGAACTATAATGAAAAGTATGTACATTTCATGATATCATGTTTAAGTTTATCTGCCATCATGACTTCAATATGCTTTGTGGCATTCGGACGAGATACTTGAAGTTCTCTAATAGCATGATTTCTGTTTCATTTTTAAAATCTCCAAACAAAGTCTCACCCGCTTCAATAAATGCTTCTTTCGCAACCGATCCATCTTCGAATGGTTTCTTGTGTTTCGCCAATATATGAGACATTTTAAATGACGCGATCGTAGCAGCCTTTGATCGTTTGGCTGGTCTTGTGAACATGGTTTGTTCTTTTTTCAAACAAGATATTCAATCAGGTACCTTTCGTTTTCTTAATTCACTCTGTGGCGGAACATCCTTGTCATATTGTTTATGAACCGTTTTATGATGCTTTTCAAAGTAACCACGCTTAGCTATTGTAACTGATGCAGGACAAATAAGACAAACGCACTTATCGTTCGTCATTCGAAAGAAAACTCTTTCCTCCCAATCGTTCTTAAAATGATACGTTTTACATTTCATCGCTGCACTAATTTTGTACTATTATATAATAAACTTTGTATCGACGTAGTATTACCTTCAAGTTACAATTCAGAATGACTCCAATTCCAGCAACCCCAACATTTATATCGGCGTGAACGAAGGTCTCGAATGCACCCGTCAAACGCGCCGCCCGAAATTTCTAGAAAAGCGGCTAGAATAAAAAACGCAGCTTTTCTTTGACAAGTACCGCGCGTTCCTTTGATAAAGCTGCCTTTTGCAGCTAGCAGAGTGTTATTTTATTATATAATGAATTTTTGTAGTTTAGTTACCTAGTCATTAAAAATTTTCTTCTTCTCGAGATCTACTCAAAAAGCTCTCGCGATCGACCGTTTGAGCACCCCTGCACTGATGCATATGGAGATGGTATAATTGAACCACTGATGCTTTTTAGATCGTTAGATCCTCGAGCGTCAAAAAATCAAAACAATTACGAAATGCCAGTGTTATGACGTGCTAATATGAAAGCGTGGATGACAAGTGGTATTTTTGTGACAGATTCCGGAGTTGTTTCATTTCTGAAGTTGAAACTTATTCAAAATAGAAGAGTTCAGACTCTAAAGCTATTATTGTTTGAAACAATGCATAATGCGAACTTGAAACTATGCATCCAGATATAAAAGAGACATTTCTACCTCCCAATACGATGTCTTAGCTTCAACCTTCGGATCAAGGAATAAATGTGGCTTTTAAGCTCTATTAAATTAAACGAACCTTCAAAATCATATTGGATAATATGAAATGTGATCCTGATATAAATATTATGGAATGCAGGAAGAAATTTAACATAGCAAAATGTACCTTAAACATAAAAGAATCAGTGGAAGAACTGAACATATAACATTTGAATCAAGTTGAAAAAAAATTATGGCTTGTTCTGACTGCAGAAAATGGCGAAGAACTGTGCAAATTTAAAGTTTGATTGGAAACTATGTTGAAATTGCGAATGGAATAGAACGAGATGGGTTGGAACAGATAGAATCAACCGTTGGTGGTTTTGGTGCTTCCTTTCAGTACACTTGATGTATTTTGAAAGCCTCTTTGTTTTTGCTTGGAGTTTCTGTTTCAAAGTGTCCATATACACGTCGATGTGTTGTTTATGGTCAGGGTGTTTTGTGTTCGTACCAATTTTCTTATAAATTTTGCGTATATGTGATTTCAAGCGCCTTGAGGGGTTTTCTGTTCCTCAGGAATTCTGTGAGGCGACCGATTTCTGCTCTAATTTTATCAATATCCTTCTCCAGTCGTTCTTGCCATGGTGGTTATCTGACGCTTTTTGGCTCAGCTTGAATCAGAGTTGTGGAGATTTTGTGTTTGTGAAGTCGAAGAACCCCTACTGCTCCACAATAAATCAAAGTGTGAATCTTCTCCAAGGTGTTCTGGTCGGTATATTCTTCAAACACTGAGTTAACGCTTGCTAGGGTGAGATTGGTGTTCTCGTTCGTCTTGAGTTTGGGCAGTTTAGGTCTTCTAGTTGGGTTACTACGACTGAATTCAGTTATTGCTCTGTTGAGTTCAGATCTTGCTAAAAACATATATTCGTTCTGCTGATTCGGCTCAGGAGGGCGTTCCATGTTAATATCATTTCATGTTAATATCATTAATTACACAGCTCTACAAAAAAAAATTTTTTATTGGTGCCCTTGATATCATCGCAAATTTTTATGTTTTCAAGTGCCCAGATTACGAATTTATTCATGAAAATTCTCAATGTGCTCGTATATTCATGATTTTTGCATTTCTTATATTTTGAACAATTATAAGCTTGTTAGAAATAAAATTTAATTTTCCAGTCATGATTAGGCTTCTGCGCAATTTTTTCGCGCATACAAACATCACCTGATCCCCACTCTCAGACCCCTTGCTCCACAGAACAGCTGAGATCTCAGTTATTTGACAATATTGAAGTACATATACACGTAAATCTGGATAAAGTGTCATGGATTAATAATTTGTTTCAATTACTGAATGTCCATTCTTATATATTTGTCTTCTAGTCTAAAATATGAGTTCGTCACGAAGAAAGTGTAAATATTGTAGTGATTCATTTTATTATATTTGCGGTGTTTATATACCAAAAAACAAAAAGAAATATCACAGACTTCGTCAAGGAGACTTATGTTGAATATTTTGGTTTCAAAATGGACAAATTAGGTAAACCATGGGTTCCTAATAAAGTTTGTAAGTCCTGTGTTGAGTCTTTACGGTTGTGGAAAAAGGTGGACGTTCTGGATTAGACTTTGGTATTCCTATGATCTGGATGGAGCCTACGAATCATTTAGATGATTGTTACTTTTGCGTAGTAGATGTTGAAGGTTTTAATCGAAATCAAACGTGGAGATACCCAGACTTACAGTCTACGAAATGTCCGGTTCTACACAGTGAAAATCTCCCTCGGCCCATATACATTTCAAAAGTAATTCGCATGCCCTCAGAAACAATGATGTTACCAAATTCACAAAAATCCGGACCATCTACTAGTGGAAGTGAATGGGAAGGTGAAACATCTGCGCCAAAGTTATTTTCTCAAAATGAACTCAGTGATTTAATACGTGATCTCAATTTATCAAAACAAGGATCAGAACGGTTAGCCTCAAGATTGAAAGAAAAAATTTATTGGCACTAACAGTAACAATTACAACATACAGAACGCGAGAAAAAGAGTTATCACAATTTTTTAGTGAAAATGAAGGATTAGTGTATTGTAATGATATCGCGAAGCTGCTCATAGACATGGGTTTAAAAGAGTACAAATCTACTGAATGGCGCCTTTTTATTGATAGTTGCAAAAGAAACTTAAAATGCGTCTTATTGCACAATGGAAATAAATTTGCATCAATTCCAATTGCCCATTCAACGGAACTCAAAGAAGAATATGAAAATGTAAAATTAGTTTAAGAGAAAATTAAATACTCTAAGCATCAATGGCCGATCTGTGTGGATTTAAAAATGGTTAATATTTTACTTGGCCAACAAAGTTGATATACAAAATAGCCTTGCTTTATTTGTATGTGGGATAGTAGAGCAAAGCAACTTCATTGGGAACAAGATGTTTGGCCTGTAAGAAATTCTTTAACTGTCGGTAAAGCCAACGTAATAAGGGAGCCGCTGATGAGCAGAGACAAAATCATACTTCCACCATTACATCTAACCTAACTTAATGTTAGGTATGATTAAGCAATTTGTAAGAGCGTTGAACAAAGACGGAAATTGTTTTAATTACATTTGCAGAAAATTTCCGAAGCTTAGTATGGAAAAATTGAAAGGTGGAATATTTGATAGTCCTCAAATACGGCAAATGATGAAAGACTCAGATTTTATCAAAGTTATGACTGTTTCGGAAAGTAAAGCTTGGAAAAGTTTTGTGTTGGTTGTCGAAAATTTCCTAGGTAACCATAAGGCAGCAAATTATGAAGAAATTGTGCAAAATATGCTGACAAACTTTCAGACTCTAGGAGCAAATATGAGTATTAAGTTACACTATCTCCGCAATCATCTAGATAAATTTCCGGATAATTTAGGAAATTATAGTGAGGAACAGGAGAGCTGTTTCATCAAGATCTAAAAGTGATGGAAGAAAGGTATCAAGGTCGATGGGATTGTCACATGATGGCAGATTACTGCTGGTCTTTGAAAAGAGATTGTCCCCTGAAAAATTATAGAAGAAAAGCTCTTAAAAGGCGTTTTATGGAAATATGAAATATATTTTCGACATTTTCCTCTTTATTTATATCGATGTATCCGAATTTCTCAAAACATAACTGACATTATAAATATATCTGTTATTTTGTTTCTTGTTTTACGATTTTGTTATGTAAAATGAAAATAAAATTTAAAAAGAAATCAGAGCAAATCCTACAAAATCATTGATAGTTTCACGAATTGTGTGCATAAATAGACCCAAAATCATTTTCATATCTAGGGCAACAAAACCATTGTAGACCAGTGATTATCATTATTATTATGATGTTTCAAGTCACTTGTGTTGTAACATTGATTTATTTTGTAACTTGTATATTTATTAATTACATGCAATGAGAAAAAACAATACTTACAGTCTGGTCATTTTATTTCTATTTTGGTTGTCACAAAAAACGGCGCAAAATAAACAAACTATAATTATCGCTTAGAAACTTGAGTATTTTTGACAGATGACGTACACTGAATGTTGCCAGATATTTTTGTCAAATTTTGCTACTAATTCTACTAATATGAAAATAATAGAAGGAACCAAAAATAAAATTGTGGTGCGGGTGAAAAAAAAATTGTTTTCTGTCACCTACAGGTGACACCAGGAATTGACGAGTTAAATAAAGGAAAATATTTCTAACATAAAATTTCAGTTTGATATCAAGTTATGGACAAATATGCACAATGCATAGAAACTGTGGTTATATTACAACCATAAACAATAAATTAAAGGAAGATATAACCGTTCAATGTCGCAATTTGACTCCCTGCGGAGCGTTAACTATGTTGCTTTAATAATCAAGCTTAAAACTCCTATAAAATGCAGGTTTCTATACGTGTCACGGTGTTAGTTCTCTTTAACATCGAACACTTTCCATGTATAGAAGAATAAACTGTTTCCTCTGCAATTGTCACTAATTTGCAAGCACCTTTTCAGATCTGTCTTGTTACCATTAGGTCCTCGGCCAATTACTGTTGGGGAATAATTTTCTTATAATGATAGGTATCAATTTTCAATATACCAATTATCGGCTACCTGCTGGGGTTTCAAGTAGGTGTGATGAATTTTATGACATGCAGAAGTGATTTTACAGCGATCTATATGTGGAACTTGTCCACTGACATAACAGTTTTTATATAATGATGATAATGGAATCAAGAAACAATTTATATCCCGCTGGTCCTTGTACGTTTCATTCAAGTGATTTGCATTGTGAGTTTCAACAATCGATTGAATGTTTTCAATAGGATATGTTTACATTTATATATTCCATTCTATAAGTCACTAATCCTTATGTTGGTCGGTAGGCGCCATCTAATAGTTCAAATGGTAAACAACCTTAACATATCCTTATGTTGACTCACTTTATATACACCAGCTACATATAAATATATACAGGGTGTTTAAACAGAACATTCATTTCCAAAAGCGAAAAGTCTACTTCTGGATTTGAGGCAGTAAATGATAGAGTTACACTGCTGCTATGTTCTAATGCATCTAGAGATTGAGTCATTGATTACCTGATGCTTTACAGATCGTTAAATCCTCGTTTTTTCTTAAATTAAAAAAAAAGAACGATCTATAAGCTTTTCTTTGTGATTGTTTCAGGAATTGTTTCGTTTCAGAAGTTGAAACTTATTCAAATGAAAAGAATTTAGACTTTGAAGCAGTTCTAGTTTTGGACAACGTTGGTGCGGTTATATTTGGATGCATGGTTTTAATTTTGCGAGGATGACTACCAAGTCATCCTCGCAAAATTAAAACCATGCATCCAAATATAAAAGAGACATTTTTACCTTCCAACACGACATCCTTGCTTCAACCTATGGGCTAAGAAATAATCCAAGCTCTCAAGTTCTATTATATTAGATGAACCATCAAAATCAAATTGGATAATATGGATTCTGATCCTGATATGGATGTTATGAAATGCAGGAAGAAATTTGTTTTAGCAAGATGTTTCTTAAACATTAGAGAATCAGTGGAAGAACTGAACCCATTGAATTGGTGCTGGAAAAAACTGAAGTCTGTTCTGACTGATGAAAATGACAAAATATCTATTCAAATTCAAACTCTAACTGGAAACATTGCCGAAATTTGAAAAATGAATAGGAAATAATTCATTCATTGAGGGGATTAGCAAAAACCGATTTTTGTTCTTCCATAGCTAACTTATTTATGATAAATCGATGGGATTATCCCCAACCACCTAAACCCTAGTCGCGCTCTCTTTCTATTTTCAATAGTACCCCCATCTTTAATTGCTCTTCTTCTATGAAACTTCTAGATCACTGTGCAAAAATTTTCAGAAAAAAAAGAAAGAAACGTTTGCTCTCTCAAATATGGAGTGTTCAATTACTCATTATTCTCATCACACTATCTCATAATTTCCTCACACAATTGGTTTAGGGTTAGGGGGATTGAAAACTCGTGTTAAATTTGTAACACAATTGCGATAAAACATGTGCTCAAGAGCTTTCCCGCAATAACATACTCATCAATATTATTCATGAATTCAGATATTTTAACACCATATGTTGAGTTTATTCTTACATTTTCTGCACAGTTATCTGGAAGCTTCATGGAGCTTTAAATGGAGCAATCACAAGATGAGGGTTGTAGGTTGAGAATAAAAAGTTTGGGTGTAAACTACTCAATTTATCAAGAAAAGTTAGGCATTAAAAATGAAAAATTAACCTGTGCAAGCATTGTTGCTAAATGGCAACCATCAATGAAATATTAATGTTACCGAGGATCCGGTATTTATTAACGTAGTTGGAGATATCAACGATGGACAAAGCCAGAAACCGTATTGTTTCGGAGGAATAATTGCACATACGAAATTTGTCGAGAATATCTGTCACTGGACATGCATTTTTGTCGTTCAATTAGTTTTCTCGTTATCATCAAGAATCATTACATGCTTGATATATACTCCAGCAAGAAGGAAAATGAAAAAGTAATTACATAAATATTTTATTCAATAAATCTTGCCTTGTAACCATACTCTACAACCAATATTTTTTAACGTATTCGGAGATGTCAACGTTAGACAAAGGCAGAAACTGTATTACGAATTCGATAGAAGGACAGATCTGTGGTTCTTATTGATAATTTGACGAAGGACTCTGGGTCTCAACAAAAAATCGGTTTCTCCTCTAACTTTGGGAGAGGTGTTACAAGAGAAAACTTTGAGACAGGTCAATTTTTATTCGAACGGAAATAAATAATAATTTCCAATGCTATGGGACATCCTTTATAATAATTTAACTTTCTAAAAATACAAAATATGAGTAGAGAATCTTTTAACGAAGTGTTACTCTCGCCTTTTTGTCTTGTATTAATAACTTAGTGGAGGAGACTGAGGGTAAAGGAACGATTTCACATGCTCCAAATCTCAGAATCGTCTCTTTTCGAATGAAACATTGACCATTTGAGCGTATTTAGCTGGTAATTTTCCTCGAATTGAAAGAATTCAAGTTTATTTAGAACAGTGTATTTGTCGACTCAGTTGAAGGTATTTACGTTGAACAATTCGTGAAGCTGACTTGTTTCGATGAAATAATTGCAGATTGCTTCCAAATTAAAAGCCGCAAATAAGTCTTCAACGGAATTACTAAATTTCTCGAAACTGTCTGTCACTGGTGGTCGAATATCTCTGTCGCAAGGCCAGGAATATTCTTATCATGAAGAATCATCTAACTTTCGAAATTTTACACCCAATAAGACTTAAAAAGCCCATATATTAAATATTTTATTTATTAACTCTCGAATTATAAGTTACCTGCCATATTCTCAATGATATTTCAAATTATACAGATCACTTATTTTATTTGAAACTGATGATATCATTGTTTTTAAAATTTAGCTGACAATATTTATTAAAGTATTTGGAGATATTAACGTTGGACAAAGCCAGAAATCGTATTGTTTCCGCGAAATAATTGCACATACCTATTTTATTAAAAGCCGCAAAAATATCTAGGTACAACGGAATTACGAAATTTGTCGAGATAATCTATCAATGGACGTGCATTTTTGTCGCCCAATTAGTCTTCTCATTATTATCAAAAATCATTACATTCTCGATATAATGCAGCAAATAGGATCAGGAGAAAGCAATTACATAAAATATTTTATTCAATAAATCTTGACTTATAAGCATACCTTACAACCAATATTTTTCAACCTAGTCGGAGATGTCAACTTTACACAAAGGCAGAAATTGTATTAATAATTTTATAGACGGAATTCCGATCTGTGTTTTTCACTGATAATGTGACGAAGGACTCTGGGTCTCAACAAAAGAGTTGGTTCCTCCTCTAACTCTGGAAGAGGTGATACTAGCGAAAAATTCTGAAACAGGTTTATTTTTATTCGAGCGGACAAAATAATAAATTTCAGATTCTATGGGATATCCTTTGTAACAATTTAACTTTTCAAAAATAAAAAATATGAGTAGAGAATCAATAACTTAAGGCCTCCTTAAGTTATTGAGGGTAAAGGGATGATTCCACATGCTCCAGATATCAGAAGCGCTCCTTCTCGAATCAAAAATTGACCAATTTGAACGTTTTTAGCTAGCTTATTTTTTCTAAGTTGAAAGCCAAAAGAGTCTACAACGGAATTACAAAATTTGTCGAAAATATCTGTCACTGGTCGTCGAATATCTCTGTCGCAAGATCAGAAATTTTCTGATCATGAAGAATCATCAAACTTTCGAAATTGTTCAGCCAATATGATTATAAAAAGCAAATACATTAAATATTTCATCTATAATCTCCCGATTTATAAGTTTACTGCCGTATTCTCAACGATATTTCTAATTATGAAGGTATTAGGCATTTCATTTGAAACAGATATCAATGTTTTCAAATTTCAGCTGACAATATTTACTAACGTAGTTGGAGATATCAACGTTGGACAAAGCCAGAAACCGTCATTCCTATTTCATTGAAGAAACACTGATTTATGCTTTTCACTAATAATGTAATGAAGAAAACTGTTCTAACAAAAAAGTTGATTCCCCCTCAACTCATGAAAGAGGGATAAAAGTGAAATCCTTTGATAGAAATCAAAGTTTTATTCGAGCGGGAATATATAATAGGCGCTGCCACGGAACATCTTCTATAACAATTTAACTCCTCAAAAATTGTCACCTTGTTTATTGGTAAGTACTATTTTTCATATTAAAAACAATATGAATAATCATTCAGTTGTGATGAGAGGTCCAATATTCAGGCGCAGTGACGGGTTGGTTTGAGGATGCAAATTTATTTCGATTCCAAACAGGAACCACAGAGTGTATTGAGTATTTTTTCGTTACACTAGCTTTGAATTATTATTGAAACACTGACACTTATTAATAGAAATTTATATTGCTTTCGCCTACAAGGCTTTACCGGGTGTTTACGCGAGATGGGATATTGTATCGAACCCATACACTATGAAAGGACGCTGAAAAAATCTGTTGTCTGTTCTAACTGCTGAAAATGACAAAAAATTTGTTCAAAATCAAACTCTAAATGCAAATATTGCCGAAATTAGGAATGGAATAGGACATAATTCGTTCATTGTGAGTTTTTAGCAAAAATCCATTTTTGTTTTTCAATACCTATTTTTTATGATAAATTGGGGAGACTATCACCAACCTGTCGACTCTCTGTCGCCATCATTTCTTATTTTCAAATAGTAACCCCCATCTTGTGATTGCCCTTCTTAAAGCTCCATGAAGCTTCTAGATAATTGTGAAAAAAGTTTCAGAAAGAAACGATTGCTCTCTCAAATATAGAGTGCTGAAAATTACCCATTATTCCCATCACAGCGCCTCATCATTTCCACGCATAATTGGTTTCAGGTAGGGAGATTGAAAACTCAGCTCGTGATTAATTTGAAACAAAATCGCCAATGGTCAAACATGTGCTCAAGATCTTTTTCGCAATAGCATACTCATCAATATTATTCGTGAATTCCGATATTTTAACACCCTAGCAATCACAGGATGAGAGTTGTCAGTTGAAATGTGTGAGTAGTAGGGGGTTAAAAGGTTGGTGTTAACTACACAATTTATCATAAAAAGTTAGGTATTAAAATCGAAAATTAACCCGTGCAAGCGTTGTTGTTTAATAACAACCATCAATGAAATATGAATGGTAAGTTGGACCCAGTATTTGTTAACGTAGTTGGGAATATCATCGTTGGGCAAAGCCATAAGCCATATTGTTTCGGCGAAATAATTTCACAAATGTCTACAACGGAATTACGAAATTTCTCGAGCATATCTTTCACTGGACATGCATTTTTGTCGCCCAATTAGTCTTCTCGTTATCATCAAGAATCATTACATTCTCCATATAGTCCAGCAAATAGGATAATGAGAAAGCAATTACATAAAATATTTAGTCAATAAATCTTGATTTATAAGCCTTCTTAACAACCAATATTTTTTAACGTAGTCGAAGATATCAACGTTGGACAAAGGCAGAAACTGTATAACTAATTTAATAGAAAGAATTTCGATCTGTGTTTTCCACCGATAATGTGACGAAGGACTCTGGGTCTCAACATAAAAATTGGTTCCCCTCTAACACTGGAAGAGGTGATATTAGCAAAAGACTTTGAAACAGGTCTATTTTATTCGAGCGGACTAAATAATAATTTCAGATTCTATGGGATATCCTTTGTAACAATTTAACTTTATGAAAATTTTAAATATGAATAGAGAATCTTTGAATGAAGTGTTACTCTAGCCTTCTTTTTTCTATGTCAATAAATTAATGGAGGTGACTGAGGGTAAAGGGACGATTTCACATGCTCCAAATTTCAGAAGAGTCTCTTCTCAAATAAAAAATTTACCAGTTTGAGTATTTGTAGCTAGTTTTTTTACCGAATTGAAGGATTTCAAGTTTATTTCAAACAGTGAATTTGTCGACTCAGTTGCAGGTATTAACGTTTAACAATGCGAGAAGATGACTTGTTTCGGCGAAATAATTGCAGGTTGCTTCCAAATTAAAAGCCAAAAGAGTCTACAATGGATTTACAAAATCTGTCACTGGTGGTCGAATATCTCTGTCGCAAGATCAGGAATTTTCTTATCATGAATAATAATCAAATATTGGAAACTGTCCAGCCAATAATATTATAAATAAACAAATGGATGATATTTCTTATCTATTTTCTCTGGATTTATACGTTAACTGCCGTATTCTCAGTAATATTTCGAATTATACAGGTATTAGGTATTTTATTTGAGACTGATATCAATGTTTACAAATTATAGCTGACAATATTTATTAACGTAGTTGGAGATATCAACGTTTGACAAAGCCAGAAACCGTCATGCCTATTTCATAGAAGGAATCCAGATTTATGCTATTTACTGATAATGTAATGAAGAACACTGTTGTTACAAAAAAAAAGGAAAGAAGAATACAAGGCAAAACCTTTGATACAAATCAAAGTTTTATTCGAGAGAGAATATATAATAGGCGTAGTGACGGGACATCATTTATATCAATTTAAATCCCTAAAATTGTTACCTTGTTCATTGGTAGATATTATTTTGCAAACTAATAATGAAAATATGAATAATCATTCAGTTGTGATGACAGGACCAATGTTCAGGCGCGGAGACGGGGTGGTTCGAGGATGCAAATTTAAAAAACGATTCGAAAAGGGAACCACAGTGTGTATTTATTAAATACTCGGTACACTTGCTTTGAATTATTATTGAAACACAGACACTTATTAATTGAAATTTATATTTCTTCGCCTACAAGGCTCTACCGGGTGTTTACGCGAGATGGGATATTGTATCTAACACAAACACATAGAAATGATGCTGGAGAAAATTGAGTCGGCTCTAGCTGCTGGAAATGACAACAAATCTGTTCAAATTCAAACTTTAACTGCAAACATTGCCGATAATGGGAAGGCAATGGATATAATTCGTTAATTGTGAGTTTTTAGCAAAAACCAATCTTTGATTTGTAATACCTTTTTTTTTATGATAAATTGATGAGACTAGCCCCAACCTCCCAACCCTCAGTTGCCCTCATTTTTTATTTTCAAATAGAAACCCCCATCTTGTGAATGCCCGTCTTAAAGCTTCATGAAGCTTCTAGATAACTGTGCAAAAAGTTTCAGAAAGAAACGATTGCTCTCTCAAATATGGATAGCAAAAAATTACCCATTATTCTCATCACACTGCCTAATCATCTCATCACAAAATTGGTTTCAGATCGGGAGATTGAAAACTCAGATCGTGATTAGTTTGAAACAAAATCGCTAATGGTCAAACAAGAGCTCAAGATCTTTTTCGCATAATCATACTCATCAATATTATTCATGAATTCAAATATTTTAACAACCTGTGTTAAGTTTTTCCTCAAATTTTTTAAATAGTTATTTAGAAGCTTCTTAGAGCTTCAAATGGAGTAATCACAAGATGAGGGTTGTCAGTTGAAAATAAAAAGTGTGAGTAGTAGGGATTTAGGGGATTGGGGTTAACTACTCAATATATCATGAAAAGTTAGGTATTAAGAATCAAAAAATTAACTTGTGCAAGCGTTGTTGCTTAATAGCAACCATCAATGAAATATGAATGGAACAGTGGACCCAGTATTTGTAAACCAAGTTGGAGATATCAACGTTGGACAAAGTCAGAAGCCGTATTGTTTCGGCGAAATAATTGCACGTACCTTCTATATTAACAGCCGCACAAATGTCTACAACGGAATTACGAAATTTCTCGATAATATCTTTTACTGGACATGTATTTTGGTCACCCAATTGGGCTTCTCGTTATCATCAAGAATCATTTAATTCTCGATATAATCCAGCAAATAGGATCATGAGAAAGCATTTACATAAAATATTTTATTCAATAAATCTTGACTTATAAGAATATTGAACAAGCAATATTTTTCAATGTAGTCAGAGATATCAACGTTGGACAAAGACAGAAACTGTATAACTAATACCATAGAAGGAATTCCGATCTGTGTTTTCACTGATAATGTGACGACGGACTCTGGGTCTCAACAAAAAAGTAGGTTCTCCCTCTAACTCTGGAAGAGGTGTTACTAGCGAGAAACTTTGCCACAGGTCAGTTTTTATTCGAGCGGGAATAAATAATAATTTCCGATGTTATGGGACATCCTCTATAATGATTTAAATTTCCAAAAGTACAAAATATGAGTATAGAATCTTTTAACGAAGTGTTATTCTCGCCCTCGTTTTTTCCCTTATTAATAAATTAATGGAGGAGACTGAGGGTAAAGGGACGATTTCACATGCTCCAAATCTCAGAAGCGTCTCTCCTCGAATGAAAAATTGACCATTTTGAGCGGTTTTAGCTAGTTATTTTTTCTCGAATTTGAGGAATTCAAGTTTATATGGAACAGTGTATTTTTTGACTCAGTTGCAGGTCTTAACGTTTAACAATGCGAGAAGCTGACTTGTTTCGGCAAAATAATTGCAGATTGCTTCCGAATCAAAAGCCGCAAATAAGTCTTCAATGGAATTACTAAATTTCTCGAAATTATCTATCACTGGTGGTCGAATATCTCTGTCGCAAGATCAGGAATTTTCTTATAATGAAGAATCTTTAAACTTTCGAAATTATCTAGCCACTATTATTATAAAAACAAATACATTGAATTCTTTATCTATTATCTCTCGATTTTTAAGTTTACGGCCGTATTCTCAGCGATATTTCAAATTATACAGCTATAAGGTATTCTATTTGAAACTGATATTAATGTTTTCAAATTTTAGCCGGCAATATACATTAACGTAGTATGAGACATCAACGCTGGACAAAGCCAGAAACCGTCATGTCTATTTCATAGAAGAAATCCAGATTTATGCTTTTCACTGATAATGTAATTAAGTACACTGTTATTACAAAAATTTTGATTCCTCCTCAACATAAGAAAGAAGGATACAAGTGAAAACCTTCGATCCTAATCAAAGTTTTATTCGAGCGGGAATATATAATAGGCGCTGCAACGGTACATCTTATATATTAATTCAACTCCTCTGAAATTGTTAGCTTCTCTATTGGTAGGTACTATTTTGCAAACTAATAACATTACGAATCATCATTCAGTAATGATGATAGGTACAATACCCAGGCGCGAAGACGGGGTGGTTCGAGAATGCAAATGTAAAAATCGATTCGAAAGGGGAATCACAGGATGTATCTATTAAAAATATGTATACTTGGTACACTAGCTTTGAATTATTATTGAAAAACTGACACTTGTTAATTGAAATTTATACTTCTCTCGCCTACAAGGGTCTACTGGGTGTTTAAGCGAGATGGGATATTGTATCTAACCGGTACACATTGGAATGATTCTGAGAAAAACTGTAATCTCTTCTATCTGATGAGAATCACAAAAAATCTGTTCAAATTCAAACTCTTACTGCAAACATTGCCGAAATTGGCAAATAATTCATTAATTGTGAGTTTTTAGCAAAATCCAATTTTTGACTTTTCATACCTACTTTTTTTATGATGAATTGAGGAGAATATCCCCAACCTCCCAACCCTCAGTCGCCCTCACTTTTTATTTTCAAATAGTAACCCTCATCTTGTGATTTAACTTCTTAAAGCTCAATGAAGCTTCTAGATAACTGTGCAAAAAGTAAAGGTGTTAACTACTCAATTTATCATGAAAAGTTAGGTATTGAAAATCGAAAATTAACATGTGCAAGCGTTGTTGCTTAATAACAACCATCAATGAAATATGAATGGCACTGTGGACCCACTATTTGTTAACCAAGTTGGAGATATCAACGTTGGACACAGCCAGAAGCCGTATTGTTTCGTCGAGATAATTGCATGTACCTTCTATATTAAAAGCCGCACAAATGTCTACAACGGAATTACGAAACTTCTCGAGAATATTTTTCACTGGACATGCATTTTGGTCACCCAATTAGGCTTCTCGTTATCATCAAGAATCATTTAATTCTCGATATACTCCAGCAAATAGGATCATGAGAAAGCATTTACATAAAATATTTTATTCAATAAATCTTGACTTATAAGCATACTGAACAACCAATATTTTTCAACGTAGTCAGAGATATCAACGTTGGACAAAGACAGAAACTGTATTACTAATTTCATAGGAGGAATTCCGATCTGTATTTTTAATGATAATGTGACGACCAACTCTGGGTCTCAACAAAAAAGTTGGTTCTCCCTCTAACTCTGGAAGAGGTGTTACTAGCGAGAAAATTTGCGACAGGTCAGATTTTATTCGAGCGGGAATAAATAATAATTTCCGATGTTATGGGACATCCTTTATAATAATTTAACTTTCCAAAAGTACAAAATATGAGTAGAGAATCTTTTAACGAAGTGTTACTCTCGCCTTCTTTTTCCTGTATTAAGAACTTAATGGAGGAGTCTGAGGGTAAGGGGACGATATCACATGCTCCAAACCTCAAAAGCGTCTCTTCTCGAATGAGAAATTGACCATTTCGAGCGTTTTTAGCTGGTAATTTTTCCCGAATTGAAAGAATTCAAGTTTATTTGGAACAGTGTATTTGTCGACACAGTTGAAGGTATTAACGTTAAACAATTCGAGGAGCTGACTTGTTTCGGCGAAATAATTGCAGATTGCTTCCAAATTAAAAGCCGCAAATAAGTTTTCAACAGAAATACTAAAATCCTCGAATTTATCTGTCACTGGTGGTCGAGATTTCTCATCATGAAGAATCATCAAACTTTATTAAATTATACAGCCAATAAGATTTAAAAAGCCAATATATTAAATATTTCATTTACTAACTCTCGAATTATAAGTTAATTGCCGTATTCTCAATGATATTTAAAATTATACAGATTACTTATTTCATTTGAAACTGATAATATCATTGTTTCTAAATTCTGGCTGATAATATTTATTAACGTAGTTGGAGATATCAACGTTGGACAAAGCCAGAAACCGTATTGTTTCGGCGAAAAAACAGCACATACCTTCTTTATTAAAAGCCGCAAAAATATCTAGGTACAAAGGAATTACGAAACTTGTCGAGGTTATCTGTCACTGGACGTGCGTTTTTGTCGCCCAAGCAGTCTTCTCGTTATCATCAAGAATCATTCTCCATATAATCTCCAGCAAATAGGATCATGACAAAGAAATTACATAAAATATTTCATTCAATAAATCTTGACTTATAGGCATACTTAACAACCGATATTTCTTAACGCAGTCGGACATGTCAACGTTGGACAGAGGCAGAAACTGTATTACTAATACCATAGAAGGAATTCAGATCTGTGTTTTTCATTGATGATGTGACGTAGGACACTGGGTCTCAACGAAAAATTTGGTTTCCCCTCTAACTCTGGAAGAGGCGTGATTAGCGAAAAATTTTGAGACAGGTCAATTCTTATTCAAACGGGAATAAATAATAATTTTCGATACTATGCGACTTTCTTTATAATAATCTAACTTTCTAAAATTACAAAATATGAGTAGAGAATCTTTTAACAAAGTGTTACTCTGGCCTTCTTAGTCCAGTATTAATAACCTGATGGAGGAGACTGAGGGTAAAGTGACGATTTCACATGCTCCAAATCTCTGAAGCGTCTCTTCTCGAATCGAAAATTGATCAGTTTGAAAGTTTTTAGCTAGTTATTTTTTCCCGAATTGAAAGAATTCAATTTTATTTGAAACAGAGTATTTGTCGACTCAGTTGCAGATATTAACGTTGAATAATGCGAGAAGCTGACTCGTTTCGGCGAAATAATTGCAGGTTGCTTCCAAATTAAAAGCCGCAAATAAGTTTTCAACGGAATTACAAAATTTCTCGAAACTATCTGCCACTGGTGTTCAAGTATCTCTGCCGCTCGATCGGGAATTTTCTTATCATGAAAAATCATCAAACTTTCGAAATTATCCAGCCAATAAGATTATAAAAAGCAAATACATTAAATATATTATCTATAATCTCTCTATTTATAAGTTTACTGCCGTATTCTCAACGATATTTCAAATTATACAGGTATTAGGTATTTTATTTCGAACTGATATCAATGTTTTCAAATTTTAGCTGACAATATTTACCAACGTAGTTATAGATATCAACCTAACCCATATATTAAATATTTTATTCATTAACTCTCGAATTATAAGTTACCTGCCGTATTCTCAATGAAATTTCAATTTATACAGATTACTTATTTTATTTGGAACTAATGATATCATTGTTTTTAAAATTTAGCTGACAATATTTATTAACGTAGCTGGAGATATCAACGTTGGACAAACGAATAAACCGTCATGCCTATTTCATAGAAGAAATCCTGATTTATGCTTTTCACTGATAATGTAATGAAGAACACTGTTCTAACAAAAAAGGTGATTCCCCCTCAACTCTGTAAAGAGGGATACAAGTGAAATCCTTTGATAGAAATCAAAGTTTTATTCGAGCAGAAATATATAATAGGCGCTGCCACGGGACATCTTTTATATCAATTTAATTCCTCAAAAATTGTCACCTTCTTTATTTGTAGATACTATTTTGCAAACTAATAACAATATGAATAATCATTCAGTTGTGATGACAGGACCAATGTTCAGGCGCGGAGACGGAGTGGTTCGAGGATGCAAATTTAAAAACGATTCGAAAAGGGAACCACAGTGTGTATTTATTATATACTCGGTACACTAGCTTTGAATTATTATTGAAACACAGACACTTATTGATTGAAATTCATATTTCTTTCGCCTACAAGGCTCTACTGGGTGTTTACGCGAAATGGGATATTTTATCTAACCCATACACATTGAATTGATGCTGAAAAAACTGTAGTCTGTTCTTACTACTGAAAATGACAAAAAATCTGTTCAAATTCAAACTCTAACTGCTAATATTACCGAACTTGGGAACCTAACAGGACATAATTCATTCATTGCGGGTTTTTAGCAAAAACCGATTTTTGTTTTCAAATACCTATTTTTTTATGATAATTCGAGGAGATTATCCCCAACCTCCCAACCCCCAGTTGCCATCACACAGCAATATGCATTTTCTAGATAACAATGCAAAAAGTTTCAGCAAAAAACGATTGCTCTCTCAAATATGGATTTTTCAAAATTACCCATTATTCACATCACACTACCTCATCAGTTCCTCACAAAATTGGTTTTAGGTTGGGAGATTGAAAACTCAGCTCGTTATTAATTTTAAACACAATTGCGAATGCTCCAACATATGCTCAAGATCTTTTTCGCAATAGCATACTCATCAATATTATTCATGTATTCAAATATTTTAACACCCTGTGTTAAGTTTTTTCTTAAATTTTTTGAACAGTTATCTAGAAGCTTGTTAGAGCTTTAAATGGAGCAATCACAAGATGAGTGTTGTCAGTTGAAAATGAAAAGTGTGAGTAGTAGGGGGTTAGGGGGTTGGGTTTACTACTCAATTTATCATGAAAAGTTAGGTAATAAAAATCAAAAAGCAACCTGTGCAAGCGTTGTTGCTTACTAGCAACTATCAATGAGATATGAATGGCACCGTGGACCCAGTATTTGTTAACGTAGTTGGAGATATCAACGTTAGACAAAGCTAGAAGCCGTATTGTTTCTTTCACTGGACAGGCATTTTTGTCGCCCAATTAGACTTCACGTTATCATCCAGAATCATTACATTCTCGATAGAATCCAGCAAATACGTAGCAAATACGTAGTCGGAGATATCAACCTAGGACAAAGGCAGAAACTGTATTACTAATTTTATGAAAGGAATTCCGATCTGTGTATTTACTGATAATGTGACGAAGGACTCAGGGTCTCATCAAAAAAGTTGGTTGCCTCTCTAACTCTGGAAGAGGTGATACTAGCGAAAAACTTTGAGCCAGGTAAATAATAATTTCTGATTCTATGGGACATCCTTTATAACAATTTAACTTTTTAAAAATACAAAATAATAGTAAAGAATTTGTTAAGGAAATGCTACTCTCGCCTTCTTTTTCCTGTATTAATAAATTAATGGAGGAGTTTCTATATTCAGTTGTTCATTGAAAATTTTCAGCTCAATTAATTTGTAATAACTTCGATATAATGACGAAACATTGATAATGAAAACTAATAAGAGAACGTTCAGATATTTCTAGATACTTACGCAGATACAAATTTTACAACCTACCTATCAATTTCACAAAAAAACGGGGTATGATATCCAAGGTCAATTCATCCATTAGGCAAAAAGGAAGCTTGCTAGGGCAGCAGATTGCCGAGAAACGGCAGAATTTGAGACACTAACACTATTCAAAAAGCATCAAATGAAAATTGAAAATCCCTATGTACTGATAGTAATTCAGAAGCAAATAATTTTCACTTATGATTATACATTGAGATTGAAAATTATAACTGAAATTTTTTCATCTCCTCATGCTCTCTGGGACAGTGAAATATATTATTCTTATGTCAGATTACGTTAACACGTTTCGTGTTTTCCTGTATAACAATTTAACTTTTCAAAAATACATAATTCGAGTAAAGAACATTTTAACGAAGTGCCACTCTTGGATCATGCTCCCTATAATAGTTTTTCAGAGAGTGAGACTGAGGGTAAAGAATCATTTTCCAAATCAAACTCAGAAGCATCCCTTCTTAAATCCGAACTTGATATATTCCAGCGTTTTTAGTTTGTATCATTCTTCCCATATTTAAATGGGGGTCAAATTTTTGTTGGAATAGTGTATTTGTCGACTCAGTTGGAGATGTTAACGTTGAACCAAGCGAGAAACCGGCGAAATAATTGTAGATGGCTCCCAATTTAAAGCCGCAAAAATGCCTACAAAAGAATAACGAAAATTTTCGGAAATATCTGTCACAGGTGGCCATGCATCTCTGTCACCCGATTAGGCATCTCGTTATCATGATGAATCATTAAATTTTCGAAATTATCCAGCCAATAAGATTATAAAAAGCAAATACATTAAATATTTTATCTATAATCTCTCTATTTATAAGTTTACTGCCGTATTCTCAACGATATTTCAAATTATACAGGTATTAGGTATTTTATTTCGAACTGATATCAATGTTTTCAAATTTTAGCTGACAATATTTACCAACGTAGTTATAGATATCAACCTAACCCATATATTAAATATTTTATTCATTAACTCTCGAATTATAAGTTATCTGCCGTATTCTCAATGAAATTTCAATTTATACAGATTACTTATTTTATTTGGAACTAATGATATCATTGTTTTTAAAATTTAGCTGACAATATTTATTAACGTAGTTGGAGATATCAACGTTGGACAAACGAATAAACCGTCATGCCTATTTCATAGAAGAAATCCAGATTTATGCTTTTCACTGATAATGTAATGAAGAACACTGTTCTAACAAAAAAGGTGATTCCCCCTCAACTCTGTAAAGAGGGATACAAGTGAAATCCTTTCATAGAAATCAAAGTTTTATTCGAGCAGAAATATATAATAGGCGCTGCCACGGGACATCTTTTATATAAATTTAATTCCTCAAAAATTGTCACCTTCTTTATTTGTAGATACTATTTTGCAAACTAATAACAATATGAATAATCATTCAGTTGTGATGTTCAGGCGCGGAGACGAAGTGGTTCGAGGATGCAAATTTAAAAAACGATTCGAAAAGGGAACCACAGTGTGTATTTATTATATACTCGGTACGGTAGCTTTGAATTATTATTGAAACACTGACACTTATTAATTGAAATTCATATTTCTTTCGCCTACAAGGCTCTACTGGGTGTTTACGCGAAATGGGATATTTTATATAACCCATACACATTGAATTGATGCTGAAAAAACTGTAGTCTGTTCTAACTACTGAAAATGGCAAAAAATCTGTTCAAATTCAAACTCTAACTGCTAACATTGCCGAACTTGGGAACCTAATAGGACATAATTCATTCATTGCGGGTTCTTAGCAAAAACCGATTTTTGTTTTCAAATACCTATTTTTTTATGATAAATCGAGGAGATTATCCCCAACCTCCCAACCCCCAGTTGCCATCACACAGCAATATGCATTTTCTAGATAACAATGCAAAAAGTTTCAGGAAAAAACGATTGCTCTCTCAAATATGGATTTTTCAAAATTACCCATTATTCACATCACACTACCTCATCAGTTCCTCACAAAATTGGTTTTAGGTTGGGAGATTGAAAACTCAGCGCGTTATTAATTTTAAACATAATTGCGAATGGTCCAACATATGCTCAAGATCTTTTTCGCAATAGCATACTCATCAATATTATTCATGTATTCAAATATTTTAACACCCTGTGTTAAGTTTTTTCTTAAATTTTTTGAACAGTTATCTAGAAGCTTGTTAGAGCTTTAAATGGAGCAATCACAAGATGAGTGTTGTCAGTTGAAAATGAAAAGTGTGAGTAGTAGGGGGTTAGGGGGTTGGGTTTACTACTCAATTTATCATGAAAAGTTAAGTAATAAAAATCAAAAAGCAACCTGTGCAAGCGTTGTTGCTTACTAGCAACTATCAATGAAATATGAATGGCACCGTGGACCCAGTATTTGTTAACGTAGTTGGAGATATCAACGTTAGACAAAGCTAGAAGCCGTATTGTTTCTTTCACTGGACATGCATTTTTGTCGCCCAATTAGGCTTCACGTTATCATCCAGAATCATTACATTCTCGATAGAATCCAGCAAATACGTAGCAAATACGTAGTCGGAGATATCAACCTAGGACAAAGGCAGAAACTATATTACTAATAATTTTACTGATAATGTACGAAGGACTCAGGGTCTCATCAAAAAAGTTGGTACCCTCTGTAACTCTGGAAGAGGTGATACTAGCGAAAAACTAGTCAATTTCTATTCGAGCGGGAATAAATAATAAATTCCGATTCTATGGGACATCTTTCATAACAATTTAACTTTTCAAAAATACAAAATAATAGTAAAGAATTTGTTAGGGAAATGCTACTCTCGCCTTCTTTTTTCTGTATTAATAACTTAATGGAGGAGTTTCTATATTCAGTTGTTCATTGAAGATGTTCAGCTCAATTAATTTGTAATAACTTCGATATTCTGACGAAACATTGGTAATGAAAGCTAATAGAGAACGTTCTGATTATTCTAGATACTTACGCAGATACAAATTTCACAACCTTCCTATCAATTTCACAAAAACAAAGGGCTATGATATCCAAGGTCAATTCATCCATTAGGCAAAAAAGCAGCTTCCTAGTGCCGAGAAACGGCAGAATGTGTGACACTAACACTTTTCAAAAAAGCGTCAAATGAAAATTAAAAATCCTTATGTACTGATAGTACTTCAGAATAGAATAATTTTCACTTATAATTATACGTTGAGATCGAATATTAAAACTGAAATTTTTTCATATCCTTATGCTCTCTGGGACAGTGAAATTATATTATATTATACTTATGTCAGTGGACTACGTTAATACGTTTCGTGTTTTCCTGTACAACAATTTAACTTTTTACAAATACATAATTCGAGTAAAGAACATTTCAACGAAGTGCCACTCCTAGATCATTCTCCCTATAATAATTTTTCAGAGAGTTAGACTGTGGGTAAAGAATCATTCTCCAAATCAATCTCAGAAGCATCCCTTCTTAAATCCGAACTTGATATATTCCAGCGTTTTTAGTTTGTATCATTCTTCCCATATTTAAATGGGGGTCAAATTTTTGTTGGAATAGTGTATTTGTCGACTCAGTTGGAGATGTTAACGTTGAACCAAGCGAGAAACCGGCGAAATAATTGTAGATGGCTCCCAAATTGAAGCCGCAAAAATGCCTACAAAAGAATAACGAAAATTTTCGAAAATATCTGTCACAGGTGGCCATGCATCTCTGTCACCCGATTAGGCATCTCGTTATCATGATGAATCATTGAATTTTCGAAATAATCCAGCCAATAAGATTATAAAAAAGCAATTACATTAAATATTTTATCGATTAAATCTCAACATATAAGCATGCAGCCGTACTCTTAACGATACCTGTCTTGAGATCCCACTAGCAGCAGTGGGGATTATGGAGGGGCAATGTAGGTCTGTAGGTCCCTAACTATGGTGGGTGGTTTTAGTTAGTTCGTGCAGTGCACTTGCTGGTGTCATCTGCGTCTCTCATGCTCTGGACTTCCGTCAGAAGACGTTCATGACCAACGAGCAAACTACTTCATCTTTCTCTATGCCCCAACCGGAAACAGTCGAGTACTTTCTGTGGCTCCCAATTGACAGTTGCCGGGTTTGTTCGATCCGATCGAAGATAAACAGAAGTCGTGCATAATTCTTTATAAATTGGTGCCTGAGGAAAATAAATTACACTAAATACTGATACGTTGAAATACTCCAAATCCAATTTGGGATAATTCTCGTCCATTTACGGTTGCATAAAATTGTTGAAACCGAGTAAAAAACCGGCGATTTTTGCGGTAATTGGACAGCTCTCTGTCAAAAAGAAAAACTTCACTGTGCATCACGTTTGACCTTCGTCGGTTTTATTCCGGTTCGAAGATGCAAATGTCAACGACTACCAACATAAAGATCGTTAAAGAAAGATAAATTTTCGATATTTTTGTAACGTGTTGTGAGTTCGCAATTTGCAAACTCGATTGCAATAAACATAGTGCAGATTATAATACTGAGTGCTCGATTCGATTGATATATACGATACTAAATTGGGTTCAATTTTGAATTTTGAAACTCTGGTTCTTGTGCATTTTGAGGATCTGACTTTTTCCGCAAAATATTTCGGGAACGTATCCCCTCTACCTCCAGAAGTTTCAAGGTAGGTGAATTTGATAAGCCTACATTGCTATTGATAAGTTATATTAGATGACTGAATATACAATGCGATCTACATTTTTGTAGCTGCACTTCGATAGCTCGCGTTTATTTAAGACGATTCCTGTGTATATACAAAAGTCCTCTATCGCTTGGGTCTCAAGAACGACTGGAAAAAATTCGTGAAGTTCTAGAATTCTGTAGAAACTTGAGGGTATATTAAGAGATACAAAAATATCAGTTATTGATAAAACTTACTGTTGTCAACCTAGAAATTCTTCGATGAAATTCGATATGTAAAGATTTCAGATAATCGACTAACAAAAATGACCTCATATACTTCGTTAAATATACTGCTCGAAGAAATCAATTCACAAAATCAAAAACTCAAATATATTCGGAAGATGTTTAGGTATGTTGAATAATATATTGAGGGAATAATGGAAATGGAGATGATATTAATAAAAACTGATATCAAATTAATAATGAAATAACGGAAACATTTGGAAGGAACCAAAGTCTCCAGAAGCCTCATAATACCAAATATTTCCATTCCTGCTTAGAAAAACTGCATGCTTTTACGATTAATACTCAGAATCAAGGACCTTTTTGAATTTTGATTCATTTCGTTCTAAATTTCGATCAGTTCATTTGACAACTCATTCACGGTAGCTGGTGGCTACTATTGATAGCTTCTTCATCTTCTCTTGAGAATGTCCCAGGCAAGTTCGATGGGATTGGGGTCTGGACTTCGTGCATGCCATTCCATTGAAGTGATTTCGTGATCTCGAATGATATGAGCTTGAAGAGGTTTGGCGTTATGATGCATGAACATGTTCAACATGTTCATTTGAATTTGGGAGGCTTTTACTTGGTAAAATTCCATTATCAATAATAAAATACAAGTACTGTGTTTTATTAAAGTAAAATTCTTTAAAACACAGTACTTGTTTTTATTATTCAACATGTTCTTCTAAAATAACTATAACGTACCTCTGAGTATTCAGGCTTCCATCATTTACGATTACCAGATCAGTGCGAGCATTAAAACAAATTCCTCCCAACCCCATCAACAACTGTTGGTATCAGTTTGTGCTGGTTTCTTGTGTTACGTTTCAAAAATCAAGTATAGACCTGATGTTATTTTTGAACGATTGGGTTTATTGTACGTCTGAATATCCAGGTAGTGTTCTTATTTGGAACAAGATAACAGAAAATTAAGCAGCCGTTGTCGATGTCTTGTTTTGATAATTGTATAGGTATACTCAAATTGTCAAATGAAGATATACAAGGTGATTCACCAGTGGCGCGGTGCTCTGTAGCTGGTACACTCTTGAAGATTTCATTTTTGTTCGAACGGTGCTGTATTTAGATAGTAAAAATCTACTTCAGCAATTTATTTTGAAGTAAACAGGGTGTCCCAATTTTCTATAAAAAAATCTTGGGGGGTTTATTCAGAGTAGAATACCACTTTTTTGTTGAAGATTCAAGAGCGCCCTAAACTCTGCTATAATGTCTTTAAGTAATAAGTCTTTTTGGTAAGTAGTTTCGTCACAATATTTTTTTCCGTAAAAATTCTTGAAAATAGGCTCTCACATCTTCGCATGGTCCTCCGGCCAGAGAGGATGAATAATTTTTTCCTTTCGTTTCCTTATTGCCCAAGGATAGCTTCATTGATGAATTGAAATAGATTATCCTCATTTTATACAGGAATGACTCAAAAAAATTATTGAATATTGTAATTTTAAAAATTTCATATCAAATAGAACATCCTGTATTTTATTATTCATGTCAACGCATAAAATATTGTGCCATATTTGTGCAGAAGTAACCTTATCTTTATCTTCGACCATTTTCGAAATAAAAAAAATAAACTAAAATAATGAAATCATAGGTTGCGAAAGAAGAGTTTATTAGTACATATCATTATACTTGATCAGAGAAATGGAGATATTTTATGGTAGTCTTGTATGAAATACGTAATAGATTGGATTTTGGTGAGATGATCTACAAGGTATTGAACTATTTCAATAGGTGTTCGAAATGTTGCCCGTTTCTTTGTAGACACAACTCAATCCTTCTGAGTAAAGACCGTTGAACTCTCGACAACATTTGTGGATTAACTGACTGAAAGGCGTCAACTACTCTCTGTCTCATATCCAGCTGTCTTGTAGAAGGAATCTGGTAAACGATGCCCTTCATATAACCCCACAAGAAAAAATCTAGACTTGTAAGGTCCGGTGACCTAGCTGGCCATCTAACAGGACCACCACGTCCTGAGTTGCCCGTCGAAAAAGTGCGGCCCAATTAGATATCCATCTACTATAGGGGCCCATATATTTGAGGACCAACGATGCTGGTGACCTCTTTGTCTCATGGACTGTGGATTTTCCGTGGCGTAATAATGAAAGTTGTGCCTATTAACAAGCCCATTCTTGTGGAAAGTTGCCTCGTCCGAGAAAAGAACTCTGCTAAACATATTTGGATTTCCGCTACTCTGTCACTTGCCCAATTAAAAAAAATTGATTCGATTTTCATTGTCTTGAGTGTTCAGTTCCTTGTGCAGCTGTGGATAATATGCATGAAATTTATTCACTTTCAAGATTCTCTGGACGAAAGTTTGACTTATATCTGTTAACTGAGAAATCTCTCTTTGGCTTTTATATGGGTCCTCTGTTACTATCAACAAAACTGATAACTGGTTGTCTTCAGCTGTAGCAGTTTTTGGTTATTCATGTTTTTTGTAAGCGATATTAACCGTTCCGGTATATCTAATTAGAAGATTTTCAAATCATCTTGCATCAGGATGCTTCTTATCAGTAAACCTTTTTGCATAAACTCTACTTGCCAACAAAGAATTTTTATCACACTCATCCAAAATAAAAATCATATAAACCATTTCTTCTTTGGAGAACTTCATGGCAGTCAATTGAGAAAATTGGGTTGAAACCTCACTTTAACAATGTTCAATAACGAAACACTGATAAGATAACTATGTAAAATGCAGAATATGATATGTCCGGACACCTGACAAAAGGCGCAGATAAAAAGAAATGTCAACACATACCTCGATTTACGTTTTAATCATCTTGATTTTATCATTCGTTAAAAGAATTATCTTGTTTAGGTTTCATTTTTTACTACTTGAATCATTATAGAAAGAAGACCTTCTGTGCGAATATTGATGCATGTTGATGAGTTTGATACGGATTATAGAATTTTCATCAAAAATGTTTACAAATAATCGAATATTTCGAAAATGATCGAAGATAAAGATGAGATTACTTCTACAAAATATAGCACAATACTTCATGCTTTGACATGAAAAATAAAATACAAAAGAGGAATATACAGCAAAGTTATTCAATTCAGAGCATGATTTACTGAATAGAGGTTTTCTTACAATACAAATTCTCTCTTTATGCCTGAGCTCTGGAAACTTTTAAAAATAAGAAAGACCTTCAGGAAGCACTTGATTATTGGAGTTCTGAATTCAGAAACATTTCGTTAGTCTTCATGTCCTTGCATGATTAGAAGAGGTTCGTTAGCAGTGGCTTTTCTGGTGAACGTTGTTGGTTTCACCTTGTTAATTTTGAAATTGGCCAGTCTGAATTGGAATGCTGTGTTGGTATCTCCTCCTCAGCTGAGGACAGCAGAGCACAGTCGTCTGTTTTATTTGCAGTGGACCAGATCAGTAATTTGCAACAGAAAAAGAGTTGACGAGAGTATGGAGTCCTGGGGAATTCTTGCTTTAACTTGAGAAGATTCAGTCGGTAAATCATAAAACCATAAGTCGATCTACTGAAGAGAAAGCTACAAATCTAACCACACAAATTTTCGGAGAGTTTATATGCTATTAGTTTATTCATCAAGACTGCATGCCGATCCCTGTTGATGGCCTTTGAGATATCAAGAGCAATGGATCTTGATCCGCCATGCTTTTTGATTGTTGATATATATGCAATAAGGTTACCAGTTGAAAGTTGTCTGCAGAAACAGTATTGTGGGTCAAAGATGATACCTGTGAATCGAGATATTTTATAAGCTCATCGTTTATCAGTCTTTCCATCCCTTTCGATATAATTTTGCGAAAATTTTTCTGTAAAGAAATCCGCCTCTGTTGTAGGTGATGATGCAATCGAATCATCTCTACTCGAAGGTGGGAAGGATGACTTGCAAAGGTTGTTGCTATCTACCTTCGCCATAGACCAGAACTCACTGATCACTGATTCCACTGATCAGGTCCAAGAGTCTATTCCTAGCTTCTTCATCAAAGTAGGTTTTCCCTCAATCAATCGTTGAATTTTCATGTGTTGGATTTTTCTTCCAATTCTCATGAAGTCTGCTTTTTGACGGGTTAAGTGAACCAAAGCTTTTGTGCGAATGATATTTTCCTATTATTCAGCTCTGCAATTTATAAGTGAATTCTGTGTTCAATGAAATAGATTACATTGTAAACATATACTTCGCGAATATAAGAAATCTATATGAATTGAGTTGAACCGTGGTAGTATTTGTGTGAATAAGGTAAAATTTCTCGAACATAGGTGCTTTCAAAATGAAATAAACATAACCGTTTTGTCAACTGAAAAGTTAGAGCGGAGAAAAGTGAAGGCTACAAAGAAAAGAATCCAGCATGTAGATTTTTACAACAATTGATCACCGAATCGCGTAAAAAAGAATGAAACAATAAGCAATGTTTCTAATATGGAGAAAATATCTTAAAAATCGCCAAAATAATTAACAAATAACGAAAAATTTATCGAAACGCGAAAGGTCTATTGATTGTTAAAGTCCTACTACAGAGGAAGGATACACGATCTCATCTTTCGATAATTTCCGAAAATTTTCAGGACCTTATTGTGTGTTTTGGAGTGCTCTAGAGAGTTCAGCATAATTGGACTGTTTTAGTTCGCATTTGTCCGATTTAGTTAGAGCAGGGTCCAAAACGGTTTTTTATTTGTATGGTATTTTTTCCTTATCAAAAACAAATGACAAATCATTATAACTGCTTTGAATCTACATCTAAAGAAGTGATATTTCAAGCACCAACTGGCAAACAAAGAACCAAAATGTCATGCATTTTCGACGTGGCGTTTAAGTAAATACTTTTCATGGTTTTGTCAATAAAAGTATGATCTAAATGACAGCTTCAGAAATTATCAACTTACGCAATACATGTGTAGCCTACGCCTACTTGTCATAAATTTTTAAAAAGCAATTTGACGTTCCTTTAGCTTCTACTGTTCATCCGAATAAATATTTCATAACCGATTGAATAACATTTGAGGCCAGCGACAAACCATAGATTCTATGAAATATTCGACATCATTACCTGATGAAAATAAGATAATCATCTCCATATAAGCACATTATAACTCGATAACGGTATTTTTAAATCTACGTATAATTAGCGCATTGAATAATTTATTACCCAGTAAGAATTTTTATTTTTTCAATGGCGCAAATCGTTATGATTGATGTGAAGTCCTTTACTTCAAGTCTTTTATATTAATCTAGTCCACATCTACGTTGTGCGTCTCGAAGATGAACATAATTGATGATATTAAAGTGATGGATTTTGAAATACTCTTCTTGGAAGCAGATCACTATGTTCTTCACTTACAGTATTGAAAACGTAATAAAACTTTCAGTTACCATTATTTCCTCTCCAGTTATTCTGGAATTTTCAAATTTTCGGGATTTAGGTGAATGAACCTATCTCGGGTACTGATTAAGCTATGTTAAAAATGTTTTCATATTCTTTAGGCACTTATTTTAATATCTAGAATCCACGAATGCATTGAGGAATTAATTTAATCCAACGGATTTTGAGCTATTATGTATACTTGAGTTTTTTCAATACAAACCATACGCAAAATTGGTCGCGTTGAGTAGAGTATTTTTTTTTTTTCTTTCGAAAATATACCGGGGGCTACCACATTCGAGACGAACTATTAGGCATCTTTTAAGCCGATTTTGAATCTTTTTTCACGCAGTAGTGTGTGGTGCTATAGTGACTACAAACAAAACATTTTTTAGATTATAGAGGTTGTTCCATAATAAAGTTACATACCAAAGTTATGATATTTCAAGTATCTAACCAACCTATATTTTGTTTCATTTTTGACTTTCTGCGGATAAATGAGGGCGAGTTTGTTCGAAATTCACTGTACATATTATAAATAAATTCCGATTATTCGAAATTTTTTGAATCTTGAGGACTTTCAAAGTCTCCATATTGATTTCAAAACTTCAGATGTGCAACTGTTGTGATAGTAATTGTTGTTGCTTGAACATATGATACATTTTATTGATTCACGTTACACAGGGTGTTCGAAAACGATTTAGTAGTTGGGACTAATTCAAATCTCATTTCACTGTTTTCACAATGTCATACACTCTATCCAAAAGATCGAATAAGTGGTATATTTCAACGCCTCTTGAGTGGTATTTAGGTTTCCTATACCTTTTTCAACGGTTTCCAAGATATTCGAAAGCTTAGCCAATTTTTATCAAATTTTAAATTTCAATTTATAGTGTTCACAGTTACACTGATTTATTCCCAGGAAAAAGTAATATACACATTCATTTGATCACATTTAATCACATTGAGTGAACCAGATTCCATTAAAGAGCAACTGAAAGATGGGGAAGACTATTTCGCTGAGACTATTCAAGTTTCAGTGAAGTAAAATGGAACAGATCCATGCTAATCAATGGCAGTCATCATCAAGTACCATCCTCATCTCGAATTTCAACCCTTGTAGAAGAGAAAACTTGGAAGAGGGTAAATGGGTCGAGTGATACCTCGAAAGAAAGGTAAAGGTCTTTGTCTGCATCCCCGTGGACAAATTTTCATTTTTGATTCAAAACTGTAGAAGATACAGAGTGAACTACTGAAAAATCCTTTACTTGAAAGGTATCACTGGATCGAAATATTACCCCTGCTCTAGGGGTTGAAATTCGAGATGAAGGTGATTTCGGAAGATGACAGCTTTTGATCTAAAATGAATCTATTCCAGTTTTTCGCACTAATACTCCAATAGTATTGGGCCGATAGTCTTTTCTATTTTTCAGTGGCTCACTCTGTATCTTCTAAAGTTTTCAATCAAAAATGAAAATCCTTTCACAAGAATTCAGAAAAAGATAATACCTTTCTTTCGAGTTATCACTCGATCCATCTACCGTCTCCCAAATTCTCAAGGGTTGTCACACCTGCTCCAGGGGTTGACATTCGAAATGAGGATGGTACTTGATGATGACTGCCATTGATTAGCATGGATCTGTTCCATTTTACCTCACTAAAACTTGAATAGTCTCAGGGAAATAGTCTTCCTTATCTTTCAGTTGCTCACCCTGTATCTTTTACAGTTTTCAATTAAAAATAGAAATTCGTTCAAGGCATGGTGGACAAAGATACCACCTTTCTTTTGACATCACTCGACCGATCTTCCCTATTCAAAAGGTTCAAGGATTGCAACCTCCGCTTAGGGGGTTGATATTTCAGGCAAGTATTGTACGCCAAAAGATGTCCCCCTTGATACAAAAATTGACCTGTTTTAGCGTTTTGATCAGAAATGAACATCTTGGTAGAAATAGAGTCTCTGTTTAGTTTTCGTTGGAGCACCCTGTATACAAGTACGAATTGTTCTAGAACATTAGCGTAACTTCGGCTCTGTTACAGATCTTCGTTCGAGAACCTTCCGGAAACAGTAACACTACTTTCTTCGTAATACCTTTAAATCTTCTTCAAAGTATCCCGAAAGTGCCGAATACTCGACAAGTCCGCCGGGCGGTAACAGGGTCAGCTTCAGGGACGATTGAATATCGTTACAATTTTAAAAATGGATGGTTGACTATGCAGCTTTATATCTTAGCCATTTTTCTGAATGAAATGTTGAAATGAAAAAAAAATTGAGGAAAGAAGAAATAATTATTTTACTAGAATGATAAGAATGAATAATTGTTCTTCTAACTTTTGTCGTCCAGCTGTAAGTTGGGTGAAGAAAAGCATTGGCGGTCTAAGTCCTGTCACATGTACTTCTAAGAGTTTCGTGTCGAATGAATAAATAAAAACTAATCCCGAATATTTGTTTCCTGAAACAAAATTAATTTGAATTATTCTGGTTGAACGGTATACTAGATATACCAAAATGAAAATATGCCAGGGTTTAGGTGAACAGTTTTTGTGGTTAAGTATATTTATTCTTATCATAACTGTTTATTATTTTAGTTTTAATCGTAGCTTCTTCCTCTGAAGTTTTCATCTCATAGTTTAAGGTATTTGTGGATAGATTCGGTTTATGTATGTCAGTTATGTAATTCAAATAGTATGCAGTCATTTATTACATTAAAACAAAATAATAGTTAAAATCATTGTGGTGAATGAAGTACCTAACAGTTTGGAATACTTCTTTCAATAATTATTTTAAGAAGAATAAGTGGATCTCCGAAAGCAGTCTTGTGCATCCAACCCTGTCAATGTTAAGATGTTATTTCTTTGAAACTCGTTCCATTGTCTGAGAAATCGACAAAACATTCTTGTGATTTTATCACGATCGTTTGAAAATGGAACGGAATAAAAAGAGAGATACATTTCATCAATTTTACAAGGGGTGTTTTACGTTCTTTAGTGAATAGTTTTTGTTTAGGCAGTGTAGAAGTGAGACTATTTGATGATAAAATATGGAAACACGCTGCCATCCTTTCCTAAAAGGGAGTATTTTCACAATTGCATAAACTACAAGAAATGTCTTCAACGAACTAAGAACTCCTTACGCCAAAATCAATCCACCTTGAGATAGAGGGGTGGCAAGATTTCGTTTGAACACAATGTATATATATATATATATATATATATATATATATATATATATATATATATATATATATATATATATATATATATATATATATATATATATATATATATATATATATTTACCCCGACGAGTTGCCCATATATCTGTTCATGCAATCAAACTGATTTCATGAAAAATATATATATATATATATATATATATATATATATATATATATATATATATATATATATATATATATATATAAAACGCATGAAATGGACTTATGAAATGATTAAATTCATAATATTTTGTTATTACAGAATAACAAATAATGGAACAAATAAAAAAGGGTACATGTCTAAACTATATAATATGTTCAAAGAAAAATTCTCCAATTGCTGTATTTCAGAATAAAGCATTGCGAATCAAAGACGGTATATTGAAAATAGAAACTTTGTATCTGAATCAGAATTAAAATCAATTGAAAACAATATTCAACAAGAAGAACATTTAAACTCTGAAATTTCAGATGAAAACCTAGTTCCATTCATCGAAAATAAATCAGAAAATTCCACTGAAAATATTGATGACAAAGATATAGAAAATTTATTTCTCAATCAAATAAATTTATTTGAAAATATTGACCCAACTATAAGCCCTAAACTTCCTACAATTCATAATTCAAAGAAAATTTTCGATTGTATAAACGAGCTTAATGAGAATATTCTTCCAAAGCAACTTATTAAAGAAATGAATATTTATATACTTCATCTAATTATATATTGCTATTACAGTAGTTAAACATTCTGGATACAAATTTGAAAATTTTGGATCTAATTATAATATCAAGAAAAAACCTTCATGGCTAAAAATATTAGAAGGTAAGATTTCTTCTATCAGATGTGATTTAGGAAGATTGACTCAATATTCCAGAGGTAATCGAACATTTTACAAAGTTATCTCAGGTTCAAATGAAAATATTTCTGGAAATGGAGTTCTTAAAATTGATATTCTAACTGATTATTGGTCTTCAATTTGGGCAGTGCCAAGGCAACACAATTCCAATGCAAGTTGGATTTCAAATCTCTCCATTTTCTAAAATAGAATGCATGAATTTTGAAAAATTTTCAAACGAAGATATAACATCAGTTATTAAACACACAGAAAATTGGAAATCTCCAGGTGTTGATGGTATTCATAACTTTTGGTTCAAGAAATTCTCTTGCGTTCATGAAAAATTGGCTGAATATTTTTCATTTATAATAAAGAACCCTCAGCTACTCCTTTATTTTTCACACAGGAATTACTTATTTAAAACCGAAAAGTGCTAATACTATTGATCCGTCTCAATATAGACCAATTACTTGCCTTCCAACAATATATAAAATTCTAACTGCATGTTAATTTATGCACATTTGGAGAATTATAATATTCTTTCCGAACAACAGAAAGGATGTAGAAAAAAAACACCTTGGTACTAAAGAGCAACTTGTAATTGATTCTGTTGCTTTGAATCAAGCTCAAACTAAGAAGAGAAATATTCATACAGCCTTCATTGTTACCAAAAGGCTTTTGATAGTTCTCCCCATTCATGGCTTCAAGAAATTTTGGAAATTTATAAAATTGATAAGACACTTCGTTTTTTTCTTGAATTTGTAATGAAAAATTGGAGAACCAATCTTCATTTAAATATTTCAAAACAATCGTTAAAATCCGAAGTAATTCCAATCAAAAGAGGAATTTTTCAAGGTGATTCTTTAAGTGCTCTTTGGTTTTGTCTTTGCCTTAATCCGTTATCTCATGAATTAAATGCTACTAGTTTCGGCTTCAAAATAAAGAGTCTATCAACTGAATTCAAATTAAGTCACTTAATTTATTTAGATGATATTGAATTATATGCCGGAACCAGATCTCATTTGAAAAGTCTACTTGAGATTACTTTGAACTATTCCAATGATACTCATATGAAATTTGGGCTTATATAAAGATTTTCAATATCGAAATCGAGCCAATGCATCAAGGAGATACATATAAATATCTTGGATTTGGTCAAGAGAAGACAATTAACCATAGCAGCACTGAAGAAAATATTAGAAGTTCATATTACAAAAGAGTTAGAATTATCATCAAGAGTTACTTAACTAGTGAAAACCTTTTCAGAGCTATCAACTCCTATGCAGTTTCTATTCTTACATCTTCTTTTGGAATTATTAAATGGTCTAAAACTGATCTAAATAAATTACAATGTCAAACGAGGAAAATGCTTTGTAAATATCATAAGCACCACCCAAAGTCAGCTGTTCAGAGAGTTACAGTACCTAGACATCTTAGAGGTCCTGGATTAACTGATTTGAATAATCTTCATAGTAAAAAGATTTTTCATCTACGTTCCCATTTTCATGATAAACAGAGAACGTCTAAATTACATGATATTGTTGTTGCTTCAGATTATAATCTTACACCTCTGAACTTGACAATGCAAAAGGTAGATTTTGATATATTTGATGATAATTCTGAAAGAGAAAGTTGGATGCAGAAGGAATTACACGGAAAGCACCCTAAAGAATTGAAGAATGATTGAATTGATGAAATCGCATCGAATAAATGGTTAGTTTCTGGAGAATTGCTTGCTGAAACAGAAGGCTTGGCAATTGCGATCCAGGATCAGGTTGTTTTCACGAGGAATTATATAAAACACATCATCAAACAAAATATAGATGATTCTTGCCTTAGATGTTTCTGTTCTTCAGAAACAGTTTTTCATATATTATCATCTTGCTCTGTCCTTGCCTCAACAGATTATTTAGAAAGACATTATGCCGTCGATATTATTATTCATTTTAATCTAGGAATTAAACATGACCTGATTCCCAAAAGAAAAAATTTTACAAATATTAACCAGCGATTATTTGTGAAAATGACAAATATAAACTTTATTATGATAAAACAATTCTTTGCAACAGAGCTGTAAAACACAATAGACCAGATATCATTCTTACTGATAAACAGAATCAAATAACATATATAATTGATATTGCTATACCCGACACACATAATATACTAAATAAATACAATGAAAAAAATTTCTAAATATATGATGCTTGGCGACGAGATTTAAAAAATGTGGAAAATGAAGAAAAATTTTAGTCCCCAAATATTACTTCCACAACAGGTGTTATTCCTAGGAATCTACACAGAAGTATTGAGATTTTGGGTCTGAAGAAAAATTTGCTTGAACAGTTACAAAAGATAACAGTCATCAAATCTTGTAATATTCTTCGTAGGTTTCTTTCCGAAAAAATAATGAGGTAGAGTCATAAGTTTTTCTTTAGTTTATACTGCTCAGAATCTCATTTCATATTTCATTTATTTGTTTATATAAATGTAATATAATTAACTGACAATTTTGTCATATTTATATTCAGAGCAGTATTCTATTTGATCGTTCACAGACAAAGAAAACTATTAATGAGTAACATTCAGTGTTACTTGACTAAGGTCCGTACACTGGATTTTTCCGAGGAGAAATCCTCTGACACTACTCGTTGGTACATTGATATCATTGTCTAATGATGCTATAATTTGTATATATTCTGGTAGATTGATATATTCTCATAACATTTAACGTTATCCTAATATATAATTATTCCAGGATATGTTTTGTTTATAATCATTGCCTTGCAATGGTATTAATTACCGGGTGGTGGATTTATATTTTTCATGAAATCAGTTTGATTGCATGAACAGATATATGGGCAACTCGTCGGGGTTAAAGCCCTATAAATATATATATATATATATATATATATATATATATATATATATATATATATATATATATATATATATATATATATATATATATATATATATATATATATATATATATATATATATATATTATTATTATAATTAATACTTATCACGCAGCCTTATAATATTTAATATGTACGGTTGTTTCAAGCATTCTGGAGGTCTGAATATATTCAGAATTTTTCAAATCCAATCGAAGATATTATTTATGACATTAATTCCATAATAATTATTATGATATAAACTAGTTATTATACGAAGGTCGCAGTAACGTTTATTTGCATATGATAACATACGCGGTTTTCTTCTCCAGGCCTGATATTATGTAGATCTAACGACTTTATATAATACACCTTATTTTTTCAGTCTCCTAAGTTTGAATGTCAAGATCAGTATAATTGTGGGATTATGTGCAATAAATTGTTGATGACGATAGTCGTGAAGAAATGCATTCTGTTCTGTAGAATCACTAGTAAAGTACGAGAACTCTGGGTTATGTTAAGCTTCAATATGTTTACGACTGAAAAAATTAGAATTCATCTTCATTATTGTGAGATAGCTATTTTGATCTTGCTATGATCTCTAAACGTTGGCAAGGGTATAGTTGTTCTGCTGAAAAATATTGGTGCTTCTCAAACTGTATGGATCACTTATTTCCCATTATTTTCACATTATATTGATATCTTAAATGAAGCAAATAGTTCGTTTTACTTCTACTACGAGAGATGTCTCTTAAGTTTTGCATATAAAGCTAGTTTGAATCAGTTGAGAGCTTTATTAGACTGATGGTTTTCTAAGTGTTCCCAACGAAGTTTAATACATTCTGTAAAATAAAAATCTACTTGAGACGATTGCCAAATTTGTGTTGTTGCTTAGTTGCCACCACTGCTTTCTATATTGACTCGGAGTTCGAACGCGATCTGCTATCAGTTAAGTTATCAGTTAAAGAATTTGCCCAAATTTTATATATATATATATATATATATATATATATATATATATATATATATATATATATATATAGCACTATAAACTGAAGAGAACTCTAACTCATTATTTTCGGAAAGCAACCTACGAAGAATATCACAAGATTTTATAACTGTTATCGTCTGTAACTGTTCAAATAAATTTTCTTCAGTCCTAAAATCTCAAGATTCCTATGAATAACACCTGTTGTAGAAATAATAATGGGTAGAATGAAAATTTTTTTCATCTTCCACATTTTCTAACTCGTCGGCAAGCATCATATATTTAGAAATGTTTTCATTGTATTTATTTCGTATGTTATTGTGTTGGGTATAGCAATATCAATTATATATTTTATTCGATTTTGTTTATCCGTAATTAAATCTGGCCTTTTGTGATTGACATCTCTGTTGCATAGAATTGTTTTATTGAAATAAAGTTTATATTTGTCGTTTCCACAAATAATCTCAGGTTCATATTTGTAACATTTTTCCCTTAGAATGAGGTTATGTTTTATTCCTAAATTAAAATGAATAATATTAGCGACGGCATTATGTCTTTCTAAATAATCTGTTGCGGCAAGTACTGAGCAAGATGATGATATATGAGATATATGAACAACTGTTTCTGAACAACAAATACGTCTACGTCAAGAATCATCTATATTTTGATTGATAATGTGTTTTCTATAATTTCTTGTGAAAACAATCTGATCTTGGATCGCAATTGCCAAGCCTTCTGTTTCAGCGAACAATTCTCCAGATACTAATCATCTATTTGATGCGATTCCATCAATATTATAAATATTTAAGTCTTTAGGGTACTTTCCGTGTAATTCCTACTGCATCCAGCTTTCTCTTTCAGATTAATTATCCAATTTATTAAAATCTACCTTTAGCATTGTCAAGTTTAGAGGTGTAAGATTATAATCTGAAGTAACAACAATGTCATGTAATTTAGACGTTCTCTGTTTATCATGAAAACGGAACGTAAAAGAAAAATCTGTTCACCATGAAGATTGTTCAAATCCGTTAGTCCACGACCTCCCTGATGTCTCTGGGTAGTTTCAACTCTTTGAATTGCTGACTTTGGGTGGTGCTTATGATATTTACAAAGCATCTTCCTCGTTTTACATTGTAATAAATTGAGGTCAGTTTTAGACCTTTCAATAATTCGAAAAGAAGATCTGTTACGGTCACAATTTGAAAATAATTTCATATATACAGGGTGTTGCGTTCTGAGGAACAAATCGAATTGATGTTTTTTTGAATAGAACACCCTATATATTTTGATGATTTTAGCTTTGTGAGATCAAATGAAGATGACTTTGTTCGTTATTCCCTATACATAAGACAATGGTTTTCGAAATATTTGAGATTTTTTGAAATTTGATGACTTTATTGGAAATTTTATTGCCCTCTATTTGTAACTTTCCGATTATTATTTTGCAAAAATTATGTTACTAATTCTTCATTTCTGAGTAACCATCGTTGGGAAACTCTGAAATTGATACAGGGTGCACAGTACAACATTTCCGATTCCGCCTTTCTTCAAGGCTCATTTTTTCAATTTTTTCAAGGGACACACCCTGTATCTTATACCCTGTAATGATCGGTTATTTTTATAGCTATCGAAAACATCCATGTTCTCTATAACTATCTTTAACGGTTCCCGAGATTTCTCGTATTTTCCGATACTTTGTGTCTCAATATTCATCTCGAAATATTTTCGTTCGTTTCTGAAGAATGATGCATGTCACTTGATAAGGCAAAACAGGAGTTTGTACGATGTGCTACTCAAAACACTAGTTTTAAGTCTTTATGTCGAAAATGATCGAAAAATATCTGTATGGACCGATGCGAAGGCGATGAAAATGAGTTTTTAATGGACTTCAGTTTCAAGAAAGCAGTTTGGAGAAGTAGAAAATCGTTTAATTCGAGCCAATTTCTTATTTTCCTCCTTATAAACTATTAGGCTATTCCTGTGACGATATACATGATATTTTTTTTCAAATGAAATTCTTTTGTGCTCATATAACTATTTCACTAGAAACAACTTGGGTATTTTATGCCTTGCTCAAATGTCGGTTCTAGATGTATAATAAAAAAGGTAGATTGCCATTTGAAATAACTAAGTGATGACCCACTTCCGGTATAATCGGAATTGGTATCACTCGAAAATATTTCACTTCAATTGGAAATCGCCAGTTATGGCCGCGTATAAAATTTCAGCTTCATATTGTAATTGGAGCTCAAAAAGTTTTTAACGGACGGTCCCGGTGGATATTCCTGTATATATGGGCGTTTGTTATTGCTATGACTTAAATATGTAAAGTGTTTGGTTCTCAAAGTGTGCAACTGTCTCCTTGATCATTAATATTAATTGAAACATAAGAAGCCCCACTATACTAGGATACCAGGATGGTGTAGATGAGATGTCATTATACATAATAATTTTTGCTTGACATTCTGGATTCATAAATAGCAATGCTAGTGCTTGTATTAATCCAACCGATAATTAGGAAGCGATTTTACATAACATCAACAATCTAAGCATAAGGATGAACAGTTGATGAAGATATTAATTCACAGTGAAATCAAGTAGTCTGTGGTTATTTCTCGTCCATTTTTTTGGATTCCAAGTCGGCATTAAACGCTTTGAAAAGAAACTGTTATATGAAAGATGTTGCTTTAATAATCTACTTTCTCCGGTTGGTATCTTTTACGGCAATTAAACTGGGATTGTGCGCTTCACGTGAAATGTATATTATTGAAATAATGAGCAAAATGAAGCGATTCTTCCATTTTTCGCTCCTTATTTTCATTTAAAAGGTCACTGATTGTATGTGGAAGAGAAATCTTCTAGTTTTAAACTATTTAATTGGAATATTATGTGGTGTTTCGTGTCTAGTACTTTATTACTTTGTTGCAGTATGAACTTGGATTTCACCTCAGTTATTCATGCACAAATTCATGTTGGTTTTGAGTCCCTACAAAGTCTTAAACGAAGCTTTCCGTTGTCTGTACGTTAAGATCTTTTAAACTACGCTACAGATTGTTATGCGGTTTTCATAAGTACCCGTTGGAAAGTTCATATCTATAGTATATATGAATATTACAGGAGAGAAAAGCTGAAAATTCCAAAGCTTCGTAATGTATTATCGTAAGAAACAATTTTGTATGTGCTTACATTGTAAATAATAGTAAAACTTTGCGAGATGGATAAGAATAATGCGCAACAAAATCATAAAGTGATTTACTCGAAGTTATAAATGGAAAATGCTTTTTTCGAGGGAATAAGCCCTGAATTACTTCCTGAGAATAAATCTCAGTTACTTTTTAAATGTTACAAAAGAATAATGTATTATTGACAAAGCTATTTTATCATCATCATCATCTGTCAACCATCCTAGTCCACTGCTGAACATAGGTCTTCCTCAACGATCTCCATTCCTCGCGATTTTGGGCCGGATTTATCCAGTTCGTACACACTCGTTTGATATCGTCTTTCCAACGAGCTGGTGGACGTCCTCTACTTCTGTGGGCTTCATCTCTGGGACGCCACTCCAAAAGACGCTTTGTCCATCTACCGTCCGTGGCTAGATGACCGGCCCAGCTCCACTTTAAATTAGCAACTCTCTCGGGAGCATCCTGGACTCTAGTTCGTTGGCGTATGATATGGTTGGGAATTCTGTTCCGTAGTGTTATGCCTAACATAGCTCTCTCCTTCTTACGCTGAGCAACACATATTTCATTAGCTGATTTCTTTGTTAGAGTCAGGGTTTCTGCACTGTACGTCAAAACTGGTAAAACGCATTGATTGTATACTTTACGTTTCAAACAAATCGATATCTCTGATTTGAACAGATTTCTCCGTTTTCCAAATGCAGCCCATGTCAGCCTTATTCGCCTTCCTATTTATGCTGTTTGGTTGTCCCTGCCTATAGTTATCTCATGCCCAAGATATTTGTATGACGTTACTTGTTCAACAATTTCACCATCGATGGAAACTGGTTGGCTTGGTACTGAGTTGGTCATCATCTTAGTTTTCGACATATTTATCTTCAATCCGATTTTACTTGGTTCCTTAGACAACTGCAAGAGCATCTCATTTGCATCATCTAATCTGTTTGCTATAATGACAATGTCGTAGGCGAAACGAAGATCGCTCACCATCCACATTTACTCCCCTCTGATCCCATTCCAATTGCTTGAACATATATTGCAATAGGTTTGTGAACAACTTCGGGGAAATAGTATCATCCTGTCTTACTCCACGTCCGATCCTGAATTTTTCTGTAGAATTGTGAAGGCACACTTGTGAAGTGGCATGCTCATATATATATATTTAATAATGGCAGTGTATCTGTAATCTATTCTGAAGTCAGCCAACGCTTTAAGCATAATCGCCTGTATCACGGTATCGAAGGCTTTCTCGTAATCCACGAATATGAGAACCAGAAGCAAGTTGTATTCTATGCTCTTTTCAATCAAAGTCTTGAGAGTTTGGAGATGATCATTAACACCAAATGTTGCCCGAAATCCGGCCTGCTCTCGAGGTTGGTAGGTGTCCAGTTTGTTTGTGAGGCGCTTTGTTATTATTTTGGTGAAGAGTTTGTATAAGTGCGATAGAAGGCTTATAGGTCTATAGTTCGAGAGATTTGTGGGGTCTCCTTTCTTGTACATAATTATTATAATAGCATTATTCCAAGACTCTGGTACTTTTGCTTCAGCTAAACAATTATTGAATAGTTTCGTTATTTCACGAATCAGATTTTCACCGCATATCTTCAAAGCCTCCGCAACTACTCCATCTTCCCCTGGAGCTTTGTTGTTTTTCATATCTGATAGCGCCTTTTGGACCTCATCAGTTGGTATTTCTGGGAGGTCCTCCGAACCCTGATTCATAACATGAGGTATGCGATTGTCTTCCTCGTTCTCGTGATTCAGGCTTCGATACAAATTGGAGTAAAAGTCCTCGACAACCTTCAATATTTCGGCTCTATTTCTTATAATTGAACCATATGGATCCATCAGTTTGTGAATGTTACGTTTTCCCAATGAAGTCGTCCGTCGTAGTACCTTCATGCTTTTATTTTGTTCTATAGTTTGAACTGCCAAGTTTTTATTGTGCTGTCGAGAGACTTTCCTAAGTTGGCGAGATATCTCGCGGTTAAGTATTTTCAGTTCTTTCTTGTCTGCTGTGTCCTTGCTTAATAGTTCTCTTCTGGTCTTCATCATGCGTTTCGTTGTCTCACTGATTCTTTCCTGTTTCCTGTTCAAAGTGCTACAATGTTTGTCCATAGCTTGTTTTATTGATGTTGTAATGTTGTCGTTGTGCTGATCGATATTCATGTTTTCATTGCACAAAAGCTTCTCACTCAAAGTTTCACGAAATGCCGCTTCATCAGATACTTGTGTCCATTTGTTATTTTTAACCCCTCCTGTCATTACGAGTTTGTTCCTTTCACGTTTTAAATTGATCATACATTTAGCCCTCACCATTCTGTGGTCACTTCCAGTTGAAAATTTGTTAAGGACCGAAACATCCTTAATAACTTCCTTTTTTTCAGCTATAATGAAGTCAATTTCATTTTTGGTGTTACCATCTGGGCTAGACCATGTCCATCTTCTCTGCGGAGGTTTTTGGAAAAACGAATTCATCGTACATAAGCGGTTTTCTAATAGAAAGTCTAAGAGCATGGTTCCTCTTTCATTCCGTTCCCCAATTCCATGGCTCTCTAAGGATGCTTCGGTGTCATTTTCTTTCATACCGAGCTTAGCATTGAAATCTCCAACCACAAAATTGTAATAGGCTGGAGTCCTCTTCATAGCGAGGCGAATATCTTCGTACACCAGCTCATCTGCGTGAGCACTGGTAGGCGCGTATACTTGAATTATCTTCATGTTGTACCTTTCGTTCAGCCTTAGGATGACATAGCGGACTCTAGTACTCAGGCTTTCGATTTTCACAACATTCTTCACCAAACGTTTTTTAATAATGAAGCCGACTCCGCCGAGAGATATATTATCTTCGCCCTTCCAATAAAGTAGATTTCTGGACCTTAAAGTGATCGAACTCTCGCCCTTTCTTCTCACTTCACTGAGGCCCACAACGTCCCAGTATATGCGATCCAATTCTTCTTCCAGCTCATCGATTTTACAATCTGCTAGTAATGTTCTTGCGTTATAAGTGGCAGTATATAAGGTTCGTCTTTAATGGTAGCCTGGTCCAACCCGGTGATTCTTACCACCCTCTGGTTTCCTACTTTTCCGACAGCTACCGTTGTCGGAATAAGGAAACCCGCCGGGGACTGAGGGCCCTGTTTGAGTTTTGTGTTTCATAGTTGAGGAGTTTTTGGCCGATACCTATCACGCTGGCAACTGCGGGTTGATAGGGGTCTCTGAAAAAGCATTTCCTCTATTTCTTTTTGAACGGTTATTCCGCCGTAACTCGGATGCCAGAGCCTCGTTGGTAAGCAGCAGGGTGCACCACGCGCAGGTGAGGTTGACTTGGGGTTGGCTTTTAAGACCTTTCGTGCCAACACACCCCCTTACACCCTATTTCACACAATAAATATTATGCTTTATCGAATTAAAATCATTAGATACGTTTCGCATTTAGTGTGGATCAAAATTGCCTCTTATAGTATATCATCAAAATGAATATCAGTTAACAGAGATTTAAAGAGAAGACACAGAGTGGTCGTTACACCGTATGACATTCTGGGTATCAGTAGCCAATTCGCAGTGACGTCACATAACATCCGTGCTAAGCCAAGGGAGTTGATAGTCTACAATAAGTCTTTGAACCTGAAAATTTTTGGTCATTCATGAACAAAACAATAATCACTTTTCTCTTCCCTTGACAATGTTCCTGGAGGGTGTAACAAGCTCGTCTGGTGAGGATATAGCCAATCTGTTCACTGAGCATGTTTCGAAAGTATATCGAAACGATACCCCTTCATCTATACCTTCTCATGAGGAACATGAATCTATTTTCTGTGGTTGCACGGTTAACGCTGGTGACATTGAAGGCAAATTGCCGGGTTTCCCACACAAGAAGAAATGTGGGCCCGATGGAATTCCTCCCTTGGTTCTCAAGCAATGTGCAGATACATTGGCAGCTCCTTTCTGCTCATTGTTTAATATGTGGATTCAATGTGGATCGTTTCCTAGAAAATGGAAGTCTAGTTTCATTACACTCATATTCATTATCCCGAAAATTTTTGAAAGCATTATGCTTAAAAAGTTCTCATTGTCGGTCAACAATATAATTGCGACTGAACAGCATGGCTTAATTAGGGGAACATCGGCATTGACTAATATCATTCCATAGTGTCAGTATATTTATGACGTGATTCATGATAGCTACCAAGTTGATAGCTGCTCTACAGGCATTGTTAAAGCTTTCGACCAGGTCAATCATGACATATTGGATTCGGTGGTTCAATCCGCAGGTTTTTTCGGTAATCTTCTCGAGTGGCTATGGAGTTACTACAGGGGTAGGAATTGTGAAAATAAAAAACTTCAAATCGTATGTCATTGATGTTATATCTGGAATTCCGCAGGGTAACCATTTGGGTCCCTTATTATTTTCTCTGTACATAAACGATGTGTGTTTTACAGTTAAATACTCGAGAGTATTATTATTTGCAGATGATTTGAAGATATTTAATATGATAACTCACCTTTCCGATGCCTTGAAACTTCAGCATGCTTTGGATGCGATACTTAAATATTTTTCGGATCAAATGCTTAATGTTAACATTGATAAATGCAGGGTTATTACGTTCCACTGAAGTAATAATCCTTTGGCCTTACCATACTGGATGAATGGAAATGAAATAAAGAGAACGCATTTTGAGAAGCATCTCGGAATATACATGGAACAACACTTGGAGTTCAAAGACCATAATAATTATATAATAGAGAGAGCCTTAAAGTTAATAGGTTTCATTCGTAGGAACTAGTTAAATTTCTCGGATATATTCAGTATAAAAAGTTTATATTTGGCACTTTGTCGGCCGATTCTGGAATAAGGTTCTGTGGTCTGGTCTCCATTTTACTAGTTAGATTCACACAATTTAGGAAAAGTTCAGAACACATTTTTAATGTATATTTCTTTTCGGCTGTCAATTCCACTTATGAACATTTTCGCTAGTTTTATGAGTTCAAAATTGAATATCAAAATCTTATCTGAACGTCGTTCAACCGGTGACTTGATTCTTCTATACAAACTACGTGCAATTACAAGAAAAAAATTTATATTTATAGGCCCGCAAAAGCTTCGTAACGGATATAGAGGGTGTTGAAATTTCCGGAAAAAATTGTTATTTCTTCAAAACTCCTGCAGGTTTTGAGATATTCAGCCCAAATTTAAAATTCAAACCATTATTTACAGCCTCCATCATTACACGTCCTGAATTTTAACTAGAATCTACAAGGTGCTTTCTTTTCCGGAGCCATGTCGTTTTTTGCCTTTCAAACTTTTTTGCAGTACGCCACTGATCAGCGTACAGTCAATTTTCGTCATCTTCGTTCAATTTAGAAACGTTTTTGACACTTGTAATTTTTTTCGTATCTCCAACCGTTCTCGAGCAAAAAATTATTAAACGGTTGTATGCATTCGCTGAATTGAAAGCACTTCTAATTAAAAAAAAGATTAGTAGGCTTTTATTTTTTTCATTTATTTATTTATTTTGACAGTTGCTAAAATTGAACCAGTATCTGCTCGAATTGGTTATTGAATTAACGATTAGTTTCAACACGTTTGAAGTTATTGCTGTAAGAAAAAATGTCTAATTTTACTTACGCCGAATTGGCTGATATCCATTACATGTACGGTCTGGCTGACGGAAACACAACAGAAGCTTGGCACCAGACATAGGAACACTTAAGGTTGAGGGTTGAGGTACTTACTGCAAATAATCATTCAAAAGGTGCAACTCAAACAGTGAGAACCCCAGATATTGAGGAAGCAGTTTTGAATTGTATTGATATGAATCCTCATGCGAGTACAAGAAAATTATAAATCAGTTGAATATTCCACATGTTCTAGTTTAGAGGATTCTCCACGACTTTTTATTGTACCCGTTTCATATTCCACGCGTCCAAACTCTACCTCCTGGAGATTTTTGTAGAAGACTGAATTTCTGCCGATGGTACTTAGACAAAATTAGTGAAAATACTCATTTTGATAGTGAAATAATGTTCACAGAAGGAGCTAACTTTTCGAGAACTGCTATCACAAATTTCCACAATGATCATTATTGGGCTGAGAAAAATCCCCATTTGCTTGAAGATTCTCATCATCAAGAACAATTTTCACTAAATATCTGGCTCGGAATAATTGGAAATTATTTGATTGTGCCATTTTTTCTGCCTAACAGACTAAACGGTCCCGCTTATCGGTAATTTCTTGAGGAGGAATTACCTTTATTGCTCGAGGATGTCCAACTTTTGGCGAGAAACATAATGTGGTTCATGCATGACGGGGCACCAGCACATTTTAGTGGGAAAGCTAGGGAATTTTTGACTTATACATTCAACAACCGATAGATATGTCGGGGTGGTCCAGTACTATGGCCTCCTGGGGCCCCAAACTTAAATAATTTAAACTTTTTCTTATGAGAATATCTCAAAACTTTAGTTTATACCACTACAATAAACTCTGTAGAAGAATTGAGAAATCGAATAGTAACCTCTTGTGACACGATAAGAAATACCCCAGGAATATTTCAAAGTGTGCGTGATAATATGCGAAGAAGGACAGAGGCCTGTATTCTAGCAGGTGGAGGACACTTCCAGCAATTTATTTAGTTTTTAAATGTTCTTTTTTTTAGTTTGATATTGAATAAGTATAAGATGAGTTTCAGAAGTCGAGCTATCAAAATGAAAGCAAAGTTCGGTTATACCTATCGAGTATTTCTATAATTTTTTTCTTATTTAACGAATAACATACAATTCAAATAATTAAAATTCAATAATTTTTCATTCGAAAACGGTTGGAGATACGAAAAATTTACAGATGTCAAAACAGTTTCTAAATTGAACGAAGATTCCGAAAATTGATTGAACGTTGATCAGTGGCGTACTGCAAAAAAGTTTGAAAGGGCAAGAGGAGACATGGCCTAGGACAAGAAACACCTTGTGAATTTCAGTTGAAATATAGAACGTGTAATGATGGAGGCTGTAAAAAATAGCTAGCATTCCAAATTTGAGCTGAATATTTCAAAAACTGGAGGAGTTTTGAAGGGACCTATGTTTATATAAACTTTTTTTCTTGAAATTGCACGTAGATTTAAGCCCTCAAGTTTAGACATGCTATTATGAAACACCCTGTATATTGTTGTCTTTTTTTCATAAAAGCCCAAATGTGCTCCATCAGATTCAGATTGAGTATTCTTGGAGACAACCTCATACTATGGATTCTGACTTCATCAAGATATTTTCTTAACACTACTTCATTTTGTTGAAAACGGAAGGAAATAATAATTCAATGATAATAAACTTAACTAAAATACTTGTACAAGTGAGCATCCTTTTTGCAATCCTCCATTAAAGCACACTCGATGTCATGGCCCACCATTACATTTGTAATAGTCTGTTATGCACAGTTATATATCCATGCACATCTAGAATACGAATAAAATCTACTGCATGCTGCTTCATAACATTTCTGAATTATTGTTTCTGTTTCCTTGTGCGAACGCAACATCCAGTTGTTCTCTTCTCAAAAATTAATTAGATAGGAATTCCATCTTCATTATCGCAAGGTGTAAGGCTATAAACTCCGATTATTTTAATGGTGCATTTCGGGTACGGGCACTTCTTATCATGCATAACGATATGGAAACTGACTAGGAGCTGTTAAAATCAATTCGAAGAAATACGATACGCTATTGAGCATAATAATATATAATACTCTTTACGAGTTATCGTAAAACTTGTTATGCATGAAATTTCAATATAGGTCTGAATTTATTGCTGAAATAAGTAAGAAATACGAAAAAAATGGTACGTTGAATGAACAATGCAAATGCGTTTATCCTCCTAGAATATTTTTATTTCCTATGTTTTTTTCATCCTTGAAAAAGAGATAAATTAAGGGTGTGAATGGTTTTTTATAATTATATACACGGTGTTCAATCTCTACCGAGTCACCTTGTGTATTTCTTATCTCATAGTGATTGGAAAATATAGGTTGAATGATTTTGTTCATGATACATCTTTGACGTATATTCGAAGCTCTAACGAGGAACCCCCGAAGAGGGGTCGCTTCCATCCCGCAAAATAGAGTAGGGAAGAAGGGTCGAGCGATAAAATATAATCATATTCAACTCAATACAAGGTTATTTTGAGTTGAATGCAGGACGTATTCGAAATTTTTTTTACGATCGGTTTCTGAGTTATGAAGCAAAATTGTGATATTTCAAGTACGAACCATAGCTAAGTTTTTGGACCAATTCAGAAAATTAATAATTTCTTTCCCAATATATAGCAAATGCTATATCAATTCCTTCAATTAATGCCTTTCTGAAAAGAAAATCGAAAATTCATTTTTATCCACTCGGATTGTAGCAGATATTCACACTTCTATGGTAGAAGAGGATCGTCTTTGTGCTTCAATGATCAATGAAGTAGATTGTATTTGTTTTCTACATATGCATGGATATAACTGTGCATAACAGACTATTACGAATGGAATAAGTGGGGATGCTCACTTGTACAAGTATTTTAGTTGACTTTATTACCATTAAATTTTCATTTCGTTCCGTTTTCAAGTTACCTCGATGGAGCAGGAATCCATGGTATGTGGTGGCCTCCACGAATACCTGATCCGAACCTAATTGAGCACATATGGGCTCTTGTGCAAAGGAGACAACGATCTATAAATTCTGTAACTCTTTGGTGTTATTTGATAGATTTTTGGTTTTCAGTAGATCAGACCTTATTAAAATCTACCATAATAAATATAAATCGAAGATGTGGGAGAGTTCTGAGGGAACGAGGCGGAAATTCCCAGTACTGATAGCCTAGCATACCCTTCGTTTGATAATTCTAGCAATAGCTGGTATGCCCATGGGTCAGGGAGATATTCTGATCCTTAGAGTATTCAATTACGATTGTGACTATTTTCTAGTCATATCATCTATACGAGAAAAACCATCCACCAACATCAGAGAAGGAGCAAGCAGATGAAGTGGCTAACAACTGAAAGAAAAAGAGACGATATATATATATATATATATATATATATATATATATATATATATATATATATATATATATATATATATACATACATATATATATTGGGAACTAACTCTTTTCAGGAAGGTTTATTTATCTACGGATTCTTGAATAATTTTTCTTGTCTCAAGTTTACTTATGTAGACTCCTCGCGAAATTTAACGCGGAAAATGTTTGTATTATAAAATATTTACCGACAGGAGGTTTATTCTTGGAAAAAGATGCCCAGAGCACCATCTCCAAAAGGATTATTTCCGTCGTTTCGTATCCTTGATGTGATTCACTGACCGGCGAAAGATGTCTCCCAAATGTTGGGAATTTTAACGTTTTCACATCAGTTTGTTATTGTTCGCATCTTTCTCGAAGTGCGGTAGCGGGTTCACCATCTCTGTCCATAGAGGGCGACCCTCGTACGTATGTACGGGATGCGTCCTTTCTGGAATCGTTAGGGTACCTCGCTGTAGTTTGTTAGGATGCTAAGAAGCGATATGAGACACTGATGAGTTTCTCATGAGGACGAAACTGCAGTCTGCCTCTTCGTTTCCCAGCATCCTGCTTAGTTTCACTATTGTGGATCTTTGGGGCTGCGTGCATGCCGGGCAGATTTGGGAACTAGCTCTTGTCAGGAATGATTATTCATTGATCTACAGATTTTCGAATAATTCTTCTTGTCTCAAGATATTTATATATATATATATATATATATATATATATATATATATATATATATATATATATATATATATATATATATATATATATGAAAAATGTAAGCGAAATCAAAGACTGTTGTAGGGGCGTCCTAGATAATTCGGCTACTAGGTTCTTCAGTGCCTACTGACCTCAAACTAGTCGCGTTATAAGCGGGACATTCAAAGAGTATAAGTTCCGTTGTTTTATCATATTCTAGGTAATCATGATAGTCTCATTGAGCGTACATCATTATTAATTTGGTGCTTCGTTAATAAAGCAACTACCATGCCAATAGACTTCTTGTCATAGGACAATAGTTCATGTAGCCTTCTTTGCTTGGAGCTCTGTTGGGAGCTTTTTGGACTATATAAGCCTATATAAGATACCCGTCCAGTAGTTCTAGATCTCCGTAGTGTTCCAGTCTCGGAAAAGGGGGAGCATCTGGGTCCATGAGATAGCCAGAAAAGTCCCTTTGGCTGAGTAACTGTTACCTTTTAGGTAATGCTGTCTACTTTGTCATTCCCTTCGCTACACTAGGTATCTTAGTAGCGTTACTCTTTGGTACTAAGTTGTACTAAGTTGTTCTTTGCATTCGTCAATTAAATAATAGGAGCATTTGTAAATATAAGCGTCTCTGTAGTTTCCGTAAAGGTTGTCCTGCACGCATCTTAGAATAAGGTATACTTCTGCTTATGCTACAGCAACATGGTCCCTTAGGGCATTCGTATAATTTTCCTTATGTCCGTGGATGCCGATGCTTGAACTTGCGTGGGTTTCGGACCGTCTGTAAACTAGGTATTGCCAGATTGGGTGAATAAGGCATGGCAGGTAGACCAAATTCCTTTTGGTGGAAAGACGATATTGAAGGGTTCGTCTAATCGATAAGTGGCTTTTATTGGATGTCCCTTTACGTCGGAGTTCTCTTATCTCATTTGGGTATGTAGAGTGCCCTGAATTATGATTTGTGTCCCTCCGCATGTGCCTCCCCACGGCACCAATGAGATCCTCATGGTCGTCTCCACCTATTGGCTGTACAAGAGAGAAGCCTAACAGACATCCTATGAACGCCGTAGCTGTCAATACATAAGCCCTATAGAACTTCTAGACACGCTTGCCTTTGGATCTTGCTCATTTCATTCCGTTTGTTCTCCTTGTTCAATGCAGGCTATCATCCGATGGCTGTATGGATCAAGAGCAGTCTAAAAACTGTTGCATATAACCAATATACAGGGTTAGGTAAAAGTACTGGAACGGTTAATTGTCATAGTTATTTACCGAGCGATTTTTTCGCTCGGTAAATAACTGGGTTCTGACTGGAGGTACCCAAGAGGCCTTGATATTATGGTAACTATAGTATTTCACATTCTCTGAGGTTGGCTTTTGTCGTAAACCGTTGATTTTTTTACATCAAATAACAGTACGTTTCATGTGCAAAAATTCGAAATTAGGGGTAAATAAACGTTAGGCTTAGTTCACCCCTCTGCCCATTTAAAATGGAAATTCTTAACGAAAAATGGTTCATCATAGGATTCTATTGGTTTTCGGGTTCCAGAATTTCCTGGAAATTTGTTTAACAGAACAGATTTCATCGTATAAAAACAATTTTTTTCCTCAACTGTGAGGTGAATAATACAAAAAAGGTGTATTCCACGAATATATATTATAATAAGTTGTGGCATTAATTTAAGGAGATTTATTGGATCCAGAGCTAAAAGATACCTTATTGTGGTACACACTTCATTGTATTAGAAGATAACTGGGGGTACATATAAACTTATTTGCTTACTTTCTTAACTTCCTTTCCCAAGTTCTAGAAGAATTTTGAGGAGTTTTAACTATTTGTAATTTACGTCGGAAAGTACCTATTCGTATTCATCAGTGCTTTTATGAACATAACGAAAATTGCATTACGAATTCTCTCATTCTAATCCAAGTACGAGAAAGAGACCATTATCTTCATAATATCATTTCAATTTGACATGAACGTGATAATTACGCACAATCGCAAAACGAACTGTCGTATTCGGTTAATTATCCGAATAATATGATTTTGTGTTAATAATAGTCATGAAGCATCAGCCTTTGCATTCCTTTGTACATGAAATATTAAGGTGAAGGTTTTATCTTGTGTTGTCATTGCAGATTGAAGAGGTATTCTTTTTCATCATTTATTTGAAGAGAACAGCATATTTTGCCTAGTCCAAATCGTCTCACGTGAACATTCTGGAATTACGTTTGATCCCACTGTAAAAAATGAATTCTTCAAATCAATATAGAGGGTGTCCCAAATTCGATGGTTCTATGTGGCAGCTATGTTGAACATTTCAGATAGAAAAAATGACCCCTCTGTCTCTGACTCGGTTTTCTAGAAAACGTAATTCAGTTATCATTTCCGCTCGGGTTATTCCGGAATTTTCAATTTTCTGGGATTAGAGACAATAACCCTATCTTGGGTACCGATTAAGTTTTGGTAAATGTATTATCACATTCTCTTCTGAATAGAATCCATGTTGCATTCGAAAAAATTTTTTACCCAACGGTTTCCATTTTGATAATACAAACCATACGTGAAAATGGTCTCGTTTAGTAGAGTTATTTCTTCCATTACAAAAATAAACAACATAATAAAAATCTTATTATGGCATATTTTCCGAAAAATTAAAGGTAATTTCAAACCGAATCTCGTTTTGAGAAAGGAATCTTTCCATTCGCAAAATAATTCTCTATGGCAATATCAGTAGAATTAATCTGTAGAATTAATCTGTAGAATATGATTTTTGTTACATTAAAAGCAAAAATATAAGCGGAGCTGTTTTACATCTTCATCAAGAGCAATGTATGTTCAAGAAGGTACCGAAAATTGGTCAATGAAACACAAAATGTTCATTCTTCATCCAAGTTTCTTGCATCGCCTTCAAAAATGATCCCTTCCGAAATAATACATTTGCTTCAACGAATAATCTAATAATCAAAATTTTTTTCTAATGCTTTTTCCGGAATACACTTCAGATATTGCGGCAAATAATATTTTATGTAATTTGATTGAGGAGGTCGTTACTTGATGAAAATCGATTTACATATTTTCAATGACATAAAAATATGCTCTTTTGAGTTTTACTATATTAACTAAACTATGATCGGTTTGACCACACTGTCGCTTCATCAGATAGATACAAACTAATGAACAGAGTTATTCCTTATATATTAGTCTTATTAATGAGTAATGAACCTTACTTCAAAAGTCAAATTTAAATTTTCCGATCACTAACTTTATGATAGGTTCAGTAATCTTTCAGATACTAGTTTTTCCGAAGATGAAGTTTCACTTCTAGAAAAAGGTTTTAAACACAATTTAGTCAAATAACGCTCGTCTCCTTTTCGATCTGCTAGGAATTGAAACCGAAATAGCCCTAAATTTTTAATTCCAAGCCAAATACCTTAAACACTCTTCAGCGTTACTACTTCAAAATCAATAGTTTTCAACCTAAGGAATTCGAAAATACAACTTTAAAGTCCATTAAATCTAAGTCCGCATCTGAAGATATCATATTCAACAGAGCAGACAAAGGTTATATAATCATAGCCTCAAATAAAGTAGATTATTCATTGAAAACCCAAAATTTCATTGAAAAAATTGATAAAAATCCAACTAATTCATTTCAATCCATAGTAAAAAACGCTTTAGGGTATTCCAAGTCTATAATACAAACCAACCAAACAACTTTTCATTTAAAACCCGCAACCACCAAAACTTTACTCCCTCGTCAAACTCCATAAAACAGGGCAACCCATTAGACCAGTAGTTCAGCTCACGATATGACCACCGAACGCTAAACTTGTCATGGGATGTAGTAAATCTCTTCCCTAGTATTCTACCTAGTGATACAGTGAAACTCATCAACAACGCTCTTCAAATTAATAAAGTCAATCCGGTAATTCAATCAGAAATCTTACACCTTTTAGAAATTTGTTTAGAACAAAATTATTTTAACTTCAATGGAGATAATAGTAAAAAATGTTTAATCATGAGTAATTCTCTGAGCCCTCTACTCGCTGAAATTTTCATGGATAATATTGAAAAACTATCCAAGAACATCCGTTATTCATACACTTTATTTCTTGGTTTAGATATGTCGACGATATCATTTGCTGTTTTACTCGCACAAACAGACAGTTAGAGTCATTCAAAACATTCATTAAAAAAATTCACGATAATATTAAATTCACATTAGAAATAGGAACAGAAAACTTCATTAACTTCCTGGATTTAGGTTTTACGAAAATTGAAGCAAACATGATTTTTCTACCTTTAATAAGCCATCGCATACAGATATTACTATTCACAGCTCATCTACACATCCTTATTCACATAAATTAGCTGCTTACAATAGTATGGTACATAGACTCGTTAATATCCCAATGTCACAAAATAATTTTATAAAATTGCAAAATATAATTTAACAAATAGCAGTCAATAACGGTTACAGTACAAGTATGATGAGAACATGATTTCACGCAAAAAATTTAAAAAGGCAATCCAGTAGTTTCAATTATCATAAATCGAATTCCCATTATTCTAATTAATTACTCCAAGAAGACCATAACTTTAATGATAATTTCAAAATTTTACACAATGAAAATGATAGACGAGAACTCAATCTATGTTAAATTTTAGAGATTAACGAAGAACAGAATTCAGGTAGGTTACTTAATAGTCAATTAGATCTAAATCCTTCCCTTACTCAATCTTTTCAATTCATAAAGTAAGCAACTCCGATGGGTTTTCCAACATACCCTTGTACTTTTACCTATTGTAATATTAAGTAGGAAATAAGACTAATATATAAGGAATAACTCTGTTCATTAGTTTGTACCTATCTGATGAAGCGACAGTGTAGTGAAACCGGTCATAGTGTTGTTAATATAGTGAAAATAGCATAGTACTATTTCATGTCTTCTGCAGATTCAAAACGGGTACATAGAAGTGTACATTTGACTTTTCGAAAAAGAAAAGTGTAAGCTGGTGTCAAATCAAAATAGAGGTATTGAATTTGTCATCTCCAAAATTAAAACTGTACTTTTGTCCTCTTCAAAAAAAATATGGCTGGTATATTGTCCTCTCCAAAAAAATATAGCTGGTATTTTGTCCTCTCCAAAAAAATATGGCTCTTGTTTTGTCCTCTCCATAAAACTGTGAAATATTTCATAAATCACCATATGCTCGTTATAAGTACAAGTGACCTCTCCTCTGCATTTATTTGAATTTTGAATGATTTCAACAAATCAAAAATGGAAAATAGCCGAGATAAATATATAGATATACATATAATAAGAAAATAGAATTGTGATTGAACACACCCGATTTGTTAATCAATTATAAAAAGAAAATCTAGATATCGTGATAAAAAAATATCACTTATTTTGTAGGCCACTCAAATAAAGCCGGAGCAAGTAATGAATGAAGTTAATAAGCAAAAGAAATATAAGATGAATATAAAAGGAATGAAAAAATTTAAAAAAGCGATGTTGGGTAGAGCTGAAAAGAAATGAACAAAGCAGTAAAATATACCTATATGAAAATTAAGAATTAAGAACGTAGAAACCATAGATCCATGCTGTAAGTAAATGTGGCCTAAAGAGGATATAAGATTATCAAGGATGGATATTCAGAAATCTATGCGCATGATGAGAATATTAATTTACAGATGGAAATTGAAAGAAATTACTCATTTATGCGAGGGATCTAGGTATTAATTCAATGTTTGCTCAATATTAAAAGAAAATAAAGAAATAAAGCGGATGAGAAAGGATTGTTACTTACCCCTTTTATTTCAAAGGGTTATTAGAGAATTTACAAATTATGAATAATTAATTTCGAGTGGTTTCAGCGAAGTCTTCAAAGGATGAATAAACTCCGGTGATCTCTCAGTTGTCATTCTTCGATAGTCGCCGATGGTAGAGGGGATTATTCACGGAATGAATGGTCATAGAATCAAAGCATACAACAAATTTATCAATTATCCAATGACAAAAAGATAGTAATTCGTTAATGCTCTGGGAACTGTTTATGTACGTGCAGGAATTTAAGTCGTCTTTGCCAACTTTAAGTAGGTACGTAAAGTTCGATTTTTTCTCCATAAATTGAAAACTGCAAATCTGAGGTACAGGGTATGTATGGGGGAACTTCATTTAGTTTTTCAGGGCAAATCTAGAGAATTGAAAAGAAAATGTGGGTTACAATTTGAAAAAAAAAACTTAGTTTTCGATGTTTCTTCTTTTTGAAATGTAATGCGGAAAAAAGAGCACTTCGTATACTGACCGAGATTCAGTCGGATATGTGTTATGTCCCGCATGGTTTCTTGTTTGCAAAACATCTTTCATTATTTCGGTAGCTCACGCCGTTCTCGAGTTATATCAGTTTTTTCAAAAATCAAAAAATCTACAATTTTCAAGTAAAACTAGGATATTACATGAACAATGCGAGCTAGATTCATGTGTTAGGTGTTATTGTAATTGGAATAACAAGTGTTATCGAACCAGTCATCAATATACAAGGGTGTTTTATATTGAATTAAAAAGTTGGTATGCACTTCCGGTATAACCATTGAGGTAATAATATTCTAGGAATAGAGTTTTAGACAAGCTAAATTAAATACCAAAATTTCAAACTGATAGCATTATTAGTTCTTCATAAACGTCTTATAGGCCACTCAACATGGGATACCCTGTATAGGAGTAAAAAACCGAAACGTTAAACCTCAATATACAAGCACAACACCAGAATATACAAACACTATACCAGAAACTATAAGATTTAAAATTTACCTCTTAACTAGACACAAACGAGCTTGAAAATTCTGCTAAATATGCCTGAATCCCCATAACTTTAATCGAGTGAAAAGATAATCGTCTCTTACTTCTCTCATCAGAATAAAACCACTCTTTTAGACTCTGAAGCAATGGGTAGATTCCATGTGTCATTTTAAGATCAATATTTTCGAACTGCGCTTACAACATTTTATAAGTAAACTACGCCGCTGTAGGTACTTCAGTGAAGTAGTTTATGTAGTGAGGTATTTTTACAGAGGATATGTCAGATTATCAAGACGGAATTAAATAGAGGAGCGGTGAGTATAGTTTATGCTTGCATGATTGAACTGCATAGGAAATTATAAATAAACAAAACAGAGAGAAAGCTGGTCGTGTAGCTGAAGAAAAACAGACTAATCCTTGGTTTTCATATGATATGACGGCTGATTTTTGAATACATGAATATGTAAATTCAGATCCGGGTAGTTTCTTTAGAGTTATCTGATTCATTTTATTTTTCATCCGGTGCTACGTACAAAAATAAAACTGAAGTCTACAAGGAAAATCTCCGGCTCCAGCCGTTACCACTCTTCAGAAATTATTGAAATGAATGTAACACATATTAAGATAATAAATACAATCATCAAAACATTTTCCAAAACTCTTGTTCTGAAATCGACTTCAGTTCTCACCGCGAATTCTCTTTTATGTCTTCTATCGATTCAATAAAACAATCAAAAAGATGATAAGAGAAGATTTGGGAAACATCAAAAAGAAGAAGTGGAGAAGATTCTGAAGAGGAATAGGGAATTGAATTGCTTGAGGACGCAACAAGGGAAACTTATTAGTACAGTTTTAAAATACAAAGACAGCAAGGAAGAAAGAGATATAGAAAAAATCACACATAGTAGAAGAATTCTATAAAGACCTATACACCTCAGAGAAAAAGCCAAGCGATGAATCACGGGAACACATCAAAAGAGAAATAAAGAATGTGACCTCTGAAGAATTACCCGAAATAGAAGATTATGAGATCGAAGAAGCTCTATAAGTCAACAAAGCTCCAGGTCCTGATGGCGTACTGTCGGAGATGCTACAAGAAGGAGGGACTTTGAGGACATTATTCAATGAATGCTTGTATAGCGGTAGGATTCCAGAAGACTCGGCTGAAAGTACTTTCGTTTTGCTATTCAAGAAAGGAGAAAGAGTGATCTAAAAACCTATCGCTCCATATCACTACTGTCACAGATTCACAAGCTATTCATCAAAATAATCATAACCGATTGACGGCGAAGATGGACTCCTACAAACCCGTTGAACAGGCTGGCTTTCCAAAGGGGTATAGTACAGCTGATCACCCCCTTAATATGAGACTTTTATAGAGAAAGCAAGCGAATACCATCTGACTCCATACATGTCGTTCGTGGACTATGAGAAGGCGTTCGATATGACTGACATATGGGCCGCAGGACAAGCTATGAACAACAGCAGAATTGATTCCAGGTAGGGACAACTGATCCATAACATCTATCAACAATACTCAATGATTGGACGACTAAAACACGAGACCAAACCTATAAAAATCCAAAGAGGTGTAAAACCGGGAGACGTTATATCGCCGAAGTTTTTCACCTTAGCATTAGAGATGCATTCAAATCATTGAGTTGGGTGGGAAAATGGATAAATTAAAACGGAAAAACAATGAATCATCTTAAGTACGCCGATGATATTGTCCTGATCTCCATCACTCGCGAAGTTGCAAGAAATGACTCCAGAATTAGCTGAAGCATCGCAAAAAATTGGTTCGAAAATGAACATGCAGAAGACGAAAACCATGATTAACACAGAAGATAACAGAAGGATTTCAGTTGGCGTACACTCTCTGGACATGGTGGATGAATGTGTTTACCTAGGTCCATTGCTCAAACCTAATAGAGAGAATCCAACAGCAGAAATTGCGAAAAGAGTTCGGCTTGCTTGGGCTGGATTTGGAAAACTAAAATGTGTGATTTACGGCTGCCAAACATGGACACTAACTAGAGCCATGTTGACCAAAATGTGCAAAACACAAAGAGCAATGAAACGCAGGATGCTTGGAATAAGACTAACAGACAGAAAAAGAAACACATGAATAAGGAAAGTCACTAAAGTTCGCGATGTCAGAGAAGAAATTGCCAGACTCATAATGCAAGACCAGGAGATGGCAGATGGAATGCCGAAATACAAAAATGGGGACCATATTGGGACAAAGGAGGAAGAGGTCGCCTCCAATGAGATGGGGAGATGACCTGAAACGCATTGAATGGCTCAACTGGTATCAGGTAGCACAGAACAGAGATCGTTAGAAAAAACTGGGGAGGTCTATGTCCAGAGTTGGATGACAAATGGCTGAAGAAGAAGATCGATTCAAAGCGGGTAATTTAGAAATTTAGAAGAAAGAAAAAGTCTGCCTGGGCCATATCAGGACAAATACGATGGTTGTTTGAAGATATTTGTTGAGTTTTTGGTCAGCAATTCATTCACAAAAATAGCCTTGTGATATGGTGCATTCTCGTGGTGCAAAATCCATGTATATCCTTTCCACAAATCTGGCATTTTTTCACGAATTTGCTTTCTCAAACGTTTCATAACGCTCAGGTAATATTCTCTATTTACCATCTGACCTTTTGGCAGGAACTCAGAGTCCACTACATCGCTAATCAAAGAAAACAAGCAACATTGACTTTGATCGACTTTGACGTGGTGTTTTTGGGTTATATTCAGTCAGAAGGCCCCATATCAAATCTTGTTGACTGGTTCATATGTCAAACTCATGAACCCATATCTCATCATCAGTTACAATGCGTTTTATGAATGCGAAGTCGGAATTGACTTATTCTAGCATGTCCTCTGCGACCTTTACTCTCTTCGAAATATGAGGAAAATTCAGGTCTAGTAACTAGTCGAACGGCAACGCATTTCATACCCAAACAATCTTTTGAAATGAAATGAATTGATTCATTGGAGACAGAAAGTTTATTGCCTATTTTTCTCAAACTTGAATGACGATTTTGAATCACTATTTGCTCCACTTTATCAATGTTAACATCAGTTGAAGATGTTGATGGCCCACCAGAGCAAGGCAAATTTTCCACAGCATCTCGGCCACTGTTGAATGCACTATACCACTCATATGCACGTGTTTTTGATAATATAGATTCACCGTAAGCCTTCTGTAACGTTTTCAGCGATTCTGCACACGAAATTTTATTTGAACACAAAATTCGAGACAAATTCTTTATTCGATATTTTTATCCTTCGTGAATATCGAAAAACACACTTGTAAGAACTGCCAAATCGAACACTATGAAGAAACTAATTGACAAATCGCGTTCAAACTCCATGCCGATTTGGAAAACAGTTTTGCCAACTTAGTAACAATTCTGACAGTCGTTTCAAGCAGATTTTTTGAAAAAAACCAATTTCCGGTACTTTTTCGAGAGAATGTATTATTCATCAGTATCTTGCTTCGAATGATAGAAAGTGGTGTAATTTTCTTGTATTGAAAGCAGTAAAGTTTAGCAATAATAGAGGCGTAGAGGATATGATGCTCGTCTCCTGCGCAGAGTTACCTGGTTTCAATCCCCACAAAGTCGGTGCGATTTTTCGGAATCTAGCAGAAAAGAATACTGGAGGAAAACTCCAGGCCAAAGTCAAGCGAAAAAATTCATTAACTATTCGCCAAAGAAAATAAAACAGCTTTTCGATCTCTCTTGGGACGAGCTGAAGGCCATAACAGGCCTCCTTACTGAACACTGCCCACTGAGATACTATCTCAGTAAAATTGGCAAATCGGAGACGGCAACATGCAGAACGTGTGAAGAGGGTGATGAAACTGCCGAACATATTCTTTGCAGTTGCATCGCAACTGTCCGTCAAAGACATATACACTTCGGTAGCGACAAGCTAGAGACTCACAAAGTAAAATCGAAATCTCAAATTTTGTAAGTGATTTAGACCTACAGGAAAATGAATAAGAAGGGTTGCGATTAAAAGACCAACGTGGTCGCAGTTCGGAAAGGCTTGCTAAGCCAAACGACCCCCGCGAATGTAATGTAATGTTATATTCTCATCTAGCAGCTCGTGAATTAATATTGCAAAATCCATAACGAAGCAACATATTGGCATATTATCTACTTTTCTACGTGATGAATGTTTCATCACATACTTTTTTAACATACCATTGATCGGAATCAGGGAAGAACAGTTTTAGATTCATAAAGTAGCATTCTTTCTCTGTGTATAAACCTAACCTAACCTAACCTTAGGTATTTTTCGGCAATTTCTGTGAATTTGGCCTTGGGAGGAAGAATAGGGTTCTTTGAATATAATATAATGCTACTAAGCAGTAGCAAACGTACTTAATGGCTTTTTTCATAGGGACAACTTAAAATACATTTGCATAACCGTAAGTTAACAATGTATCTTATATGAATCTTTTGTATGACCTGAAAACAATGTTGTTTTCATTAAAGTAAAACAATACCATAATTTTGTTACACGTGTTGCACCGAATTGAATCATAGCTCTGGAGTACATAAAAATTCAGATTAACCATATTGTTTGTCAAAATTATCCGTTTTACGAAGTTTGGTATGACTGTAGAGCTGTATTTCGTAAGTCGATTTGGTAAGACGAATCTAATGAATTAGTAAAATTTCGTCAAATTTGGTCTACGGGTTCTCGAGTTATAAATAATTAAACATCTGACCAAAAACAACATCTAGCCTGAAAACCCAGAACTTCTGATGACTTCACACACTATTCTATCCCCTATAGCATTTTCGTCCGGAAACACACTGTATAAAAGTTATTTAAGTCTATTTGTTCATTGAATAAAGTACTGAGTGCTTATGTTTATTTATACCTAAATGTTCCCACAGATCTCTTTTCCCATATTTCTAAGTGTAAGACTTTGAGTTTAGAGAAGAAATTTGGAATATATTCGAAGGACTGGTTTAGTTTTATTTTTTCTGAAGTAGTTGCTCAAATTATTATTGGTTCGAAAGAAATGAGCAAGTGCAACAAAAAAAAATCATCAACGAACGTATATACTTCAATTTTTCACGCTTACTGACTCTCTTCAGAGAACAAGCTTTACAATAGCAATATGGTTTTTCTAATGTAGTTACTACATCATTTAGGAGTTTTCATTTATATTGCTTCCATCAAGTTCAAACATTTTCATTCAGAAAATTCTTGATGAAACTAAGTTATTATAGTGTTTCAAATCCATATACTATGAGTGATTCCATCCTGTATATCCAGCATTTACCTTTCATGTGTTAGTAGAAACCGTTTTATACATACTTTTTTGTCGCCTCTCAGGCAATATGGAAATTGCAGTTATCTTTAGTTGCATGAAACAGAAAATTGATATTGAATCGAACTTTAACTCTAGGCAACTTGGTGCTATACCAAAGTCCGATTGAAATTTGAATGCCTGAAATTGCTTCTAATTCAAAATAAATTGTGTATAAATTGCCGTAGAGGTCACTGAAATTGAAGATTGAACCTTATTAACATCTCGATAGCAGCAAAATTCAAATTGTGAACTTTAACCTCGGTATGCGAAAGGGAGTTCTTGGAAATGTTAAGAATAATGGGGGAATACGCAGTCGATTTGATTGAAACTTGAATATCGGACGTCTATTCAGTATGTTATTGGAACTTATCTATTTTTAATTACATACATTTGCCCACATTTGTGAGTTATCGTTTTGTTTCATTTCGTCTCTTTCAATAATAATAATAATAATAATAATAACCCATACGTCCTGTTATTTTTCAAGGAGACTCTTTAAGTCCACTCTGGTATAGCTTTGAACCCATTGTCCTCAATGTTCAATAGAACAGGATACGTATTTAGGATAAAAACAGATAGAAACTATCATACAATCTTCCACCTGCAGTATATGGATGACATCAAATTATATGCTTCGAACAAGAAGCAATTGGATGATCTGCTGAAAACTGTCAGTAAGTTCTCGGCAGATGTTCATATGAAATTCGGGATTGAAAAATGTAAGACCCTGAACGTTCAGAGAGGGAAAGTCATAGATGGTGAAACACAACTCTCAAATGGTGATATTATACAGTGCGTGAGGGATGCAAAACATACAAATACCTAGGATACCAACAAGCCAGATTGCTAGACCAGAAACAGAAAAAAGGAGAAGATTCGTTCAGAATACAGTCAGCGTCTGAAGAATGTGCTGTTGAATTCGGGGAATCAAGTCAAGGCAATTAACACCTACGCCATTCCAGTGTTGCTTTACTCATTTGGAATAATCAGATGGACAAAGACAGAAGTGGATGATATTCAAAGGCAGACCCGAACGATGCTGACAAAGTACAACAATCAACATCCAAAATTATCTGTGATACGAACAACTTTGAAGCGGAAAGAAGGAGGACGAGAATTAATAGATGTTGTCAATTTACACACCGAACAGATAAAAAATCTCAGGGAATTCTTCTCTGCAAAAGCTCTCACTACTGTCCTACATAGAGTGGTATTGTTGGCTGATAAGGGATATACACCTCTAAATCTTGCTACCGGAGATGACCTGCTGAATCTACCGTTCCTATCAGATACTGAAAAACAAGAGTATTGGTCAAGAAAGGAATTGCATGGACGACATCACCATGAGATTAGTCAACCACACATCGACAAAGAAGCCTCTGACAAATGGTTGATGAAAGGAGAATTATTCGCAGAAACAGAAGGTTTTCTTATGGCCATTCAAGATGAAGTGATTGCTACAAACATCTATAAAAATTTGTTTATTAAGGACAGAACATTACAAACAGATAAGTGCAGAAAATGCCATATAAGTCTATATAGCATATTTCGTCCGGCTGCGAACTACTGGCAAATACGGACTATCTTCACAGGCATAATCAAGTGTGCAACATTATCCTTCAGAAACATGCACACAAGTACGGACTTCTGAATGCCTCCCAGCCATACTACAAGTATCAACCGTCGCCCGTATTGGAAAATGACTATCAGATTATACTACGATAGACCTGTTATCACTAACAGAATGGTGACGAATAATAGGCCGCACATAGTGGTGTATGATAAGAGAGCCAGGACAGCAATGCTGGTGGATGTCACCATACCGAATAATAACAACGTGCTGAACAAGTTCCAGGAGAAAAAGTCCAAATACATAGACCTTGCTATTGAGATCAAGCAGATGTGGCACCTCGATAAGATAGATATTGTTCCTGTCATCGTATCCTCGACCCAAATCTTTTGCATGGTAGCCTTAAGAAATTAGAACTGCATAAGAATACCTATATAGAAATGCAAAAAATTCTTAATACATGTAGGATAGTTAGGAAATTAATGTCAAGTATATTGTAATCAAGCCGATTGCTGAATCTGGGACAGGTAAATTATATCCAGCTAACATCTGAGATAGTGCATAAGTCCACGATAATAATAATAATGAAAAAAAAAAGGTCTTTATTTGTGAGCAATTTATAACAGAATTATACTTAAGGCGAAGTCTAGCAGAGCTATTTCTACTTAACCTTAATATAATTGAATTATTGATTAAAATAGAGAGAACAAAAATAAAATGCCATTGTTTTATAAGAAAAATGCAAAAGCCATACAAATTAACCGCGAAAAAAGACAAAGAAAAAAAAACAAAGTGAAAACAAATACCATCCCAAGGCAACAAAAATGAGCAAAATCAATTGTGGAGAAAGGAAAGAGACATTTACTAAACTTAGCAAGCCCAATCTGTTACAATTGGATTAGGTGTTGTTTCAGGCGAGTACGTATTGAGATTGTTGAAAGATTTTTGAAGCTATTTTGAACCTGATTATAAATATTCACAGAGTTATATGTGAACGATCTCCTGAAAAAAGCCGAATTGAATCTAGGCAGATAAATTGTAAGGAAATTTCTGAGATCAGTAGTGCGCATATCACTTCTATATATCAATTTCTTACGAAGATACGAAGGTTCACCCGAATGTAAAATGCGTGGTACTAATGTAGTAAGGTGATGAATCTTTAACCATTTCAATTCTTGAACTTTAGCATAAACATGATCATATTTCTGCAAACAGCAGACGAATCGGCAGCATGCATTCTGGACACGCTGCAGTCTATTTTGCGTTAGCTTGTCCAAGCAAGGAAACACGACAACCAAAGCATAATTCAGAATAGATAGCACTAATATCTCAACTAGTTTTTTTCTGAATTTGAAATTTGAAACTCTAGCATTCATGTATAATGCCTTTAAGGCTGCATAACATTTCCTGATCACCTGGGAAATATAAGGCCACAGTCAAAAATGACATCGAGGTTCTTCACAGCTTTTGATTCCCCCGAGATCTCAACAACAAAGTCCGAGTCAATAAGCTTTCTAGTAGATTCCGTACCAAGCTGTAGCAGATCACACTTACTAGTATTTAATTTGAGACCATGTGCCTCGGCTTAGTCAAAAAATCTAGACAAATCGGCGTCGATTATTTGCTCATCAGCTAGAGCACGCAAAGCGTCAAAGCTGTAAAAAAGCTGAGTGTCATCCGCAAAACCTCGAGTCTTACACGAATCAATTTCTTGAAAAATATCTGCAGTGCAAAGAAGAAAAAGTACGGGCCCCAGCACAGATCCCTGCAGCCCACCTGACGTCACAGGAATGGCGTCAGAACGGTCGTTGTCGATAACTACCACTTGGGATGGATTGTCCAAATATGACTCAAAAAACTATAACTTAGTCACATTGAAACCAAAATACTTTAATTTTGCACATAGTAATCGGTGATCAACTCTGTCTAAACTTTCGCAAAATCTAACAGGACAATCAACGGACCTAACAATATCATCAACCACATCCAGAAGCAAGGTTGCCGTGCTGTGCCCCCTACGGAATACAGACTGCATCGGTGATATAATTTTATTTTCCAACAAATAATCATTCATCTGGACCACAATGAATTTCTCCAGAACTTCAGACATTGAGGGAAGGATGCTAATTTGACGAAGATTACCATAGTTTGTGGGATCCTTCACCTTGGGCAGAGGCCTCACCAATGACAATTTCAAGCATTCAGGAAATATCCCGGTATCCAAACAACAATTTATTTCACATAGGGGGCAATCATAGAACAGCACAACTTTAACATTTAAGACGATATCCCATACCATCCCATAGCATTCGACTTTACTTTCAGGGTCAACTGTGAAACTTCATCAACCGTCGCCAAACGAAAACGGAACTTCGAATTCTGATTGTATTCATGGGTGCTGTGAAACTCCGATGCCACCCACAAGCATTTCTCTGTCCAAACACAGATGCTGTTATTATTTTCAAATATGTAGAAATGAAAAGTGACACCCGGTATACATGTTTTTGCGGTATAACATTCTTAGCCTATCATTTGCAATAACTAGAGATAACCGGTAGAAGTACTTGCAATAAACAGAAATAATATATTACTGTCGTAAATGCTTAGTGGTTGATGATTGTTGTTTTTCATAAAACTTATTTTAAAGTGGCAGAATGAAATATGCGTAGATATTTTGAAGTTAACTACATTGAAATAACTCGTGATGATTGATTACTATCGAATCACTTGGAACGCCTGCAAACTAATTACATCAGAATATTAATTTCCTCTATACACTTGCGGTTGATTCAATTATTTCAGTTTTGTTTCAAAAGAAAAAATTCTGAAAAATTTATATAAATCTTAACGATTTGATTAACGAGATTGTTTATTTGTAGAAATTGATATACATATCAATTAAATTAAAAGAAAAATATTCAAGTTCCATGTAGACTAAGATGTATAATACATTCCAACATATTGTGGATTTATTAGATACACAGTGTTACAACTAAAAATGCCAAGCTGCACTGTAGTTATTGCTATGTAACACCTGTACGTCACTTATGATGCAGAAATGTCGTTCCACCCCCGCCACACTGGGATTAAGGAACAGAATCCGCCTGATGTTGATACCGGGACACTCGGGCATTGAGAGCAATGAGAAGGCGGACTCATTGGCCGCTCGAGGAACAGGGTTGGGAATCACCCGACTGGAGCCTAGGCTCAGAATTCCCTAGGAGACTGCAAGGATCGAAAATAAGGTGTTCGGACCTGAAGGTGCTAAAGCACTTACTGAGCCTCCCAGGTCTCGGACACTCTCTATTTGCCATCAGTGTACTTTCCACTCTGAAAACTAAGACTTGGCTTAAACTCTCCAAACTCAACCTGAGTGTTCTGACATATTAACTAGGCTTTTTTTGCCTCAGAAATCGCTGTAGCTCGTACACTCTTGAAGATTTCATTTTTGTTCGAACGGTATTCTATTCAGAAAGTAAAAATCTACTTCAGCAATTTATTTTGAACTAAACAGGGTGTCCCAATTTTCTTTAATAAATCTTGGGAGGTTTTTGCAGATTGGAAGACCACTTTTTTGTTGAAAATTCAAGAGCGTCCCAAACTCTGCTAAAATACCTTTAAGTAACAGGTTTTTTTGGTGAGTAGTTTCGTCACAATATTTTTCTTCCGTAAAAATTCATGAAAATAGGCTCTCACATCATCGCATGGTCCTTCGGCCAGAGAGGATGAATACTTTTTTCTTTTCTTTTTCTTATTGCCCAAGGATAGTTTTATTGATGAATTGAAATAGAGTATCCTCATTTCATACAGGAGTGACTCAAAAAAATTATTGAATATTGTAATTTTAAAAATATCATATCTTGATCTTTTCAATTGGAACACCCCGTATTCTATTATTCATGTCAACTCATAAAATGTTGTGCTATATTTTTGCAGAAACCTAACCTTATCTTTATCTTCGATCATTTTCGATTATTTGTGAAAATTTTAGATGAAAATTTTACAAACCTTATCAAACTCATCAACATGCATCATTATTCGCACAGAAGTTTTTTTCTGTGATGATTCAAGTAGTAAAAATTGAAACCTAAACAAGATAATTCTTTTAACGAATGATAAAATCAGGTGATTAAAACATAAATCTAGGTATGTGTTAACATGTTTTTTATTTGTGCCTTCTATCAGGTGTCCGGACATATCATATTCTGCATTTTACATAGTGAACTTATCAGTGTTTCGTTATTAAGCATTGTTGAAGTGAGGTTCGAACCCAATTTTCTCAATTGACTGCCATGAAGTTCTCCAAAGAAGAAATGGATGATATGATTTTCATTCTGGGTGAGTGTGATAGAAATTCTTTGTTGGCAAGTACAGTTTATGCACAAAGGTTTCCTGATAAGAGGCATCCTAATGCAAGATATTTTGAAAAACTTCTAATTAGACATGAAAACCAAAACTGCTTCAGCTGAAGACAACCAGTTATCAGTTTGGTTGACAGTGGCAGAGGACCCATATAAAAGCCAAAGAGAGATTTCTTAGTTAACGGAAGTCAAACTTCTGTCCAGAGAATCTTGAAAGTGAATAAATTCCATGCATATCATGTACAGCTGCTCCAGGAACTGAACAATCAGGACTATGAAAATCGAATTAATTTTTGCAATTGGGCAAGTGACAAAGTAGTGGAAAAATCAAATATGTGTAGCAGAGTTCTTTTCTCGAACGAGGCAACTCTCCACCAGTATGGGCTTATTAACGGGCACAACTTTCATTATTACGCCACGGAAAATCCACATCTCATGAGACAAATAGATCACCAGCATCGTTGGTCCTTGAATGTAGTAGATGGATATCTAATTCGACCGCACTTTTTCGACAGTCACCCCAATTGTAAAATGTAATAAGATTTTCCAGAAAATCATCTACCAATGTTACTTGCCGTTGTACCAGAGTATATAGGACAAGATTTGTGCTTTCAACAGGATGGAGCACCGGTACATTACTCACATCAGGTTATGGAGCATTTGAATCATGTATTCCCAAACAAATGGATAAGACGTGGTGGTCCTGTTAGATGGCCAGCTAGGTCTCCGGTCCTTACAAGTCTAGATTTTTTCTTGTGGGGTTGTATTAAGTTCATCGTTTACCAGATTCCTTCTACAACACAATTGGATATAGACAGAGAATAGTCGATGCCTTTCAGTCTGTTAATCCGCAAATGATGTTGAGAGTTCAACGGTCTTTCCTCAGAAGGATTAAGTTGTGTCTACAAAGAAACGGGCAACATTTCGAACACTTATTGAAATAGTTCAACATCTTGTAGATCATCTCACCAAAAACCAATCTATTACGTATTTCATACACGACTACCTTAAAATATCCCCATTTCTCTGATCAAGTATAATGATATGTACTGATAAACTCTTCTTTCGCAACCTCTGATTTTATTATTTTAGTTTATTTTTTAATTCGAAAATGGTCGCAGATAAGGTTACTTCTGCAAAAATATGGCACAATCCTTTATGCGTTGTTATGAATAATAAAATACCTGATGTTCCATTTGAAAAATCAAAATATGATATTTTTAAAATTACAATATTGAATAATTTTCTTTGAGTCATTCCTGTATAAAAAAGGATATTCTATTTCAATTTGTCAATGAAGCTATCCTTGGGCAATAAGAAAACGAAAGGAAAAAAGTATCCATCTCCTCTGAACGAAGGAGCATGCGATGATGTGATAGCCTATTTTCATGAATTTTTATGGAAAAAAAAATATTGTGACAACTCACCAAAAAAACTTATTACTTAAAGACATAATAGCAGAGTTCAGGCTGCTCCTGAATCTTGAACAAAAAAGTGATCTTCCAATCTGAAAAAACCTCCCAAGATTTTATTATAGAAAATTGGGACACCTGTTAACTTCAAAATAAATTGCTGAAGTAGATCCTTACTTTCTAAATACAATACCGTTCGAACAAAAATAAATTTTCAAGAATGTACGAGCTCACAGTTTAATTTCTTATCATCATCGAATTTGAACCATTTAAAGTTCACACAGTATATTTATATTTGAATATATGAAGTTTTGCTAAACCATTTGGGAATTGATTTCCCATTATATCTACAGATCCGGGTAACCCGTTATAAATTCGACATCGACCAGATACATCTGCTCTGACTTTCGAAGTTAAATTCAGCATTATTGTATGACATTATAATAAAGTAAACTATATATTATCGATTCATGTAAATTTACTCCAGTTACAGTCAATATTTCCTTCATAAATTTCAATCCAATGAAAGCAACACCTTCAAAAGTTTTATTATCAATTTTTAAGACGAGAAGATGTCATGAAAACCAATATTCTTCCAAAACCAATCTCGCATCGAAACACAAATTGCACAGACCAATAAAATCAGCCAGTTTCGACACGGACCTTCTGAAATGATACCTTTATAAGGCCATTAAGAGAAGATAACGGTTTTCTGATCTTAAATCGAGGTTTCAGTCTGAGTGCAATAAATTCAGAAGTACTATATAATTAGTCGGGCACAATTCGGTGGAATAAAAACACGGGCGCTGAGCAGTTGAACAATACGGTACAATTAGGTAAATAGTAATTTATGCTGACCTTAAATTGCGGCACGGTGAGTTTAGTTGAGAGTACTGTTCAGAAAGTAGATGCAACATTTATTCTGATTTTCACTGAGAAGTGAAAAAATCTACTAAAAGACAAATATGAAGAAGAAATTATATAACTTTATAAACACCTCATAAAATTCTATGGAACACTTCTGAATATCGATATATCGTATCCAGAACGGTCAATATGGATGATTTTCTTTAAGAAATGAACACCTGCATCAATTTCTCACCAAATTATGTAGAGTGCCGTAACAGATTTAATTTTTTTAAAAAAAAACTAAACATGCAGCAGATGTGACGCTGCTTTATAATCATTTATTGTATTCAGTGTTTGAAATCAGTTAGTTGGCATTTTTTTTTTGTTTGTAACCACAAATGAAAGATTCAAATTTTGTGATTCGACCATGCAAAGACGACATTTGACTAGAGAACAGATGTTACGAGCCGTTGGCATGCTCCAAGCTTGGAGCTCACAACGGAAGTATCCAGGGTTCTGGGAAGTAGCCCTAGTGTCATAAACCGTTTATGGTCGCGTTTCAATGAAACAGGTAGCGTAGAAGATCGCCATACAGGTCCTTTCAGGAATACTACAGTCGCCCAAGACCGATTTTTGGTTTTACAAGCCAGAAGAGATCATACTACCACAGCATCTCAATTACCTCAAGAGCTATCACGAGTTCATAATGTACAAATTTCCGACCAAACTGTGAGAAATCGACTGCACGAAGGTCAACTCCACTCCAGACGTCCTTTAAGAGTTCCACAACTGACCCATGGATCAATATAGGTGGACCACAGTTCTCTTCAGTGATGAATCTAGATTTAGTTATAATCCCGATTCGGAAAGAATTCGAATATGGAGGTAACCTGGAAAGCAAAACCATCTCCAGCATGCTCGAGAAGTTGTTAGGCAGGGAAGCGGATCAGTGATTTTTTGGGAAGGTATACGTCTTGGTGGAAGATCTGACCTCGTTCTCATACAGAACAACCATGCGGGAAATTCTAACGCAAATGAGATTGTTTTACCTGTAGTGGTACCGTATCTTCAAACAATGGGTCAAAATCCACTCTTCCAACAAGATAATACCCCTCCTCATCGTGCAAGAGTTGTCTTGAACAGAATGATATCGATCTTCTACCGTGGCCATCCTGCTTCCCAGATCTGAATCCCATCGAGCATGTGTGGGACACCCTAAAAAGAAATCTCCTGCGTCGAAACGTCTTCCATCATCCAACAGGAGCTTCGATTAGCAGTTCAGGGGGCTTGGAATGACTTAGGCCAAAATGTAATAGACAATTTAATATTGAGCATGCCGCGACGATGCCAAAGTGTCATTAATAACAGAAATGGACCTTCTGGGTACTGAAAAATATAAGTGCTTCCATATCGTTTCGAAAATATTTGTTCAGGATTTTTTTTGTGTTTTACCAAATTTCGTCATTTTCAAATTTCAAATTTTTTTGTAATAGGTGCTTTGGAGAAGTCAAATATTATTTTGTTTTCTTGAAAATACATTATATACAATAAATCCTAACAAAAACCGAAAGATTTCTATAAACTCGAATCATCAAATTCATATTTTAAAGATATTGGTAAGTATTCCTAGACATTTTTGAGGTGTTTATATTATCTTCTGGTGGCTAGGGTCTGCGAGCTCTAAAAAGTCAATCATCCTTAAGATTTAATATCGATTATCAGTATTCAATAACTAAAAATGTAGATAATCAAGTTTATTGTATCATTTGTAAGCGAAACAAAACAGTTCAATATTAGAAAAGATATCTTAGATAACCATTTATTAACTGAACTGGTCTATTGTATTCCAATCAGTCGGGTAGAAAGGGAGATACCATAGACGGCGGTAAAATTAGTTAAAAAATAGATTCTGTACATTTGTTTATCCCTCAATTATTTGGTCAACCTCGAAGGCTAGGTATTAAGTTGAAATTCAAATTTCCAATTCTATTCATTATTAACGAAATAAAAGTTTATAGATTTCAGGACCTGCTTACAGATTCAATGAATACTTCATTATCAGTATTGAGGACATTGCTGTCATACCTAACTCTTATCAAGTTGAAAAAGAATTAGATAGAATTTCACCTAGTAGACATACTTTTGATAGGTTCGGTCTGCTCAGTTTTTCAGAATTGAAATCCGTTATGAGAGGGATTAAAATCAAAACAGGTGGAAATGATAGTATAAGCGGCTATGTGCTGAAGTTGGCTTCTAAGATTGTAGGTGATAGATTCTTAGAGATGATAAATAACAGCTTAGAGACTGGAACCTTTCCTAAGGATTGAAAACTTTCAACAATAGTTTCTATAAAAAAATACCTAAAACTCTGGACCTGGAAGAATTCAGACTGTTCCAGTTTATGAGAAATTGTTAGAGTTAATTGTGACTGAACAAATAACGAATTATGTGGAAGAACATAATTTACCAACAGAGTTTCAATCGGGTTTTAGGAAGAATAACACTTGCGAGAGTGCTCTGCAGTCTGCACTTGTTGAATGGAAGATGGCACTAGAGAACAATAATTGTATCGGACTAATCTTCCTTGATTTTAGGAGAGCCTTGGAAACCATTTGTAGGTCACTACTTGTACGTAAGTTAGAGAAACTTGGAATTGGGGGATATGTATTGCGATGGTTCAAGGAGTATTTGAGCGATCGCACACAAGTCACCAAATATGGAGACAGTATTTCTGCGGCTCTTTCGTCTATTTATGGAGTTCCCCAGGGAACGGTTTTGGGGCCGATCCTCTTCGTATTATATATCAACGACTTAGTGCGGAGTGTGAGAAGGTATCAGGTTCGTTTCTTTGCTGATGATACTCTGTTGTTTTGAGCACCACTGGTCTAACCACTGATGAAGAGGAATGTTGTTAGAGTAGATATTATTTTTATCAATATAAATAATTGGATTCCTCTTTATATATCCTGATCTTTCTAAAAATCTAGTCGTTTTGTCCTAATATCCAGTGATTCAACTAAAATTTTTCTGTTCTTCTGACTTCTGTTCCATCTGTAATCAATAGAAAAATTGGTTATACCTAAAGCTCAAAATTAATTTTGATAAAAATTGAACCTTATCCTTTCATTGAAATCTAATTTGTGATACTGATACTATTTCTTTTATTTATACGTATGGATTTTTAAATTTCTTTTTAACTTGTGTTTTCTTAGGAAATTCAAAAATTTAAAATTGCTAATATTATTCAATAATGGTGAAAATTAGTAAAATTTGAATTATTTCACCTGAACATAATTTTCATAAGATTGTACTCAGCCAGTGAGTGCTAATCGCAAGCATGATGACATATGATCGTTAGTTAGTCGATTGCGATATTTTGACTTAATTATCTTCATTTCAGAAAATGCAGACTCGCACAAGTAGGTTGACCGAAACATTGCCGTCAGTTGAAGAGCGATTTGCCTTAGATTCGGATATTTATCTTCAGATATAAAACACCAGAAATTTATATCAGATGATGTAGCTTTGAGATGTCTATATGATATAATCTGCACCAACTCATTTTCAACAGAACATGAGTTCATATTAAACTGACTTGCTATTTCAGTAGCTAATTCCTCAATGTTTTTACATGAAAAAGGACAACTCATAAATGATGCTATATTTGCCAATTTACTGCAATCATAAAAACGCATTTCGTATTATCCCAAAATATATGACGATTCAGCCCCATACGTATCATAATTCAACTGATGAATCATTTCTTGAAGACGTTTTTGCTCCTTCCTTTTCAGTTGATCTATCATAAGTTGCAATTTACTTTTGAATGAGTTCACTGCGCTAATCATCTCAATAATAGTTTTTCCTTCACCTTGAAGCTCCAAGTTAATGGTGTTTAAGTGCATTGTGATGTTAGTCGAAAATGCCAAATCAGTCAGCCATTTTTCGTTTTTCAACATCTGAGTGCCATCACCTTTTTCGTCTAGAAAAGCTATTATTTCGTGCAATAATTCCTGAAGCTTTTCTGGGAATTATACGCGACTCGACCACCTGACGTTCGTGTGAACTAAATCAGTGTGTTCAGCTGACTATCTATCTTCCAACTGCAACTTGAAGAGCCGCCGTTTCAAGCTACGTGCATGGATGGAATTCACAATTTTTGTTGCAATGCCCATAATTTCCTCCGTGTGTAAAAATTTTGATCATAAAACTTGTTTACAAATTTGAAGTAAACGTCATAAATATCTTTATGACGTCATGAACGTCATAAATATCTTTGCCACGGATCTTTCCCTTCAGAGGAATAATTGTCAAAATTCTTCCTTAGCCAACATGTCATTGAATACCATCCGAATAAAAATACACAGCTGGACAGTGTCTGTAATATCGGTGGATTCATCGAACTGTAAAGAAAAGTATGTACACTTCATGATATCACGTTTTAGTTTATCTAGCATGTCCTTACTCATGACTTCAATACGCCTTGTGAAGGCCGGACGAGATAACTGAAGTTCTCTAATAGCAGACATGATTTCTGTCTTATTTTAAAATCTCCAAATAAAGTCTCACCCTCCTCAATAAATTCTTGCTTCACAACCGATCCATCTTCGAATGGTTTCTTGTGTTTCGCCAATATACGGGATATTTAAAATGACGCGATCGTAGCAGCTTTTGATTGTTTGGCTGGTCTTGTGAACATGGTTTGTTCTTTGTTCAAACAAGATATCAAAACATGTACTTCTCTTTTTCCTAATTCACTCTGTAGCGATAGAATCCTGAAAGTCACAATGTCGTTCGACCGTCCGCTACATATCCTATCAGTATACGCACCTGACATAAGCAAACCAGAGGAAGCGGCGGTAGATTTTTATGAAAGTCTTCAATCACAACTAGATAAAATACCAACTAAAGAAAAGATAATCATATTAGGAGACCTTAACGCTAGAGTAGGTAACGAAGTAGTAAACGGGGTAAAACAAAAATATAACGAAGACGTAATTAACAGAAACGGCGAAATGTTGACGGAATTTTGTGCACAGAACGAGCTGCGAATTAATAACACTTTTTTCCCTCACAAAGAACAGCACAAATATACTTTCTACGATAACCGAAACAACAAATCCATAATAGATTACATTATCACTAACCGAATGTTTCTACCCCAACAAATCTTAGATGTAAGAGTTTTGTCATCAGCTAACATTGGAACAGACTACAAGCTCTTTCTAAGGAAACTGAAGATGACAACTCAATTAAAAAAGAAAACACCAACTGAGAAAACTGAAAAATTTAACGTAGATTCGCTCAACAATGAGAGCACAAAACAACTTTATTCAAACCGTTGCAAACAGTATATAACTCGTAATCCAATATTGCAGCAAGATAACCCCGACTTATCATGGCTCAAACTAAAAGAAAACATATACAAGGGTGCCACAGGGGCCTTGGGAACCCGCACGGTATCACAGAACGGCAAACCTAATAATAAACCCTGGTTCACCACTGAAGTCAAAAACATTACAAAGAAAAGAAAACAAATATATCTAGAATATAAGAACCATCCGACACCAGAGAACCGAAATAGATACATAGAAATAAGAAATAGAGTGAATAACAGTTCGGGAAATTAAAGAAGAATACTGGCAGAGATTTAGTGCTGAAATGGAAGCGGATATATACGGAGCGCAAAAACGAATTTGGAAATTATTAAGGGGTATGAAAAAGAACACCAATGAAACTATACAACTGAAAACAATCACAAACGAAACATGGGAAAAATACTTCAAAAATCTTCACACCGACATTATAAACGAACCGGTAACAATCACGAAAGAGCAAGTAGCTATGGCAATAAGTAAACTTAAAAATAGGAAAGCTCCAAATGAAGATAAGATAACAAATGAGATGATCAAATATGGCGGAGAAGCCATGAGAGAAGAGTACACAAAACTGTTTAACATCATAATTCAACACGGAAAAATACCAGAAGAATGGAAAAGAAGTTAAACAGTGCCAATCTTTAAAAAGGAGACAAAACAAATGCTGCCAACTATCGTGGAATAACCTTATTAAGCACCTCTTTGAAACTGCTTACAAAGATTCTTGCCGATGACATAACGTCAACAATGCCAATCAGCGAAGAGCAACAAGGCTTTCGAAAAAACCGGTCCACGGTCGATGCACTATTTATAACAAGACAATTAGTAGAAAAGTCTCTTGAATTTAACACTCCAGCATATCTTTGTTTCATAGACTTAACGAAGGCCTTCGACAGAGTCCAACTGAAGGATGTAATCAAGATACTGGAAAACAAAGAGGTACCCAAAAAATATATAAGACTCATAAAAGATCTGAATACTAATACAACAACGCAAATACGAACAAACCACACCCTAACGCAGCATTTCGGAACAACGTCGGGCATCCGCCAAGGTGATAGTCTTAGCCCTCTACTATTTAATACTGTTATGGACCAACTTGTAGAGACCGTTAAAAACTTGGGACTAGGATACCGCATGGGAACCTACAAAATTAACATCTTATGCTATGCCGATGACGCCGTACTCATTGCAGAATCAGAAGACGACTTACAAAGAATGTTATACGCCTTTAGCAAACACGCAAAAAATTTCAATATGGAAATCTCAACAAGTAAGACAAAATGCATGACCATAGCTAAGGAACCTCTGCGCTGCAAGTTAACAATAGACAACACCACTATAGACCAAGTCATGTCATTCGAATACTTAGGGTGCAAAATAACAAGCACAGGATACCTTGAAGATGAAGTGAGGAGACAAGTGAACAAAGCAGCTGCAGTATCGGGACATCTTAAACAACCAATTTGGAGAAATAAACACCTCAGTATACCATGCAAATCCAGAATCTACAAAACATGTGTGCGACCAATTATGACATACGGGGCAGAAACAAGAGCGGATACGTCGGTAACAAAGAGGATACTAAGAACAACAGAAATGAAAACGCTAAGAACTATAACCGGTTACACATTGAATGACAGACAAAGAAATACCGACATAAGGGAAAAATGTGAAACAGACGATATTGTAAGATGGGTAAGAAAAAGAAGAAGAGAATGGAACCAGCATGTAAACAGAATGACCACAGATAGAATAGCCAAAATCGTATATAACAACATACCACACGGAAGAAGACCCGTTGGACGACCACCAAAACGATGGCGGGACAGTTGGCAATCAACTCCACAAGAACTGCTGCAGGGAAACCGGAACTGAACAGGCGCTACGCCTCCTACACGGTGGAGAAGAAGACTATGTGGCAGAAATCCTTTTCATAAATATTATGAACCGTTTTATGATGCCTCTCTAAGTTACCGCGCTTAGGTATTGTAACTGACATAAGACAAATGCACTTATTCTTCACCATACAGAAGAAAAATTCTTCCTCTCAATCGTTTTTAAAATGACACGTTTTAGATTTCTTCGCTGCACTTATCTTGTACTATTTAATAATAAACTTTGTATCGGCGTAGTATTGCCTTCAAGTTACAATACAGAATGACTCCAATTTCTGCAGGCGCAACATTTCTATTGGAGTCTCGAATGTTCCCGTCAAACGCGCCGCCCGAATTTTTCTAGAAAAGCGGCAAGATTAAAAAACGCGGCTTTTCTTCAACAAGTACCGTGCGTTCATTTGATAAAGCCGCCTTTTGCCGCTAGCAGAGTTTTATTATATTACGTAATAAATTTTCTGTAGTTTAGTTACCTACTTATTAAAATTATTTTTCTTCTAGAGATCTACTCAAAGAGCAATCGCGATCGCATACATTGAATGAAATTAACTTTTCACTATAGGAAAATGGTAATTCTTAGCACGCTTAACAGGTGTGAAATTATAAAAATTTTCCATTATATGAGAAATGAAAAAACACTTTCACTAAATACTAACGGATGGACACAAATGATGAAACTACTTCAAGAACTCTTCTTTTTATATATCTATGTAATAAGTACCTTTCTTGGGCTTAAATTTGAAGAATATACTCAATGACACACTTCAACCCTTATCCGAGTGGACATTTGTCTCGACATACCTGACGAACGGTTGTACATGTGTGTGTACCACTGAGTAATCAAAACTGATTCTTTCATTGTAAATCATTCATGATAGGAATAACTCATCGAATTCACATCTTTGATGATCTCATGTACAGATTATTGTGTTAGATGAAATTGGTTTCCATATCAGATAATGGGTATGCAACTAAGTGCTTGTGAGTTTTTGGGGAAAATAGAGATGAAGCCCACCTGAATTGTTAATATTATACACAGGTACTCGGCATTATAATATGTAAGAAGAATATAATTAATGGCACGCCTATGAGCATCACCTAAATATTTATTACTCTACGACTTTACTGGATCGACTCTAATTATAATTCGATGACTTCACAATGTTTCTAGAGTTTTTCACGTATTTTAAGCACTAAATTTCATTAAAATTCGTCTTACACCGCAAAAATCGATACTCACCAGATGCAACTGAAAGGCATATTTTCGTCTTCTAATGCTTCGACTACGACTAATAATGAAGGTAAACGGTTCATTTCACACGCATATTAGAACCATTGTCATAACCTTGGCCACGTAAGTTTTTAATATCAAGGTTTAATTGCGAAAATAAATCTAAAACAAAATTTGTTAGTCCTTCACCTGTGGAGCTGGTTATCGGACAGATGCCAATAAAACTTTCGCATATTGTAATATTTTTAGTTTCACTGTTTAAAACAACATACCTTAGTATAACTGTAATTTGTTCTGTGTGACTTACATCTGGTGTGCAATCTAATATGATAGAGAAATATTTTGATTCTCTGACTTTGTTCAGGATATAATTTTTTATGGTCGTGCCGAGTAAATCAATGATTTCATTCAGAATCTGATCTCCTAAATAGTGAGTCATGCGAGTTGAATCGAATTTCGAGGCTTGAATTCTGTGAATATGTTCCCGCATAACTGAATCAAAGGATGCTATCATTTTTATAGCTTTGAGAAAATTACCATTATCATGCTCATATAATATTTTGGACGAGCCCTAAACGCCAGACATTGATGAGATAAAATTTTATAACAGCTATGATCCTTTCCAATACATCACACCATTGTTTTTTCAGATTCTAATAGTCTCAGTTGCATTTGATTTAGAGTAGTTTTATTTTTTAACATATGATTTAGTTGGACCCAACATTTTGAATTTTCGCTATGGGAAATGCTTGTTTCGTGTCGTTTCAAGGTAGATGACAGATGTTGCCAATCGGAAAAACCGCTTGGAGCTGACAGACTACTTACACTATTACTTAATATTTTACAACAAAAACAATAGACTGAATCTTTTGACGTAGAGTAAACAAGCCATTCTCTGTTAATTTTTTCTCCATTAGGAAGACTTCTAGAGTAATAACTGTTTGCAAATTTTCTTCTATCGATATTAGCAGGAAAATTGTGGTTAAACAGCTGCACGGAACCACGGCTAACCAAAATATTAACAATATCATTAGTCATACTGGCGGGCCACGAACCGGGATCAGCACCACAATCTAAACAGCTACTTGATGACGATAAATTGCTTACAGGTTCTTTCTCTTTTTTTAGTTTCACTGGAGTCTCTTTCTGAAGGACTAACATTTTTCTCTTCAGATACCTCCATAACTTTTAGATTTAAAGCTGCGCTTGTTGAAGCTACATCTACGTCAACATTCTCTTGACATTCAGAGTCCCAATTTTCCGGTTTGCTAAAAAATTTCTCAAGAGATCCCGCAAGTTTTTTTTCTCTGTATCTTTTTCTCGTTTTTGCCGTCGAAATTGAGCTCCTGAATTTTTTTTCCTTTTTTGCGGTTCCTAGAATTTTTTTGAAAAAGTTTAGTATACGGTTGTACAACAGTAACTTAAATCCCAAAGGGGTCGATCATTCCACCCATTATTGCGAACAACCTTTACTAGGGGTCAACACTGAAATCGCGAAAAAAAATCAGCTTTTCCATACATTTTGTATGGAATAGTTATTCTTTTCGCGATTTCACCGTTGACCCTATAGTAAAAGTTGTTCGTATTTATGTTTAGAATGACTCCTTTCGGGATTTAAGTTACTTTTGTTACACCTGTATAGGTATAATTTTAATATTTTTTTATAAATCTTCTCTCTTAAGTTGTATAACAGAAAGAATACCCTTTAAATCACAATAATAATCACAATACTACTGCGAAAAAAATGTTCATACCTACTGCACACAAATGTAATGGAATAACTAATTTTTTTTCGCGACTTCAGAGTTGACTCCATAGTAAAAGTTGTTCGTATTGATTACATGGAATGTCCCCTTTCGTTACTTAAGTTACTTTTGTTACACTCTGTATTAATTTTAATACATTTTTTAATAAATCTTTACTTTAAGTTTTTCAGTAAAATAACTTTTAAATTTTACATGAATACTAGCTCTTTATATGAATGCGCCCATATGCTGATTAATTAAACAAAGACACTTACCATAATTATGATTTTTTGCGCCGACGTATAATATAAATAATTTTCTAAATTATTTTATAGTCACACTTCGCACAGAAATCGTGCTCCTACCATTATAGCAAGAATCTTCAACTAGAAGAGTTGGATATTTTGGAGGCACACAGCTTATTTATAAACATCTTTTCTACTCTTCAGTTCAAACCAACATAATTTTCCGAATCAATTTTCAAGTTGTTCCAATCTGAAACCAGCTGCGCAAATAACCAGGAATTATTATAAACTCATTGACTTTTACAAGGAGCGTCGTTAACAATCGAATTATTCACCGTTCTTTCCTATCTGAGCTATCGATTGTCTGTGTCCAACAGATTCAACTCGCAATCCCACTTTGATCTTTAACTGTGATGACCGAGCAACCAAGCGGCAGTCGGTTCGGTCTATATACATAACTAAGCGTGTCCGGCCAGCCGAGTCGATATCTTATTGTTAGGCTGACCTTAGACCCCTTGATAAACACGGAACTCGTAGTGACTGACCAAAGATAACGCAGCTGTAGGTAATAATGAAGAATAGTAGTGGCCGCTTCGCTATGGCTGTGATTGCAGTGTTAAGGGCAGGCTGGCCTTAATTATAGCTTTCGGCAATGCTTATTGCCAAGGATCGGCAACTCATTGGCAGCACCGGTATATATCAGCTGGTTACTCTGGTTATGCTCAAATCGAAAGATAATTGTAGGGTGTGATGATTTACGTTTAATTGGACTTATTCAATGGGAGATAAAAATATTTATGGCATCAGGTATTCTATAACTTCCTCTAAACAAACATGAGATATTGCTCGGAAATTCACGCTGCAACGAAATGTGTATCACCGTTAGCGGTGATCTCAAAAGTCTCTTTTTTTCATCAGACCCTTGGATTTAAGCGCCAAGAAATAAATGCATAATTTAAATATTTAAAATTTCAACGAAACTCGATGTTTATTCTCGGCGCACATGCTCTTTTCATCAAAAACAAAACGGATGGAATAAACTGACATCTTGTAAGAAACCACCACATAGAAAATAAGCAGACGTTGATCAATTTTTGGGAGTAACATTTATTCTTCTTGAAAATTTGGATTTCGATAATAATGCAACCCCGATACGATACGAACGATACGACAACATATCAGTGCATGTGGTCGTAGCTCGAGGCACAGCTCTAACCGCAGCGCATCGACAATCCCACTGAAATTTTGCGACAAAACACGTCAACTGGATAGACGCTGACTGGGGGAAAGTTATGTTCACCGATGGGTCGAGATTTTGTCTTTTTTATTACGATCGACATTTTTAATGTACATGCGTCAAAATAGGGAGTACTTTCTTTGAACACCTGCACTAATCTAGTCATCGTAAATAATGGAACTGTAAATGCTCAGAACTATGTAAAACAGGGTATCCCAAGTTGAGTGACCTAGTTGACGTATATGCAGAACCAATAATGCTATCGTTCTGCAATTTTAGTAGTTGATTCAGCTGTTCCGAAACTTTTTTTCTGACATATTTTCACTTACGGTTATACCGGAAGTGCATACTATGTTCGTTATTGAATATAGAACTTCCTGTATATTGATAACAGTTTCGATAACTCTTGTTATTCCAATCATAAAAATACCTAACACATAAGTCTAGCTCGTTTTATTCATCAGTTATCCAAGTTTCACGTGAAATTTTTTTTTGAGTTATTCTCTCCAAATATACACTGCGACAAAAAATATCCGGAAATTCTCATTTATATGGATGGACTGTCCTCAATTACTATGCCAAAAATGGGCGCGATCTGTGAACTAGTTTGTTCACGACAGTTGTTGAAACCAGTCGACCTCTGTGGTATTTTTACTCTTCTTCTTCTTCTTCTTCAGCCATCTGTCATCCAACTCTGGACATAGGCCTCCCCCATTTCTCTTCAACGGTCTCTGTTCTGTGCTACCTAATACCAGTTGGGCACTCCAATGTGTTTCAGGTAAACTCCCTATCTCATTGAAGGGCGACCTCTTCCTCTTTTGCCCGAATATGGTCTCCATTTTTGTATTTCGGCATTCCATCTGCCATCTCCTTGTGTCGCATTATGACCCCCGAAGCCCCATTTGAGTCTGGCAATTTCTTCTCTGACATCGCGAAGTTTAGTGACTTTCCTTATCCTTGTGTTTGTTTTCCTGTCTGTCAGTCTCATTCCAAGCATATGTAGGTATGATGCTTGGTATTTCTACGATGGAAAAAAATATTGAACAAAGAGTTTGTCTCAAATTTTGTGTTTTGAACGAAGTTCCGTGTGCCTATTAGTTGCTGATGCTGGGAAAGGTTTATGAAAATTGTTTCATCGAAAACTCAAGTGTACGAATGGCACAAGGCCTTTAAAGACGGTCAGGAGATCGTCGAAGATTTGGCTCGTTTCGGACGACCTTTGACCTCTTCAACCGAGGATAACGTCCAAAAAATTGAGGAAATGGTGCTCGACAATCGTCATGCAATTGTTAGAGAGACAGCTCATGATCTCAACATCTCTCGTGAAACTGCTCATTTGATTTTGGTGAACCAACTCGTTCGGACAAAGCTGAATTTTCTTCGAAAACATTATTCGATGCAGGTAGCTGCAGACATGCTGGATCGTGCGAATTCTGATCCCACGTTCATGGGACGGACCATAAATGGTGACAAGCCATGGATCTATGAATACGACACGCTAACAAGCCAATAATCATAGGATGGGTGGGAAAAAATGAGACAAAAATGATGCTGATTGTTTTCTTCGATATTCCCGGTGTGGTTCTTCATGAATTGGTTCCGCAAGGTCAAACGATCAATAAGGACTTCTTATTGATATTATCAACCGTTTTAAGACGCCGTAAACGTCTGGATTTGTGGCAAAATGATTCGTGGATTTTGCATGACGATAACGCACCACGACTTCAAGACCAAACACTCGACAAAAACCATCGAGCACAGCCGCTTTATTCACCTGATTTAGTTCTGAGTGACTTTCTTTTCTTCCGCCATACTAAAATTGCCGCTCCAGGGAACCATATTTGCATCCAGAGACGTCATGAAAGAAAATTCTCAGAAGGAGCTGAAGGCCATCCCTGAAAGCGCCTATAAAAAATGTTTCGATGATTGGAAGAAACGTTTGCACATGTGTATCGCTTCCAATGGAGCATATTTTGCAGGAGATTCAATAATTATTGAAGAAGATTAAGATTTTCGCGTTTTATTTCAAATTGTTGGATTTTTTTCCAGATATGAAAATTCTATGAACATTGTATGGTTTCATCTAGACTACTGGTGTGAATTAATACTAAACAATGAGGGCACTATATCACCACTACACCAGAATTTTAACATTGACTCTCGACGCACATGTCGCTAACGAAGTTTACATCATCAGGAGATGATAATATACTGGTACTGTACAATATATCTCCTGATGATGCTAGCTCAGTCAGCGAAACAAGCGTTGAGAATTACGGTTGAAGTTTTGGTCTAGTGGTGATATATTGTCTTCACTTTTCATACGCTGAAGGTTCCAAAATCACAACATAGTTAATACAAAACATCCTAAATAGTTTCAATTTTATTCACACCTCAATGGAGTCCACTTATGAAGAGAACAAACGAAAATTATTCATTACGCAGGGGTGAGAAATTATCAAAAATAATTAGTAACAAAAAAAAGAAATAAAAACTTGAATACTCAAAAGTATTTCGCATTTTACAAAATGCAATATTTGCAACGTCCAGAATCACTTCTGCATGCATTTTGATTCTGAATATTGGTCACTTAAGCTGAACAGTCTCTAAGGTTTCATTACAACTCCTATATATCATAATGAGCTTGTTTATATAATACATTTTTGACTCGCCTCCCGAAAAAGATCTAACGAAGTTGAAACTGGTGAACTAGGTGGCCATCTCACTGATCCTCTCGTTCCCATCCAAGTATTATCGGAAGACCGGTTTGAAAGTTCTGAGATATTTGTTGTCTGGTGTGGATGCGCTCGTTTCATGGACTTCCTTTTTTGTGGAAAATAAGTGAAGATTAGGCCCAGTACGACCCCTTGTCAGTCGATGGAACCATTTTGTCTTCCTTGGGTGCACTACCACTGTCCTCTACCCATTGTTTGGATTGCCCCTTCAACTCGGTCATTTTAAAATCAATCCATGTCTATACTGTACAAGCTTCCATCTTTATCGTTTTCAGTCAGTTGTCAATAAACTCTACACATATCATGCCGAAAACTATCCTATGTGCAAATGCTCATGCAAGATGTTGAAAACTCGTTCACATGAGATATTTACAGCCTTCACTATTTCTCTCAACATTACTCGGCGATTGCATCCGTTTTGATTGATAGTCAAGTCAAAACTCATTACCATATCGATATGAAATTTCATGTTCGCACTTTCAAGATGTTGTTGTGTTCTTCAAGTATGTTATAACTTGTGAACTAATATTATCACTTCATTCATTTCCATCTGTTCATATCATATCAGTATAAGAAGAATATTCAATCGTCAAATGTAAACCTACATCGCCATATTAATATTCAACGCCGATATAGTTTCAAAATTCCCGTACGACAAGGTTGTTGCGTTATTACAAACGACACGACGTGACAAACAATTCATCTGATTGTCATTGCCAGAATTGGTTTTTGAACTCTGGATGTCCTGGATGAAAAAATTTAATGCACATTTAATGTACAGGGTGGGGCGTAATGGAAGAGCATTTTTGGAAAGGGTAGTACACGTAACGGTGAGTGAGTAGAGAGGAGCGGCTGAGGTCATTCGACTCAAGAGGAGTTACTATTCAGTTCACAATGGTTATCTGGACAAGAAGCACCTTACGTTCGCAGTTGAAGAATATTTAAAATTGAAAGAATCAGTCATTATCCTGCAGCGGCGCTTTCGCTAGCGCTTCAACATTGGTAGTAACGCTTCAATTCCGAAGCGTTACACAATAATCCGATGGGTACAGAATTTCAGAATTACTGTATCAGCAATGAATCCGAAACCTCAAGGTCGTCCCCGAAGTGTAAGGACACCAGCTTCCGTGGAAAGTGTGAGAAAGCTTCAATTTGAAGCCCATGGAGCTTCGTTCGAACTCCAAACAAATAGTCGCACTGTTTGCAGAATTTTACACCAAGACCTCTCCTTCACTATTATAAGCTCATGGTTGTCCAGCACCTGAAAAACGGATTTTGCACAACGCCAGCAGTTTGGCGAGAGAATGCAAATGATTATCGCTGAAAAAATGAACCAGAGGTGATGATGAGAGAATGAAAATCTTCGCGAACTGCATCAGTCCCCACTTCACAGTGAGAACTTCACCGTTTTGTGCGCTATGAGCCTTCTTAAGGTGATTGGACCGTATTTTTTTTGGGGCTGAGAGAAGAGCAACCGTAACTGTAAATTCTGAGCCATATGTTCTCATGCTGGAGAACTTTTTGTCCCAGAATTGTGACGACGAAGAATGAACAGAATAAACATTGGGTTTCAATAGGATGGTGCCACGGCACATACGACCAGAGCCTCAATGGAAGTACTTTGTCACATTTTTCCTGGTCATGAAATCTGCTGTTTTGGTGATATGCCGTATCCCTCTAACCCCCCGGATCTCACTGTTGGTGAGCAACACTTGAAAGAAGCCATCACAACAGAAGTTAGGGCAATGGACACCGATTTGTTAGAGCAGGTGATGCAGAACTTTGAGAATCGACTACAGCAATGCATTGCATGACACGGACGTCATTTGTCTGATATCATTTCAGAACATGGTTCTTTTCACTTTTTCTACACTAAATGGTAACATTTGAGCTTTCATTTTACGTAATTGAAAATGTTGTTTGTTGAAAACCAGCTGAGTTTTTCTCATTTTAAAAAGGCCCTTCCATTACGCCCTACACTGTATTTTTGATAAGGAAAAAACTCTTTTCAACAAATTGAAAGTTGTATATGTATGGTTCACGTTCAGAAATCGCAAGTTTGCATTATGACTCAGTAACCGTTAGAAAACAAAAAACGTCGTTCGTTTTCAAAAAGTCGAAGTTATTTAAAAATAAAGAACGCGATATTAGCTCTTTCCTGATTCCGAAAACTTTCAATTATTTGGAAATAACTCGAAAACGAAAACAGTTAGCTGGAATCTGTTTGCAGCAATGAATTCTCCACGCAGAAAGAACACGGGTACATGGGATCATTTTCCTCTATTCACAATATTTCACTGCATTACTGCAGAACTAAAACATCGAAATCTGTCCACCTGTACATATAAATTATACTCTTGGCAAAGAATTCAAAGCCGACGTATCTTTGGAATGTTAACAATTAATTCGGATGCGATCCATTCGAATTATAGTAATCAAAGTACTCCAAACTGAACGAGAAATCAAAGGATCATAACGGAAAATGACATGAGAGTAATATAAGCAAACATTGATATATTACTTTTTGGAAGCGTTGCCACGAGCTTCATAACGCAACGTCGAATATTAATTCATATAAGGAGTTGCCAGCGAACCTCAACGGATTAATATCCCCTTTGGTTATCGATTAGTATCAAGAAGGCGGAGGTTGATTCCGCGGCTTGATTGTTGATCCAAAATTTAACATTGGAAATATAATCATTGACAGCCCAGTTTAATCGGACGGCATCGAAACGTCTACGAAATTATTAATCAAGATATTGGCCTTGTTATACAGGGTTGGTCGAGAAGTATCATTCACAATTCTTCAATATTATGATTAGGTAAATATGTTCATTTACTTGAATATTAAGCTTTTTTTCATGCAAATACAACGGTGCGAAATGTTAAGTTTCGTATATTCACCCGTGAACTGTAAGCTCAAGCAAGATTTTGAATTGAGGTAAATCACACAAGTTATTTTTTTTTTTTTTTTGAATTGTGGAGACCGTTACTTGATGTAGATCCATGATATAAATGAGATAAAAAACACAAGGTTTAACTTTAATCTACACTTTATTTGAAAAAATTCGACTACGTTTCGCTGACACAGCAGCTTTATCGATGACCATCAATTTTTTGATAGATTCTTTAACCTTTCTGATACTAATTTCACAACTGATGAAACAAATCTCTTGGAGAAAGGTTTGAAACACAATATTAAATCAACCAAGATAAAATCTGATTCAGAGGAAATTGGCATAGATACTGAAATTTCTCTAAAAATATTAGCATCTAACATTATAAAAATGAATCATTAGCTGACTTTAAACCGAGTAAAGAACAAAATATTTTAAAGGCCATCAAACAAAAATCTCAACTAAATGAAGTTATTTGTACAAAAGCAGATAAGGGTAATACTGTTATTGCGTTAAATAAAAATAACTACCTATTTGAAACTCTAAATTTCATTTTGTCCGGAAACTATACAATTTTAAACAAAGATCCAACTATTAAATTCCAGAAAATATTAAAATTGCAATAAATGACGCAAAATCTTTAATTAAAGCAATAGATAAATACAAATTAATTTTACCAAACCCTCAACCACCTCAACTGTATTCACTCATTAAATTGCATAAAGTAAATAACCCCGTTAGACCAGTCGTATCTTACGTTACAGCCCCAGCCGTGAAATTGTCGCACTACCTTATAGATATCATTAAAAATTATTGTTCATTCAAATCAAAATTTTCTATAAAAATTCTTTCGAATTGATAAATAACATAAAAAGGTTAACCTACCACCTAACTCAAAACTTATTTCGTTTGATGTTGAGAATTTATACCCAAGTGTTCCTCCAGGTGATGTCAAAATATTAATCGAAAACATGTTGAATTCGAATCATGTTAACGACATAATTAAATCAGAAATATTGAATCTGTTGTTACAGTAGTGAAAATGGTTTGATCATGGGAAATCCTTTGAGTCCACTTTTAGCAGAGATTTTTATGAATAATATTGAATAGAAAATTCATACACATCCACTCATTTCCAAATTTCTTTATTGGTATAGATATGTTGACGACATCTTAGTATGTTTCATTGGAACTACTCGTCAATTAGACGTATTTCTTAATTTCATTAATTCCATCCATTTGAACATTAAATTCACGATAGAGATTGAACAGAACGATTCCATTAATTTTTGGACTTGAAAATCACTAAACAAAATAATAATCATGTTTTTCGGTCTTTCGTAAACCTACACATACTGATACAATTATACATAACTACTCATTACATCCAATTCAACACAAAGTTGCAGCTTTAAACAGCATGGTACATCGGTTACTCAATTTACGATTATCAGTAGAAGATTATAATAAAGAGTTAAACATCATCAAACAGATAGCCATTATTAATTCATATAATCCGGATATGATAGATCTAATCATTCGTAAAAAACTGTATCAGAAAGCAATAAATGAAGTATATCCTATTCATAAAGACTATAAAATATTCAACAGTTTAACATTCTGCGGTTCTGCAAGTACAAATATTAAATCCTTTCTCGTCAAACAAAATCTTAATATAACTTTCAAAACTTCTAATAACTAAGGTAAACATATTAAAATAATAAATCTCGTGTTGAAAAATCAAGTAAATCAGGAATCTATAAACTCAATTGCGGTTCTTGTGATAAAATTTATATCGGTAGGACCTATAGGAGTTTTGGCATAAGAACATCTGAACATAAACGTAGCTTCGATAAAAATAAATCTGATTCAAATTATTCAAACCACTTAATAAAAGAAAACCATTCATTCAATAAAAACTTTGACATATTACATATAAAATCAAAAAGTTCAAAATTAGATCTCCTAGAAGCATTAGAAATAAATAGATACAAACATTCGGACAAGCTTTTGAATGAGCAGGTAGATGTGAATTTTTCACCCCTACTTAACTTGTTTAATTAGTTTTTATTACCTTTCATACTAACTGTACAATGGCTCGGTGTAGATTTTCCTGTTATTCATCCAACTTGTTCTACGATTTGTTTATAATACCATACGCTTCATTCTGTTTGTCATTCTTGATAAAGCTGCTGTGTCAGCGAAACGTCGTCGAATTTTTTCAAATAAAGTGTAGATTAAAGTTAAACCTTGTGTTTTTTATCTCATTTAAATCACACATGTTAATGTTAATCGATCTTAGCTCTTGCAGTGGTTTATAAGATTTGGAATCCCACAGTTTTTAAACTTTCTCCAGCTTCAGCAAAACAATAAATTCATCCACATCAACTACACGGAAACCATTAGCATCAAAAACTCCCCGCTAAATAAGATAATAGTTATCAAGAACAACCTCGCCCAAGGTCTTCCTACGATGGATTAAAATCTAACGAAAGCAAAAAATCAATAAATTGTTCTGCAGGAAGCGCCCTGAATTCCTTTGACAATATTGTAAGCTGCAAGTGTTTATATTTGATCAGGGTCGGATTTATACATTGTATATATCACTAGACTGAAAGCAGAGTGCTTATGTAAGGGTTGGAAACAGAATAGCTGACAATTTGAACGAGAGGGGGGATACATATTAAACCCACATTTATTTTGAGAACATAGTTAGAAAAGCCATAGATGGGGTCGCAAAGGGCATCGAAAATAATAACAATTAGGTGATGTGATACTCTTAGTAATTTTTAATGAATAAACACAATACAAACAACAACAATTAAAAGATACGATTACTATAAGATTATTGATATACAATATTAGCAGCAACCCAAATTGTTTGCATTTCCTACTGGATAGGGTATATTACAGCAGATATAAAATCAATTCTTCTTACCACCCATATAAATCAACGAATAACTAGTTGAAGAAGAAAGTAGATCGTGTAAAGGTATCTTGGTTGCATGCTCATTAATGACTAGGTTTCTGATGCTGGAATAACAACTAAAACAGAACACCTAAATGTTGCTTGAAAATGAAATCTTTAGTGTACAACAACACAATATCACTCAATTCAAGGTGGAAAACTCTGAACTCTGCAAGTGAAATCATGGGGGCCTCTCAGATGAGACTGTACTGGCGTATACTAGAAATCCTTGGGTGGACGAGATTAAAATCGATGAGAAGACTAAATAGATATCGTGCTACTACCACCTGGGCTCATTCATTTGGCACAAAGCGGTGATTTGTATGAAATGATCGTCGCTGACCTCTACTTTGGAGTAGAAGATGAGCATATAACATATAAATATTCAAAAAGAGGACGAAAATGCAGAAGTAGTGATCGCTCACAAGACCACATAATTCTTTAAAGTGTTGATGAAACAGTTGACATCCACAAAAGTGGATATTTCCAAGAAGTTAAATCAACAGTATGGCGCAAATTAGAAAGGCATTTATCTTCTGAGTCACTTTAGTCTCTAATAACTCAGATACTTTTTCTATTGGACCGATAAACACGTAGTGGTAACGATTTTTTCAGAAAACCTCATCCTATAATGAGACCAATGACTAAAAATGGTATATTTTGGGTGAGACAAATTTAAGAATTATTGAACGAGCCACTGTTTTGTGTGCATTATATGGTAGTGTAATATGACTGTACTTTAAGAATGATGCTGATAATGGTGATTCAGTAAAAAGCGTTAGACATCATGAAAGATTAATAGTCTTTGTTGCCTGAACGCTATTGATCTAGAAAATAGCAGGATGATGCCATATCCTATCGCCATTTTCCTGGACTCCAACGAAACTGTAATGTGGACAATTTGTGTGGTCTTCTTGAAGCAAAATCTCCCAGATACCTCGATGGCGATATATTATGAGCCTTTCCATTCTAGTAGGATCTATGCCATAGTAGTATGATGTGGGGCAGCATCGTTATCCAAGGTCTGGTTGAATGAATAGGCAATGTTCCTGTCGTGATTGGCTACCAAACGACTGTAGACTAGCCTCTCCTCATTCTTACAAGAAGAAACTCTCTTCAGTGTTCTTATTTGATTTCCTTATGTATCTTGACAAAAATGAAGACGTACGCCCTGCTCATGGGGACATTCATCTGACGCTAGGCAGAGGGGACCTGCTAATTATTTTGTAGACTGACTTGGTGCCACAGTTAGTTCCTTTAAGTTAACTTAAATTTTCCCTGAAAAGTCTCCATTTGAAGCATAGCAGAGGCAACTTGTGTTCTGTGTTTGAAAAGCATGCTCTTTAGGAGGATGGTCTTAAAAGTTTCTGACCTAACAAAGATACAAAACATTTTTTCTGAATATTTCTCTTCTTTTTCAACAAAACTTGTAACTCTACGTAAGTTTCAGGTTTCTATGTCTGTAACATTCGTTGCAGATGTTGGGTAGTGTGCAAAAACGGGCTGTGCGCCTCATCGACCACCAGGGGATCATCCGCGATCTCCAATTGCTAGCTCTTAGAAGACAAATTGCTGACCTTTCTCTGCTTCACAGATACTTCCATGGAAGATGCTCCAAGGAGCTGAAAGAGCTTGTTCCGGGAAAACTCATGTTTTGCTACAACGCTAGGTTGAGTTGCCATCATATGGCGGTACATTTAGCGACTCCTTGAACCTCCCTCTATAAGAATTCCTTTATTAACACGGCCATGAGCTGTGAAACTCGCTTTCGTCCAACATCCTACAATTTGGCCCTCTTCAAGAAACGATTAAACATCCACTCATGTGGTGTATAAAAAAAACTAACCAAATACTGCTTGGTGTTTTTCTCTGCAGAATAGTGGTTCACGAAGGTTATTGCCTCTTTACTTGATGAAAATCTCTGTACTCCGAGCGTTATTTCTAAATGAGGGAACCAAAAGAAGACGCTTGGGGCTATATCTGGTGAGTAAGGCGGATGGTCGAGCAGTTCAAACCGTAATTAGTGGATTTTTGTCATGGCAACTGCAGAGGTAAGAGACGGTGCATTGTCTTGTCTTGTCAAGATTTTCTCTTTCTGTAAATGAAGACGTTTAAATTATGCTTTCAGCTTGTCAAGTAATGATGCGTAGTATTCTCCTGTGTTGGTTTTTGATGAAATAGATTAAAATAACTCCATGATTATCCCATAAAACAGTCGCCATAAGTTTTCCAACTGAAACAGTTTTTGCTTTTTTTTAGAACCGGTTTCTTCCCCATGCAATTCAGTGTTTGGACTGTATTTTGGTTTCTGGAGTATCCAAGATTCATCTACAGTAATTAATCGTTGACACAACTCCGATTTATTGAGCCGAAACTACAAGAACAGAGCGTTGGAAATATTCATTTGGACACGTTTTCACTCTAACGTGATCAAACGAGTAACCCAATGCGTGGACAGCTTTCTGATGTGTGAATTTTGACTTAATATGTGATAAACACGTTCCTCTGACATGTTCATGAACTCTGCTACCTCTGTCACTTCAATTCGGCGGTCGTCTAGCACTATTTGATGAACTTTGGCAATGTTGTCGTCAATCATTGCAGTGCTTGGAAATTCCCGAACGCTGCCCGATATTTGACTGTGGTAAATTATGGTGCAGAGTCCTCATACACAGAATCCAACTTACATTTAATTAGGATAGGCTTTTCGCTTTCCAGAGCAAATATCTAATGACAGCTCGATACTCAATTGTGTCCATTTTCACAATTTCACTACCGATATAGCTGATTTCTTGGAGTTACTGTCAACAAATGAAAAATGAAAATGCACTAATCTTTATTTACGAGTGCTACCATCTTCACGTAGAGGTCGGAAACCTTTTAGAAGATCCCGGCATTATGTGCAAGAATTTATTAAATATGGATTGATTGATGACATTGTATGCTCCTTTTAGAATTTCATTCAAAATTAACCGAATAGTTAAAGAGGCAGTACTACTTGTGCCATCTCTTGTCATATTGTACCAGTCGTTACCTTGGTACTTCACTGATGGCTGTTGAATAGTAACGAAAGGTCAGGCCTTCCCAAAACTGGATTATTGGAAGAAAACATCGAAAAGATGCCTGAATTAGTCAAAAATCAACGATGAAAGTTATTGAGATGGTATAAGGCATTCCTCATACAACTGTATACCTCATTTAGACCGAACTGTTGGGTTGATTCAAGGTGTTTACCACACAAAACTCTACGACGACCAGATATTTGATCGAATTGAGTAAAACAAAGACATCAGTGAAAGTTTCGGAAGGACCCAAACTTCTTGAAAACGATTGAGGCTGGTGACGAGACGTTGTGTTTTCTGTATGAGCCCAAAACAAAGCGCTGAATGGAGAGCGTTGGATCAAGGAAAACCCAAAAAAAGTCAGTTGGAGAAGTCAAAAGTGAAGGTTATGCTGAAAAGTTTTTACGATTGCGATGGAGTTATCCACCAAGAATTTGTTCCATGCGGCCAGACAGATATGGGAGCGATTACCAGCAATGGCTTCATGACGCCCAAATGAAGTTTCTCGATCTCAGTAGCTTGTATTACCTCCTCTTGCCCTCATAAAAGCCCCAATCCGTCTAGGCATGCTTTGGATTAGGTTTTCGACCTCCTCTACCACTATTTTGTGACGGCTTGGATGAGCTGTTGTGGAGTTCTTGAATTATCCTGGCGCGATCTAATTTTCCTTTTGAAATTATCCCATAAATGTTCAATAGGATTCTGGTCTGGAGAGCAAGCTGACCAGTCCAAAATAGCGATTCCTCTGTTTCAAGATAATGTCGTGCGAGGTTGTTGGTATGCGGAGCATTATCTTGCATAAATGTGAAGTTCTCACTGTCGGCACCTCCATTGAGTCTCACTATGGGCTCCAGCACTTGATCGACGTAATTTTTAGCCGTTACACTCGCTGGAAACAAAATCAGATCTGTTTTGCCTCCCAGAATAATGCCACCCCAAAACAACACACTGCCCCTTGGTATTTCGGAATTTGTCTTGCTGCTCGGAAACTAGCTTGTCTTCCACACCCCTTAAAACCCGAATCCGGCGGTCATTTAATCGAACAGCAATTCTGGTCTCATCCGAAAAAAAAAACATTTTGCCAATTCTCATTATTCCAATTTGGGTACTCCATACACCAATTAAGTCTGTTAATGTTGTGGTTAGCTCTGGAACTCTTAAGGGCCTTCTGCTATATGGTAAAAACCCCTTGAATGAAGTATTTGACGTATCGTTTCGACTGATACACTGATGCCTGTTGCTTCCAGAAACTGCCTTTGGAGTATGAGGTTCGACGTACCAGGTTCTCTTCTTGCAATTTGGCACAAAAAGCGGGTTTCCTCTTAAGAAAACTTTTACTAGGCGAATTTTACAGAGATTGTAGCTCCACGTATCGGGCGTAGGTTTTTGAAATCAGCTTCTGTGAAACCCCCATTGTGGCCGTTATTTCCTTTTGTGTCACCCTTTCTTCAAAGAGAGCAATTATTCGACCCCTCTGCACATCGGACAATCCAACGTAAGGCATTTTCAATTATGATTATATGCTTCTTTGAATTTCATTCATAGTTTCAAATCTCAGTCACGACTGAGTACAATATCCCGAACATGTGGGGTTAAATCAACATTTTTTATCATATTATCGTATTCAACCAGAATATCGTGAAAACGGCCTTTGGACTCTTTTGCACGATGTGTCCTATCATATCGTTCAAGAGTTGTAACTGAACTTCAAAAATCACATTATCGCCTCGCAACATTCCCCTTACACCTGATCTGGCTCTGTGCGACTGAGGACATTGAAAGTGCGGTGACCGAGACACAAAAGACCATTCTCAAAGACGAAATAGAAAGGTCGTTTGACAATCCGTAGGTGCGTTCAAATTTATGTATCAATGCAGAAGGGAATACATTGATAATCAAAAAAGATTTGTATCAAAACTAATACTATTTGTTCTATTTTCAAAATGTTCGGTTACTTCTTGAATGGAGGGTGCATATGTTGAAATTTTCTTCTTTACAGTTCAATCAGAACCAGCACCCCATGGCACCGGCTCGGTGGCACAGAGGTTAGGTTGCTCGTTCTCTGCGAAGAGTTATTTGGGTTCAATACCCACAAAGTAGGTACGATTTTTCTGATTCTAGGAATCGTTTGAGCGCTCATCTTTCGGAGGAAGTGTAAAGCAGAAATAGAGCACTTTGAATGAACAAAAAAACACCTCACCGCGTTTTATTTGATGAGTCTGATATTTGCTATGCGGAATGAGTCAAAAATACTATTTGCAAAACCTATCCCTAGTGTAAATGACTTCGTTGGTTAGTTCGTGACGAACGACTCATACATTTTGCACTTTATAAGGTGATCTTTTCGAATATGACACTTATCTTTATAATCCGGCACTGGCATGTGTTTATATATTCTAATCAAAGTACAAATGACGTAGGTGTTTGATTCATAGTTGGCGCGGAACTCCCACTCGAAGGTGCGGTTCTTGAATCGCTCTATATTTTATTTCGAAATTAAGCAATGCTATGGTGGTAAACGGTCACGTTAGATATGTTAGGGATAATTAATATATTGTAACGAAAGGTTAACAAATTAATAATGATCATAATTCAGTAGGTCGTGCGTGAGATTAAACAAAAGACTCTCGTGATACTATTTTTCAACACGAGACTGTTTCATTGGTATTTGTTCGTTGACGGACGTAAATATGAAATTTTCATTCATTGTCGATTGAAAGCAAGATAGACGATCTGATCCTATTTATAGAAGATAGGCTTTGCCCTGGTGTTTTAAGGAGAAAAACTGTTCTTATTTATCAATTTATGTGGTTTATGGAAAATCTTGATGTATAACCTCAAATGATTTTGTTGAAAACTATTTTGTTTGTGTAGTTTGACCATTCATGAATAGTGCTAGTGAACGCCGTCAGGCTCATTGAATTCTTTAAAATTATCACCACAGGATGCTTTAACCCTTTTTCATCCTTACTCATCTATTGACATACAATTGGAACGAAACAGGTGCATAACACCCAGTAAAGTATTCAGAAATTGAAGATGTATAGATTATGGGGGAAGGCTGCCTAGCAGCTCGGCCAATGCGACTCAGTGGTTTATTGTGGCACATTCTCACCTAAATTCACCCAAAAGCTCCATCCTTTGCTGGCGAGAGCTTGATGAACTTCAGTTTGTTAGATCAAAGCTCCACCATCCTGACTCAGCTCACAGCTGGGCGCTCGCACATAATGTTCTCCATTCTCTCTATCTCTTCTCCACATAATATACAAGAAGGAACCCCAATCAATCCTAACGTGTTTCGATGACTTCTAAGGCGACAGTGCCCCACTAGTATGGCAGTAAGAACTTTCAGGTCTAGCTTGGAGAGTTTAAGCCAAGCCTTGGGTCTCGCAGTAGAAGGTCCACTGATGACAAGTCGAAAGTGCCTAGGCTCCGGTTCAAATAATTCCAAGCCTTTTCCTGGAGCGGCCAATAAGTCTCTTCATGACCTTAAAGCCAGAGTGTCGTGATTTCCACATCAGACGCATATTCTGTTGTCCCAGTTTGGCAAATATGGGGCGTGAACCATAAGTGATGTACAGATATCGGATGCCAATTCCTTCAGTGCAGCTTGTCCCTCTGTGATGATTTTTATTGACCTTCTTGTTGAACAGTCACAAGCCTGCTAAAACAGATCGACTGTTCTTTGGCAGAACCGCGACAATATACACCAGCTCCAACACCAGTTATGGAGCAGTCTGTGTACCAACAGAGGCCTTCAAGTCGACAGTCGTTGGAGTTGGTGCATTCATGTCTGCTAGATATGATAATCTGGAATGGCAGCACCATGTTGGTTTGGGTATAGCTGAATCAGACTTCATACTCAGCATCTCGTTGTCCTCTGAATCGAAACATACCCGTACCATTTAGATAAGTTGACGGAATCTGTAGAAAGCCATTGTTCCTTTCATCACCATGTAAAGAGGAGCAACGCCTAGTATCAATTTCATGGACGCAGTGGGGTTGGAGCGAAAATCTGAAGTAATCATCATGCAGGCCGTTTTCTGCAATTGAGAGAGCCGCACTCCCACCAAGAAATGCACGTGACCTAGCATACTCGACATATAACATCTTGTCACTCAAGTTGCTTTGGGGCAAAACCCCATTTATTTCTACAGGTCATTTGCCCATAAGGTATGTCTAGTCTGGTGTATTGTGTATGTGATCATTTGATTTATATTTCAGAAAGGCGTATAAAGGTTTACTCAGAGTTTTTAACGCTAACAACGCGGTTCTGATGAATCCATCTTACACCTTCTCCAGGGTTTTCAGAACGAAAAGCAAACTTATCGGTCTTAACGAACTAGATTGTGGATTCTTTTTACTCAACTTGGGGATGTATACAATCCCAATCTGCCTCCAGCTAGTCAGGACAATATTCCAGGCCAGACTCGACTAGACCAGCGTAACTTAATATGGGAGGAAGACGTCTACCTCTTGCTGTAGCAAGGAACGCATGATGGTATTCTCCCCAGGAGCATTAAATGGCTCAAATAAGTGAATCGTCCACCAAACTGCTCCGGGCTTGATGTTCGCTATTGCGTTCTTCCAATTAAAAACCTCAAGAAACCAGGAAATCCAATCAGCTACATTGAATGAGGTTTGAAACAGACTGGGTTGAAATATCTGGTATTGACAGATTTTTCTGGACTTCAATTTCTATGATCACCACTTAATTTCGATTATTCTCAAGCATTCCGCAATGCATGTGGATTACTGAAAAAATGTATCCCTCAACATATTAGACCTTCATCGAAATTTTAATTTTCGATTATTTGCGTTAATATCTTTTCTTAGTGTACATTGTTGAGGTTCACATCCTGTCATTTTTGGAATAATCCCAAACTCTCGAATTTCAACCCAAAAGGTGAAGACTATATTTAATACTGTCATTCGAAGAAAAGGGTTTTTATATTAAAACCCTGTTTTCGTTGGAATTTATGGGTAGTGGAGGAATCCCAACAGTTTTTTTTAAACAAAAAAAAAATTTGGAAATTATGCAGGAAGTTCGGGTTTTGAAAGAGGCCTATTTTCTCACGTAGGAGCTTCCATCATGAAAAAGAAAGCCATGACCGGTATTCTCTCTCTCTAATACGAAAACATGAGAAGCTTGTTCAAGAGAAAAAGGTGAAGAATGGGTTCAAGAAGATAAAATAAAATACCCTAAAGTATCTTCATGAATTTCATAACAATTGAGGAGCGTCCGATCAAAAGCATACGAATCCATTTTCCAGAAATTTCCAGTTTGATATGGATGATGGGAGTAGGGGGCCATAGGCATCTGGGGACACCCAAAAAAGTATTAAAAGATCATAATTTCCTATATTAAACGTTGGTAGAAATTCGGGGTCTGAACAGAAGCAAAAAGCTTAACCAGCGGTTCAGTAAAAAGCAAACATGTCCAACGAACCAATAAGAAATCGGGATTCTGTCCCGTGACAGGGTTTCATCGGGAGGAGAAGAGTACTTTGCCCTTTTCACAATCGACAAAGCGCTTATGAGTTTCTTTATATTTCCACAAGGGAGTTATTGTTCAGTTCGCATTAGGTTTTCGTGATGAATGACTGTGAGGAAGTACCAGTGAGTCTCGGTGAGGCGTCCAAAAGAACGAAGAAGAAGAAAGCAGTTAGTTGGCACATTGTTTCTGTTGTAAGCACGAATAAAAGATTCAAGTTTTGTGATTCGACCATGGAAGACTACATTTGACTAGAGAAGAGATGTTACGAGCCGTTGGCATGCTCCAAGCTGGGAGATCACAACAGGAAGTATCCAGGGATCTGGGAAGTTGCCAAAGTGTCATAAACTGTTTATGGTCGCGTTTCAATGAAACAGGTAACGTAGAAGAACGCCATACGGGTCGTTTCAGGGTTACTACAGTCGCCCAAGACCGATTTTTGGTCCAGAAGAGATCGTACTACCACAGCATCTCAATTAGCTCAAGAGCTATCACGAGTTCATAATGTACAAATTTCCGACCAAACTGTGAGAAATCGACTGCACGAAACTCAACTCCACTCCAGACGTCCTTTAAGAGTTCCACAACTGACCCATGGAAATCGCGCTGCTCGTTTAGCTTGGTGCCAAGAACACGTAAACTGGGATCAAGAGAGGTGGGCCACAGTTCTCTTCAGCGATGGATCTGTCTTGAACGTTCTTGAAGAGAATGATACCGATCTTCTACCGTGGCCATCCTGCCCCCCAGATCTGAATCGTCGAAACGTCTTCCATCATGAACAGGAGCTTTTATTAGCAGTTCAGGGGGCTTGGAGTGACTTAGGCCAAAATTTAATAGACAATTTTATATTTTGCATGCCACGACGATGCCAAAGTGTCATTTATAATAGAGGTGGACCTTCTGGGTACTGAAAAATATAAGTGCTTCCAAATCGTTACGAGAATATTAGTTCGGGATTTTTTTTGTGTTTTACCAAATTTCGTCTTTTTCAAGTTTCAAATTTTTTATAATAGGTGCTTTAGAGAAGTCAAACATTATTTTGTTTTCTTGAGAATACATTATATACAATAAATCCTAACAAAAACCGAAAGATTTCCATAAATTTGTATCATCAAATTCATATTTTAAAGATATTGGTAAGTGTTCCCTAGACTTTTTTGAGGTGTTTATTTCAATGGTGTTTTTCGTGCCATAAAATTCGACCTGCTGATGCGTTTTCATTCTTTGTTTTCAATAAAGCAACCCAAGATTTCCCAAGATATTGTAATTGCAGGATGGATCAGCGTTAAAGATGTCAAAGTGATTCGACGTCCGAATTAAGAAGCTGGAGAAACGAAGTCAAAGCTCAAACTTCGATCTCTTCTTCTGTTTAGTCCATCCCAACTAAAACTGGAGAAACAGTACATATTTGCCGCAAATTCTTCATGAATATTCTCTGCATAAAACCTAACCGACTCAACAAGGTTTGCTAAATGGTGGAAATGGGAGAGCTCATTAAAGAAAACAGAGGACGTGACCGAAAGAGTTTAAGAATCGGCTAAGAAAAAGGAAAAGCTTCGCGAGTTCCTGCAAAATATGAAAGGCAGTGAATGACACTACAACTGAATGAAACCAACTCGCATTATTTAAATCGTGAGATGTCCCAAAGTATTGAGGAGTTTTTACAAAAAGTCGGTTTCTGAAGACCTCGCTGTATCAAAGAGGATGTTTCAGAAAGTTACATAGAGTTCAAGTACCTTGCCTTTGACTTTAGCACATTCTGTACCAAGACAAACCCAACAATCAGGCATAAAAAAGGTCCACAAATTCGGTCACAGGTCATGTTGCAAAAAAGATCCCATACGTGAGAGCTAAGGCTTACTACGAACTACTGAAAATTCCCGACGATGATGAAACATTCGATGTTTCTTTCGATCTGCAACAGGTGTTGCCACTTTCGAAAACGGCGATTCAGCAAGCGTTCTATTCGAGGCAAATAAGTTTCTACAATTTCTGCATTGTGTACCAGAAATCGGCACAAACTTTTCTTCATACCTGAATTGAAGATCTTGCCGGACGAGGATCTGTGGAAATGTGTTCTGTTCTTTTGGACTGTTATGAAAAAGACATAATTACGAGAAAAATTAACAAGGGAGTGACACACATCCGTTTGTTTTGTAGTAGCTGTGGTGTCCAGAAATAAAACAACATTATACTCGATTCCCTCATGAACTTGCTGGCCACCCATCCAGCTTATTTAGTCAAAACCTCGTGGTATTTCTCAGTACGTGGCCACAGCTTCCTGCCCGCTGACGGAGTTTGTAACAGTCCGATTTCTCGAATTAATCATTTATATCTCTGAAACTCAGTTCTCAAAATTTTATTAATAATTCAATCTCATTTCATCAAGTATAATACTCAAACAGTTTGATCGTTTCTCGTTTCTGTGGGAGAACGGAAAACAGTAACTCAACCTATGTTTCGTTTCCACTTTATTGTTGTGGAGAGAATAATTTCTTTTTTTTATTAAGTTTTTTGAATATCAATAATTTTTTGATAGAACCAAGTCTATAGAAGTTCGGAATTCATTAGATTATTCCTTTTTCCATTTAGAAATCTCCGAAATCGTTTTTAATTTTATTGGAGCTGTGTTGTAGCGATTGGAGTCAAAAATTTTCAGTAATAGAAATTAATTATTCTTTTATTTTCTGGATAAATTCCAATCGTCTGAGGCGTTATAAGTAGTCGGTAATTTTACCGGATTTCCTCGACAACCAATTCAATTAGAGAGTGGAGAGATTTCGAATTTTCTTTTGTTAAATTAACCTAGATCGATATCTGCTATTCCAAGGGTAAGTCAAATTCATTCTGTTCATCTCAAAAATATATATTCGAGAGATATGGTATTGTTATGGATTTTTTTTCACCGTCATAATATTTTGAGTCATCTTTATGCCAAACCTCGTTATCTTACGACTGGGTTAACCACGTCTTTAGGGAACTAGTCTTGCCACCTAGGGCAGTCACCTTGCGAACGATATTCAGCCAATCAAGTAACCTGTAAGCTGTACGATACAGGAATACCAGAAAACTGATGTACAACACCAAATCCAATCATGTGGGAATTAATGTCATTCCTAAAAAGCTAAGTGTTTCTCTCAATGATCAAATTCTTCTTTTCTATCTTCGTTAATTGTTGACTGAGCTCTATCATTGAGTCTCGATTTGTTGAAAAGCTCAGATTCTTTTAGATTTAAAATTTGTAATATATAGTTTGAATTCATCTTGTCTGAGACTCGCTCTTTTTGTTATTGGTTAAACTTTTTAGTCAAGCTTTTTTTTGTATTAGTTACCTCAATAATAGTGAGTAATTTATTGGTCAGTTGATGTGATTTTGATATTCATCTTGTAATAAAGCTAGTTGAATGAAGTGATGAGTATTATTTCCTAAGGCTATATCTAGGACCTAGGTTCTAGACGAAGATCTCACACACTGGGATTAAGACAATCTGATCTAGCTAGACATAGGTATTAATAGGTAGTGTCAATTGTAGTTTTCTTCCACTAACCTTTCTATAATTAAATCTCATTAAACTTCATTATTTAGATTTCTTAGTTCCAGTAGAATTGAAATATTTATCCAATTTCAGATAAAATTAGAAACAAAACCATAACAAATTTTCGGACGAATCGAGATGCAATTGAAGAAGCTTGATCCACACGAAAGAAGAATACGTAATGAAGGACTTCAGGACTGTCAGGAGTTTGGAAAAAGATTGTGCATTTAAGAACATCGAGTTGCTTACGGTAGTGTACAAAAATCTCGAAGGAATTAAAGAGGAAAAAAAATTAGTTTTTTCAAGATGACCAAAGCAAGGGCATCGTTTCGGTGGTCAGCCAGCAGTTTTATCTATTCGTAGACCAAAAACCTCGTGTGACTCTTCTCAAGAAAGGTGTGAGACATCAGTGGTCTCAAAATTTACTACTGAGGTTTTACCTTTGGAGCACCGAATTGCTGAGGTAAAAGTGAAAGATGTAGATTCCCTTCTCACGGATTTTTTTGGAGAAAATTCGAGATCTGACGAGAACCTCCCTAGACGATTGTGGTTTCGTTATACTGAACCTGAACCTGAAAAGTAACTCCAACATATTATAGGTTCAATCAAAAGCAAACAGTTCCGCATAGGGTCTAATCACAAAACAAACATGTCACCAGCTATCTGGTCAAAACCAAACAACTCCAAATATGAAAGTTTGTTGTTTATTTCGTCTTTAAACAATATGCGTAGCCCATTCAGACAGTGGACCTACAGCTTATATAGGATGCCAAACCACTCTCCTAGACCATGCAATTATAACTGCCTTCACAAGGATCACAAGTTATCTGGACTTCGGAAGTTTATGCTTTCTTTAGGCGATTCTTTCCAAGTATCACTTTTTTGATCAAGGACAGCATCCATCTTAGCAGTTCCAATATGCTTGCGCACTAACCGTGCAGCTACCGAGGCCGTTAACCTTCAAAGTCAATTTTCCTTGTTTTGAAATGGTTTATGATTTAGATGAACTGAGTAGGTAAACTACGTAGCCAGAGGGGATGAAACCAGCCTCGATCGTACAGTTATCTTTTTCAGATCATTTCAAAAGAATTCTTACGCTCTGCTGAAAAGTTATATCTGACCAGCATCTTTGCTTCTGATTGGACGCTCCTCAGTTTATACTGAATTCAAATGTGCCGGGTACAAAATTAACTCCGTGGGTATCTCAATAACATATGTATCAGCCAACCGCTTAAACGTTTGTTCACCTGTCCCCGTCAATATCCGGTATTACCCAAGATTAGATCGTCTGAAGCAGAATGAAATCAACTTATTCAATAGTTGCTCTGATCGCATTGTACTCACAGCAGGACAGGTTATTTTCCAGCATAATTAGCAATATCTAAATATAGACCTTTTCAATAGCGAGGTACTTGCCTTTTTCACATTCCACATTCAAAAACGTGTAATTTCTCCCAAATGGAGAAATAATTACACTTAGTTAGCACTTTGTAGTCGGTGTATTCCTAAAATGGATTCCTTTGATCTATTCAGTTAATTGCTCATTTTCTAATTAATAAGCTTTTAACAAATTCAGCGTCCGTATATGTACACTTGATTACATAAACACATAATCTTCTAATTGGTATTTAATCATATGTTGAGGATGGACTGGGGCATAGTGCCAACCGATCATTCAAATTTGGAACGACATACGCTACCATTTTTGTATTCCACACTACGTTAATGGTAAAACCACTTTGGGAGTGTCAGTTCAGAGAGACCTCAAGGTAAATAGGCCTTATTTTAAAATATCATGCGTTACAGATCAACACTTTCAACTCTTCTCTAGGTGAAACAATGACTTACCGTAGATAGAATTGTTCATCAATCTTTTCTTCTTAAGGTTGTTTATAATTTGGATGTCTCAGCTTGTTTGAAATGATTCGTTATTTTTTTTTTTTTGAATTCCGAGACAATAAGGTTACGTTACGGTTTTAAAATTGTAAGCAAAATATACCAAGAATCGCTTTGCTCTTTCTGTTTAATAAAAAAGGTAAAAATGGCCATTTTATTGCAAGCTACATTGATTCTCTATGAGAATGCTTTAAAATTCACACGGTGATTTTGGTTTACTTTGTGAAGAATGTCACAAAAATAAGTGGAATATTCAACTAACAAACGTGATGGCTATTTCGATATTTCAATCATCATAACATCAGCTCGAGTTATTAGAAGCTGCCGAATCGGCTGAGGGTGTGTTATATGGTCATGGAATAGACGATTCCGTGCGATTTGAAGAAAAAATTTTATCCTTTGGGAGGATTCCAAACTTTGAACGCGTTTTTCTCAAAATGATGTTTTCAAAGTCGGTGACCAACATTAAGTGAAGAAGGCTGAACCGATTCGAAACTCGTGTTTCTTTAATATAATTTTTAGTGATTAATCGAAGATTTTTGCTCACCGAACAATATTTTTTTTACAAATAAGGCCGAAATTTTGGTTAAAAATCAATTTTTTCTTTAAGAAACCGCCATTTCGTCAAAAAATTTCATGTTGCGTATTCCTTAGATTAACTACTAGACTTAACATAACATTAGAGAAATCCGTTTGGTTTTTTAATTTCAGAGTATTCAGTTCAGAGATAGTGTGGTCATCGCAAAACTTCTTTTTAGAGAAGAGTTCCCGGAGATGAGCTCCTTTCGAAATAAATATTTTTACTAATACTGAATTTTAAAATACAGTAAAAAGATACCATAATATGTGCACAAATTTTTAGATCAATAAATCTAAAAGTTTTCTCTGGAAAAATTCTGGAAAAATCGCTTTATCGGCCTTCCAACTGTATACAGGGTGATTCAGGATGAGAGGGAGATATTATTAAACAGGGTGTTTTTTATAAAAGAGGTTAATTTTTTTTGCCTCATAACTCTTAAACGGGTCGATCGATGTGGATGAAAATTTCATCGTTGAATTCAATTGATATAATCTATCATACGGGATCTTTGAGTTTACCCCGAACCAGGACCGGATTGAAAAAGTTTTCTTTCGGTTAAATGCCCAAATGACTGTATAATCACTGAAATAAAAAAATTAATAGATTCAATTGACGAGGCTTTTACGTGATAGAAATCCATTTTCACAAATACAAGTAAACGATGATTTCTACTAAAATATATAATTAAATTCTCGAAGCGTTTCGAAATACAGTATCTTTATCAAGAGCGAATGAATAGTACAAATATATCTTACTAACAAATTTTTATATATACTAAAGAGGCAATCCACTCAGAGCTATCCGTACTTGAACTAATGTTTAGATAATAAATTTAATAAGGGTGAGTTATTTATATCAACCTGATCATTAGGAATTTCCGGTGAATACCTAAATCTGTTAATTTCAAGTAATTCCAGAAGGTTTAGTTTTATACCTCTATTCTCAGAATGTGGGATTTTAAATTCTGAATTTAAAGAGTGACCATTTTCCTTAAGATGATTTGAATAATTTGAATCGGTTTTTCATTGATAAAACTGCGTTTCTGTTCAGAGATTCTAACATTGAAATATTTTACTGTTCAACCTATATAAAAACAATGCAAATTGCACAATCCAATCTTAAAACACCTGATTTATTTTCTTTATCAATTGGAGACTTGACATTCCTGATAAATGAACCTAAATTTGTTGGTGTTTAGAACGTTATATTTGTATTTAAATTTCAAGAAGGATTTCACATTATTGCTTATATTGCCTATATATGTTAAGCTACTGAATGGTGTTCACCGATTGGATATATATGTTGAAAAGCTAATTTTTGTTTTTTCTTATGTAATATGCTGCTAACTAAATTTGCATCATAACCATCATCTATTACGATCTGTTTTATCAAATTCAACAATCAACTGATGTTCAACAATCCAACGGCAAAAGGTCAGACGGAGGTTGTAGTCATTTTCTTGGAGTTCCAGCAATTTTTGATTATGATATGGATGGTATTTCTCATTTTTCAAAACAAGCCAAGTTGTTGTTTGGTACAATCCCAGATCACGAGCGAATATTTGTTCTTTCTAGATTCAAACAGCTTGGAAACGTTTTATTTTCTCGTAGAAACAGAAATCAATTTTTTTACTTCAATTCAGACGTTAACCGCCTAGTATTAAGAATTGTTTTTAAGGATTAAACTGACAACTAACATTATTCCAAAATGAATATTTTCTTAATAAAATACCTTAGCTGTGATAAAAATGTTCTGGTGGCATAATAAGAGAGCTACCTTCTATTGTTCTAAAGATGTATTCAGAATTTTGCTTTAGTGAAATACAGGATGTTGTTCCATTATCTATTCATAAAATTAAATGTCTATATCCTCGATCTGTACGAGAGAACAAATTTTCTCTGCGAAAAGTTGGTCTACTAGGTGACTGACAATCCTGAAATTTTCATTCAAATCGGAGCAGCGATTTGAGAGGTATAATGTCCAAAAAATTACGCAGTTCACATTAAACAGCCTGTATATGAAAAATCGAATCGCGTTAGTCAAAAAGATGTATCAATCCGACACACCAAGAATGTTGCCTACCACCACCAAAAATATCTCCCTCTCCTCCTGAATAACCCTGTATAACCCTCAATACATATGTATGAATCTTCAGATGCGAATATAGGAATTGGTCGCATTTTTTTCATCTGCTTATAGTTATGTAGGAATCGCGAATAAGGAGCTGTTACTCTACATAATTTTTTTGAACTTCAAAAATATTTTTGAAAGGTAAAACAGACTGTTTCCTTTCCAATCAGTTCGTGAGAAAATGGAAATTTGAAGGCTTAAAACCTTCTAGTAAAAAACCGAGCAGAGTTTGAGAATTTCACCCTTATTCAGAAGGGATAAATGTATGAAAACACTATATATATATATATATATATATATATATATATATATATATATATATATATATATATATATATAGTGTGTTCAACGAAAATTTGACCCCCTATAACTCCGAAATGAGTAACATTAGCGAAAAACACCAAGACAAGTCGATTTTTGTTTCGAGGGGAGCATTTTCGAAATAATTTGAAACTTCTCAGATCAACCCCTACCCCAGCAACCCTAACTTTGAAATTCATCATAGGGAATAAGGGTCGAGTGGCACCTTACTGAAAAGGTCTGTCAATTCTCCACCTTGATTTGTCATTTTAGAATTTTAAATTAACATACAGGGTGTCCCAACCAAGGGTGACGTTGAATTCTGGAAATCCCAAATACTAAATGAAATAGATTTATTTTGGCATAATGCAAGCGCAGGTTTATGCTCGGTCTAGAAAAACGACCTACACTTGTGAATTTGGAGTTGGTGCAATCAACCCCTATTTCCAGCATCCCCAACTCAAAAATCATTCGATCGATAATAGGTCAAGTGGCACCTCGTTGGAAAGGTACTGCAATTTTCTCTTCGAATTTGGTATTTTCGAAATTCAGAATCATCATACAGGGTGTCCCGAAGCAGGAACATTGAAAATCCAAATAACTTTTGAAACTGGTTCATTTCGGTATACGAGAACATGTTTGATCCGAGAATAGGACTTTCTTGTGTGGTTATAGAATTTTCGCAATCAACCCCTTCCATTCAGCATCCCCAACTTGAAAATCATACAAATAATTCAAGTGGCATATCTTCAGAAAGGTTTTTGAATTCCAGAATGATTAAAGCATTTCATTCAGTTCGGCTCTCCATACAGGATGTCGCTTTCGAAAAATTCAATATCGTCATTTGAAATTATCAACTAAAATTAATTCGAAACTGTTAAAAGTATTGGGGTACGATGTGTTGAGCATCAATTACGAAGAAATAAAGCTGATTTCTGCATTGAAAATGTTCACATTTTTTTCATTTCCATCTGGCGTGCAGTCATCTGTTATTTCTCATTTTTGCAATGAAATATTATTATTATTCAGATCAGTTCCTCATTATTGTTGTTGTTCGTCAGTTGAAATTAATCTGAAAATGGTTTATTCCACTGAGGAAAGGGTCGAAATTGTATCGACGTATTTTCGAAATAACAGTTGTGCCAAAGAAACGGCAAGGATATTCGATAGGAACCATCCTGAAAGAGAAAGGAGTCAGTCACCAGTACGTTAAATATTTGGTTGACAAATTCCTAGCTACGGGTTCGGTGGCAAACAAAAACATGAAGTGGCATGTCCTGTCAGAAATGAGGCAACGGAAGTGGCAGTAGTGGGTCATCTACAAATGGAGAATACTACTTCGATCAGAAAACTATCTCGTCTGACTGGTGTATCAGCTACAACTGTCCATAGAATCGTGAAACATCACAAATTTCACCCCTACAAGGTAAAATTAGTGCATGAAATAAACGAAGATGATCCAGATCGTCGTTTACAGTTTTGTGAAAATCTAAGTGAAAACCTAAACGCTAATCCAAATTTTCTGAATAACATCTGTTTTTCTGATGAAAGCACCTTTATGCTCAGTGGTGAAGTGAATACATAGACATAATTGTCGATATTGGGACACACAGAATCCTCATTGGTTTAGAGAGGCCCACACGCAAAGGCCTCAGAAGTTGAACGTTTGGGCAGGAATTTTTGGCAATCATCTAGTTGGGCCTTTCTTTATTGAGGGTAATCTGAATGGAAATGGCTACCTACAGTTGTTAGAGGAACACATACATCCTAGATTGACAGAAATTTTACAGAACGATCCAACTCTTTCTGAGGACGAAATGCGTTTTCAACAAGACGGTGCTCCTCCGCATTATGATGCTCGGGTGCGCCAATATTTAGACGAAAATTTCCCAGGAAGGTGGATTGGTAGAAGAGGACCTGTTGAGTGGCCAGCCAGGTCACCAGATTTAAATCCCTAGATTTTTTTTTGTGGGGCCATCTGAAATCTAAAGTTTATGCCACAAGACCAGAAAACCTGGAGGAGCTGCGGATGAGGATTATCACAGAATGCCGACTTGACTCCTGAAGTTTTCGCTAATGTGAAGAGAGAAAATCGTCTGTATAACTGTATGGAGGTGGGCGGAGGTCATTTTGAACAATTGTTGTAATAATCAAGTTAGTTTTTGTTTTCAATTGAATACAAGTTCAATAAATCTCGTTTTCCTGTTTAGATGAGCATCCAATCAGTTTCTCCATCATCCCTCATCCTGATCCTCACGCCAGAAAACCTCGATTGCCAAACTGAAACCAATGCCTCAGTGATTCAGAAAATAGAAAAATCTTTCTGGAACTTTGCCACTCAACCTGTAATCACTTGTATGATTTTTTGAGTTGGGGATGCTGAATGGAAGAGATTGATTGCAAAAATTCCATATTCACGCAAGAGAGTCTTATTCTCGAATCAAACATAAACATGTTCTCGTATTATACCGAAATGAACCAGTTTCAAAAGTTATTTGGGTTTTCAGTGTTCCTGCTCCGGGACACCCTGTATGCTGATTCTGAATTTCGAAAATACCAAATTCGAAGAGAAAATTGAAATACCTTTCCAACGAGGTGCCACTTGACCTATTTTCGATCGAATGATTTTTGAGTTGGGGATGCTGGAAATAGGGGTTGATTGCACCAACTCCAAATTCACAAGTGTAGGTCGTTTTCTAGACCGAGCATAAACCTGCGCTTGCATTATGCCAAAATAAATCGATTTCATTTAGTATTTGGGATTTGCAGGAATTCAACTTCACCCTCGGTTGGGACACCCTGTATGTTAATTTAAAATTCTAAAATGACAAATCAAGGTGGAGAATTGACAGACCTTTACAGTAAGGTGCCACTCGACCCTTATTCCTATGATGAATTTCGAAATTAGGGTTGCTGGGGGTAGGGGTTGATCTGAGAAGTTTCGAATTATTTCGAAAAATGCTCCCCTCGAAACAAAAATCGACGTGTCTTGGTGTTTTTCGCTAATGTTACTCATTTCGGAGTTATAGGGGGTCAAATTTTCGTTGGAACACACTATATATATATATATATATATATATATATATATATATATATATATATATATATATATATATATATATATATATATACTTGACTAAGGTCCGTACACTGGATTTTTCTGGGAGAAAGCCTTTGACACTACTCGTTGGTACATTGATATCATTGTCTGATGATGCTATAGTATGCATATATTCTGGTAGATTGATCTATTCTCATAACATTTAACGTTATCCTAATATATAATTATCCCAGGATATGTTTTGATTATAATCATTGCCTGGCAATGGTACTAATTACCGGGTGGTGGATTTATATTTTTCATGAAATCAGTTTGATTGCATGAACAGATATATAGGTAACTCGTCGGGGTGAAACCCCTATATATATATATATATATATATATATATATATATATATATATATATATATATATATATATATATATATATATATATATATATATATATATATATATATATATATATATATATTATATATATATAGGATTTATAAATATTTGAATAATTATATTTACAATACAAAATTTGAATAATTGTATTTACAATAAGTGCTTATATCTATAATTTTGGTGTGTGTCAGAAAAAAACACAAGTGTGAGCTCAGGAAAATGTAACAGGGGAACCATACTATTTTGTATTTGATTCAATAAACGAGTGAAAAAAAAAACCTGAGGAAAAAACTCGTTTCCCTGTCGCTATTGCACTAGCAATAGCTTGTCTGTTTATGTAGTGTTAGTGTCGTGTGTACATAAAGAGTACCAAAAATTTTTCTGCTTAGCCGCTTCATTCTCTCTTGCATTCCATGATTTCCAAAAACAAGGGTGAAAGGAAGGGGGTTTGGGACAGGAATCTGTAACAATGGAAAAAGAAAACCAGCAGAAGAATATTTCAACAATCAAACCTCTTATATGTCTAAACAAATCTAAGAAAAGATTTTACATAGCAAGCAAGGTAATGAAAGGGACTAAGGAGATAATGAAAAAAATGAAAACTCTGACGTGAAGGAAGAAAATTTCTAAAACATTTTGAGATGATTGCTTTTTTTCGTTTGAGGATAAAGAATTAGAAACCATACTTTGAGCTAAATTCAGGGCATTAAATGAAAAGTTATCTGAAAATTCTTCTCCATTTTGGCTGAGTAACTAAAAAACTCACTATCTGAAATTAATAAGCGTGCATAGGAAACACCATGTATACTACAACAGTTCAAAATTGCAATTTCTGCAATAAGTTGCGTCGATAACGAAAGTGCCATCAACCTGCGTTTACCATAATGGATATCGAACACCGCAAAAAGTAGAACAATCAGATCGCCACTATGCTTGTCACAATACGATGCGCCTCCGCTCTGGCAGATGGCAAGAGACAATGTAACGCGATTATCTACTTTGACATCTCGTTCTGAAAATGCATTCTAGAGTTGTGGGTGCAGCAGAGCTCGTGCAATGGACAAGGCAATTCGCATCCTACTAGAATGGACTGTCGTGCACTAGTTCTAATTTTAAAATGGAGAATTCAACTACATCACGTTCGCTTGTCGGTCTATCGACTGCATAGCGAAACATTGACTGGATCAAATGTTCAATAAACCCGTGAAATGTCGAAGAAAGTTCGCATATATGTGTGTCTGTTACAATGATTCTATGAACAGTTTCTCTTTATTTTTGGCAGAAATTTAAAGTTCCTTCACGATTATGCCTCTTCATGCGACTTCTAGTATATACGAGGAGTGGCTTGAAAGTAGAATGTCATATATCAGCGCGCCAGAACGTCGAAGTGATTTATGTAGGACAGGGGTACTCAAACTTGAACTTCTGGCGATCTACCTCAATATGTTTAGAATATATACGATCGACTCTGAGAGGCTGCAAGTATGCGTGATGCAGGGTAGTCGTTCATACACGATACACCCTACCTACCTACCTACCTAGGTAGGGTGTACCGTAGCATATACAGGGCGTGTACTGTTAAAGGTGCCAAACTTTAGTAGATGGTAGTACAAGTCATTTGCAACAAAAAATGTACCGTAACATGTTTTCGAAAAGTTAATAATTATCGAGTTGTTTATCACTTCTTGATTTTACGAAATTTTTTGCTTCTCTCTATAAAAAAAGAATCTCTGTTACTCTTACAGCTACATCAAATCTGACCATACCATCAGAAAGAGAATTGAATTTGCTATAAGATAGGTAAGTACTTATGGTAAAAAATTTTGTATACCGGGTGTTGTAAAAGGCTAAATAAAAAAATTGTGAAATTAACAAAATTAGTGGTATTTTATTGTTAGCTGTACCACTGAAAACTGATCGATAAGTAGCCGTTTTTTCTTAGAAAAACTACTACATTCATCTGGCTTCTAAACGGTATATCAACATTTGAGCTTACCATTTTTTTACAAGCAATATCACGAGCAAGAGTAAGAGTAGGAACATTAAATACAAATGAGATAAAAACACAAGGTTTAACTTTAATCTACACTTTATTTGAAAAAATTCGACGACGTTTCGCTGACACAGCAGCTTTATCAAGAATGAAAAATAGAATGAAGAGTATGGTATTATAAACAAATCGTAGAACAAGTTGGATGAATAACAGGAAAATCCACACCGAGCCATTGTACAGTTAGTATGAAAGGTAATAAAACTAATTAAACAAGTTAAGTAATTCAAATCTACCTGTTCATTCAAAAGCTTGTCCGAATGTTTGTATCTATTTATTTCTAATGCTTCTAGGAGATCTAATTTTGAACTTTTTGATTTTATATGTAATATGTCAAAGTTTTATTGAATGAATGGTTTTCTTTTATTAGGTGGTTTGAATTATTTGAATCAGATTTATTTTATCGAAGCTACGTTTATGTTCAGATGTTCTTATGCCAAAACTCCTATAGGTCCTACGGATATAAATTTTTATCACAAGAACCGCAATTGAGTTTATAGATTCCTGATTTACTTGATTTTTCAACACGAGATTTATTATTTTTAATATGTTTACCTAAGTTATTAGAAGTTTTGAAAGCTATATTAAGATTTTGTTTGACGAGAAAGGATTTAATATTTGTACTTGCAGAACCGCAGAATGTTAAACTGTTGAATATTTTATAGTCTTTATGAATAGGATATACTTCATTTATTGCTTTCTGATAGAGTTTTTACGAATGATTAGATCTATCATATCCGGATTATATGAATTATTAATGACTATCTGTTTGATGGTGTTTAACTCTTTATTATAATCTTCTACTGATAAAGGTAAATTGAGTAACCGATGTACCATGCTGTTTAAAGCTGCAACTTTGTGTTGAATTGGATGTAATGAGTAGTTATGTATAATTGTATCAGTATGTGTTGGTTTACGAAAGACCGAAAAACATGATTATTATTTTGTTTAGTGATTTTTAAGTCCAAAAATTTATGGAATCGTTCTGTTCAATTTCTATCGTGAATTTAATGTTCAAATGGATGGAATTAATGAAATTAACAAATAAGTCTAATTGACGAGTAGTTCCAATGAAACATACTAAGATGTCGTCAACATATCTATACCAATAAAGAAATTTGGAAATGAGTGGATGTGTATGAATTTTCTGTTCAATATTATTCATAAAAATCTCTGCTAAAAGTGGACTCAAAGGATTTCCCATGATCAAACCATTTTCGCTACTGTAATAGATGTGGTTGAAAGAAAAATAATTTTGTACAATGCAAACGTCCAACAGATTCAATATTTCTGATTTGATTATGTGGTTAATATGATTCGAATTCAACATGTTTTCGATTAATATTTTGACATCACCTGGAGGAACACTTGGGTATAAATTCTCAACATCAAACGAAATAAGTTTTGCGTTAGGTGGTAGGTTAACGTTTTTTATGTTATTTATCAATTCGAAAGAATTTTTATAGAAAATTTTGATTTGAATGAACAATAATTTTAATGATATCTATAAGGTAGTGCGACAATTTCACGGCTGGGGCTGTAACGTAAGATACAACTGGTCTAACGGGGTTATTTACTTTATGCAATTTAATGAGTGAATACAGTTGAGGTGGTTGCTGGTTTGGTAAAATTAATTTGTATTTATCTATTGCTTTAATTAAAGATTTTGCGTCATTTATTGCAATTTTAATATTTTTCTGGAATTTAATAGTTGGATCTTTGTTTAAAATTGTATAGTTTCCGGACGAAATGAAATTTAGAGTTTTAAATAGGTAGTCATTTTTATTTAACGCAATAACAGTATTACCCTTATCTGCTTTTGTAAAAATAACTTCATTTAGTTGAGATTTTTGTTTGATGGCCTTTAAAATATTTTGTTCTTTACTCGGTTTAAAGTCAGCTAATGATTCATTTTTATAATGTTAGATGCTAAATATTTAAGGTGAGTGTTATTAGGAATATTTTTCAGAGAAATTTCAGTATCTATGCCAAGTTCCTCTAAATCAGATTTTATCTTGTTTGATTTAATATTGTGTTTGAAACCTTTCTCCAAGAGATTTGTTTCATCAGTTGTGAAATTAGTATCAGAAAGGTTAACGAATCTATCAAAAAATTGATGGTCAGAAAATTTAGTTTTACGTGGAGTAGGTTTCGGTTTTCGTGACACGAGAAACTTTAATTTGCGGTATTGGATGGTATATTTATTATGTATTATTGATCTAATTTTGAATCTGTTATTGTAATCTAATGAATCGAATTCAAGTGGATGAAGTCTGTACAATAACTCGGTATGAATTACCTTGAGATAAATATTGTAGATGTCTCGCTTGTGGAACAAAATCTTTCATTCTGATTTGATCCATATCTTCTGTCCAGAGATAACTGCTCTTCGAGCTGCATAACTGTTGTTGTTGGTCTTGAGTTTGATGTATTTAGGACACACTTCACTCTTTGAACACGTGGTTAAAAACCACAGGTTTTGGGTTGTTATAGCATTTTTAAGTAACAACTTAAAATACCAAAGGGCCAAAAAGCTTGTATTCGCTTTCTTCAACATTTGAATTGTGGAGGCCGTTACTTGATGTTGATCCATGATATTAATTATTCATATAATCCGGATATGATAGATCTAATCATTCGTAAAAAACTCTATCTGAAAGCAATAAATGAAGTATATCCTATTCATAGAGACTATAAAATATTCAACAGTTTAAAATTCTGCGGTTCTGCAAGTACAAATATTAAATCCTTTCTCGTCAAACAAAATCTTAATATAGCTTTCAAAACTTCTAATAACTTAGGTAAACATATTAAAATAATAAATCTCGTGTTGAAAAATCAAGTAAATCAGGAATCTATAAACTCAATTGCGGTTCTTGTGATAAAATTTATATCGGTAGGACCTATAGGAGTTTTGGCATAAGAACATCTGAACATAAACGTAGCTTCGATAAAAACAAATCTGATTCAAATAATTCAAGCCACCTAATAAAAGAAAACCATTCATTCAATAAAACTTTGACATATTACATATAAAATCAAAAAGTTCAAAATTAGATCTCCTAGAAGCATTAGAAATAAATAGATACAAACATTCGGACAAGCTTTTGAATGAGCAGGTAGATGTGAATTATTCACCCCTACTTAACTTGTTAAATTAATTTTTATTACCTTTCATACTAACTGTACAATGGCTCGGTGTGGATTTTCGTCTTGTTCATCCAACTTGTTCTACGATTTGTTTATAATACCATACTCTTCATTCTGTTTTTCATTCTTGATAAAGCTGCTGTGTCAGCGAAACGTCGTCGAATTTTTTCAAATAAAGTGTAGATTAAAGTTAAACCTTGTGTTTTTATCTCATTTATATCATGGATCTACATCAAGTAACGGCCTCCACAATTCAAACATTAAATACACTTATCCTTCGATCACAAGTGAGTTAGTTTCACTGGAGCGTCTAAACAATTCCACAAATGACTTCTCAATAATAATAAGCGATGGCAATATAACATATCTGGATATTGAATGTTTAAAAATTTAGGAATAATTGATTTTTCTCAGATTAGAAGAAGAAAATTAGAAAAAAGAATCGTAAAAGAATAAATCACAGAAGGTTTGTATTACATAATTTTGAAACAAATAAAAATATTTGGAAGTTGACAGGAACTGTCATTCAATTAATTAATGAATTCATTTTGGAAAAAAAGGAAACATGCCTAGTTTCTCAAATATTGAGCATCGAGATATGTATGGCTTGAAGAAAGACATTTGATGAAGTTTTTAGGCGCTCCGGTGAAGCTGGTTCATTCAGTGGTTCAAGAATTAGAGAAGTTGGTGAAAATGCTCAGCAATGGAGACAAGCACCTGCAATATTGCAGGCTGTTCGCGAGAACCCTACAACAAGTACTCGGAAAATTGTTGCTACGTTGGGACTTCATCATTCCACTGTTCGTAGAGTTCTCAAGCGAAATACTTTACATCCTTACCATTAGAGTGAGGTTCAAAATCTAGTTTTTTGATCTTTCCAGAGCGTTTGATACCCTCAACTTAAATTTCATTCTGAATAAACTGTACAACTTAGGATTTAGAGGTGTTTTTCTGGATTGGATAAAAAGTTACCTGTCAGACAGAGTTTTTCGGGTTAAGGTACAGGACAGTTGGTCCAGTGATTACAATGTAAACTTGGGGGTTCCTCAGGGGTCCGTGCTGGGACCTTTGTTGTTTCTTCTTTTCATTAATGATCTACCAGATCATATTATAGTAGAGATATTAATGCTAATCATTATTTTTGTTGATGACACTTCATTTGGTGTCACAGCGCGGAGTCCTGAGGAGCTGGCAAGTGCTTGTAAAAAAATTGTTAACTCTTTCAACTGTTGGTGTCATGATAATGCTCTAATTTTAAATGTTGGTAAAACTGAATGTTTGTTCTTTGGTTTGAGAAATGCTGGTGAGAGACATCTGATTGTGGACGGTGCTTTAACATCTAAATCATGCACAAAATTTCTTGGTATTCATGTCGACAGTGGACTGACATGGTCAGAACAGGTTGAGCATGTGTGTAGGAAATTGAATAAAGCTTATTTTGCTTTATGTAAAATAAAAGATTCGCTGCCAGTTACGTCCCTGATGACAGTGTATTACAGTCTTGTTCATAGTCATTTGTCTTATAATGTTGTATTATGGGGGAATTCAGTGGATGTAAATAGGGTTCTCATTCTTCAGAAACGAATTCTGAGAATGATGTTCAATATAAACCCCAGAATGTCATGTAAACCTGTTTTCATTGAAAATGCCATTTTGACATTTCCATGTGTGTATATTTATAGATGTTTAGTGTATTTAAAGGATAATGAGGCTAACTTTTCGAAACTCTCTATGTATCACGATTATGCAACTAGAAGTCAGTCAACTCTTCTCTTGCCGAAACATCGTACTTCAAAATTTGAGAACTCTCCAACATACCAGAGTATCAAATTTTTCAATACTTTACCTCACCATCTGAGAGTTAAGCCTACAAAAGTGTTCAAATCTGTTCTTAAGTCTTTTCTTCTGAGAAAGGCATATTATTCTATTAAAGAATTTATGGAGGATGATACTCTCTCATGACATGTCCTATATACCGATGTATCTTGTAGGATAAATAAATATTATTATTATTATTATTATTACCAGTGGATAGTGAGGTGAGGTTGCAATTTTGTAGGAAGTACATGAATAAATTATAAGATTGACGATCAGATAAAATTCTATTGACCAATGAGGCAACCTTTATCAAAGTTGGTATGAAAAATTTGAGAAATTTCCATATAGGATACAGAAAATCCTCATGGCACTATTGTGTCACACTCTCAGCACGAGATAAGAGTAAATGTGTGGTTGGGGTTAAGGAGGGGTTAGCTTGTTGGGCCAGTTATACTTCCCGATCGTAAATTCAAACGAATTTTTAAATCATTAAATATCGAAATAATGAACGTTCTGGAAGAAATGCCTATAGCGACTCGGCATCACCTTTTGTTTCAAATGAACGGCTGCCCGCCTCATAATTCTAGAATGGTCCAGAATTGGATGACTGAGAGATTTGGAGTGAAATGGATAGGTCGATTTGGGCCACCCAGAAGCCCTGACCTTTCGCAGCTCGATTTTTATGTGTGGTGCTCATTAAAGACTAATGGTTATAGAATTACCTTTAATACTCGAGAAGGATTAATTGAAAGGATTCGAATCTGTTGCAACGAAATGAGTCAAAAACACATTGAACTTCAAAGAGTAGTTGATAGTTTAAGAAAAAAGTGTTAAGTGCATTCAAGAAAGATGAAGACAGTTTGAACATCTGTTATAGTTTTTAAATCTCTTTCGTGAAAGTATGATTCATTAAATTATTAGTTCCTGTTCATGTTTCATTGAGTAATATAAGATATTTGTGTTTTCGAATTTTATGTTCTTATTACTCTTACCAATAATAATGCTGGAAAAAAATTGTAAGCTCAAAAGTTGATATACCATTCGAAAGCCAGTTAAATATAGTAGTCTTCACAAAAAAAACAGCTACTTATCGATCAGTTTTCAGTGGTACAGCTAACAAGATAATACCACTAATTTTGTTCATTTCACAATTTCTTCATTCAGCCTTTTACATAAGTAGTTACATATATATATACACCCGGTGTATTTAATGTTCTTTCCGATGGTATGGTCAGATTTGATGTAGCTGTAAGAGTTACAGAAATATTCTTGTTTTTATAGAGAGAAGTAGAAAATTTTGTGAAATCCAGAAGTTTCAAATAATTCGGTAATTATCAACTTTTAGAAAAAATGTTATGGGACATTTTTTATTGCAAATGACTCGTTCTATCATCTACTGAAGTTTGGCACCTTTTATAGTAGACACCCTGTATAGACATTAGCTTTCCGCACAATATTAATTATTTTAGTCAAGGTTTGGGTTAGGTTTGATTAGGTATCAATGAAAAAATTCATAGTTATACAAAATCACGAGTTAATTGGTTGTTACACAACAAAAGATTTACATATGGTGCTAAACTTAACTAAGGAGTGGCTATGGATGTTGAAGAGTGGCACTGCATGTCCTCAGTATACTTTTCATAAGATGGTATATAACCATTGAGTGCAAATCGCAAGCATGATGACATATGATCATCAGTTAGTCGATTGCGATATTTTGACTTAATTATCTTCATTTCAGAAAATGCAGACTCGCACAAGTAAGTTCACCCAAACATTGCCGCAAGTTGAAGGGCGATTTGCCTTAGATTCGGATATTTATCTTCAGATATAAAACACCAGAAATCCGTATCAGACGCTGTAGCTTTGAGATGTATATCTGATATAATCGGCACCACCTCATTTTCCACAGAACATGACTTCATATTAAACTGACTTGCTATTTCAGTAGCTAATTCCTCAATGTTTTTAAATGAAAAAGGATAACTCATAAATGATGCTATATTTGCCAATTTACTGCAACTATAAGAACGCATTTCTGATTGTCCCATAATATTTGATAATTCAGCCTCATACGTATCATAATTCAACTGGGAAATCCTTGATATCCCTTCAAAGACGGAAATTGTTTCAGATCCTTTCTTTTCAGTTGATCAATCATAAGCTGCAATTCACTTTTTAATGCGTTTACTGCGCTAATCATCTCAATAATAGTTTTTTACCTTGAAGCTCCAAGTTAATGGTGTTTAAGTGCATGGTGAGGTCAATCTAAAATGCCAAATCAGTCAGCCATTTTTGGTTTTTCAATATCACAGTAACATCACCTTTTTCGTCTAGAAAAGCTGTCATTTCGGGCAATAATTTTTTAAACATTTCTAGGAATTTTCCGCAACTCAACCACCTGACGTACATGTGAAGAACAAAATCAGTGTGTTCAGCTGACTCCCTATCTTCCAAATGCATTTTAAAGAGCCGCCGTTGCAAGCTACGTGCATGGATCGAATTCACAATTTTTGTTGCAATGACCATAATTTCTCCCGTGTTTAAAACTTTGGAGCACAAAAGTTGCTGATGTATAATGCAATAGAATGAAAAGAATGAAGGGAAATCTTCATTAGCTCGACACAATGCCACAAAACCGTTGTGATGCACACTAATTTATATATTGGTAGCTTGTAGTTTTACAGAATTGGAGAAAAAATATATATATATATATATATATATATATATATATATATATATATATATATATATATATATATATATATATTCGCCACGAGTCTTCCTCTTCAGAGGAATGATCGTCAAAAATTCTTCCTCAGCCAACATGTCATTGAATCCCATCCTAATAAAAATACACAGCTGGGCAGTGCCTGTCATATCGGTGGATTCGTTGAACTGTAAAGAAAAGTATTTGAATTTGGGAGACTTCTAGTTGGTAGAGTTCCATTATCAATGATAAAAACAAGTAATGTGTTTTCAGGAACTTCGCTTAATAATTGTGATTCGTAACGCGTTTCACTACACCGTAGCTTCTTCAGATGAATGAATGTTACATTCAAAACAATGGGTATCACGCCCAATGTTATCCATTTTCTAAAACTATAAAAATACGGCTTTATTTTGCACAGGAAAGTGTATGTACAGAAAAGTGATGATAACCAGAACCAGACGGGTAAATATTACAATAATAGATTATTCATTATAGATCACAGCTCATACTTTTTTCAAACAAAATTATTCATTTAAATTTTATGTTCATAATTTACTCTCAAATTTGTTGTTAATTATGAATATCTTAATTTTAAAATTACGTTTTTCTGTTGCTCCTATGAAATATTTATATCATAAAATAAATGAAAGATTGTTAAGTATCCATAACCATTGCTACTTACAGAAACACAAGATGACAAGGAAAATGACCAAGTAAAACTAACATAGAAAAATAATTCAGTGATAATAAATATTGACATCATTGTTGTTATTACATCTAGTTATTTAAAGAATAAAAAATGAACAGAAACACAAGTTTATTTCGTTAAATTGTCAGATTAGGAATACCCCTCCATATAGTTGTCAGATTATCATTGTAGAAACATTACTCTCAACCATCTGTATAAAATAAGACGCGCTCGAGAATTTTAAAAAATCGGTCATGACTTTTGGTCGCATCCAAATCGTAAGTCATTTGAATAGGACACTCGAATAACTTTTTTTCTACTCCTTTTTACGGCCACTACTCTCTAATCAATCGTCAGATTAATATTTCTCGATTATCAGAACGACATTGCGCTTATATACTATGAATATCTGACAAGGTCGAGTATTTCCATATGATTGTTTTTTTCTGACATTTTTGAGAACTTGTACACCCTGTTCCCCTTAAATGACCAACTTCACATGGATTTTTTCGTTTCAAGACATAATTTTCATGTTCCAACGTTCGAGTAACTGACAATTTAGCATTCCGGGCTCCCCTACAATAAAAAAGGGTTAAATCTTTCATCTTAAATCAGCAAATACTGAACTAGAAATTCAAGAAAAATGCCCGATAAAATTTTCAACATTTAAAGTGATTTCACTGTAGTAGTTCCTCATGCACTATTACCCACAGCTTATTCGTTCGGTTCAAGTCTTGGAAATCTTCTCGACTAGTTTTAATCATAAGTTCGGACATCTCATTGCCACCTCTATAATCTCAATGAAATAAAGGAATCCAGCTGTAACCGTGTAAAAATTATAGTAAGCAATTCTTAGAATTAACGACAGATCGATTATCTCGCGAAACACAAATAATCATTCTAGGTCCGCCTATTGATAATTTGATTAAAGTTAACTGTTTTTAATTCGAGGAACCAACCAGCTGTTTTAGTCTCATCTCAATCCATGGGAAGACCATCTGGTATATAGTTAACTAGCCTCTCTTGAAATTTCATCACCAATTATCCCAATAAATATAAAATACAACACCATTCGCTTGAAGATGACCATTGTAAATATTTAACCTCTACTGCGATTAATCAAAGTTGGCTTTGATAACAATAAATTGACGTCTCTATGCGCAGGTGTAAAGAACGCGGTATACCATAATGGTGAAGCTTTTTCTAACTTACACAATTCAATCAATTACAGGAATATATCATTGTTGAAGTGTGCGACACTAGATTTTTATGCATTGTTGAACGGTCAACAGTTTCTTTGCACGGCTAACTGGGATCTGTTGAAAAAAGATGCATAACGATTGTACGGTTGATACATGGAGATAACCTTAATTAATGAAGCAACTGCCACACACAGAGATGTTTTTGCAAAGCAAAAGCTTCTCTACCTTTCTACTATTATTTTAATAATCTTGATTTGACGGTTTTCTTGCCCATGAGATTGTCGATCATCTAGAATTTCAATCTGTTTGATGTAATGTGTTGCTTAATTACTAAGGATTGACTTCATTTTGTTCCGAAATGATCATTATCGGAGATGATAAAGATATTGTGGTTTCTGTACGATACATTTATCTTCTTCTAAAGACGTGACAACTCGATATTATAGTCACATATGTTTGATGAGTACATTCTCGACGAGATTTAAAAATTTTCGAAGGTAAATTGTATTCTCTTTGTCTATTATTGAAGGAATCAAGCAGTGAGAATACCGCATCTCAAATGAGAATTATAGAATGCTACTCTCAAGTTTTCTTAGCGATAACTGAGACAGGACTGATAGTACAGGGGTAATTCGACAAGAATGGTAAATGAGTAAGTGAAAGTAAAACAAACTTTTCAAATAGAACAAATATAAAAAATGCTTCGACAATCGTCATTCGGTGTCTCAACACTCACCAAAATATGGATTTCGGCTATTACCCCCTTACGGCGTCAAATGCAAACGTCATCTGCATACGTTGAAGCACCTGTGAGATAATTCAACTGCCCACATTATATTTTTCACGTGTTCGGTCAATTTTAGCTTACGGAGTTGTAGTTTGGAGAGGCGTTGAGAATATACACCTAAAGAAACTGGAGGTTATGCAAAAGCGTTTCATCAAAATCATTATGGGAAGGAAATTCACTTACCCGACGAATGAATTATTAGCAGAGTCTAAGTTATTTGATTTGAGGCAGCTTTATGGCCTCAGAATACTTCTCTTTCAATACAAGGAAAACAACTCTCGAAGTACTCCTGTGGCAAGAGGACTGAATAATGGTTATATATCTACAATGTATTAAACCGTCGGACAAAGACGTTTTTTATACCTGTCCCCAAGATCCTTCAATCCACCTGATATTAAGTTGTCAGGTTCTTACAATATATTCAGTTAGTTGTATATATAGGGGGTTTCACCCCGACGAGTTGCCCATATATCTGTTCATGCAATCAAACTGATTTCATGAAAAAATATAAATCCACCACCCGGTAATTAATACCATTGCCATATCCTGGAATAATTATATATTAGGATAACGTTAAATGTTATGAGAATATATCAATCTACCAGATTATATACACACTATAGCATCATCAGACAATGATATCAATGTACCAACGAGTAGTGTCAGAGGATTTCTCCCCGGAAAAATCCAGTGTACGGACCTTAGTTAAGTAACACTGAATGTTACTTATTAATAGTTTCCTTTGTGTGAAGTGGTGAACGATCAAATAGAATACTGCTCTGAATATAAATATGACAAAATTGTCAGTTAATTATATTACATTTATATAAACAAATAAATAAAATATGAAATGAGATTCTGAGCAGTATAAACTGAAGAGAAAACCTATGACTCTACCTCATTATTTTTTCGGAAAGAAACCTACGAAAAATTGATGACTGTTATTTTTGTAACTGTTCAAACAAATTTTTCTTCAGACCCAAAATCTCAATACTTTTGTGAAGATTCCTAGGAATAACACCTGTTGTGGAAATAATAATCGGTAGAATAAAATTTTTTCATTTTCCACATCTCGTCGCCAAGCATCATATATTTAGAAATTTTTTCATTGTACTTATTTTGTATATTATGTGTGTCGGGTATAGCAATATCAATTATATATGTTATTTGATTCTTTTTATCAGTAAGAATGATATCTGGTCTATTGTGTTTTACAGCTCTGTTGCAAAGAATTGTTTTATCAAAATAAAGTTTATATTTGTCGTTTTCACAAATAATCTCAGGTTCATATTTGTAAAATTTTTTCTTTTGGGAATTAGGTCATGTTTAATTCCTAGATTAAAATGAATAATATTAGCGACGGCATTATGTCTTTCTAAATAATCTGTTGAAGCAAGGACTGAGCAAGATGATAATATATGAAAAACTGTTTCTGAAGAACAGAAACATCTACGGCAAGAATCATCTATATTTTGTTTGATGATGTATTTTCTATAATTCCTCGTGAGAACAACCTGATCCTGGATCGCAATTGCCGAGCCTTCTGTTTCAGCAAACAATTCTCCAGAAACTAACCATTTATTCGATGCGATTTCATCAATATAATCATTTTCCAATTCTTTAGGGTGCTTTCCGTGTAATTCCTTCTGCATCCAACTTTCTCTTTTAGAATTATCATCAAATATATCAAAATCTACTTTTTGCATTGTCAAGTTCAGAGGTGTTAGGTTATAATCTGAAGCAACAACAATATCATGTAATTTAGACGTTCTCTGTTTATCATGAAAATGGGAACGTAGATGAAAAATCTGTTTACTATGAAGATTATTCAAATCAGTTAATCCACTACCTCCAAGATGTCTAGGTAGTGTAACTCTCTGAACAGCTGACTTTGGGTGGTGCTTATGATATTTACAAAGCATTCTCCTCGTTTGACATTGTAATTCATTTAGATCAGTTTTAGACCATTTAATAATTTCAAAAGAAAATGTAAGAATAGAAACTGCATAGGAGTTGATAGCTCTGAAAAGGTTTTCATTAGTTGAATGACTCTTGATGATAATTCTAAGTCTTTTGTAATATGAATTTCTAATATTTTCTTTAGTGCTGCTATGGTTAATTGTCTTCTCTTGACAAAATCCAAGATATTTATATGTATCTCCTTGATGCATTGGATCGATTTCGATATTGGAAATCTTTATATAATCAGAGGTGATCTTTCCTTTTCAATAGAAAGATTTTTACAATTTGGAAGCCCAAATTTCATATAAATATCATTGGAATAGTTGAAAGTAATCTCAAGTAGACTTTTTAAATGAGATCTGGTTCCGGCATATAATTTAATATCATCTAAATAAATTGAGTGACTTAATTTGAATTCAGTTGATAGACTCTTTATTTTGAAGCCGAAACTAGTAGCATTTAACTCATGAGATAATGGATTAAGGCAAAGACAAAACCAAAGAGCACTTAAAGAATCACCTTGAAAAATGCCTGTTTTGATTGGAATTACTTCGGATTTTAACGATTGTTTTGAAATATTTAAATGAAGATTACTTCTCAAATTTTTCATTACAAATTCAAGAAAAGACGAAGTGTCTTATCAATTTTATAAATTTCCAAAATTTCTTGAAGCCATGAATGGGGAGAACTATCAAAAGCCTTTTGGTAATCAATGAAGGCTGTATGAATATTTCTCTTCTTAGTTTGAGCTTGATTCAAAGCAACAGAATCAATTACAAGTTGCTCTTTAGTACCAAGGTGTTTTTTCTACATCCTTTTTGGTTTTGGAAAGAATATTATAATTCTCCAAATGTGCATAAATTTTTGGGTAATACATGCAGTTAGAATTTTATATATTGTTGGAAGGCAAGTAATTGGTCTATATTGAGACGGATCAATAGTATTAGCACTTTTCGGTTTTAAATAAGTAATTCCTTTGTGAAAAATAAAGGAGTAGCTGAGGGTTCTTATTATAAATGAAAAATATTCAGCCAATTTTTCATGACCCCAAGAGAATTTCTTGAACCAAATGTTATGAACACCATCAACAGCTGGAGATTTCCAATTTTTGTGTGTTTAATAACTGATGTTATATCTTCGTTTGAAAATTTTCCAAATTGCATGCATTCTATTTTAGAAAATCGAGACCTTTCATTTAAAATTGAACTTGCAATATATATATTGAAGTTGCAATATATACATATATATATATATATATATATATATATATATATATATATATATATATATATATATATATATATATATATATATATATATATATATATATATATATATATATATATATATATATATATATATATATATCAATATCCAGTTGGCGAGTGTCAGCATTTATCGAGAGGTGTATTGTAAAGCTTTGTGTCATCGGTAAACATTGTGCAATTAGACTGAATTGAAATAAGAAGATTGGCATCATATGGGAGAAAGCTCATACGTAGGTTGCCTTTTAAATTTTGCGTCTGGCAAAAAAAAAACAAGTACCTTTGGGAAAAAAATAGCTATATTGTTTCTCAAAGTATTCTCCATAAAGATCGATACACTTTTCCTTGCGCTCAAACCAATTCTCGAAACAGTTTCTTTACTCCGAATGAAATACCTCCCAAACATAGTTTTGGAAGGCTTCTTCTGCTGTCGAAAATCGTTGCTCACTCAGTTTTTTCTTGATGTAATCAAACAAAAAGAAATCGGACATATCCGAAAAAGGCATATGTTAATAATTACTTGTTGTTGTTGAAATTGTGCACAGTGTAGAGTTGTCTAGATCGGTTAGCTCGCAAAGTTTGAATCAAAAAATTTATCTCAGTTGTTGGCCACAGTATTATATTAAATCGCCACAAATTATAGCAAGAATGTTGAAAGAATAGACGGAGGGAGAACTTTAATGCATAAAGTTTTTACCAGAATTCTTTCTTCAGCATGTAATTGACTGATATCTAGCAATGCTAATCCGGTTATATTATCGATAATTATAATTAAAATATTTCTGATTTCACCTCAAGCTTCTGTACTACATAATCTACTCGCCGGATATTTCATAATGTCACACATTAAACTAATTGAATATTTATGTACGATCTATTTTAAAGATTCGAAAAGACTCTTGATTATATATCGGATCGGATATTTTATTTATTTGTCGCAATTTGTGTGAAATGACCCTCTCAGCATTTCAGTGTTTTACGACCAGGGCTTGTTGCTCAATAATGTCGTGTGCGGAGGAGAAATCAGCGGAATTCTCAGGTTTCTGACGGTATTTCTATCATTAATTATGGAGTTTATACAGTAGCCCGTATACATTACGTTTTGCCTTTAGCATAATGTTATAGTTGCAATTTTGAAATGTTTTTCAATGCATACTCTAATCTCTCATTTTAAATTATGTTGAAAATTGTATACAATTGATTTCATACGAAGTTTGTGATGGAATTAATAGGTTCATAATACACACACCACAAAAATTGTCGCATCACCTGGTATTCTGAATTCCACAATCGATTGAGCAGCTCGATGTCAGTTTCTTTGTCAACATATGTTTTTGGACATGAGGGGAAAAAATCTTATCCATGTAGTAACATTTGTTTCCATATGATCTCAAACACGTCTGAAACAAGAATGAGTTTATTTGACTATCAGTATTCATTCAATTTCTCTTCAGTTTTCACGCTAAGTTTATGCAAGTTTTCTGTGTTTCTTGTTGATTTTCGAATATTTTAATTTATTGTAATGGCTGCTGAACGTCCTGGACGCTATTTAAGTGATCATGAAGTGGTAAGAATTGTAAAACTTCTAGAGGAGGTGCGAAGCCATAGTTACGTGGCTAACTTGTTGAATGTTAACCGAAGCACTATTTCAAGAGCAATTAATCGGTACCACGAAACAGGGGAATATGAAAGAAGGGCCGGACAGGGAAGAAATCGGATAACAACACCAATTGATGATCGTTGGCTTCGTTTAAATGCACTAAGAATTCACTGTACAGCTAGAATTCTAGAAAATGAACTGCCACTTTCCAGAAATGTGCATATTTTATTGCAAACTGCTAGGAACAGGCTCATGGAAGACGATATCAGACCAAGGGTAGCTTCTACCGGCCCGCGTCTCACCAGAGAGCATCGAGTTGCAAGACTTCAGTTTACGAGGGAAAATGCAGATTGGGGTATTCAAGAATCTTTTCCGACGAGTCCAGGTTCTGTCTAGTATCAAATGGTAGACGCATGCCTGTTCACAGACGACTTGGGAAACGGTATCAGCAATGCAATATCCGGCAAACCGAAAACTTCGGAGGGGGCTCGGTAATGGTGTGGGGAGGCATTTCTTTCCCTGGTCGAACTGAGTTAGTCCTAGTGAATAATGGAAGAATGACAGCGGCAAGATACATCGCAGATATCCCTGAACCCCATGTTGTTCTTTGACCCATTGATTGGCGAAAACTTTATTTATATGCATGATAATGCTCGGCCTTATGCAGCTAGAGTAGTTACAGAATTTCTGCAAAATGCCGAAATTGATATTTTAAGATGACCAGCCTGAAGTCCCGACTTGAATCCCATAGAACATGTTTGGGACAACATGAGGTGGCAAATTCAGCAACGTAGGATGCCTTGTAGAACACTCCAACAACTAGAAAATCTGCTCCCTGAAATTTGGAACATAGTGACTTAGTACATCCAAAATTTGTTTGAGGAGCTTCCGAGAAGTATACTGGCAGTAATTAGGGCCCAGAGAGGAAATACTCGAATTTGAAAATGATTAGTAACCATTCGATGCTAGTTGATTGGTCTCTTCGCGAATGTTTGAAGATGGTAGAGTTTTTTAATTTTTCATTAACTCGAAAATTGTTGATATTTTCCATTATAAACTCATCTCTTTCGAATGATATCTTCTTATTTTACACTTCTGAAAGTTACCAAGCGACTCTCAAATGACAAACCTGAAAGTTTATATAGTAAAAATAGGGTGATGCGACAATTTGAGGGGAGTGTAGTTTAATGTTGTAATTATTGCAGGACTTCAGGATGAAAAATTTTAATTGCATGAGAGTATTATTCATTTGTATCTGATATAATGGGCCGAAGAAAAAGGATATTTTTCTCATTGTATTCATAATAATTTCGAGCGGATCCTTATACTTCCAGAAGAGTACAAGCAAGTTCTCATACTCGTAGAGCAGTGAATGAGTATTCATACTAGCAAACTTTATCTTCCAGCCGAAAGTAAATCCTTGGAAAAAGCTGAGTTTGATCAGTATCTGATTAAACTCCGAAGTGAAAAGTTGTTCAGTACGATTCTTAGCAGAATGGCAGATTTTGTGGGTGTCAGGTATGTTAAACATTGCATGCCGCATTTGCCGACATTTGTTCTCGATTTCAAAGCATTATGCCGGTTAAAGAGAAAAATGTGCAGTGGCTTTCAAACAGGTTCTTAGGAATTAGTGAAGAAACTCGAGGAGGTGCGTTGACATCTGTCCACAGAATGAAGATATGTTTACGTTACCTCAGTGAAAGGTATATGCCAAAAGTGAGTCATGCTACAGTATCTCGCACTTAACAAAATATATGCACATCCAAATGAATGAATTAAGTTTCCTCTTACCAACAACGAAAAAATGCAAGAGAAAAACTTTTGGCAAAGCAAATACCAGTTTCCAACAGCTATTTGCGTCATCGATAGTATCCACATAAGGATTCTGAAACCGAACCTTCTTGGGAATGAATACATCAATCGAAAAGGAAAACCAAAAATGAATATGCAAGCTACATGTGATGCCAAAGAAAATGTTCACGAGTGTTGACGTCAGCTGGCCTGGATCAGTGCACGACTCAAGAATATGGAGAAATTCTCAAATATGCTTACAATGTAGCACAATGTTGTGCTACTTAGGGATGATGAATATGGGATAGAGCCATGCCTAATGACTCCATTCAGAAATCCTACTGCAGGAACTGAGTCAAATTATAATAAGCTTCTGAAAAAACGATGTTTTGGCCAATTGAAACGCATGTTTCCTAGTCTACAATACATCTGTCGTATGAAATTGGAAAATCTACCGAAAGTAATAGTGACTGGTCTTGTGCTTCATAATGTGGCGAAATTTTTGGGTGATCCTGACTTCGAGCCAACTGAATTGAAACCAGAAGAAGATGAGGTTATCAATAATCAGACATCAGAAGAAACTTGATGCGTATTATAAACGAATTTGATGATAATTGAATTCAGTTATTTGTACATTGGAAATAGAACGGAACATAAAATTAATATTCTACTGAGTTTTTACAAATTGAAATATGTTTGTTGTCCATCAGAAACAATTTTGGCTGTAGAATCCTTAAGTTTCATCATTTCCAACTTTTTTCATAACATTGCTTCTGCAAAATACTAGTTTGGTACTGTTGCAAAAGAACCAAACGTTGTAGTTCTCTGTTAGTCAGTCTCTTCAAATCAAATCAAATCTAATAACGTTCATTCAAATTTCTTTTATACATGGCATTAATAATATATTTTATTTCAACAATGATTGTGAGCAGTAATAAGGCCTCGCGGTCTTCTTCAGCTCTCTACTTTCAATTTCTAATGTTTGAACATGAAAAAAATATAAGAATTACAAGGGATATGATTAATTTTAATTTCGCAATCTGTTGCGGCTGTGACCGGCTCACTTTTATGTACCATTCGGCATGAGACAAGGGAAATCACAGAAAACCAGTCCCTGTTCATCTGTTTCATACTTCAGAGTTGAGATAATTGTTTTGGGTGATAGCACTAACGCCATGGAGCTAGTACCTGTTAGATCGAAATATCCATCGCTTCCCCTTGCTTGAATGATGCTCCGGATCCGATTTCTATTAGTTCTGTAGAGTTTTCAGTCCTTTTCACCTGAAGGTTCTCATCTTCATTTGCCCCAATTTGAATTGCCCCCCTTATTTTTCCAATCGTTAGATTGCTGTCTCCCTCCATAGTCTTAGGTAATTCTTTTTCCCAATGTGACAGTTTTATTGCTTCATTCCTCGTTTTCTTCTTTAATCTGGATTTCATGTTGTTCAGTTTCTTCGAAATACCTTTTGTATCCATGGGTTTGCTAAATGTTGCCTCGTATTTCCCCAAAAGTCTATTAATAAGTTCGTCCTTTTTTCGTTTCATTTGTGGAACTAGAGACTTTTTCAAAATAACAGGAGAAACGGTCACCCCTTCTGCCAAGAATTCACATTTTCCATAACATCAATTTCACTTTCACTTTCTGAGAATGGGAAAAGCATTTATACAGTACGAATCGATAAAAAATTTATTCACAACTGAGTACCTACCTAATCCAGAAGTGAAGTGGAAGAGGGATCACTTCAGACAAGTCCTAACTTGTCGCTCAATGTCAAGCTTCTACTTGCGCAAGGAAGATATCCTCTCAAGTATAAGGTAATCATTACGAATATAAAAAGAAGATATGCTTTTACTTCAACCTTTTACTTTTCATCATAACCTTATACTTTCACCCTATACTTCTGTGCATATCCTTTTTTATGAATACAGCCCATTATTTATATAGATATATAATATAGAAAATTTTATGATTATTTAAATTCCGTATACATAAAACCATTATATAAAAAGACGTCATTATTTTAGGTAAACCAACACATTTATGTACGTATATGAAATGTCAAATTACAACACTTGAAATATTGAATTTATAATGCAGGGATTGTTACATCAAAAATTGACCCACACCCTCTAATTTAAGAAAGAGTGATACTGGAGAAACATGTTGAACCAAGTTAATATTTCAATCGACGGGAATCAATTTTGGGATGGATTTGGTGCATGTTAAGTTCCTAAACGCTCTATGCAGGATGGATTCTTTGGATAAGGCTCCTCAGTTCGTTAGTTTTTATGGGGATGCCCAATTAATATTTTTATCATTGTTGTAGCTTCAAAGGTGAAGACTAACAGACAAACTCAAAAGGTAGCTCTTCTTGATATTACATTCTGTTAAAAAAGTATCGGAAAAAGGATTGTCAAATTTTTTGTTGGTTTGTTCGAAAGTCATTTATGTTCGAGAGAGATAGGCAATGAACTTTCTGTGTCTCACAAATCAATTCGTACCATTTCATGCCCAAAAAAAATTTTAGGCATGAAACACGTTGTTCCTCGACTAGTTTCAAAAGACCTGAATTTTTTTCAAAAGTTGATGTGTAAAGGTCGCTGAAGACGTGCTAGAACGAGTCCCACATTCATAATACGTATTTTAGCTGATGACGAGGCATGGATCTATGAGTTAGACATACAAACCAGTTAATAAGCTCTGGAATGGCGTCTTCCAATTGAACCGAAATCGAAAAACCCCGTCAAAGTTGATCAAACGTCAAGATAATCCCAAAGATGTTTGCCTTTCAGATGTGTGTGCACTGAATCAGTTCATGCAGGAATGGATCTCTACATCCCTCATTCAATGAAAAGAACAACAGCACAAAAGCCATGGCTCAACAAAGACTACGAAAGAGCTTCTGCAGCCAAGAGCAGAGCTTACAAGACATGGATGATAAATCCAACAGAGGAAACAAGAACAACTTTCGTACGTATATGGAACGTATCCAACCTGACAACTGCAAGAGCGAAGGTCAATCTCATCGAAGGGGTAACTAATAAACTCCTTGAACAGGCAAGCGGGACTAGCCAATTCTGGTCTATAGCGAAGACTATCAGTTCCAATTTCTGCAAATTTGCTTTTCGCCTCTTGTTAGAGAATACGAAAGTACAGCATCATCTCCGAAAGAGAAAGCCGATCTATTTGCTCTCTTGTTCTCAAAGAATTCTCTGCTAGATTTATCTAACGCAATACCACCGAATATTCCTCCTACAAATTCTTCATTGGCAGAAATCAAGTTCAGAGTCCGCACTGTGAGACGGGCTCTCAAGCAGCTGAACTGCAAGAAGGCAGTTGGTCTAGACGAAATACCGCCAATCGTCTTGAGAAAGTGTGCTCCCGAATTGGCACCCATTCTTAACCGTCTGTTGCAGATTTCTTATGAAAACCAGACTTTTCCAAGCAGCTGCAAAATAGCGAGAATTCAACCGATCCCAAAGAAAGGAAAGAAGTCCTTACCCCAAAACCACTTCTTCCCATTATGTCCAAAGTGAAGGATAGAGTCATAAATGATGAACTCCTCAAATATCTTGAGTTGAAGGGAATTATTAACGACCATCAGTATGGCACAGATCGACAGGAGATCTGCTCTCCTACGTCACTCATGTTTGTACATCAACGATGGAAAAGCATGAGGAATCTAGATCGAAACCTCTTGATATCTCCAAAGCCTTCAATAGGGTTTGGCATGCAGCCTTGTTGAATAAACTTGCTGCATATGGGCTTCCAGAAAAATTGCGGGGTTGGATAAGTAGCATTTTATCAAATAAGATCTATACAAGTTGTGGTCGACGGTATAACATCATTGTGTCCAGTTGAAAGAAGAAGTACCTCAGGTATCCATTCTTTCGCCAACCTTGTTTCTGTTACAGATAAACGATCTTTTGTCATCTACAGAGAACAAGATCTTCGGTTTTGCAGACGATTGTACCCTGCTTTCATCTTTCAGTAGTCTGCGGCCGATAACAGCTGCGGAATCGCATCGTCATAATGTCAACAAATTACTAACTTAACATCTGACTCACAGAAGATATCTGGGTGGGGTCAGTTGAATCTGGTGAACTTCAACGCGAGCAAGACGCAAGCAACTACGTTTTCTGAAAAGGTCCCCGCTGGAGAACCTCCTCTAATGATGCAAGGCCAACAAATTGCATCCAAACATTCGATGCACCTTTTCGAAATAATGGTCAACTCCGGGTTTTGCTGGCATGAACATGTATCAGCAATAGCTAAGTCATCATCAGCTAAACTTAGTTTTCTTTTCAAAGCCAAGCGATACTTCACGTCATCAAAGCTGTTGCTCCTTTATAAGGCGCAGATTCGACCAGGTTTGGGATACTGTTCTCATGTATGGGGATCTGCGCCCAAACATTCGCTGCAGATGTTGAATAGAGTGCAAAAACGGGCAGTGCGCCTCATCGACCATCCGGAGATCACCCGCGATCTCCAACCGCTGGATCTCAGAAGAACAAGCTGCTGACTTCCACGCAAGATGCTCCAAGGAGCTGAAAGACGGAAATTCATGTTTTGCCGCAACACTAGGCTGGCAAGTAGTTCTCATCATATGGCGGAACATTTAACGACCCCTCGAACCTCGCTATAAGAATTCCTTTGTTTACAGGGCCGGTGAGATGTAGAACTGGCTTCCGTCCAACATCTTCTCAACATCCTACAATTTGGCCCTATAAAAGAAGCGAGTAAACAGGCACCTCAATTCTTCCCAAGCGCCTACTCATGTGGTGTAACAGGTTCGCCAATTCCTGGGAAGCGCGCATAAAAAAAGGAATGTTTTTCTTTACTGTCGCAATGTTATGCACTCGGAATTCTTGCAAGAAGGTCGGCGGTAAATAAAGAATATTAGCTAAGCGTTATGCGGCGTTTGAAAGAGACAATTCGTCGAAAAACGCCAGATTTGTGGGAAGAAAGCACATGGATTTTTCACCGCAATAAAGCATCATCTCACGAGGCTATTATTATGAATGAGTTTCTGACCAAAATTCAACAAATACCATCGAACAACTACTGTTTCTATCTAATATGGTTCCGGCAGACTTATTTCTTTCTTCAAAACTTAAATTACCCCTTCGAGGCATCCGTTTTGAATTGATAGAAGACATAAAAGAGAATCCACGTCGATTCCGGAAGAAGCGTTTGAAAAATGTTTTGATGATTGGTTTACTCATTGGCCTACTTTGAAGGCGGTAGAATGAATTCAGATGATGAAAAATAAACATATTGTGTTTCACCGTCAGATTTCTGGTAGTGTTTTGACAAAATGTACACGAAATATTTAATGAATGCCCCATAAAATTTGTATTCATAATAGCATTACTTCAACAAAATATTTGCATAATCCTGAAAAAGAGTTACGTATGGAATAAACTTTCTAAAATCAGCAAAAAGATCGTTAAAGGGGACATAATAATTTTATGTAACATTATCGATCGCATTAGAGGATAAATGACTCCCAAGCGAGCAGTCAAAGCATATGTGTCGTTTTTCTGTTACACGCAATTAGAATCATGTGAAAGATCCGATAAATCTATTTTGTAATCTACAGACTCTGTGCTGATATTATCTGAACTTTTTTCAGATATATTTATGTCGAGTTTTATTATATCTACTATCGAACAACTAAACGAATTCTAACGAATCGGTGACACAAACCCAATGGTATAATAAATTGTGCAAAAGTAATTTATATGTTTCATGTTCATGATCCAAATATTTTTATGTACACTGTGACAAAAAAGTTTCCGGAAATTCTCATTTAAATTGCCCGCGTTGAATATTTTCAAGTGTTTAAGTATCCGTATGTTGGTAGGACTGTCCATAATTATTATGTTAAACATGAGCGCGATCTGACAAGTAGTTTGCTTACGACAGCTGTTGAAACCAGTTCACCTCAGTGGTACTCCACGCATTTTACAATGGAAAAAATATTGAACAAAGAATTTGCCACAAATTTTGTGTTTTTGGAGTTAGTCCTATTGAATAATGGAAGAATGACAGCGGCCAGATACATCGCAGATATCCTTGTACCCTTTGACCCATTGATTAGCGAAAACTTCATTTATATGCATGATAATGCTCGGCCCCATGCAGCTAGAGTAGTTACAGAATTTCTGCAAAATGCCGAAATTGATATTTTAAGATGACCAGCCTGAAGTCCCGACTTGAATCCCATAGAACCTGTTTGGGACAAGATGGGGTGGCAAATTCAGCAACGTTAAATGCCTTGTAGAACACTCCAACAACTAGAAAATCTGCTTCCTGGAACTTGGAACTCAGTGACTCAAGAGTACATCTAAAATTTGTTTGAGGGGCTTCCGAGAAGTATACCGGCAGTAATTAGGGCCCGGGAGGAAACACTCGATTTTGAAAATGATTAGAAACCATTCGATGCTAGTTGATTGGTCTCTTCGCGAATGTTTGAAGATGGTAGAATTTTTTAACCAGAAAATTGTTGATATTTTCCATTATATCTTCTCATTTTACACTTCTGAAAGTCACCAACCGACTCTTGAATGACCAACCTAAAAGTTTATATAGTATTGTCGTAAAAGTAGGGTGATGCGACAATTTTTGTGGGGAGTGTATTGACGCTCATCGACTACAATCCGCAATTTAGGAAGAATATTATTTATTAGCGTGCAGATTATTCATCTGAATTTTCAATCTTGCCATCATTGTCAGTTTAGCTTAACCAATGGGACTTACGCAGACACTTCTATATGATTCCAAGTTCTCATCACAAACTTTGGTTCGGTAGCAATCAAATAAAGATGTTTCCATCAAATTTCAGCAATAAACAATCCCATACGATTGGATATTATGGCAACAAACTATGGCTCTTTCTTAAAAATACCTAACGCATACATTTAGTAGATACTAATCGCTTACAAGTCTATTAATTAAAGCCAATAAATTATCATCCTCCATTGATTATTATCGGTCGAATGGAAGTGTGTATAAGTCAGTAATAATTTCCCACAATTTTTATAAGAAATTTTACGCCGTTATTTTTATTTTGTTTTTATATGTGTGAGTACCGGTTAGTGCCTTATTATGTTATGATGAATGACTGGTGGTAAGGTATTACTAGTATTTAGGTGGTAATAAGTATTCAGTGAGTGGAGTTAATGCACAATCATACAATTCGTTAAATAAAATTTAAGCATGTGAGCCTATTTTATATAGGAGGTATTTTCGCGATATAAGTAAGTTCGTTTTAACCGAATCTAGCCGACCGTTTGCACGCTGCATATCTCGAATGGTTCAGAGTTTTTCCGTTGATGTCTATTCCTTTTTTTTTTCTGGTTCACAGATTTAACATGTTCTATTGCTAGGTGAACTACTTCGGTGATATAACATGTCCTTGTCGTACGCCTCTTTGAATGTTTTTCGGGTTTGTCTCTTATTCCCGTTTTATTATCATTCAAGATTTTTGATAGTTGTTGTGAATCAGCTTTTTATACCTTGATTCAATTCTACTGTTGCTCATAGCTTGGTACGTGGCCCATATCTCTGTCATATCGAATGCCTTCTCATCGTCAACAAACGATAGATAATGATTGAGGTAGTACTCATTTGCTTTTTCTATCAAAGTTCCCATAGTTAGTAAGTAGTCTGCTATGCTTCCCTTTCCCTATTTTCATAAAGAGCTTATATAGCTGGGATAGTAGCGATATGGGACGGTAGTTCTCCATGTCGCTAGTTTTTTCCATCCATCTGAAATGTCTCCTTGGTGCAGACATTCATTGAAAAGGATTTTAAGAGTTGGTAAAATGATTTCTCTGTTTTCATTCAGTATTACGTTAGCATGCCATCTGGATTTGGTGCTTTGTTTTTCTTCAGACTATTGAGAATGTTCTCTATTTCAAAATCTCCTATATCAAGCAGTTCTTCAGTTAACAATGGTTATCTTTCTCTTTAAGCTTTTTTGTCTGTCATTATCTGGTAGTATCTCGGAGGTGTATAGATCTTTATAAAATTCTTTCACGAGTTGTGTGATCCTTCTGGGGGCTTTTTCCTTTATCCTTCTATTTGTTCCTCAATCGTCCATCAGCTATATGGTTTAAAAATTCTTCTGGATATCTTTCTGCTGCAGCAGTCCCTAATACAGCTTCTCCAATGATTTTGATGGTATACAATAATTGTCTCACCTTAAGTTTATTGAACCAACCATTTGATGCTCATCACCACTTACAATGTGTTTTATGAATATCGAAAACAAGTAATATTTTTCAAGGAATTTCATATAATTGTGATTCGTAACGAATCACAATTATTCAGTGTTCCACTAAACCATAGCTTCTTCAGACGAATGAATGTACAGAAATTATAACAACTATGTATATATACAATTGAGAATATAAAAACAAATATTCTTGAGTAATCGAAAGCTTATTGAATTTCTTCTTCTTGAGTGGTTATTGATGACAGGTATATCCAATGAAATTAAGAATATATTGCTCACTGAAGAGATTCAATAGAGGTGAAGGGCTTAAATCGACTTGTTCATTAATGAGTCTACTTGAGTGTTTGTGTTTATTAGTTTCTAAAGTTTCCAAAGGTCTACTTTCCAATATTTATTATCTGTATGCAAAATTTCAAACTGTGGGTCGAAAGAGTGATTATATTCTAGGAGATGATTCGCGTAATTTGAATCTAATTTTCTGTTTGAAAAACTGCGTTTATGTTCTGATATTCTCACATTGAAATTTCTATGTGTTTTACCAATGTAGAAATTATCGCAATCATTGCAATTCAATCTATAAACACCTGCTTCATTATTTTTATCTGAATTGGTTTTATTGCGTTTTATATATAGGCCTTAGCTATTATTAGTTTGGAAAGCTATGTCAAAATTATTTTTACTCAAGAATGATTTCAGTTTCTCACTTGTAATCCCAACGTAGGTTAAGGTAATGAATCTTCGTTTCAATTTATCGACAGAGTGAAATTCATTCAATGCGATTCTACTTTGATTTTTATTCAAAACATTGTTTATCATGGTGGGATAAGCATTTTCAGCTATTTGTTTTATTAAATTTAATTCTTTGTTGAAATTTTCTGGTGATAACGGAATGTTAATCAATCTATGATCTTATATTGATACGGATGACACGACGAGTTATGTATTATAATATCTGTATGTGACGGCTTATGGTAGATATATATATATATTTATTTATATATATATATATATATATATATATATATATATATATATATATATATATATATATATATATATATATATATATATATATATATATATATATATATATATATATATATATATATATATATATATATATATATATATATATATATATATATATATATATATATATATATATATATATATATATATATATATATATATATATATATATATATATATATATATATATATATATATATATATATATATATATATATATATATATATATATATATATATATATATATATATATATATATATATATATATATATATATATATATATATATAGGGGTTTCATGCATGCATCAAACTGATTTCATGAAAAATATAAATCCACCACCCGGTAATTAATACCATTGCCAGGCAATGATTATAATCAAAACATATCCTGGAATAATTATATATTAGGATAACGTTAAATATTATGAGAATATATCAATCTACCAGAATATATACATACTATAGCATCATCAGACAATGATATCAATATACCAACGAGTAGTGTCAGAGGCTTTCTCCCGGAAAAATCCAGTTTGAAATTTGTCAAGTAACACTGAATGTTACTCATTAATAGTTTCCTTTCTGTGAAGTGGTGAACGATCGAATAGAATACTGCTCTGAATATAAATATGACAAAATTGTGTTAATTATATTACATATATATATATATATATATATATATATATATATATATATATATATATATATATATATATATATATATATATATATATATATAATATACAATATTTATAATTATTGCTTTCTATTTCGGTTGTATTTTTGAATATAACAAATTTATATAATTTTCGAAAGTTTTCAAATTCATATGTTTTATGAATGTGGGATTTGAATTGACTCGTTAGCGTGTCTTCAACGACCTTTACGTGATTCAAGTTTTCATGAGAATGCAGGTCTTTTGGAACCAGTCCAGCGGCAACGCGTTTCATACCCAACCAATCGTTTAAAATAGTACGAATTGATTCGTGAAACACAAAAATTTCATTACCCATCTTTCTCAAACTTAAATTTTCCCTCAAATTTATATGACGATTTTCAATTACCATTTTTTTCGCATATCGATGCTATCTTCAGTTGATGACCGACCAGAGCGAGGGAGATCTTCCTCTATGTCTCGACCGCTGTTGAATGTACTGTAGCAATCATACGCACGTGTTTTTGTAAAGTTAATTCACCGTAAGCCTTTTGTAATATATTCAGTAATTCGGCACTAGAAATACCATTTGTAATACAAAATTTCAGACGAATTCTCCGTTGCTTATTTGTCTCATTTGTAGGGTAAGCGGCCGTGGTGACAACAAGAAAATAATGTGCAATCGTTTTGTAACTTTTAAATGTTTATTTCAATACTTTGAAAGGTTCAAAAATATTTTTTTACTTAATTTTACATTAATTTATTAACATATATATACGTATATTTGAAGTTAAAGTAGAGTCCTCGAAAGAATGGTGAAATAAAAATCAAAGAACTTATTATTGTGTTCACCATATTCTAATGAACTAACCAATAATATACAAAAAATGCTGGACTTCTGAAAAGAGATACACAACATCGAATTTTTTACGTTGATGAAATGTTCGAAAAAATCTATTCATCATTAAAAAATTAAATGTTTTAAGGGTTAGGTATTTAGATATATGTATGTAGAATAACTAGTTAAATTTTTAGCCAAATCGGTTCAATAGTTTTGAGTCAGTACTTCCCCGAAATTCCAAAAAGATAGTTTCGAGAAAAACGCGTTTAAAGTTTCGACAACAAATAATACTAACACCTATTAATCTGCTATGCCCGGTGCATAGAGCAATCCTTCCGTTTCCTCAAAGTTGTCATTTTCAGCAGCTTTGAGAGCCCTTCCTAAAGTTCTGGCCTATTTGCAGTTACCTTCTATAAATATGTATACATCTTTGAACAAAAATGGTTGTAAGGGGCCATAAAAGGGGGAACGGTCAGAGCAGCTGCGGCTGACGTGTCAATACACTTTCATACTCACTATGGCGCGCTCTCTTGTTATGCCTAAACTTTGAAAATATTATGAATTTCGGTCTGAAAATTTAAGAGCATATTCTTGACCGGTCTACTACCTTGTAACAATCGCAAAACTCACTTGGAACTATCCAAATCGAGCGTAGCTTTGAAAACAGTTGTGACAATTTAGCAACAACGAAAGTTTAGATAACCGTTCTAAGCAGTTTTTTAACTAATTATTTCCTGGTACCGATAACCGTTCTAAGCGGTGTTTTTTATTAATCATTTCTTGGTACTTTTCGACATAATGTATTAGAACATATGTATGTACCGATGTACCGATCCTCGAATAATGAAATCTTTAGCCGCGATAATATGAATTGGGTTGCATTTTTTTTCATCCGCGAATAGTGAAAGAACGTATGTAGTAATAGCGAATGTGGAGGTTTTACTACAGTTATATTAGCAGACTAAGGGATGTTTCCCTGTTGTGAAACCTTATCTGAGTGCCGCTTATTTACAATCAACATATTAGTGTATTGCGATCATTATAAAATCTGGAGGAAGATCTTGAAATTTATCAAAATTTTCGTAGGATAGCATGAACCTCATGAGCTTGCGTACCTATTCTAACCTAATGTTTCTCATGTCATTTCGTTAAGACAAAGATGTATATAGTAAAATAGTCATCTAGCAACTCTTATGCAGGATATTCAATGAATATAAGCTTATATTCAAACCTTGTCATGGCGAAAGCTATATGTCCGTTTTCTAAATCAATCATAAACAATATAATGAATGATCATAATGAAACTTGACATGCAACAGGTTCACCTCAGGTTATTTGTGCTAAAGTGCAAGGAAAGCTCATGCCCCCTACGAACACACATTTCATTCATCAGAAAAATATAGACAGACTAGTCTATGATGAATATTTTCGAGCAACAGGTGTTTTCAGAGCTTCAATTAAATATCAATTAATGTTGGGTAGAAACTATCATTAAATATGCATTAGGGCCTTCTTCTCCTTTTTTCCTGAATTTTTCAAGACTCGTGACACTCATTATGCCATCTTCCCAGGTCGGACATGACGACAGTGAAGACTCTCATCGAACTGACATTGTGAACTCCATCAATCAAATTAAGCCGCTTGTGTGGTGGATCGTTTATCAACTCGATACTGAGGCTATTAGGGAAGAAGAAGAGTGTACAGTTAGTTATCTGGATGAATTGTCAAGATATGTGGGTGGGAATTATCAAGACTGATTATTTGTGGAGGTGTTTGAGGAAGACCTATTTAGTAACTGCTTCGAGCTAGTAATTAGTATGGATTTATATCCATAAATTCCTTACGTAAACATCCGCATTATGTAGATTATTCATGAAAGCATGCCAAGAAATGTTTCTTACAAAAACGTGAATCCGATTATATTAGGTATTCCATTTGGAACGACAGATGTTATATGTCAACAACTTTTATACGTCAAATCTGATAAGTTAATTTATTTAATAATTCAGAATATATAGAATTTAATTCAGGGCAACTTAAGAATAAGGTAAGGTGTTGAGGTTATCAAAGCCACAGAAATGAATTGATAGGTATAATAATCCTCAAGTAGGATTTTCTTTTAGAAAATGATTTCTATGCACAACTCATGATTTTCTTCCTTTCGTTCTTCTATTGAGTTTTATGATTTTGTTATCACTTGTACATTGTTTTTCAGCACTCTCCGTCAGAGTTATGTGGTTACCATATCGACGAATTATCTTATTTTTCAATATTCCAATAATTGATTGAAGAGGTTGTTGCTCGATGAAAATTGATAAACATTTTTGAATTGGTAATACAGGGTGTTACATAATAGTATGTCACTACTCAAGGGGTCAAATCTATGTGCAATTTTAAGAAAACAAGTTTATATAAAGATAGGTCCGCAAAAGCTTCGTTACGGAGCTCCTCCGTAGCTATTCAGCCCAAATTTGGAATGCAAGATATTTTTTACAGCCTCCATCATTACACTTCCTAGAATTTAACTGAAATGCACAAGGTGCTTCCATTTCGGAGGCTATGTCTTCTTTTGCCCTTTCAAACTTTTTTTCAGTACGCCACTGATTACAGTACAATCAATATTCGTTATCTTCTTCGTTCAATTTAGAAACTTTTTTGACTTTTGTAATTTTTTCGTATCTCCAACCGTTTTCGAGGGAAAAATTATTGAATTTGAAGTATATGAATTGTATGTTATTAGCTAAATGAAAAAAATAATAGAAATACTCGATAGGTATGCTCAAAATTTGCTTTTATTTTGATAGCTCACCTTCTGAGACTCAACTTATATTTATTCAATATCAAATTGAAAAAAAGAACAATTAAAAACTAATTAAATTGCTGGAAGTTTCCTCTACCTGCGAAAATGCAGGCTTCTGTCGCGCATATTATCACGCACTCTATGAAATATTCCTAGGGTATTTATCATCGTGTCACAAGGCTTTATTATTCGATTTGGTTATTCTTCCACAGTGTTTACTGGGGTGGTATAAACTGAAAGTTTGTGATATCCCTATATGAAAAAGTCAAAACTATTTAAGTGTGGGCACCTAGGAGGCCATTGTTCTGGCCCAGACCCAATCAATTCATCGGTTTTTGAATGTATTATTCAAGATATCCCTAGCTTCTCCACTAAAATGTGCTGGTACCCCGTCATGCATGAACCACATCATGTTTCTCACCAAAAGTGGCACCTCCTCGAGCAATAAAGGTAACTCCTCCTCAAGAAATTGCCGATAAGCGGGACCTTTTGGTCTGCTAGGCAAAAAAAATGGCCCAATCCAATAATTTCCAATTATTCCGACCCAGACATTTGTGAGGATTGTTCTTGATGGTGAGATTCTTCAATCAAATGTTGGTTTTCCTTACCCCAATCATAATTATTGTGAAAATTTGTGATAGCAGTTCTCGAAAAGTTAACTTCGTCTATGAACATTATTTCTCTATCAAAATGAGCATTTTCGATAATTTCATCTAAGAACCACCGGCAGAAATTCAGTCTTGAAGGAAAATCTCGAGGAAGTGGAGTTTGGAAGCGTTGAATATGAAACGGGCACAATAAAAACTTGCGGAGAAATTATAACAGGTGAAATATTCAACTGATTCCCAATTTTTCTTGTAATCTCATAAGGATTCAAATCAATACAATTCAAAGCTGCTTCCTCGATATCTGGAGTTCTCGTAGTTTGAGTTGCACCTTTTAAATGATTATTTGCAGTAAAAGTACTAGTTTTCCTAAACCTTTTGTGGATATTTAAAAATGTTCGCTTTTGGAAAGCGCACCTGATATAATCGCTTAATTTTTATTGTGTTTCCGTCAGCCAGACTTTACATGAAATGGATATCAGCCAATTTGGCGTTAGTAAAATTAGCCATTTTTTCTTTCAGCAATAACTTCGAAGGTCTTAGAACAAATCGTTTTTTAATAAACAATTCGAGCAAACACTGGTTCAACTTCAGCAACATCATAAATATGATCCTGAACACCTCTCCTTTTCAGAAGGGTGGTTCTCATGTTGTTTTTCCATTATTTCTATGAGTTTCGTTCCTAGAATTCTTTCAAATATTTTTACAATGACTTTCAAGAGAGTTATCTACAATTTGTACAATTAATAGTGTCACATTCTTTCATTATTGGAACTATAATGCCAGTCTCCAATCATTGAGCTGGTATGTTTTAGCAAGCCAAGCTCCCCTGAATCTGATTCTCAGAATCCTTCTTCCTGTATGCCCCTATCATCTGTGTTATATTGTCGTATTCTGCTGAGTTACCCTCTTAAGTTTTTCTGATGGATTCTTCGAAATTTTTGTAGATTATATATATTTTCGTTTCTACTCAGTAATCTTCATCATATTGGTGTTTCTTCGTTAGTTGCTTTCATCTGACTCATTTAAATATCATCTCCATTTCTCCATTTTTTCCTTGTAAAATTTCCACCTTTCTTGAGTATCGAACTCTAAAATGTTCCTTTGCTTACTTTACTTTTTCGTGTACTTCTATCCTCTACTTTTTGTAATTATACAACACTAATGTGTTTTACTTTTTATAATTATATCTTACCGATATACTACATATCTCTGCCATAGGGCTCAGTACTTTTCTTCAAATTTTGTGGCTTTCTCACCAATTTTCATTACTATATTCTATATATGAGAAATATTGAAAATGTCTAGACATAGTACATCGAAATCTGTGTAAACATGGCCTTGAATTTGAAGTTTTCATTATTCAATTTTACTTTTCTTCAATTCATGTTCTCGTGAATCTGTAAAATATAATCTGAAATGGAAATTGAATAAAAATGTTGGAATATAACAACTACATATTGCTATATGATGTGATAAACATAAAAATTTAACACATTATGTTACACAAACAGTACAACTACATCACTCAAGCATAAATTACCTATAACAAAAATTCTCAAATATACAGAGCATTCTTCAAGTAGTATTTGAATTATCGACAAAATGCGATTGATATAAGTAGCAGCAATGTTTCTTGTGACTTTCATAAATCTTGGATTGAAAATTGTGGTTGTACAAAATAGTATTTCTTATACTGCTTTCTCAGATTGGAACATCAAGTTTCCCATAAACACCAAACACCTATAAAATAGAAAGCGTCATTTGCAAATGTATGGGAAATATACACACAACCAAATTTATATGGAATCACTCGGTATTTTGCATTATTGATTGTTTCTGACCATGGATCTTTGACGACATGTGAATAATGAAGTTTTGTTGTAAAAAAACTGGATAGTATGATAAGAAATGCTGAATCATCACCACATGTTTGGAATATTGTACTTAGTCGTCAGATTTAAATTGTGAATTTCAAAATTTAAAGAAGCCTATAATCATAATTGAAATAAGCCTTGGATTGTCAGATGTGTAGGGGTCGAATAATTGATCCCGTGATCTCAAACACCTACGCCCGATACGTGGAGCTACAATCTCTGCAAAATAGGCCTAAAAGAAGTCGTAGGATGATCACTTCTGAAGAACGAGACCGCTTTTGTGCAACCCATACTCCAAAGGCAATTTCTGGAAGCAACAGGCGAAGCGATAATACAAAAACTTCGTTCAAGGGGTTTATACAACATAAGGCCCTTAACAGTTCCTAAGCTAACTGGACAACTTAAACGGTGTATCGAGCATCAAAATTGGAATATTGACAATTGGCGAAATGTACTTTTTTTGGATGAGACCAGAAGTCGTGATCGATCAGATGACCGCCGGGTTTGGGTTTTAAGGAGTCGTGGAAGACAAGCTAGACTCCGAGCAGCAAGACAAATTCCGAAACGCCAAGAGGGCAGTTTGATGTTCCGGGATGGCATTATGTTGGAGGGCAAAGCATATGTGATTTCGTTTCCTGCGAGTGTAACAACTAGAAATTACGTTGACGAAGTGCTAGAGCTCATAGTGAGACTCTGGTGAGGTGCCCACGGTGAGAATTTTACTTTCATGCATGATAATGCTCCTCCGCATACCAGAAACCTTGCGCGACATTTTCTTGAAACAGACGGTATCGCTATTTTGGACTAGCCAGTTTACTCTCTAGACCTAAATCCTATTGAGCACTTATGGGATAATTTCAAAATGAAAATTAGATCGCACGAGGATTATCCAAGAACCCCACACCAACTCATCCAAGCCGCCACAGAAGCGTGGCATAGTATCTCCCCAGAGGAGGTCCAAAACTTGATCCAAAGCATGCCTAGACGGAATCAGGCTTGTATCAGGGCAAGAGGAGGTAATTCAAGCTACTGAGGTTGCGGAAATATCACCTATTCCGTGGGAAAACTATTTTCAATTTTTTACTACATGCAGAAAGTCTCTTAGTTTCTCTTATTTGTTTCTTCCTTAAAATGAAGCTAAATTTATTTATTTCTCAATTGAAATATCTCAAAATGGATCAATTATAACAATCCTTTGAAATTTCCAAAATCCCTTAGGTAATATTCAAAATATCGGGTGATTCCATATAAATTTGGTTGTGTGTATGTTATTTACTCAACAGTTTTGATTAAATTTCTTGAGAAACAATACCCATCTGTTATGAATAGAAGAAACTCACCATATTTACCTCTTATACAAATTGAGATGACAGAAGAATATCTGATTAGAGGTAATCTAAAAGTGTTGTGACTATACAAAATCTGCTAGTGAATAGAAAGATAAATGCGAAAAAATTTTCAATTCCCCATTTTTACAATCGTCGCTTCTAACACTATCATTCTTTCGCAACGATCACGGTAACTTAACATAAGTGCATTACAAAGTAATTTTAACATGTTCCCCATATATTGTCTCTCGGAACTTCCTCGTGTGAATATTTGTCTCGAGGCACAAAGCCGAAGATAAAATATATTATAGACTTAATCCGGCTTAGTGATGCACCTGTCTCGCGTGTTTAGATTAACCTAACTGTTCCTAGAAGTGAGTGTTAAATAACCCCCAAACAGAAAACAATTGAAAAAAGGTCGTGTCCTCTGTTACTATCGGAATTGAAATTGACACGAGTACGGGTACCTGAAAGTTAATATTATATCATTTTCCATATGTTGTATGTACCAGCCAATAATTTCTATAATAACAGGTAGTTAACTGAAGATTCAAATTTCGCCGGGTGTATAATTTATATTTTAAATAAGTTGGATGTGGTATATCCATCCATGTTGCTATTAGAATAACTCCTTATTTTGACGGTAATAATAAAATTAAGATGTAGCGGTATTCTCTTTTACCATCTTCCTGAACATCTTGCGTGTGGATTTGATATTTTTGAAGCCACACTTCTTACTTCTGGTAATAAAGTATATGATATACTGGGAGGTGCATAGAAAACTTTCTACCCAGGTTAATTGCGCCATAAATAATTCATCGAAAATTTGCTCGAACACACGACTGGCTTTAAACCTAATAATGTTTATTGGTCGTTACGAACCAAAGACCCTAATTTTCCACCTCTAAGATAAATCGGTGATTGATCATTTCCTACAAGAAAATTTGTCTCAACTACTGGAACATTTACCTCTGCCCTCTAAAAGAGAAGAAAATAATGAATTTCCTGTGCCTCTTCTACTCTATTAAATGAGATCGGACCACTTGAAATCTCTTGAATGAAATATACAGGGTGTCTACTTTAAAAGGTGCCAAACTTCTGTAGATGATAGAACAAGTCATTTGCAAGAAAAGATGTCCCATAACATTTTTTCGAAAAGTTGATATTTATGGAGTTATTTAACACTTCTTAATTTTAGGAAATTTTTTGACATATTACATATAAAATCAAAAGTTTAAAATTAGATCTCCTAGAAGCATTAGAAATAAATAGATGCAAACATTCGGACAAGCTTTTGAATGAGCAGGTAGATGTGAATTATTCACCCCTACTTAACTTGTTTAATTAGTTTTCAATTATCTTTCATTCTAACTGTACGATGGCTCGGTGTGGGTTTTTCCTGTTATTCATCCAACTTGTTCTACGATTTGTTCAGAATACCATACTTTTCATTCTGTTTGTCATTCTTGATAAAGCTGCTGTGTCAGCGAAACGTCGTCGAATTTTTTCAAATAAAGTGTAGATTAAAGTTAAACCTTGTGTTTTTATCTCACTAAAATCACAATTTTCATCATCGATTGCCTTCAATAAATTTTATTCCTTTTTTTACTTTTTCTTCGTTTTATAGTTCACTTCACTTTTTTAATATTGATTTCTTATTTCTCGTAAATAGTGTAACAAACACAACATTATTTTATATATATGGATATGCACTTAGAAATTATATCGACCAGAATGTGCTAAGGAGTTATATATTTTTCCAACTTGCAATCTCTACCTTCTTCTGTTGTAATTTTTTGGGAAGGAAGTCTCATGCGGTTCGAAATTTCCTCGATAAAAAGTATGCCGTGGCCTTTACATTTACAGGTGTTTGACGTTTGTTGCCGAATACAATGTATACTTCTCTCAGCTAAGATTCTTAACAACTCGCGACAAATTCTTCCTTTTCGGTACCCAAATTGTAGTTTATCTCTAACCCAATAGTAACCAATAGTAACAAGTTCCAAGAGAAAATGTCCAGGTATATAAACCTTGCTATTGAAATCAAGTGGATGTAGTACCTCGATAAAATGGATATCGTTCCTGTCATCATTTCTTCGACTAGATTAATACCACAGAATTTGCAAGATATCCTGGCGAAATAAGTATACCATAAGGATATCTACATACGAATGCAGAAAACTGTGATTTTTAATACATATAAGTTAGAAAGAAAACTTATCGTGTATTTTGTGATCCAACCTATTCCCTTTGATTGCTGAATCTGGGAAAGTGTCCTTGTCCTTGTGCGCGAGATTTGTAAGCAGCATTAAAATATCATCGAATGATGTCCAATATAATGCCCTATTTAAATTGTTGAACATTGTTATAAATAACTCTAACTCACAAAAAGAAAGTTTTAAATAAGAAAAGGACCAAATTGATGAAAATATATTTTTCTTGGAAGCGGCTTTGAAATATATTGGAATCTTTCGGTTACTTTTACCGAATACTCCCCGTATATTCAGATACTTGGAATCTTCAAGATAGGTATTATAGGCAGGGAAAGAATTGCATCAAAGATTTTAAGGTTTTCATGGAATTATGAATGAATCTCCTTCTTACTGCGCCTTATCCTCACTGGAGGTTGACGATCATTTAGGCCCATATTACTCTATTTATTGCAAATCGAAAAAATTTCTGAGATGTTTTCCCGGTGCATTACCAAAGATTGGTTAGCCATGAGATTCGTCGTCTTCCAAGTCCCTTCTTACCGTCCATGACCTTGCATGACCAGATGGAGGATTTCATACTTATCATTTGGCATTATATGCCCAAAGTATGCGAGTTTTCTCTCTTAAATAGTTTCCATTACCTCTCTATCTTTGTTCATGCGTTCGAGAACTATTTCATTCGTCACATGGTGTACCCAAGATATTTACAATATGCGACGTTAGCACCACATTTCGAAGACCTCTATCCTCTTACAAGCAGCATCAGTCAACGTTCAAGACTCCACACCATACAGCAATAATGAGAGCACATAGCACCTCAATAAAAGAGTTCTTATTTGTAAATTCAACTTAAGATTACATAAAATAGCTCTCATGTTGTTGAAGTAGGCTCTGGCTTTCTCAATAAGTATTTTGATCTCTCTAATCTGTTCCCAGTTATTAGTCAGATGCACACCCAGATACTGGTTGTAACTGTTGCGATGGGAGAACCTCCGGCATATAATTGTACGTGAGGTTTGTTATGTTTGTTTATTATCATAACTTTCGTTTTGTTCGTATTAAGCCGCATGTTGAATTTTTCGCAAACTTGTACCACGCTTTCAATGAGCCTTTACAGTCTGCCACTTGTGCTTGCCAAAAGAACCGTATCGTCCGCGTTTCTCAGATCGTTGATCAAAACACCATTCAAGGAAATACCATCCTCAATCTCACCAAGAGTTTCCCGAAGCAGTTTTTCAAAATAAACATTAAAAAGCAGCGGGGACAACACACATCCCTGTCTGACACCCCGACGAATCTGGAATCTCTGCGGTTTCACTTACTCCACTCGAACAAAGGCCTCCTGCCTCCAATGAAGGTTAGTAATGATACGAAGATCCTTGTCGTCTATTTGATACTACTGCAATATTTCTATTTCCCTCTGATTGTTTACCCTGTCGAATGCTTCTTCGAAGTCAATTAAGCAGGCATATACATGGCAATTTACATCACAATTTCTTTGAATTAAAACATTTAAACTGTACTATGCTTCTCTAGTACCTAGACCATTCCTTAAGCCAAACTGCATATTACTAATGTCTTGTTCTAGTTTTGGGTAAATTAGTCCATGTATTATTTTAAGGAATACTTTCAGAACAAGGCTCATGAGACTGATAGATCTATATTCCTTGCATTTTTCAGAAGATCATTTCTTTGGTATTGTAATAAATTATGAAATCAGTCAATCGTCAGGAATATTTCCTGTATCGTAGACGTAGTTGAAAACGTTAGTGAAAATGTCCAAATGATCTTCCTGAATTAGTTCGAGAAAATCTCTACAACTTCCGTCCGGGCCAGTAGCCTTGTTCCATTTCAAATTATTAATTGCGTATGCTACTTCCGGTCCACGGTCGATGCACTATTTATAACAAGGCAATTAGTAGAAAAGTCTCTTGAATATAACACTCCAGCATATCTTTGTTTCATAGACTTAACGAAGGCCTTTGACAGAGTCCAACTGAAGGATGTAATCAAGATACTGGAAAACAAAGAGGTACCCAAAAAATATATACGACTCATAAAAGATCTGAACACTAATACAACAACGCAAATACGAACAAATCACACCCTAACGCAGCATTTCAGAACAACAGGTGATAGTCTTAGCCCTCTACTATTTATTACTGTTATGGACCAACTTGTAGAGACCGTTAAAAACTTGGGACTAGGATACCGCATGGGAACCTACAAAATTAACATCTTATGCTATGCCGATGACGCCGTACTCATTGCAGAATCAGAAGACGACCTACAAAGAATGTTATACGCCTTTAGTAAACGCGCAAAAAATTTCAATATGGAAATCTCAACAAGTAAGACAAAATGCATGACCATAGCTAAGGAACCTCTGCGCTGCAAGTTAACAATAGATAACTTCACTATAGACCAAGTCATGTCATTCGAATACATAGGGTGCAAAATAACAAGCACAGGATACCTTGAAGATGAAGTGAGGAGACAAGTGAACAAAGCAGCTGCAGTATCGGGACATCTTAAGCAACCAATTTGGAGAAATGAACACCTCAGTATACCATGCAAATCCAGAATGTACAAAACATGTGTGCGAGCAATTATGACATACGGGGCAGAAACAACAGCGGAAACGTCGGTAACAAAGAGGATACTAAGAACAACAGAAATGAAAACGCTAAGAACTATAAACGGTTACACATTGAATGACAGACAAAGAAATACCGACATAAGGGAAAAATGTGAAACAGACGATATTGTAAGATGGGTAAGAAAAAGAAGAAGAGAATGGAACCAGAATGTAAACAGAATGACCACAGATAGAATAGCCAAAATCGTATATAACAATATACCACACGGAAGAAGACCCGTTGGACGACCACCAAAACGATGGCGGGGCAGTTGGCAATCAACTTCACAAGAACTGCTGCAGGGAAACCGGAACTGAACAGGCGCTACGCCTTCTACACGGTGAAGAAGAAGAAGAAGTATGCTACTTCACGTTTCGTTATAGAAGGTCCTGTTATTGCCTCCTTTTCCTCAAGAGGCTTTCTGTCTTTGTCGTTAAATAGTGATTGCATATACTCCTTCCATCTCTTGACCTTATTTTTGGCTTCTAAGATAGCTAAACCGCTATCAACCGTTCCTTTTTTTCCATATTCTGCTGTTTCCTTCATTTTCTTATAGAGATTAAATATATCATGGCGATGACTAAGCTGCCCATTCAGCCGATCTTCTTTTGCCAACTTGATTTTTCTTCTGATGTTATTGTGTATGTCCTTGTATTTTATCGTGTCTTTATGTCTGTATTGACTGCGTTCTTCCATAAGATCCAGAAATTTATCTGTCATCCAATAGTTCTTCTTCCTTCTCGAATGAGTTCTAATGAATGAATGAATAGAGACAAAATTCCTTGATTCCTTGAGGTGCCATTATGCTTGATACAGTGGGAAAGGTTCTTGGTGTAGACATGCTAATGACAGTAGGATTAGTAGGAAATCCTAATAAAAGTAAGAAGAATAACAGTAATATGCAGGATATGCTGATGATTACTTTTATTAAGAAATACTGAAAATTGAATAGAATATGCTATTATGCACTTTGCATACAAGTCGGTCTTTGATTATTGTAATAATGATAATCTTTGGACAGCCATATCTTCCTAACAATTTACTTTATATACGACAACCATCCTTTTAGTTTAACAGGGAATAACACCGTGTATATCAGAATGCTACCGCAGATTTATCACTGCTATGTCCAACGTTTTTTTCGGAAATAATGGCGAGAATTTTCGGCATTTCAGAGAGATGCTTTTTTCTAATTACGGTACAAATTACGTCAATTTTGGTGGGAAATAAAATCACTTAACACGTCTAATGAGTGCAGGATATCGGGTTGAATAACACCGTCGAAAATTCTTGTGAATTTGACTGTTGCTTCGTGCAATCAACACACAATGCTGACTTGTTTTAATGAATATTTATCGCCTCAATTAAAGTGTTACACTTTGCAGATTGAATTTCACCGTAAAAATATCCGTTTATTTTATGCTTCACAGATTACGGATGGATTTTTAATTTTTACTTTTGAATAAGCAGCAAATAAATAACCGAGAATCGATTATTTGAGCAGATACTTTAAAATTAATTGCGTACTGTCATTAATCGGCAATAATATTTTACTCGCGAAAGTGGAAGTTCTACTCACATGAAAGCAACTACCGAATTGGAAATTTCTTATTTATGTTGCCGCTTTTTTATTAGTCAATGGATGACTGTTCTGCAAAACCGAGTATACAAAGCGGGGCCATTAAATTAAATTCATTGTTGTACTCATAAAGATCTGCTTCCATTTTCGTCGAAATCGGAAAAATCATTTTTTTACACATAGTTTTCAACACTAAACATGTATTTTACTAACCTAATTTTCACATTTAGTGCGGTCCGCCGTACTAGTATAACGATAATGGCGTGACAGTAACAAAATACTCAAATAAGTAAGAAGGGAAGAACATTCCTTTTTTTCTAGTTTCAGGAATTTTGGTTACTTGATCGTCACCACTATCTACTAAGAAAACCAAGACAATCTTCGAAATAATTATCCAAGCTGCAGCTATCAGTGAGTTGTTCGAGGTTTTTTTTATCATCGATATTTCCAATAGGGCGCTCAACAAATTGCCATATTTGAACGATCCTTATGAAAATGAGTTAGCGAGACTAAAGAAATTGTATGAAGAAATCCCCAGAGATGGCGAAAATATATCAGATTCTTCCGAATCGAAAAATTCAGTGCCAATCATTTTGAGAGCAAACAAGATATATCAGTTGAAGAAATATCTGTGCAAAAATATATTCGACCAAAAGTTGGAGAATGTGGTCATTTGTTCTTCACATCAAAAGATGGAATAAGAAGCAATAAACTTTTTGTCGAGTCATTGTTTTTGGCGGACTCTTCCAAAAACACCAGGATCTGTTCTTATCGAGTTACACCCAGCGATGACTCCACAGGAAGAAATCGAGAGGATTTAAGTCTGGGGACCATGCAGGCCAAAATTGAGGTCCACCTCGACCGATCAAGCGATTTCCATACCCTTGAATTAGGCAGTCACGAGCAAGATGGCCAGGCGCGTTACCGTGCATAATACATAACACATCGCTTGTATTTTTGCCAAAGGTACATCCTCCAAATCTTCTGAAAGCAAGTGTTTCAAAAGGTGGCGGTACACCTTCCTCGTAAGTCTCTCTGGTAGAAATACTGGTCCAATTAGGAAGTCACCCACAATGTCGATCCAAACGTTCAATGATAACTGATGTTGAAATCGATGTTCATATGTTTGATCGCATATAATTATTATGAAAATATATATACGTATGGAATTATTAACTCGCTTCATCAGTGAACAGGATCAGCATAAAAATTGAGGAATCTGAATCAAAGATGTGGAGAATACGCAATAATAATAATAATAATGACCTGCTGCAACTACCGTTCCTATCAGATACCGAAAAACAAGAGCAATGGTCAAGAAAGAAATTGCATGGACGACATCTTCATGAGACTAATCAACCGCTCATCGACAAAGAAGCCTCCAACAAATGATTGATTAGAGGAGAATTATTCACGGAAACAGAAGGATTCCTTATGGCCATCCAAGACCAAGTGATCGATACAAACAACTACGAAAAGTTTATTATGAAGGATGGAACATTACAAACAGATAAGTGCAAAAAATGCCGTATGAGATCGGAATCTATACAGCATATTACGTCCGGATGCGAACAGCTGGCCAATACGGACTATCTTCACAGGCATAATCAAATATGCAACATTATCCATCAGAAACTTGCACACAAGTACGGACTTCTGAATACCTTCCAGCCATATTACAAGTATCAACCGTCGCTCGTATTGGAAAATGACTCTATCAGATTATACTACGCTAGCCCTGTTATCACTGACAGAATGGTGACGAATGATAGGCCGGACATAGTGTGTAGTGGTGTATGATGAGAAAGCCAGAACAGCAATGCTGGTGGATGTCGCCATACCGAATAATAACAACGTGCTGAACAAGTTCCAGGAAAAAAGTCCAAATACACAGACCTTGCTATTGAGATCAAGCAGATGTGGCACCTCGAGAAAATAGATATTGTTCTTGTCATCGTATCCTCGACTGGGTTAATACCCAAAATGCATTTGCATGATAGCCTTAAGAAATTAGAATTGCAGAAGAATACCTATATAGAAATGCAAAAAGCTGTAACTCTTAATACATGTACGAGAGTTAGGAAATTTATGTCAAGTATATTGTAATTGAGGGTATTCCCTTTGATTGCTGAATCTGGGAAAGGTTAGTTATATCCAGCTAACAGCTGAGATAGTTCGTTAGTCCACGATAATAATCTTCATTCAGAGATATCATACGAATTTGAATAAAACAGAGTTACCTCGAAGGTAGAACTACTAAGTAGTTGAACCTTGTGTGAGGAGTTAAATAATTTCAATGAAAAGAGTTATATAGATCACAAAAATAACAAATTTCCAGCCTTGAGTATAGACATAGTTATTTGTAATATCAACATTATTATAGATGATTAATCTTGGTGTTGCTAGCATCCACTCATTAAGTAAAAGTTGATTTTTCTTCTATCGTTAAGCTTCTCCGATATTTGTTGATAAAACGTTAAAAATTATGGGAGCAAGAAAAACAAGTGATCTCTGTTCAACCGGTTTTGAAGTGAGAGGTATTCTTATGAATTTCCGCCTTATTCTGGTGTCATGATCATGAAAGGTGTAAGCTGCCTCATGACGGCCACGCCATTGAAAAAAGACTAAGGCTACAAAGAACAGCTGTCGCACATCCAACAGTGCCGATTCTGAATATATTCGTTTCGAGGGGTATTGGAAGAGTCTACCGTAGATAATCTTGATCAGCCACTTTCGAGTTATTTCCAATCTTTTCAAATAAAAATTTGTTACACCTCCACCTTCGAGGTAACCCATATTTTGAGAAAAAAATGACGAAATCAATTAATACTGAAGTGGATCCAATGTAACTTCTTGTTTTTCTTCTTTGCAAGTAGGACGAGGCTTGACTAGTGCATGATAGGCCCGTTTTAGAATATCGATTTCACAATAGGTTTTAAGATTCTTGAATTTTGGAATTAGGTATCTTAATTTCGCAGCTACGTTCTGTATATGAGCATCCCATATCAGGTGGTTATCTACATGCACGCCCAGGTATTAGATGGTCTTAGACGAACATATCGCATAAACACTATCTTGATCCTGAATATTTAACGTTTGGTAGCTTGGAAGGTTTGGTGCACGATTTGTAAACGCAAAAAACTTAGTCTTCTTCATGTTGATAGTCATTCGCGTTTGAACCGTGCTCGGGAGTGCATGTGTGTTATCAGCAACCCATATTATCACTTTCAAGTCATCTGCTACAAACGTACGTAAATAAGTATTTAATTTCCATTCAGTAAAACAATAATATACTGAATCTTATAAATGAAATATAATAGTTGCCCTGGGGACGACTAAACAACAAAAATATGGATACTAACAACCTTCCATGGCAAACAGTCAAGAAAAGAAAATTTTCTAACCTTTCACCTGAAATAAATGAAAACCCAACAATCGAAACCCGTAATAGATTTCAATATCTAAATGACAGAACTGAAACCGATGATACAACACAAACACCACCTAAAATACCGAAACCACCACCTATTTTCATACATGGAGTCACAGACTACCCTGAAATGATTAAACTTCTGTCAACAGTTATTGCAGATGAACAATATTATTCGAAAACACTGTCAAACAATTGCGTTAAAATTAACGTTATGATTCCCGAAACCTACAGAACTTTGGTAAGATTTTTGAGAGAAAAAAACATAATTTTTCATACCTATCAAATTAAACAAGACAGGGCCTACAGGGTAGTTATCAGATATCTACACTCCAGCATTCCGACTGATGACATAAAAGCAGAAATAGAAAAGCAGGGACACATAGTCAGGAACATCAGTATTATAAGAGATCAAATGAAAAATCCACTTCCGTTTTTCTATGTGGATTTAGAACCGAAGGAAAATAACAAGGACATATATCAACTGAACTTCATCCTTAATCAGAAAATTAGTATCGAACCACCAAGAATGAAGAAAGAAATTATACAATGCACTAGATGCCAAGAATACGGGCATTCTAAATCATATTGCAATAGACCATTTATGTGCGTGAAATGTAGGAATCAACATGATTCCAAAACTTGCAATAAACCAAAAACAACTCCAGCAAGATGTGCCTTATGTGAAGGTAGCCATCCAGCCAACTACAAGGGATGCCAAATATATAAACTTCTATCAAGATCAAAGAACCAAAACATGAACCACAAACATCATAACAGAGTCCAGAACATCCCAGAAACCATCTATGAAATCGATCAACAACCAGCCAAAATTATAGCCCAGCCAAGCAAGATGTCTTATGCCAAAGCACTCCAACAAAATAAAACACACGAAGAACACCCCTCCCAGCAAAGAGACTCGAATTCCTTAGAAACGATGATGACAAGTTTCCTCTCAGACCTAAAATCCATGATCACGCAAATGATGAACCAAAATCAGATTATACTTAATCTGCTAACCACACTTGTGAATAAACTCCACTAGATTCCACAATGACTAAACTAATACGTATAGCTTCATGGAATGCGAACGGCCTTCCAAACCACAAAAATGAATTAATATCATTACTGAATTTATATAAAATAGACATCATGTTAATATCAGAAACCCACTTTACTGAGAAAACGGTTTTCCAACTGCCACACTACAACATCTACTCTGCTGAACATCCAGATGGGAGAGCACACGGCGGTTCAGCCATACTTATTCGGAAAAGTATCAAACATCATACAATACCAAATTATATTACTGAAGAGATACAGGCAACAAATATCACAGTGTACACGGAAATATGGAGCTTTGATGTATCAGCTGTTTACTCCCCACCTCGACATAATATAGACGAAAATAAATAAACTGAGTTTTTTCAGAAATTCACGGGAAGACTCATAATTGGAGGAGACTGGAATGCAAAACACACCCACTGGGGATCCAGACTAATAACTCCCAAAGGACGCAATTTAATGAAGGTAATATCAAGCAGGAATCTAGATGTAGTTTCATCCGGAACCCCAACCTACTGGCCAACTGATCCGCACAAAATCCCAGACATCCTAGACTTTTTCGTCACAAATGGTATAAATAACAACTATATACAAACAGAATCAACTCCAGATCTATCATCGGATCACTCGCCAATTTTGTTGACACTGAGTACAAACGCCAAATTTCGGGAAAAGAAAATACACTAACAACAACCAGAACAAACTGGAACCAATTTCAGCAAATATTAACTAACGAAATTAGACTGGATGTTGAACTCAAAGAAACTGAAGATTTGGAGGCAGCTACAAGATATATTACGGAAATGATTCAGAAAGCAGCCTGGGAAAGCACGCCATCACAATTAAGAGGACGACACTGAAACGAAATTACCACTGCAAATTCGTGAATTGATAACATCAAAACGACAGGCAAGAGGCAGATGGCAAAGATCTCGTAACCCTGCGGACAAAACAGTGTATAATCGCCTAGGTAGAAATCTCCACAGAATTCTCCAAGAGCACTCCAACGCACAATTTCAACATCATATTCAGAATATCGACAATGACAGCGATCACAACATCTGAAAGCTACAAAAAATATAAAAGACCTGTAACACGTAAACTTCCGATCCGAAAGACAAATGGAGAATGGGCCAATACCGATGAGGATAAATCAAATATATTCGCATCACACTTATCACAAGTACTCACCCCGGAAGAACCCCATACGGGACACAATGATACAGAAGTTGAGTCTTTTCTAGATATTGCGTGCCAGATGTCTCTCCCATAAAACCTTTCAAACCTAAGAAAGTTCTTCAGGAAATTAAGAAGCTGAAAAATAAGAAAGCGCCCGGTTTTGATCTGATAACTGCCGAAACATTGAAAAAACTCCCACATAGAGCTATACTTCTACTCAATACAATATTCAACCGAATGATGAGCCTTTCTTATTTTCCGACTATCTGGAAGTACGCAGAGATTATAATGATATGCAAGCCGAACAAACCTGAAAACGATGTGAGATCATATAGGCCTATCAGCCTATTACCAATTATGGGAAAACTGTTTGAAAAACTTCTTCTTAAGAGATTGAAGAAAGATATGGACATATACAAAATCCTACCCAATCACCAACTAGGATTCAGGGAACACCACTCAGCCGCCCATCAAATACACCGTGTTATAAACACAATATCAACAAGTCTAGAAGACAATAAGTACTGCACTGCTGTGTTCCTAGACTCATCGCAAGCTTTGACAGGGTTTGGCATATTGGTCTGCTCTTCAAGTTGAAGAAACTTTTACCCCAACCTTATTATCTGATATTGAAATCATATCTGACGGATCGATACTTTGCAGTGAAATATGGTGATGCTCTATCTAGCCCAAATAAAATAAAACCGGAGTACCACAGGGAAGTATACTGGGACCTTTGCTATATGTTATATATACGTCTGACATTCCAGAGAGTCAGAACACCACATTAGCCTCGTTTGCGGACGATATAGCAACATTAACATCTCATCAGAATTCAGCAACAGCTTCCAAAAATCTCCAAGAACACCTGAATGAGCTGGAAAAATGGTACAGAAAATGGCGCCTTATCATCAATGAAACGAAATCAGTCCAAGTCACATTCACCAACAAAAGAGACATATGTCCTCCTGTTGTAATAGATGGTAATCCGATTCCAGTTAAAACTGAAGCCAAATATCTAGGAATACATTTGGACCAACGCCTTACTTGGAAACATCACATCCAAGCTAAGAAAACTCAAATACAGATGAAAATTCGAAATATGAACTGGCTCATAGGCAGAAAATCCAAGCTGTCCCTCGAAAATAAATTACTGATTTATAAAGCCATAATTAAACCGATATGGACATACGGCATTCAATTCTGGGGATGCGCGAAGAATTCAAACATTCAAATTATACAGAGACTTCAATCCAAAATACTTCGTGCGATCACAGATTCACCCTGGTACGTTTCCAACTTGACCATACATAACGATTTGAAAATCCCTTTCGTTAACGAAGAAATCAAAACAAGATATACAAAATATCATCAAAATTTGGAAGGACATGAGAACAGCTACATAGACCAACTAGCAGAAAACCCGTTCAGCAGTAGAAGGTTACAGAAAACTTGGCCAATCGACTTTAATTGAAGTATTTTGAAGAAGTATCAATAAGTTTGATAACTTCTACATGTCTTAATACATAGCTCACATTTACTCAATACTTGTAGAAAGTAGATTGTAAATTTCAATAAAGGTTATAAAAAAAATGTTGATAGTCATCAACATCTTTCTTGTTTTTCACAGTTTCATCATTTTTCTGTCTGTTCTTTGTTCTTGGTTAAGAAACTTGCTTTCTCCTTGGGAACACGACTACCTTTTCCACAGTTACAATCACATATAACTTTGCATTTGCAACTACTAATATCAAACAGTCTATGGGACTCTGATATAAATGTATTAATTTTTCTTGGTATTTAACATTAGCTTGACGGCCAAGACATTTGTCGTCGTAGGCACGAATCAGTTGTAAAACTCTTCTTTCACTCACAGTAGGCAGCGACGATTTTTGCTATATTTTTATAACTTCGTGAGCCAATCTTTCAGATATTTCATGAACTGTTGGCTCTTTTGTTGTTTTATCAGGCTTCAACTCATGGGATATAAGTTGGTAATTGCGATGCTGGTAATTTTTGCGGCAAACCAAAGACAGGACAGCTCGTTGTTTTTCGTGTTTTAACTTGAGACATATTTCTGCAAACAATACAAATAATAAATACTCTAATATTACAGTCAGGAATTAAACAACAAGCATAAAATATGAAAATCACTACTTACAATATACGTCACAATCCCAGTTGAAGATAAACTAATACAATTTGATGCCTCAAATAAATGAACGGCAAACACATGAACTGCTGTAAGCGCGCGAAATTACTAAATGTCACTCCATGGGTGTTTGGGTATGAAGGCGCGGGGAAGGGTTATTTTGCCGAAATACCCTTCACCCGCGTCCCGCTACCTTAGAGTCTCAACACGCATGTTTCTGTCAAAACTCATAATTTGTCTAAATTCTTCAGAACTTTATGACGATGGGGGCACCTTGAAACATAGCAAAAGCCAGCTGATTTTTTTTGTGCTTAATGTTGACCTAAAATAGAAACTTTTTACAGGTATACCGAAGCGATAAAACATAAAAAATTAAATCGCTCCAACCTATTGTCAATATACCGTAGGTTAATGTGTTAAATTTGGGTATTGTGTTATAGTTCCGACAGAATCGAAGACGAATAAAGGTATCTTCTTCACGCCGATGGATCCATAGAATCTCCGTGTCGTTCCCAGCGCATTCCTCGGGTACGTGTCGAGCTTAGAGTTGCTTCATAGGTCAAACTAGCGCGCGATGTTCTCTCCGAACCACAGAATGTCGCGCACACCCATCACAGAGGTCGCTCTCTGCACAAGGCGGAGGAATGAAGGTCGCCCACGCGAGAAAATGTCACGGGAGGTATTCTTCTTCTTAGAGCTGTTGCAATCTTCACGAAATGTACGGTTTCCTACCGGTCTTTTGCGCTAAGCGGATTCAGCGGTGTCGGTACTTGCCAAATGTCAACGGGTACTCCGCGGATAAAATCTTTAATGAGTTAGGAGTTGCCGGTTAGCCGACGGCTCCATGAAGTTGTTTTTATGTCTGAGATGTTGAATTTAATTCGACTGCTTTTTGTAGGTGAAGGAAGTAATCTTATAAATACAGGAAACAACAATTTCATGAAATTAATGGTAAAGAATGTTCAGGTATTTTTATGATCTATAAATTTCCTAATCAGGCTTTCGGTGTAACTTAGTTTTATAATAATATTTGTATGAAGTAAAACTCACCTTCTTGAACTTTGATTAATATAAGGCCATAAAAAGATTCTATACAATTCAACGATAGATGACAAATGTACCATATTATTTCAGAACCGTGTTGAAATACTGTATGTTCTCTGTAGGCAGTAGCCAAACTTATAGCAAATCCTTTTATTTTATTTTCTAATGGAGCTATGTTCACATTACATGGCTATCGTAATCGATAACATTGCCTCTATAAGGAAATTTCGAAACTTTCCCACAAAAACACAATCTTCATCGAAGTTATTCTGGTCAGAATTTCGAGATAAAATGCCGAAATCAATTACTATTGAAGTGGATTGAATGTAACTTCTCGTTTCTCTTCTTTTCTAGTAGGTATTCTCGAATACATCAGTTAATTGTTATCTTCGAATTGTTATTGATTGTAGATCTAGACCGTTTTGAGATCCACAAATTATCCTGACAGAATATTTCAAATTTTATTTCACAATAAAAACAAGTATAAAATGTTTTTAGGAATTATGCTTAATAATTGTGATTTGTAACGCGTTACACTACACCGTAGCTTCTTCAGACGAATGAATGTACAGAAATTATGACAATTATAAATTAATAAGAATGAGAATATATGTATAAATGTTCTTAAGTATTTAAAAGCTTATTGGGTTGCTCCTTCTTAAGTGGTTATTGATGACAGGTATATCCAATAAAATTAAGGAATAGATATTTAATAGAGGTGAAGGGCTCAAATCGACTGGTTCATTGGTAAGTCTACCTGAATGTTGGTGTTGATTTCTAAAGTTTCCCAAAGATCTTAATCATTCTTAATCATTTGTTACCTGCGTACCCTTATCAAATTTAATCAAGAGATGTTCTTTCTTCGAGTCTTCTTTAGTGTCAGTTGCAACATTCAACATTCCATTGATAGTTGATGTAACGTCCAAAGAATGTCCTAGTGACGCCCTTATGGATTTTGCAGGTGCACTTTCTAATTGTCGTTTCTTCTCAATACCCAGGCGTGGTTTCATCACAATAACTTTTTCAGGAGAACCTGTTGATGATTCACCTACAAGGTCATTCTCAGCTATTATTTCTCCCTGAATTATTTGTTTTGAGCCAGAGTTAAGGTGTACACCACCTTCATTCCGTAGAGGATCAGTTTCGTCCTTACTTACACCCGTAGAACCGGTACTTTTTTCTTGTGCTGGTGGCATTTGGTGTATATACAATTGTGTTTTAAAGTCTGTTCTCGATTACATTGGTCATTTACTGTATTTATAAAGATAGAAGTAGTAGGGACTTGCAATGCTGATCACGATACAATTTTTCCAATTCTTATTGGTGGATTTGGCTTGCAGTCGGAAACGCACTGATCTTTGTCTTTAGAAAATCTACCACGAGCGGCTGAAGATTTTTGGAATGAACAGTGTTTTCCTCGTGGACATTTCCCCCCCTAGAGCATCCTTGTCTGATCGAATGTTTGAATATTCTTTATCTGTATGTAAAATTTCATGGGTCGAAAGATGGACTATTTTCTAGAAGATGATTCGCGTAATTTGAATCTGATTTGTATTTGAAAAACTGCGTTTGTGTTCCGATATTTTATATTAAAATTTCTTTGTGTTCTACCAATGTCGAAATTATTACAGTCATTGCAATTCAATCTATCAACACCTGATTTATTACTTTATCTGACTTGATTCTATTATTTTTATATATTTGCCTTAGCTATTATTACTTTGGAAAGCTATGTTGAAATTATTACTACTCAAGAAAGATTTCCGTTTCTCACTTGCATTGCCAACGTAGGTTAAGGTGTTGAAATTTTGTTTCAATTTATCGACAGAGTGAACTTCATTCAATGCGATTCTACTTTGTTTTTATTCGAAATATTATTTATCATTTTGAGATAATAACCATTATTTTAAGCTATTTGTTTAAATAAATTCAATTCCTTGTTTTCTGGTGATAACAGGATGTTAATTAATCAATGAATAAAACTGTTAAATGCTGACATTTTATGTTGATACGGATGACACGACGAGTTATGTATTATAATATCTGTATGTGACGGCTTATGGTAAATTGCGAAAACATGTTTTCCATTTTCATTTGGAATTGTTACGTCTAAGAAATATATTGAATTATTGTTTTATATTTCGGTTGTGAAATCAATATTTGGATGTAATGAATATATATGATTTTCGAAAATTTTCAACTGTCTATCTGTTCCTGTGAAGCAAATAATGATATCGTCTACATAGCGTTACCAGTATAAATGAGATTTACTAAGTGGATGATTATGAACTAATTTTCCTTAATTATTCATGAATATTTCTGCTAACAAGGGACTTAACGGATCGCCCATAATCAAGCCATCTTCACTAGTATAATATCTGCTATTGAAATGCAAATAATTCTGATCTAAACAAATTTGTAATAATCAAAGAATATCTGATTTAATGATCGTATTGATATGATCTTTACTAATAATTCGTCATAGTACGTCTCTTTCGGAGGAATGTTGGGAAATAGATTTTCAACGTCGAAAAAATGAGTTTGGAATTATGTGGTATAATGGTACCTTTGATATTGGCAATTAACTCGTATGAATTTTTGACCGAAAACTCAGATTTAAAATTTCAATGTTTTATTAGCAAGTCGTTAAGGAATTCTGAAAGTTTGAAATAAGGTGCCGTGACATAAGAAACAACAGGACTCATAGGGTAATTAGTTTTATGAAGTTTTATCAACGAATATAATTCGTGGGATTGTGGATAGGGGTTAATGAATTTATATTTTTCGTGATATGTAATATCAGATTTTGCTGTAGAAATTACGATTTCAATCTCTTCCTGAATTCCTATTGAAAAATTCATATCTTCCTTTTTATAGATTTCCGTTGGCAATTATATGAGAAGAAAATTGTTCAGAATTGCTACAAAAAAATAGAAACATACATTTATTCATTTGAAATAATTGATAATATTTTTGGAACTTAGTTCAAATAACATTCAAGACAACAACAAAAAATTCTTCTATGGCTCATTCCTTTCTCCATATACTTTCAATGTACCATCTCGCGTAGTCACCCGGTATATAAACATATTTTCACAATTTGGCCTTACATATAATCTACTCTTTACTTATTATACACACACCACAAAAATTGTCGCATCACCTGGTATTCTGAATTCCACAATCGATTAAACAGCTCGATCACAGTTTCTTTGTCAACATATATTTTTGGACATATGAGCAAAAAAAAATTTTTATCTATGTAATAACATTTGTTTCCATATGTATCTGAAACAAGAATGAGTTTATTTGACTATCAGTATTCATTCAATTCGTCTTCAGTTTCACGCTTCTGTGTTTCTTGTTGATTTCTGAATCTTTGAATTTATTGTAATGGCTGCTGAACGTCCTGGACGTTATTTGAGTGATCATGAAGTGGAAAGAATTGTAACACTTCTAGATAAGGGGCGAAGCCAACGTTACGTGGCTAGTTTGTTGAATGTTAACCGAAGCACTATTTCAAGAGCAATTAATCAGAACCACGAAACAGGGGAATATGGAAGAAGGGCCGGACAGGGAAGAAATCGGATAACAACACCAGTTGATGATGGTTGGCTTCGTTTAACTGCACTGAAAGTTCGGCACTGTACGGCTAGAATGCTACAAAATGAACTTCTACTTTCCAGAAATGTGCATTTTCGTTGCAAACTGTTAGGAACAGGCTCAGAGAAGACGATATCAGACCGAGGGTGGCTTCTACCGGCCCGAGTCTCACCAGAGAGCATCAAGTTGCAAGACTTCAGTTTGCGAGGGAACATGCAAATTGGGGTATTTCAGAATGGTCGAATCTTCTCTTTTCCGACGAGTCCAGGCTCTGTCTAGTATCAAATGATAAATTCCTGTATACAGACGACCTGGGGAACGCTATCAGCAATGCAATATCCGGTAAAACGAAAACTTCGGAGGGGTCAGTAATGGTGTGGGGACGCATTTCTTTCCACGGTCGAACTGGGATAGTCCTAGTGAATAAAGGAAGAATGACAACGGTCAGATACATCGCAGATATCCTCGAACCCCATGTTGTACCCTTTGATCCATTGATTGGCGAAAACATCATTTATATGCATGATAATGCTCAGCCTCATGTGGCTAGAGTAGTTACAGAGTTTCTGCAAAATGCCGAAATTGATATTTTAAGATGTCCAGCCAGAAGTCCCGACTTGAATCCCATAGAACATGTTTGGGACAACATAGGGTGGCAAATTCAGCAACGTAAGATGCCTTGTAGAACACTCCAACAACTAGTCAATCTGCTTCCTCAAATTTGGAACTTAGTGAACAAGAGTACTTCCAAAATTTGTTTGAGGGGCTTACAAGACGTATACTGGCAGTAATTAGGGCCCGAGGAGGAAACTCTTCATTTTGAAAATGATTTGTAACCATTCGATACTAGTTGATTGGTCTCTTCCAATGTTTGAAGAAGGTAGAAGTTTTTAATTTTTCATTAAATCGAAAATTGTTGATATTTTCCATCATAAACTCATCTCTTTTGATTGATATCTTCTTATTTTACACTTCTGAAAGTTACCAAGCGACTTTTGAATAACCAACCTGAAAGTTTATATAGTATTGTCATAAGAGTAGGGTGATGCGATAATTTTTGTGGAAAGTGTATTTCACTCATTGCTTCATTTTATTCATTTCTCGTTTTTATTTTCAGGTTAGTTGGAACTTGCGAAGCAAGACTGGAATATATCTTACAACGAAAAGGTAAATACAAAATATTCGAGAAGATTGATGTTGAATAACAACATAGTTACCTGCTTTCAAGAACTGAACACAATCAATTTCAACGAAAAGTTTGCTACACAACTCTTTAACACGCCAAAACTAGTTTGAATGGAAAATGTTCGATCACGCATCCAATGAATCTAGAGCAACATTCATTTGTTACTCTATAGACATGACGTGAATTACTGTTTGAAGCACGAATTTATATATCAATCAAGTCGTCTTAGAGTAACATTTATTTGATTTTATATCTATGAAACATGAGCATATGAATTATTGGAATCATGTGGATTAGCGTTTGAATTACCAATTTATGAGTCATTTATTCTTCAGATTATAAGATTTTCAGAAATTGATATTACAGATCCACACAGTATAACTTCTCAATTTGGGAACTTGTTTTCAAATTTATTATTGTTTTAACTCTTGGTAGAAGGCGATACTTGTCATGTCACAACTGTGGCCGTCCAAGATGATTTAATGTGTGTGTTGACATATTTTTTGAAAGGGGCCAAATTGTTATCGAAAAGATGGTTGATGGATAAGAGTTCCACAACACAGTAGCTCTGTAAACAAATGAATTTTTATAGGTAGAGCATTGCTGGTTGGACAGTTACCTGCAAAACAGATTATTCTACGGAACTGAATTATTTTCGGAACCAAGCCTTTTAGTTCTTCATAGTATTTACCATGAAAGTATTTGTGAAACACAGAAGCGTCAGAAACCTGTCGCATTTGAACGAGAGACTGGAGATCACCCGAGATCAGCGGGTGGTCGATGAAGCATATTGATCTCTGTTGGACATTATCCAATGGATGCAATGGATGTTTGGGTATGGATCCCCACTACTGGAATAGTATTCCAGCCCATGTCGTACCTGTGTTTTGTATAAAATCATGGTGGCGTAAAAGAGCAATGAAAAGACTGACGCATGCTCATACCAGCAAACTCCAGTATTGGCTGTGATGCTGAGTAGACGTATATTCGTTTCTGAGGCGCTACGAGGTCCTTGTGTATGATTGATGGAGGAGGTTTTCCAGTAGTAACTTTTCTGGAGAACGTTGTCGGGGATTATAATGTGCAGTGTACTATGTTCAAAATTTTCCAGATAGATCAATTCTCCTGTACATAGGTAAATGAAGTTTTGCTTGGAAACGTCAATGATACTTTCAAGGGGGCTTTTTTTTTGATTCTTACAGTTCTATAAGTCACACGCCTTCTACGGATCGTATGTTAGTTTAATGTAAATAAGAAAGTGGATCCAGTTTCAAAAAGAACTTATTAAGGATAAACAAAGGATTCCTCGCAATTAGTGAAAAAATGTCTTTCAGTCGAAGTTAATTTTCTATGATTGGTTTTATTTTTTGCTTCGTGATTGCAATTAGCTTCTAGTACAATCGTACGAATTTTCGGTGGTATTTTTCACAACTGTGGCCGTCCAAGTTGATTTAATGTGTTTGTTGACACATTTTTCGAAAGGGGCCAAAATGTTATCGAAAAGATGGTTGATGGATAAGAGTTCCACAACACTGTAGCTCTGTAAACAAACGAGTTTTTATAGGTAGAGCATTGCTGGTTGGACAGTTACCTGCAAAACAGATTGTTCTACGGAACTGAATTGTTTTCGGAACCAAGCCTTTTAGTTCTTCATAGTATTTACCATGAAAGTATTTGTGAAACACAGAAGCATCAGAAACCAGTCGCATTTGAACGAGAGACTGGAGATCACCCGAGATCAGCGGGTGGTCGATGGAGTGTATTGATCTCTGTTGGACATTATCCAATGGATGCAATGGATGTTTGGGTATGGTTCACCACTACTGGAATAGTAATCCAGCCCATGTCGTACCTGTGTTTTGTATAAAATCATGGTGGCGTAAAAGAGCAATGAAAAGACTGACGCATGCTCATACCAGCAAACTCCAGTATTGGCTGTGATGCTGAGTAGACGTATATTCGTTTCTGAGGCACTACGAGGTCCTTGTGTATGATTGATGGAGGAGGTTTTCCAGTAGTAACTTTTCTGGAGAACGTTGTTGGAGATTATAATGTGCAGTGTACTATGTTCAAAATTTTCCAGATATACAATTCTCCTGTACATAGGTAAATGAAGTTTTGCTTGGAAACGTCAATCCTACTTTCAAAGGGGCTTCTTTTTTTGATTCTTACAGTTCTATAACTCACACGCCTTCTACGAATCGTATGTTAGTTTAATGTAAATAGGAAAGTGGATCCATTTTCAAAAAGAACTCATTAAATGTCTTTGAGTCTGTTAATTTTTTGTTTTCTGGTCAACTCTTAAGGGGCTCTGCTGTATGAACCTCTTAAACGAAGTCTTTGACGTATCGTTTCGACTCATATACAGATGCCTGTTGCTTCCAACAATTGCCTTTCGAGTAGGGGGTGCGACGAAATGGGGTCTCTTCTTGCAATTTAGCACAAAAGGCGGTCTTGTGCTTCAAGAGTGATCTTCCTACGACTTGTTCTAGGCCTATTTTGTAGAGATTGTAGTTCCACGTATCGGACGTAGGTTTTTGAAATCTCCTCCTGTGATACCCCCATTGTGGCCACTATATACCGCTGAGTTACCCCTTCTTCAACGAAAGCAATTATTCGACCCCTCAGCACACCGGACAAACCAACATAAGGCATTTTGAATTATGATTATAGGCGTTTTTAAATTTTGAAATTCACAGTTTCAAATATCAGTGACGACTAAATACAATATCCCAAACATGTGGTGATAATTCATGATTTGTATCATACTATCCAGGTTTTTTACAACAAAATACTTCATTCTTCACAAGTTGTCAAAAATCCATTTCAAAAACAATCAATAATGTGAAATACCGAGTGATTCCATACAAATTTGGTTGTGTGTATTTCTAGCGAATTTCACTTATCAACGATAACTATCACGGTTGAGCCCCCAACATTATGTTGGATAATTCAGTAGAAATTATTGACACTCAATAGATTTGTAAAGAGTTTAATATAAACCAGAAAAATTAACAGTAAGAAATACACTACGACAATATTCACAATAACTAAATATTCGCAGAGATTTTCGCCTGAGGTTTACAGCTCTAGAACCTTTTGAAATCTTAAACTTATTCTCCCGTGTTTTATCGAGAATAACTTGGTTGGGTACACGCCCCTCTATTACGATTGCCATTTTTAACTCAGCCCACAATGAGTATTTCAAGATTTCGGCGATGGTTCTATGAAATATTTTATAATTCCTACTTTATAAATCGACAATGAAGTTCTTTATAAACTAATCTGGGAATTAACAAATGACCTTGTGTCATAATATGTTTTCTCTAATCCACAAAATCAAAGTTGCCTATGGTTCACGTTTGAAAAAAACATTGCAATCAATTTGCACTTTAACTCAGAAACCGTTGAATCGTACAAAGTTCTGCATGTAGTGCGATTTTACATAAAAAGTGCGTTTAGAATGTCAAAACCATTTTCACATCTTTCCAAGAACAATCGGGATATTAGTAATTGAGTAATTTCGTAAATTTTCAAAATTTCTTAATAACTCAGAAACGAAAAAAGCTTACATAAATCCGTTTATCGCAATGAATTCTGGACGCATGGGGAAGGCAGTCGTTTATTATAAAGGGTGCTTCAACGAAAACTAAACAGAGGCTTTATCTACCAAGATATTCATCTCTGATCAAAACGCAAAAACAGGTCAATTTTTGTTTCTAGGTGGACATCTTTTGGACTACAAAACTTGCCTGAAATTTCAACCCCCTATGCGGGATTGCAACCTTTGAATATTTTGAATAGAGAAGGTGGGTCGAGTGATGACTCAAAAGAAAGGTGGTATCTTTGTTAACATTGATTTGAACGAATTTCCGTTTTTAATTGAAAACTGTAGAAGATACAGGGTGAGCAACTGAAAGAGGAGGAAGACTATTTCCCTGAGACTACTCAAGTTTCAGTGAAATAAAATGGAACTGATCCATGCTGATCAATGGCAGTCATCATCAAGTACCATCTTCATCTCGAATTTCAACCCCTAGAGTAGGGGTGACCACCCTTGAAAATTTGGAAGAGGGTAGATGGGTCGAGTGATACCTCGAAAGAAAGATATTCTCTTTGTCTGCATCCCCGTGAAATAATTGTCATTTTTGATTGAAAACTGTAGAAGATACAGAGTGAGCTACTGAAAAAGAGGAGAACATCTATCGCCCTGAGCTATTCAAGTATTAGTGCAGAAAAATGAAACAGATTCATACCAGATCAAAGGCTGTTATCTTTGATCTGAATGAATCTATTCCAGTTGTTCGCACTAATACTCCAATAGTCTTGGGGCGATAGTCTTATCCATTTTTCAGTGGCTCACTCTGTATCTTCTACAGTTTTGAATCAAAAATGAAAATTCTCCCACGAGAATGCAGACAAAGATAATACCTTTCTTTCGAGTTATCACTCGACCCATCTACCCTCTTCTAAATTTTCAAGGGTTGTCACACCTACTCCAGGGGTTGAAATTCGAGATGAGGATGATACTTGGTGATAACTGCCATTGATCAGCATGGATCTGTTCCGTTTTACCTCACAGAAACTTGAATAGTCTCAAGGAAATAGTCTTTCCTATCGTTCAGTTGCTCACCCTGTATCTTTTGCAGTTTTCAATTAAAAATGGAAATTCGTTCAAGGCAATGTAGACAGAGATACCACCTTTCTTTTGAGTCATCACTCGATCCATCTCCCCTATTCAAAACGTTCAAGGATTGCAACCCCCGCTTTGGGTGTTAATATTTCAGGCAAATATTGTAACCCAAAAGATGTCCCCCATGAAACAAAAATTGACATGTTTTTGCGTTTTGATCAGAAATGAATATTTTGGTAGATATTGCCTCTGTTTAGTTTTCGTTGAAGCACCCTGTATTTACAATATTTCACATAATTGCTGGAATATATCCACCTTTGCGGCAAGAAAGAAAATACAGAAATATTGTCAAATATACAGTGACGTCATGTACCTTAAAAACTGGTCATACGATTTTACTAAAAATGTAGCATTGCAATTCAGAAGAAAACGTACAAAATTCAGAAAATTTTAAAATTTTCTTCTCTTATTTTGCTGGCTTCTTGGAAAACCTTGAAATATCTGACATGGTTGAGTAAATTCATGATTTCAAAGCAAACGCTATTCAAAATGAGCTAAGAGTTGTGAAATCGGCTGTCACAAAAAACAGTGTTGCCAATTCAGTAATCTCCACCTTTAAAAAAACACCTACACCGTCTTGTCCGTATCAATCGTATCTTCAAATCCGAATCGATTGACTGACTGACGACACTGGATCTCTGGAATTCATTCTGTTGTCCATGGAAGCAATTCAATGAATACGTTTTGAAATACCCTTTGCTTGTGCGAACATTTGTAATTTAGATATCTGTTACTGCAGTGCGTTCCAATGGACAGGTATATAATTCTAAGAATTTCACATGCTCTTGACAATGCTTTCCCCGATAATTGCGTCGGCATTAGACACTTTAGAGGCTCAAAGTCAAACGGCAGGCTCTCTTGAATAATTTATTGGTTCTGTTAAATGAAATTCGAATTCCAATTTGTCGGCTTAATTGAATGCCGCGCGAAGACATCGCGAGGGGACTTAAAGACACGTCCAATTTACTCATTCTATAAATGAATAAATGATCAGTGATCGGTTGGACATTGTGAAAGGTTTGTTGCATCAATACCTGCATGATTAACCAGCAGTCGCAAATAGATATGGACAATAAAGAGTCAAAAGTTTTCACAATATCACTTATCATATTGAATTGATAACCCAAAGAAATCCTAAGCTAGGGCATTGATTTTTTTCCTTTACTAAAGTGAGAAGCAAATTCATTTTTCATGTCAATTCATCTGCTATTTTGGAAGCGTGGTTGTCTTGAAAGAGTCGCTTAATTGAATTGATGTGAGAATTTTTGTGAAAACGGACAAAATCGAATATCGAGCTGTCATTTGATATTGTCTTTGAAAGTCAATACGTCTATCCCAATTAAAGATACGTTGGTTTCTATGTATGGCGACCCTCCACCATTAATCAGCATAGTGAAATTTCGGACAGCTGCATTAAAACAGAGCTGTGAGAGGTTGGGGCTCTACAACCGTTCGGGACGTCCAAAATATGCACTTACCGACGATGACATCGCCAACGTTCACCAAATGATGCCAGACGATGGCCAAATTGTAAGAGTGATAACAGTGGTTATGAACATGTTTGTTACATATTGAATCAACATTTAAACATAGAAAAGCTTTACGCGCGTTTGTTTAAGCTAGATCAAAAACGTGTTCGTATGAATATTGTCAATTTGGGCGCAATGAACCAAAGCTTTGGCGCCGACTAATTAATGTAGAAGAAACTTGGATACGACATTATACGCCAGAAACAAAAATATACTCCAAAGTGGACAGCAAAGAAGGAACCAGTTCCAAAAAAAGCAAAATCTGTTTTCGGGTGAAAAAGTGATGGCGACTGTTTTTTGGGATAGTCATGAAGTTATTTCAATCGATTATCTTCAAAAAGAAAACACATCATTACTTGATAAACTAAAAGCGAAACTCCACGAATTATGGTTTGAATTACTTGACCATCCACCTTCCTCACCAGATCTAGCCCCAAGTGACTTATCGTTTGTCCCTCGTCTGAAAATTGTAGTCTGAGCACAGAGATTTTCATCGAATGAAAAGGCAATCACCTTCGTAAAACCACTGTTCTGCAGAGAAAAATGCCTTGTACTATTTCGATGGATTACAGTGATGAAAACATTGCTGGGTAAGGTGTTTACCCTCGTAATATAACTATTACATTTTATTGAATGCTATGAGATTTGTTACAACTTCAGTGGAATGCAAGTCAACTATACTCGAGATCTGCAGGTGCTGAAAGAGTGAGTTACAGACTTACCATGGGGCACCAACAGTTACCCTTAATGCTTCATTCTGCAAGAATGCGTTTGAGCAGTTTATTTCCAAATGTCTTGCTGAGGTTTAGCTTGCTTCCTGTTCTCATCTTTCTCTGCTCATTTACCTGGGATGCAGGAACGCTTGGGCTTAGATCTAACGTTACTCCTATATATTTGGCCTTGCGAACCCATCGCATCCACTATTCATTGTGATTTTCCCGTTGGGACCTCCTTTTCTTTCGTAGATACTTTACCTTCTTTGCATTGACCCAACCAAACTTCTAATCACACTGTGGGCTCTTGTAGTCTTTTGAATATCACGTAGGGAGTATCCAATTTCATCATCAGTATAAGTGTCTAATCTCGTGTTAGTACTTCCGGTACATCTGAGGTGTATATATTGAAAAGCATCGGTGCCAGTTGCGATCCTTGGGTTATACCAACTTCCATTCTGCTGCTGGAGGAAACTGTATCACCTAAGGAGGTAGGAGATGTGCTATCTTTTAGGCTTGAGAAGTTAAAGATCACCAAGGTAGGTGAAAAATTGGTCCTGAACATCTAGAGTCTCGCACTTTACTCCTAAACGACTCATTTATTCCATTCTTATTCTATTTTGTTTATAAAGGAGTTGCAGTATATATATTTGCATATTGCAATGAACCATTCTAATCCAACTTCAATCTCTAGAATGAACATGATGCAATATCCTTCCCAAAAACGCTAATTAATTCATAAATTCATTACCCAACTCAAAATACACAATGAGACAGAAGCCAGTCATTTCAGCCAAATTGATTTACGTCTCGTATCGAGTGAATTCTGGCAGACATCATTTTGAAACATTCAGCTTTCATCGTCTTCATTGTCTCTTCACAATGACGAATAGTTTTTATATTTCATTTCTGACAGCTCTGTTTGCTTCAGCGATTATTACCTGTACATACCCGTGGATTATCTGAATATCTTTGTACGTTGGAATATTTGAATACGATTAGTTTTCGTTCAAGAATAAAGACTAATGTATAATCAAGAAGCTCTTCATGAAATCGTTATTTCAATAAGTACAATGGAGAGTGAGTGATTTATCTTTTTCGATTTAACATGAACACATCACTCAATAAGAATAAGACTAATTTTCGATTTTATTCATTAGAACAGTGATTTATTAATTTGATTTTGATTTCTTTTTGGTGAGAAATTCGTTTTGTCTATGTTTTTGCTAGACTAATTCAAACATTTTTATTTGTTTTGTTCACCCAAATACTGGGATACATTTAAAAATCCTTAAAACCTACTGAAAGATCGAGAAAACCTACTCATTATTTGGCATTTGCGCCAAGCAAAACTATTAATAATTTAGTGTGGATGTGCAAAATTCATATATATATATATATATATATATATATATATATATATATATATATATATATATATATATATATATATATATATATATATATATATATATATATATATATATATATATATATATATATATATATATATATATATATATATATATATATATATATATATATATATAAAAGTCATTTAACTAGTAAAAACCTTTTCAGAGCTATCAACTCCTATGCAGTTCCTATTCTTACATCTTCTTTTGGAATTATTAAATGGTCTAAAACTGATCTAAATGAATTACAATGTCAAACGAGGAAAATGCTCTGTAAATATCATAAGCACCACCCTGTTCAGAGAGTTACACTACCTAGAAATCTTGGAGGTCGTGGATTAACTGATTTGAATAATCTTCATAGTAAACAGATTTTTCATCTACGTTCCCATTTTCATGATAAACAGAGAACGTCTCAATTACATGATATTGTTGTTGCTTCAGATTATAATCTTACACCTCTGAACTTGACAATGCAAAAGGTAGATTTTGATATATTTGATGATAATTCTAAAAGATAAAGTTGGATGCAGAAGGAATTACACGGAAAGCACCCTAAAGAATTGAAAAATGATTATATTGATGAAATCGCATCGAATAAATGGTTAGTATCTGGAGAATTGTTTGCTGAAACAGAAGGCTTGGCAATTGCGATCCAGGATCAGGTTGTTTTCACGAGGAATTATAGAAACACATCATCAAACAAAATATAGATGATTCTTGCGGTAGATGTTTCTGTTCTTCAGAAACAGTTTTTCATATATTATCATCTTGCTCAGTCCTTGCTTCAACAGATTATTTATAAAGACATAATGCCGTCGCTAATATTATTCATTTTAATCTAGAAACTAAACATGACCTTATTCTCAAAAGAAAAAATTTCACAAATATGAACCTGAGATTATTTGTGAAAATGACAAATATAAACTTTATTTTGATAAAACAATTCTTTGCAACAGAGCTGTAAAACACAATAGACCAGATATCATTTTTAATGATAAACAGAATCAAATAACATATATAATTGATATTGCTATACCCGACACACATAATATACAAAATAAATACAATGAAAAAATTTCTAAATATATGATGCTTGGCGACGAGATTAAAGAAATGTGGAAAATGAAGAAAATATTTATTCTACCGATTATTATTTCCCCAACAGGTTTTATTCCTAGAAATCTTCACAAAAGTATTGAGATTTTGGGTCTGAAGAAAAATTTGTTTGAACAGTTACAAAAATAACAGTCATCAAATCCTGTAATATTCTTCGTAGGTTTCTTTCCGAAAAAATAATGAGATAGAGTGATAGGTTTTCTCTTTAATTTATACTGCTCAGAATCTCATTTCATATTTTATTTATTCGTTTATATAAATGTAATACAATTAACTGACAATTTTGTCATATTTATATTCAGAACAGTATTCTATTCGATCGTTCACCACTTCACACAAAGGAAACTATTAATGAGTAACATTCAGTGTTACTTGACTAAGGTCCGTACACTGGATTTTTCCGGGGAGAAAGCCTCTGACACTACTCGTTGGTACATTGATATCATTGTCTGATGATGCTATAGTATGTATATATTCTGGTAGATTGATATATTCTCATAACATTTAACGTTATCCTAATATATAATTATTCCAGGATATGTTTTGATTATAATCATTGCCTGGCAATGGTATTATTTACCGGGTGGTGGATTTATATTTTTCATGAAATCAATTTGATTGCATGAACAGATATATGGGCAACTCGTCGGGTAAAACCCCATATATATATATATATATATATATATATATATATATATATATATATATATATATATATATATATATATATATATATATATATGGGGTTTTACCCTGACGAGCTCTCATATATATTATAACATTTTCACCTAACCTAACCCTAACTAGATTAGCTCTCTACACTGCATTAGTAGCTTTCTCTTCAGTAGATATATCTAACCTAACCCTAACTAGATTAGCTCTCGACACTACATTAGTAGCTTTCTCTTCAGTAGATATATACAGGTGGTAGTTGGTAGATAGTGCAACGAGTGAATATAAGAATAACGCAGGAGTTAAGGTGTTCCTCAGGGCTACATACTCTCGCCAACTCTTTTTTTGATGGAGATTAATGAACTGCTCCACTCCAGCAAGAACAAAATAATTGGGTGCAACGGCGGCTGCATTCTGGTTTCCTTATTTTCTAATCAGGGTATTATTATAACTACACTACTTAGGAGTCAAATCGACAAAGATATCAAAAGAGCATCTCACTGAATTCAGACTTAAATAAGATATTAGAGTCGGTTGAACTTGGTCAATTTCAATGCGAACAAGATGCTATCGAATAACAGAGCCTGTGCATCAATAAAAAAGTGAAAATATTATTGCGGCCTGCACGTGGGCAATCAGGGATGTCGATTGATCCCCGGGCCACTATTTCGGAGTATTCGTGTTTTCAACAGGATGGCGCAACGTGCCATACATCATTCGGAACAATGGAATTATTGAGGACAAGTAAAAGAAGAAAAGAAGAATGATGAATGGAGAATCTTGAAGCATCCTCATTGAAAAGTAAATTAGATTATTGTAGGACCAAATATGCGAAAACGTTATGAACAAGATTATGGTTAAATAAGTCCGGTTGGAATGAGAAGCAATTATTTCCATAATTTTTACAATATGATGTGAGACTATTAATCACTATTGACTATATTCATATAATCATTTATGGACAGTTCTAACAGCAACAAAAAAGACTAGCTCAGCGTTTTCAACTCGGCGCTTTGAGATGGCTAATTAACGGCTTGGTTACGAAATTAAGTGCGTTAAAAATCGATTTCTTCACGGCTGATGTGTTACGATGCATCGCTATCCTACTGGAACCAATGATACATGCATCATAAACTTACTTCCATCTCTATAAAGAAAGTAGTAGGAACTGATGTAGTCTTTTATTTCAAACGTACACTTAAAGATGTCTCTCTTGTAGGACTCATTAGTACCTATGATAATCAACTTCAATTTACAAATCAATTGAATGTAAATGACATGCAATATTAACTGCGTACGCTACATGGTGTGGCAAAAAGTATAACAGGTCCTTGAAAATTGTCCGAGAAACAATAGATCTGTAATTTGGAATATTTGTAACGAAGATGAAGTAAAATGTATTTTATACTTTCTACAATTTTATTTTTACAAACACGAGCGGTTTGGTCCGGTCAACTACAAAAAAAGAATCTACTCATTTAGATACTAGCCTAATTTAATATTAAGTCGTGATATCTACCTATTGATGGTGATTTCACATGGGGTTTCACAAAGTTCATTGATTTCCAAACATTCCAACAGATTCATTTCCGCCCTCTGTCGCAATTATGAAGAATTTTGATATTATCTAATGTTACTGAATGTTTTGTGGTTTCTATATGTTTACATACTGGAGAGTTATTGTCAGAGGAAAAATGTTCTTTAAATCTGATATCGAAATACCTACCTCTCTGCAGTACAAAATTCACTGACCACTCATTGCCAGCAGTTTTGTGAACTCCTGATTTTTTGAAATTGTCTGTTTATTGTTTAACATTGAATTAAAATTTGCTCAAGCTTAGACCACTTGAGAAAAAGATTTCAAATTTAGAAAAATATTTTCTCAAGTTATTGGAGTGGACCAGCGTATGAAACTATCGTATTTTTCAAAGAAATTATCTTTTATGGAATATAACATAATGATTGCGTTATTTGATGTTTTTCTTCGTTTTCGATAATTTTGTCTATATAAACTTGAGGAATTTTGTTATTTCAGGCAATTTTTCTGTTAGTATTTCATTGTCGTTGACAGTGGAATTCAAAGCGTCGTATGGACCATTGAATTATAAGCTGTTAATTTCTGATTGAAGAGATTGAATGAGTCCATGGGAATAATAGAGTCTGTAAAGGTTTCTTTTCTGTAGATGAAATGAAATTGTCAATCCATTTTTTTATTGTCAGGTCTAAAAAATTTATGTTCGTTAGCTTAAGCTGTGCAGGAAGGTAGGAATATCCTAACCAAATTCAAAAAACTTTCGTCTTGTGACAATAATTCCCCAATATGTAAACTTATAAAACAACAAAACATTCATTAACATTAGATAATATCAAAATTCATCATAATTGCGACAAAGGAAAGAAAATGAAGTTGTTGGAATGTTTGGAGATCAATTAATTTTGTGAAAACCCTAGTTAAATCATCCGCAGTAGCCAGGTTAACATAATACCTCCCCACTACTTGATATCTAATTAGGTTAGTAACTATATAAGTAAGTTCATTTCCTGTAGTTTACCACTCGAAAATGATCTGACGTTCAAAGCCGGTCGTGTTAGTAAAACTTAAATTGAAATTGTGGAAAGTAAAACAATATTTCAATTCATCTTCATTGCAAATGAATTTCCATAAAATGAATGAATCAAGTAGTACTTTTCATTTGAAGGTGGCTCAAAACTGGCTCCTCAGTTATTTACTAATGAACAGAGTTATTCCTTATATATTAGTCTTATTTCCTACTTAATATATCATTACGTACAAGTACAAGGGGTATGTTGGAATACCCATCGGAGTTGCTTACTTTATGAATTAAAAGATTGAATAAAGGAGAAGGATTTAAATCTAATTGACTATTAACTAACCTACCTGAATTCTTTTCTTTGTTAATCAGTAAATTTCCCATAGATTTAATTTTTGTCTATTATTTTCATTGTGTAACATTTTGAAATTATCATTAAAGTAATGGTTTTCTTCGAGTAAGTGATTAGAATAATGGAAATCCGATTTATGATAATTAAAACTACGTTTGTGCTCGGATAATCTAACTCTAAAATTTCTGAAAGTTCTACCAATATAAATTTTATTACAATCCTTGCAAGACAGTTCATAAACACCGAATTTATTACCTTTATCAATTTTAGATTTGCAGTTTTTGATATGTCAACCTAAAGAATTATCAGTTAGGAATGCTATATTGAAATTATAATGCGAGAGGAATGATTTAAATTTTAGACTAGAATTACCAATATAAGTTAAGCTGTTGTATTTTGTGTTTGAACTTTTATACTTGGAAATACTTCCTGGATTGCTTTTTGAAATTTTTGTGTGAAATCATGTTCTCAATCATAACTAGGACTGTAACCGTTATTGACTCCTATGTGTTTAAATATATTTTGCTCCTTTATAAAATTATTTTGGGACATTGGGATATTAATGAGTCTCTGTACCATACTATTGTAAGCAGCTAATTTATATGGATAAGGACGTGTAGATGAGCTGTGAATAGTAATATCTGTATGCGATGCCTTATGGAAGATAGAAAAATCATGTTTGCCGTTAATTTTAGTAATAGTTAAATCCAGAAAGTTAATGGAGTTTTCTGTTTCTATCTCTAACGTGAATTTAATATTATCGTGAATTTTGTTAATGAATGTTTTGAATTACTCTAATCGTCTGTTTGTGCCAGTTAAATGAAGTTAAAATAATTTTGTTCTAAACAAATTTGTAAAAGGTGTAAAATTTCTAATTGAATTACTAGCTGGAGCTTGAGAATATGAAACTACTGGTCTGATGGGATGCCCTGTTTTATGGAGTTTGACGAGGGAGTGAAGTTTTGGTGATTGCTGGTTGTCAATGAAAAGTTTATATTTTTGGTTGGTAGGTATTATAGACTTGGCATACTCTAAAGCGTTTTTTACAATGGATTGGAACTTTTTAGTTGGATCTTTATCAAATTTTTCAAAACCATCTGATTCAATGAAATTTTGGGTTTTTAATGAATAACCTGATTTATTTAAGACTATGACTGTATGACCTGTGTCTGCTTTGTTGAATATGATATCTTCAGATGCGGACTTAGGTTTAATGGACTTTAAAGTTGTATTTTAGAATTTCTCAGGTTGAAAACTATTGAACTCTTTTTGAAGTAGTAACACTGAAGAATGTTTCAGGTGTTTGGCTTGCGATGAATAATTTAGGGCTATTTCTGTATCAATTCCCAGAAGATCGAAATGGAGACGAGCGTTATTTGACTCTAAATTGTGTTAAATACCATTTTCTAGAAGTGAAACTCCATCTTCGGAAAAATTAGAATCTGAAAGATTACTGAACCTATCTTAAAATTGGTGATCGGAAAGTTTGGACTTGATTTCTGAAGTTTCAGGTTTATTATTCAATAATTTTTTTAATTTTTCCAACAAAATTTTATACGCCATGGAACAGGGCATCCCATTAGACCAGTAGTTTCATATTTTCAAGCTCCAACTGCAAAACCTTCACGCTTTCTCATAGACTTCATTCAACAATGCGCTAAACTTATGTCATGGGATGTAATAAATCTCGTCCCTAGTGTCCCACCTAGTGAAACTCATCAACAACGCTGTTCAAATTAATTGAGTCATTCCGGTAATTCAATCAGAAACCTTACACCTTTTAGAAATTTGTTTAGAACAAAATTATTTCAACTTCAATAGAGATAATAGTAAAAAAGGTTTAATCATGAGTAATCCTCTGAGCCCACTACTCGCTGAAATTTTCATGGATAATATTGAAAAACTATCCAAGAACATCCGTTATTCAAATACTTTATTCATTGGTTTAGATATGTCGATGATATCATTTGTTGTTTCACTGGCACAAATAGATAATTAGAGTCATTCAAAACATTCATTAACAAAATTCAGGATAATATTAAATTCACGTTAGAGATAGAAACAGAAAACTCCATTAACTTTCTGGATTTAACTATAACTAAAATTAACGGCAAACATGATTTTTCTATCTTCCATAAGCCATCGCATACAGATATTACTATTCACAGCTCATCTACACATCCTTATCCACATAAAGTAGCTGCGTACAATAGTATGGTACATAGACTCATTGATATCCCAATGTCACAAAATAATTCTATGAAAGAATATATTTAACTGAATAGCAGTCAAGAACGGTTACAGTCACAGTATGATTGTGAACATGATTCCACGCAAAAGTTCAAAAAGCAATCCAGGAAGTATTTCCAATTATAAAAGTTCTAACACAAAATACAACAGCTTAACTTATACTGGTAGGTAATAAATCCGGTGTTTATAAATTGTCTTGCGGGGATTGTAATAATATTTATATTGGTAGAACCTTCAGAAATTTCAAAGTTAGATTTTCCGAGCACAAACTTAGTTTTAATTATCGTAAATCAGATTGCCATTATTCTAATCACTTACTCGAAGAAAATCATAACTTTAATGATATTTTCAAAATTATACATAATAAAAATAATAGGCAAAAACTCAATCTATGGGAAATTTCAGAGATTAACGAAGAAAAGTATTCAGGTAGGTTACTTAATAGTCAATTAGATCTCAATCCGTCTCCTTCACTCAATCTTTTCAATTCATAAAGTAATCTACTCCGATGAGTTTTCCAACATCCCTTGTACTTGTACTCATTGAAATATTTATTTATTTATTTATTTATTTTGGCTCTTTGGGGTACAACAGGCCAAGTCCCAAAAAAGTACCTTGTACTCTGTTCATTAGTTGTACCTATCTGATGAAGCCACAGTGTGGTGAAACCGGTCATAGTTTTGTTAAAATAGTGAAAATCTAAATAGCATAGTTTTATTTCATTGAAAATATGTATATCGATTTTCATCCAGTAAGGACCTCCTCAATCAAAATACTTAAAATTTATTCATTGAGTATGTAACATACTGGTGGCCTATCTGTTTTTCTGGATAATTTGAAAATCCTTGCCGTTTCGCTGGCACAATTATTATTTTGATAATAAATACAAACAATTTCGACCCGCGCATCTGTTGACGAAACCATTTTCAACGTTTGACTTACAAACGACAAGTGTGATTAAAAGTATTACGGAAATGTAAGACAAATGTGAAACAGATTAATCATTGCCAAATGATTTTTATAAAAAGAATTGTGTGTTCCCCACAAAATATTGCTATTTACCCTCATCTCAAACAATTACATTTCCTTGAGAATTAAAAACTTGGAAGTGCTGAGGAAAAGAATTGTCACTTGAGAATGATTGCAGAAAATTAGAAATTGTATGGATGTCGGATGAGGTCATTTAAGAAATTAATTTGATTTTAAGCAAAGTCAAATGTTTGTTGGATAACTAACTTATGTTGTGTTTGGACATTTGCATGGTATTGAATGTTCATAAAGATAAGATTTTGAATGGAAAACTGAAAGACCTTTCCAAAAATATGTCACTCGATCCACTTCCCTAATAATGAATTTCAATTCAAAAGCCGCTGACGGTAGGGGGTTGATTTCCGAACCAACTCTGTGATTGTCCTCCTCCAATCAATAAGTGACGTGTCTAAGCTTGAGGAGGAGTTACCTTTATTGCTCGAGGATTTGTGGGAAACATAATGTGGTTAATGCTTGACGGGGCACCAGCACATTTTAGTAGAGGAGCTAGGGAATTCTTGAATAGTACATTCAACAACCGATAGATAGGTCGGTGTGGGCCAGAACCATGGCCTCCTAGGTCCCCAGACTTAAATAGTTTACACTTTTTCTTATGGGGACATCTCAAAAGTTTAGTTCATACCACTCCAGTGAACACTGTAGAAGAATTGAGAACCTCTTGTGACACGATAAGAAATACCCCACGAATATTTCAAGCGTGCGTGATAATAAGGACAGAAGCTGTATTCTTGCAGGTGGAGGACACTTCCAGCAATTTATTCATTTTTTAATTGTTCTTTTTTTAGTTTGATATTGATTGAATATAAGTTGAGCCTCAGACGACGATCTATCAAAATAAAAGCAAATTTTGGAAGTACTTATCGAGTATTTTTATTATTTTATTCAATTTAGCGAATAACATACAATTTAAATTATTCCAATACAATAATTTTTCACTCGAAAACGGTTGGAGATACGATAAAACCACAAGTCTCGAAAAAGTTTTTAAATTGAACGAAGAAGACAAAAATTGATTGTACGATGATCAGTGGCGTACTGCAAAAAAGTTTTAAAGGGAAAAAAGAGACATGGCCTCGGAATAGCAAACACCTTGTGAGTTTCAGTCAAAATCCAGGACATGTAATGATGGAGACTGTGAAAAATAGCTCGAATTCCAAATTTGGGCTGAATATCTCGAAAACTGTTAGAGTGTTGAAGAAAAAAACAATTTTTTTCGGAAATTTCAATACCCTGTAGCTCTGTACCGAAGTTTTTGCGGACCTATGTTAAGAAAAAAATTTTTTCTTAAAATTGTACGTAGATATACCCCCTCAAGTTGTTACATAATAATAACATACATGTGTTGGATACTATTATGTAACACCCTGTATATTCTAGTAGATTGATATATTTTCATATCCTTTATCGTTACTCTAATATATAATAATTCTAGGATATCTTTTGATTATAATCATTGCCTTGCAGAGTTATTACAGGGTGGTGGTTTTATATTTGTTTCATGAAATAGGTTTGATTGCATGTAGACAACTCGTCGGGGTTAAACCCCTTCTTGTTTGCATATATAGGAGAGAGAATATTACATTCTGTGGTAATTCGATGGCTTGAGGACGACCTTTAAACTGTACATACGTTATTCCTTCAAGATCGGGGTTTTATATAGAGTCAATTTGCTAGAGATCTATCGATAGTGAGGAGGGCATTGATCTGTTCAAGAATTTTTCAGTATTTTCAAGTACTTCACGGAAGAAGGTTATTGAGTTTCGAACGTTGTGCCGGGTGTATTGCAGAAATGTGTTGCAATAAATGCCATACTTAATTTGATTGAAAGATCCTCATATACCAGCTGACTTAAATTGACTGCAGAGGCTTATGATTTGTCGAATTGAACTCTCTTTCTTTTTGTGACCCCAGAATTCTCTTTTATATTTTTGTTCTTGCAACGCTACTTTCAAAAACACTCTCTTTTCAGACTAATCAATTTTTTGCCTCATGAACTCTCCTGATTCCTTCCGTGAGTCAATTAATTTAAAAAATAACTCCAATTCTCCAGCAATCAACTTCAGATATTAAACTAATTTATGTAGTCGAAATCGAGGAAATTCGCAATTTTATCTCCGAATGTTCTTAATACAATCAACAACGTTATACCTTAATTGAAAATGATGCTCTCCTACACCATAACGAATCGCAACCTTACGCCATCATATTTCTGTAGATGCATGCAATCAAGTAAACAGCAAATATTTTAAAATGTGGAACATCAACTAACGGAAAATCTAAACATAACTGCTGGGAGAAATCGAAGCAGGCGATCATTTTATAATCAATATTTTTGTAGGTCATAATTAAGCTCCGTGTATGATTGGTATTGACCCGACATACGCTAGAATATCCTACACGTACTCGTAATTACGGACATAGCACGGGGAAGATGATCTGGCTCACTTCGTGTGTGTTCAACGCCGGTCTATTTATTAAGTCCATTACTGAAAGTTAGTTTGTACAAGCACCATTAAAAACTCGAAATCGTCTTTAGTTGCATCTGCTTGAAGCAATTACGTCTCGAAGTTTACATGAAATTATTGGTGACATTTTGTCATTTGAAACTCCACAGCAATTATGTACTTATATATAGTGGGGTGGAAAGGCAGATATGAACGAGAGAAGGAGTGGCCCTGGCTGTTCATAATACATATAAAAACAACATCCTCGAATGCTCATACATATTGTCGCGCATACTAGCAGTCAGAATTAGAATGGGATCCGAAAAACGCTCCAAAATAATTACTTTGCTATCAATATAATATGCACCTGAAGACAATAAGACAAGATAAGAAAGGGAACAATTTTACAACCATTTACAACAGACTCTCGAAGCATTTCCGAGAGGTCAGCCGAGTTCTTGTCGATTTCAATGCTAGAGTTGGCGACGATGTTATACCTGGTATCAAACAAAGATTTAATGAAAACACTCAGAACAGTAATGGCGACTTTATGATTAATCTATGCACTCTCAATGAATTGAGAATAAATACCACGTTCTTCGATCACAAATATCAATGCAAATTCACTTTTCAGAACACAAGGGGGAATACATCAACGATTGACTATATAGTCACCAGTAGACATATAAGACCAGAACTAGTTATATATAAGAACATTGAATTCTGCAAATGTGGGAAGTGACCACAGTCTACTTCTTGGGAAAATCAGGATGAATATAAAGCCTGTGAAGAATCATACTGAAAGCAAACCGGTTGAAAGGATCAATATCGAGTCATTGTGGGACTCTTCAATCAGAATGCTGAATCACAATAGAATCGAGATCAAAACCCAAAACAATCCAATACGAGAAGAAGATGACGTGAACAGAAGCTGGGAGAAGCTGAAGATAAATATTAAGGAGGCAGCTTTCAGAGTCGTGGTATGAGAGACATCAACCGAAAAAATAACACTTACAGTAAGACGTCATGGTTCTGCACCGAAGAGAAGAAAAATGTAAAAAGAAAAAACAGCCTACTTACAGTATATAATATTTCAGACTCCAGAAACTTACGATCAATACCGAATAGTAAGAAACGAAACAGCCTCCCTGGTAAGACAAATAAAACACAAATATTGGGAGTATTTTCCGAATAGACTAGAAAGTGACTTTTACGGAAGACAAACACAAATATAGAGATTCATACGGGCACAACGTAAAGAAGTGAACGAACTTATAGAGACTAACCAAATACCAAAGAATGAATGGGTTGAATATCTCAAAATACTGAAGAATAGAAAAACGCTGGTCCTGATGGACGTTCAAAAATTCTGTTTTTCCACAAAATACCAGACGATTGGCGCACTAGTATCACTATATTACTTTTCAAACAGGTCAGGATCTGAAAGGCAAACATCACTGAATGGTTAGCACCAAAATAATTCACGCAGCTCATACCAATTAACACGGTTATAGTGCCAAATGCGTCTGAGTGGTTTAGGTTCCTGGTTTAGCGGCAGCACAATGGTTCCAGTAGCATATCTGGCACAAATATATTTCGGTATTATGACGGCACATCAACAGTTATTGAAGGGTCAAGCAGAGGAGAGCTGCAAGTGGGAGTAAAATGATAACAAATGAAACAAAAACAAACTAAAATTAACTGAGGAAAAACCAAAAAGTATCATATTTGGACCAAGAGAAGAATTCAAATCAGTAGAGGTTCTAGGTTCCGCATATTGAAAAATTACAGCATATTTTGCATCAGAATTATCTTCAAGCTAATGCCTGAACACTCTTGTAATTTTTAGAGGGGAGCTCATTCTCATCCTACCGTGTGATCAAATTTATGATGTACTGAAACAGGGTCATGCTGGTAATTTCGAAAAAGGAGCGTTGTGTTTTCATTTCATACACGGTGATAAGAGTAGCTGGATTCTGTGAAGATGTAAAATAAGCTAATATTTCATTTAAAGGAACAAAAACAAGGAAAATTTCACAGATTTTTAATGTAAGTTCTAATAAATGAATCTTTTTATTCGAAGAATTCATGTCTTTAAATTAATTATTTCAATGTAGACTAATTTAAATGTAGGTATTTTGTTGATGTAACCCCTGTCGTGTCATGGATTATTTTCTTCTTATGACAATTAGCTACATATTATTATTATTATAATTACCGAACAATGTTTGTACGTGCTACCTATTTCGCTCTTTTGTAGGATGTTTCGAAAATGAATCACTTTCATTGAGTTATTAACCATTTCTTTCGCTCTTGTATAACGAAACGTTGCTAGCATTTCTACGTATCAACTTCTTGGACGACGATACCGACAAAAATTCTAATTCGTTAATTCTCTGCAATTTACAAAACGTAAAATGAGCAAAGATTTTCTGTACCTCAAGAACCTACATTTAAGCGGTTTAAGTTTCCAGAACTATTTCAATGTCGCTACATTCCAAGTCTTCATTCAATTAATTTAAAAACAAAATCAGGTTAATGGTGTTTAATATTCCGTAAACTGAAAGACATTCGATAAATTGAATGTGTGCTAGTGAAAACAAGAAATCAATTTTTCATGTCAAAGATATCATGAGCTCTTCACGTCTAGAATCTGACAGCATCTCTTTTATTTTGAACGAAGAACCTGTTATAAACCGATATTTGTATGATTGATTTGTCTTCTCGGATCTCGGAGAAGGAAGGCAATGGAGAAATCTTTTAAGCTACTCTTCGAGTATGGATTATAGTAGGTGATATACTGTTGATTAATTAAATAGGGACAATAATATGACAGATTTACCTACGAACAAAGATGAGACTGTGATATTTGAATGTATGCTCAACATGCTTAACAAGTCTTCAGCAATGTCTTCAAATGATTTAAATTATGGCTAACTTTCCAACATTTAAGGCTATTAGATGTGTGTTAATCTTCAGATTTTGGGTACACCAATTCTATTGTCTTGTGTTTTTGATAAGTTAATCAGTTGAAACATTTTGATTGTAACTATTATTGAGAGCTATTTGTTTAAAGGTACAAGGTTCTTTATCGAAATTATTTACAGGTAAACGAATATTTGATAATCTGTGGATCGGACGGTGGAAAGCTTTCATTTTATGTTGAACTGAAAGAAACAATGTATTATGAATTACATTGTCCGAGAAAGTTCATGAAAGATGGAGAAACTATGTGAATTACTTTACCAAAGGGTGGTCAAACGGTCGATCGCGATCGACCAGTGGATCGCGAGTGCTTCTTGAGTAGATCTCGAGTAGAAAAATTTTTTTAATAAGTAGGTAACTAAACTACAACAATTTATTACATAATGAAATAACTTTCTGCTAGCGACAAAAGGCGGTTTTATCAAAGGAACGCGCGGTTCTTGTCAAAGAAAAGCTGCGTTTTGCGTTTTTTATTCTTGGCGCTTTTCTATAAATTAAATTTCGGGCGGCGAGTTTGACGGAGTATTCGAGACTTTCGTTCACGCCGATATGTTGCGCCTGCAGGAATCGAAGTCATTCTGAATTGTAACTTAAAGGCAATACTATGTCGATACAAAGTTTATCGTTAAATAGCACAAAATGAGTGCAGCGAAAAAATCTAAAACGAATCAATTTCATAACGGTTGGGAGGAAGGTATGGAGAAAGATAAGTGCATTTGTCCTATTTGTTGTGCGTCAGTTGCGATACCAAAGCGTGGTAACTTATATAAGCACCATAAAACGGTTTATACAAACTTTGAAAAGGGATTTTTCGCTACAGAGTGAATTAAGAAAACGAAAAGTACCTGATTTGATATCTTGTTTGAAAAAACAACAAACCATGTTCACAAGACCAGCCAAACAATCGAAAGCTGCTACGATCGCCTCATTTGTAATATCTCATATATTGAGGAAATACAAGAAAACATTCGAAGATGGATCGGTTGTGAAGGAAGCATTCATTGAGCGGATGAGATTTTATTTTGAGGATTTAAAAATAAAACAGAAATTATGCCTGCTATTAGAGAACTTCAGTTATTTCGTCCGACTGTCACAAGTATATTGAAGTCATGAGTCATGACATGGCAGATAAACTAAAACATGATACCATGAAATTTAGATAATTTTCTTTATAGTTCGACGAATCCACCGATATGACAGACACTGCACACCTGTGTATTTTTATTCGGATAGTATTCAATGACATGTTGGCTGAAGAAGAATTTCTGACAATCATTCCTCTGAAGAGGAAGACCCATGGCAATGATATATATGACGTTTTCTTCAATTTTGTGAAAAACTACGGTTTTGTGACATCATGTCAAGCTAATGAAGATTTATCTTCATTTTTTTCATTACATTAATAAGTTTTGTGTTCAAAAGTTTGAAATATGAAGGAAATTATGGGCATTGCAACAAAAATTGTGAATTCCAACCGTGAACGTAGCTTGCAACGGCGGCTCTTTTAAAATTAAGTTGCAGTTTGAATATAGGGAGTCAGCTGAACACACTGATTTAGTTCTTCACATGGAGTTCAGGTGGTTTATCCTAGAAAGGTTTCAAGAATTATTGCTCTTCTAGACGAGAGAGATGATGACACTCAGATGTTGAAAAACGAAAAACGGCTGACTGATTTGGCATTTTTGATTGTCATCACAATGCTTAAACACCATTAATTTGGAGCTTCAAGGTAAAGGAGAAACTATTATTGAGATGATTAGAGCAGTAAACTCATTCAAAAGTTGATTGCAACTTATGATAGATCAACTGAAAACTGAAACCAAGGATTCCTCAGTTGAATTGTGACACGTATGGAGCTGAATTATCAAATATTTTGGGGAAATTCGAAATGCGTTTTTATGAGTGCAGTATATAGGCAAGTATAGCATCAGTTATGAGTTATCCTTTTCACGTAAACACATTGAGGAATTAGCTACTGAACTAGCAATTCAGTTTTATATGAACTCATGTTCTGTTGAAAACGAGTAGGTGCATATTATATCAATTATACATCTCAAAGCTACAGCGCATCTGGTGTTTTATATCTGAAGATAAATATCCAAATCTAAGGCAAATCGCCCTTCAACTGACGGCAATGTTTGGGTCAACTTACTTGTGGGTGTTTGCATTTTCAGAAATGAAGATAATTAAGTCAAAATATGGCAATCGACTAACTGTCGATTATATGACCTCATGCTTGCGATTAGCACTCAGTGGTTATACACCACTATCTTATCAAAAGTATGCTGAGGACATGCAGTGTCACGCTTTAACATTCAGAGCCACTCCTTAGTTAAGTTTAACACCATATTTAATTCTTTTGTTTTCTAACAACCAATAAACTCGCATTTTTGAATAACTGTGAGTTTTTTCATTGATATTATAGGGAAGAACCTAACTAAACCTAACCCAAACCTTGACTAAAATAATGTATATTGTGCGGCAAGTTAATATCTATATATTCTACGGTACACCCTGCCTAGGTAGGTAGGTAGGTGGGTAGGTAGGGTGTATGGTATATGTACGACAACTCTGCATCACACATACTTGCAGCCTCTAAGAGTAGATCATAAGAAGTCTAAAAATATTGAGGTACATCGCCAGCAGTTCAAGTTTGAGTACCCCTGCTTTAGTTGATACCACAAGCTATCTAGGAACGGTTTGTTTTAGAGTTCAGATGAAGATCGGTCCATACCATTAGTATCCAAAGCTATGTCAAAAAAGTCGATGTCAGAAAATAAAGAATATTTGCATCTTCTTAATATTTCAAAATGAAAGAAGTTGATTGATTAAGTCCAAAATACAAATTTAACTATTGAGCCAGCGTCATCAGAAAATGTTTCCCATTATGTCCATACGATCAATCGAGTTAATTGAACAAACACAGTTCCTACGAATGTTAGCAAATATTTGAAGATTTAGACAAACTTGCGGTGAATTGTAGTGTTGACACGCGTGTCCTAGTTGCGTACTCAATTTTTTCACCCTTTACCATTATCGGCACCAAATTAATTCTCTGAAATTTTCAAAATCGCTAGCTTGATTGCCTGTAATTAGAACTAAATTTTTAATGACGTATTTTTGATTCATTTTATAATGGATTGCAACATTTGTTTACTCAGCCTATCTTTAATAACAAAAATTATTATTAATATAAAGGGTGCTACATAATAGTATGTCACAACTTGAGGGGATATATCTAGGTGCAATTTTAGGAAAAAAAGTTCATATAAACATAGTGCCGCAAAAGATTCGATACAGAGCTTCAGGGTGCTGAAATTTCCAGAAAAATTGGTTTTTTCTTCAAAACTCCTGCAGTTCTTGAGATATTCAGCCAAAATTTGTAATGCAAGATATTTTTTACAGCCTCCATTATTACACGGCCTAGATTCTAACTGAAATTCACAAGGTGTTTCCTTTTTCGAGGCCATGTCTCCTTTCGACCTTTCACAATTTTTTGCAGTACGCCACTGATCAGCGTACAATCATTTTTCATCATCTTCGTTCAATTTAAAAAATTTTCTGGCATATGTAATTTTTTCGTACCTCCGATCGTTTTCGGGTTAAAAATTATTGAATTTGAATTATTTGAATTGAATGTTATTCTCTAATTGAAGAAAATAATAGAAATACTCGATAGGTATGCCCAAAATTAGCTTTGATTTTGATAGCTCGTCTTCTGAGACTCAACTTATACTTATTCAATATCAAGCTGAAGAAAAGAAAAATTAAAAACTGAATAAATTGCTGGAGGTGTCCTCCACCTGCAACAATACAATATGTCCTTCGCATATTATCACGCTCTCTTTGAGATATTTCTGGGGTAGTTCTTATCGTGTCACAAGAGGTTGTTATTGGATTTCTCAATTCTTATACAGTGTTCACTAGAGTGGTTGAGATATACCCATAAGAAAAAGTCTAAACTATTTAAGCCTGGGGACCTAGGAGGCCATTGTTCTGGCCCTATCCATCGGTTATTATTCAAGAATTCCCTAGCTTCTCCACTGAAATGTGGTGGTGTCCCGTCATACATGAATTGACGATAAGCGGGACAGTGTAGTCTGTTAGGCAAAAAAATGTAATATAAAATAAATAAAAATAATAATAATAATTTCCAAATATTCCGACCCAGACATTCAGTGAGAATTGTTCTTGATGATGAGATTCTTCAATCAAATGAGTGTTTTCCTCAGCCCTATAATGATTATTGTGAAAATTTGTGATAGCAGTTCTCGAAAAGTTAGCTTCGTCTGTGAACATTATTTCACTTTCAAAATGAGCATTTTCTCTAATTGAATATGAAACGGGTACAATAAAAAGTCGTTGAGAATTCTTCAAACTAGAACATGTGAAATATTCAACTGATTTCCAATTTTTCTTGTACTCACATGAGGAGTCAAATCAATACAATTCAAAACTGCTTCCTCAATATCTGAAGTTCTCATAGTTTCAGTTGCACCTTTTCAATGAATATTTGCAGTAAAAGTACCAGTTTCCCTTAACCTTCTGTGGATATTTGAAAATGTTCGCCTGTCTGTTGTTACTCGATTTGGAAAGCGCACCTGATATAATCGCCTTTTTTTCTTACAACAATAACTTCAAAAGTCTTGAAACTAATGTTAATTTAATAAACAATTCGAACAGACAAGCAGACACTGGTTCAACTTCAGCAACTGTCAAAGAATAAAAAATGAATGAAAAAATCAAAGCCTACTAGTCATTTTTTTAATTAGAAGTGCTTTCAAGTCGAGTGCATACAATCGTTTATATATATATATATATATATATATATATATATATATATATATATATATATATATATATATATATATATATATATATATATATATATATATATATATATATATATTTTGAAAAGAGGGAATTACAAAAATTTGAATAATAGTATTTTCCAATAAGTTCTTAAATCTATAATTTTGGTGTGTGTCAGAAAAATCACAAATGTGAGCTCAGGAAATGTAACAGGGGAACCATACTTTCTTGCGTATGATTCAATAAACGAGTGAAAAAACCTCGTTTCCCTGTCGCTATTGCAGTAGCAATAGCTTGTCTCTTTATGATGTATTAGTGTACTATGTACATAAAAAGTACCAAAGATAAAAGATATTTCTGCTTAGCCGCTTCATTCTTTCTTAAATTTTATGATTTCCAAAAACAAAAGGTGAAAGGAAGGTTTGGGTCAGGAATCTGTAACAATGGAAAAAGAAAACCAGCAGAAAAATATTTCAACAATCAAACTTGTTATATGTCTAAACAAATCTAAGAAAAGATTTTACATAGCAAGCAAAGTCATGAAAGGGACTAACGAGATAATAAAAAATACATAACCTGCGATATTTCCTCAAATTCCATCTCTGTTTGACCGAGATAGCCCCGATGGCCAGGTTCAGTCTTCCAAGTGATGCCGATTATGATCTATAGATATTTTAGAACCATTATGGACTCAATAGTCTGGGTTGACATCGCCCATATATTATTTCTTCGTGAAATTCGTTTAATATAAAGAAAAAAATTGCGAAAAAATTTTTTTTTTTCGTTCAATAACGATCGGAGATACGAAAAAATTTCAAGTGTCTGAAAAGTTTCTAAATTGAACGAAGATGACGAAAAGTTTTGATTGTACGCTGATCAGTGGCGTACTACAAAAAGTTTGAAAGGGCAAAAGAAGATACATGGTAGATTCTAGTTAAAATTTAGGACGAGTAATTATGGAGGCTGTAAAAAATATCTTGCATTCCAAATTTGAGCTGAATATCTCAGAAACTGCTGGAGTTTGAAGAAAAAAACAGTTTTTCCGGAAATAACAACACCCTGTAGCTCCGTAAAGAAGATTTTGCGGACCTATGTTTGTATAATTTTTTTCTATCAAAATTGCACGTAGATTAATCCCCTCAAGTTGTGACATGCTATTATGTAACACACTGTAGATTATTTATAATATCAACAGATTAAGATACAGATTACAAATTTACATAACCTGAGTTCTTCTTTTTAATAACTATTCAACTCATGTATGTAGGTACTCATTCAACGAATAAATTAAAATAACTACTCAAATTCTTTTGTTATTTACGCGGAGACAAGAATAACAAATGAAAATCGTAAACGAGAAGTTTATTGTTTTTTACTAAAAATGGAGTAATTACTTGTACTGATTATTGATTATTATGCGATCAATTTTCGCTGTTCAATGTAATAATGAAAAATGATTTTATTGCTGTTTATAACATTTTACAAGAATCGAATTTGTTTAATAATATTGATAGTAATAAAGAAAGGAATTATCATACAATCTCCCACCTGCTGTATATGGATGATATCAAATTATATGCTTCGAACAAGAAGAAATGGATGATTTGCTGAAAACTGTCAGTGAGTTCTCGGCAGATGTTCATATGAAATTCAAGATTGAAAAATGTAAGACCCTGAACATTCAAAGGGGCAAAGTCATAGATGGTCATAGATGGTGAAACAACTTCCAAACGGTGATATAATACAGTGCATGAGAGATGGCGAAACATACAAATATCTGGGATACCAACAAGCCAGATTGCTAGACCAAAAACAGTCAAAGGAGAAGATTCGTTCAGAATACAGTCAGCGTCTGAAGTCTGTGCTGAAATCGATGTTGAACTCGGGGAATCTAGTCAAGGCAATTAACACCTACGACATTCCAGTGTTACTTTACTCATTTGGAATAATCAGATGGACTAAGACAGAACTGGATGATATTCAAAGGCAGACCCGAACGATGCTGACAAAATACAACAACCATCATCCAAAATCGTCTGTGATACGAACAACTTTGAAGCGGAAAGAAGGAGGACGCGGATTAATAGATATTGTCAATCTACACATCGAACAGATAAAAAGTCTCAGAGAACTCTTCTCAGCAAAAGCTCTCACTTCTGACCTCCATAGAGTGGTATCGTTGGCTGATAAGGGATATACACCTCTAAATCTTGCTACCAGAGATGACCTTCTGAATCTAGCATTCCTATCAGATACTGAAAAACAAGAGCAATGGTCAAGAAAGAAATTGCATGGACGACATCACCATGAGATTAATCAACCACACATCGACAAAGAAGCTTCCAACAAATGGTTGATGAAAGGAGAATTATTCGCAGAAACAGAAGGATTCCTATGGCCATCCAAGACCAAGTGATCGCTACAAACAATTGAAAAAATTTATTATGAAGGACGGAATATTACAAACAGATAAGTGCAGAAAATGCCATATAAGATCGGAGACTATCCAGCATATTACGTCCGGATGCGAACAACTGGCCAATACGGAGTATTTTCTCAGGCATAATCAAGTGTGCAACATTATCCACCAGAAACTTGCACACAAGTACGGACTTCTGAACACCTTCCAGCCATATTACAAGTATCAACCGGCACCCGTATTGGAAAATGACTCTATCAGATTAAACAACGATATACCTGTTATCACTGACAGAATGGTGACGAATAATAGGCCGGACATAGTGGTGTATGATAAGAGAGCCAGAACAGCAATGCTGGTGGATGTCACCATACCAAATAATAACAACGTGCTGAATATGTTCTAGGAGAAAAAGTCCAAATAGACAGACCTTGCTATTGAGATCAAGCAAATGTGGCACCTCGAGAAAATAGATATTGTTCCTGTCATCGTATCCTCGACTGGGTTAATACCCAAAACTTTGCATGATAGTCTCAAGAAATTAGAATTGCATAAGAATACCTATATAGAAATGCAAAAAGCTGTAATTCTTAAAACATGTAGGATAGTTAGGAAATTTATGTCAAGTATATTGTAATCGAGCCTATTCCCTTTGATTGCTGAATCTGGGAAAGCTAAATTTTATCCAGCCAACAGCTGAGATAAGTCCACGATAATAAATATTAATACTAATATGCATAACAATAATAACAACATTTGTTCAATAGTTATATTTCAAATTGATATGTGTAATTATAATAAGTAGAAGCTGCAATGTAGTCTGACGCTCGACCGCGCGGTGTTTTGACTGCGCTCGACGCCCGGCGCGCTAAGATAAATAAATTCATATTGCTTAAATTAATTGCGAGCAGTGAAATTTATTTTCGGAATCTTAAATTTGTATAAATAACGCATGTAACCGTTGAAGAAAACTTCATATTTTCACCGAGAAGTCAATAAAATTTTCATTTGTTCACTTAAAAGTTAATTAACAATACGATAAATAATTTTTACTTATGAATATAGTATTAAAAATTAAATATTCGACAGTAAATCCTGAAAGTTTCATGGATGTAACTCTAACGGTCGATTAAAAATTCATTTATCAATTGAAAGTGCGTAAAATTTTCTTTGTAAAAAAATTATTATTAAAATGAAAATAAGATAGTTTGGGGATCAATTTTTCCCAGTACCTACTTATGAAAACAATACATGGAATTAATTTTTACGATCAAGTGGAAAATAGGGAGTTCACTTGACGTGATCTGGCTCAGTGTATTATATATGGTATGAAAATAAGAAAATTATTCCAGTTTGATTAATTTCCGCATAGGTGGCGATTAAGGATTCCACAATCGTAATTACATGAACTCATTCATGTATGAGCAACTACATCAAAGGATTATACGTAATAATAAAAACAGTACTTACTACAGTCAAGTACAAGTACATAGTTTGCGAAGATCCGTGTCCAAAGGAGACCATCCGCTCGTTCCATTAGCGAACATCAATTTAAAATCATTAGAAATTTAATATTTCGCGTGCTCCTTCACTTATCACACTAGAAGTAATTTCCCAAGTTTTTGCAATGTTCCACTTCAACATCATCTTCATTAATCCATTATTTAAATTTGCTGAATAGAGATGCGCACCTTCAATCAATTCGCTTACATTAAAATTATTAAAATTGAATGTACTTCAAGAATGTTATTAAAAACCTCTGCGTCTTTAGTGCTTCTTCACCATCTAGAGATGCTTCGAATAGATTAACTGCTTTTGGATTGAAAAGATACAAAATTGTTAAAATGAAACATTATAAATAACTTCTATAAGATGCCTGTGTGAAACTTTTCGTTATTTGATTTTATCCAGAAAGTATGCTTCTTCGCTATCATCAGGCTTTTTCTATTGTCATACGACAATAGAAAAAATGTTTGATATGTGTTCAATAATTTCATGATTCCATATTCTTTTTTCAGAAATATTTAAAGTACATTCCTATGAGTTTATCCTTAGTGATAGTTTATACAGGATGTTTCAGGTATGCAGTCATCCATTTCCACAAGAGACTCCTCATCAAAAAACATTAACAAAATGCCCATGAACAAATTTCCGAAAGTCCTTATTTCTGGAGCTACAGGGTGTTGATGTACATGGTGGCCCTGATCATTCAAGAGCTGGCTTTGTGTTATTAAATTAAATTATTCTGGTTCAAATCAAATCAGTTTTATTGTACCATACAGGGTGTACTCGTCACAATAAATTAAATAATATAATTCACAACATAAATACTAAAATAGCACTTACACATTTTACCAAACAAATATACATATAATGTCAATTTCAAAAACAATATATATGTACAATAATACATAAAAACATAGATAAAACACTCAGCGTGAATAGTATCACATGAAATATCACAGATACTTTTACAGTTTGTCAACTGAGTAATAGGCTTTCTCGAAGAAAATTTTTAAAGCTTTTGGGATCATCAATTGGCTTCAAGTTCTTAGGTAAACTATTGTAAACGATGCTTTCGACGTACTTAGGTGACGCTTCATACAAAGCCGATCTTTGCAAAGGATAGCTAATTGTTATCGCGTTTCTTGTGCCATAGCCATGGTGATTACCCAGCATTTCGAACTGTTCTGAAATATTTTCGGCATATAGTGCCGCCTTCATTATGAAAATACTAGGAACCGTCAGAAGACCATGCCTAATAAAACTGTCACTGCAAGACTGTCGAGATCCTAAGTCAAACATTAGTCTCACCAACCTTTTTTTGCGCCACAAATACCTGCCTTTAACCACAGGATCCGCCCCACAGGATAATGTTGTAGGAAAGATGACTGTATGCCAACGCAAACACACTCAATAGTCCAGCACGATCAAGAGACGATCTTACCTGAAGTAAGGCAAATTGCGCCCTACCCAGCAATCTACAAACCTGATCTATATGAGTTGCCCAGGTCAGGCTCGCATCCACAGTGGTACCCAAAGATTTAGTTTCAGTCAATGAGACAAAATCTACGAGTGGTGCTGACCTTCCTTTAAAAAAACTTAAGGTGACAGTCTTAGCTCTGTTCAAAATGAATCAATTCCTCTGACAGCCAACATCTATCCTTTCATCAATCAGTTCAAGAATAAATCGACGTTCCTCAATCAGGGGTAGATCCAGAAATAACCACTGCGGTGTCATCGGCGTACATTACGATATGTCCGAGACCTATAAATGATACAAGATCATTGATGCATAAACTGAACAAAAGTGGTCCCAAGATCGACCCCTGTGGAACCCCAAGCTCCAGTTCATACACACCAGACCAATCCCCAGACACCCTCACCATCATCTCTCTGCGTTCCAAGTAGGACTTGATCCCATTCAAGCAATTACCTCTCAGGCCAATGCTAAAATACTTTGAACAGGCAATGGTAGACTGCATCAGATCGAATGCACGACACATGTTATAGAAGGTACACCAAACATACTTTCCCTTGTCAACTTCACTGTATATATAATCAAACAGACTGCAAAAACCAGATTCAGTAGATCGAAAACCATGCTGAGCTGAAGACCAAATATATTTATTTTCTACGGAATTAGTAATCTGTTGGTACATACCTTTGATATGCCACTTGAGATAGAAATTTGTCGATAATTCTCGGATGCAGTCGCGACACACTTCTTAAATACTAAAACAACAATTGTTCTTTTCAGGAAAAAGTCCCTCGAGAAGTGATCAGTTAATTAGATGGGTTAGTGGTTCAATTATATTATTCGCAATATTTTGCACTACGTAATTGCTCATATCATCATGACTAGCAGATCTATTGCCCTTATGTTTTTGATGAGATGCAGAAATGAATCCTGAGTGACCAGACATATGTTAATCGACTCAGAGAGTTTATCAGACATAGTTGGTGGCAGCGATACATTCATACCAAAATTGTTTAAAGTCAAATCTTTACCGATTGTAGTGAAAGATGTACCGAATTCATTTTCGATTTCATTAGTGTCAGAAGTTTTGAGCATTCCATCTGCGAAGGCAATATTTCAACGTTGCAGCCACTTTTTCTTTTCTTCTTTTCGGTAAGCCATGTTTGGGTATTTTTCTCTCTGTACATTGTGATTTGGGGCGTTATCGACCACTTACACACTTTTTGTTGTTAAATTTGGAATATATTTTTCTCTCAATCAATTTAGTTTGCGAAATTCATATCATCGTGATAATCACTGGTTTTACAATTAGGCTCAAAGGGCAGATATGCGTTTCGTACGAATCCACATTCACTACCGGCGCTCAAAATTACCAGTCTTGGTTCTTTTGAAACAGGCTGACGTAGGCCGTCGTTTGTCTCGTCAGTCCAAGTCTTCTTGTGTGTATGGAAGGAATGAATTTATGTTTTGTTTATGTAAATTATTGGTCTCTTTTCTTGACAGAATCATTTGATAAATCTTGAATAATTCAAAAGTAGTTGCAATTGAATTTGGGAATTTTTTTTTTACTTGGTAAAATTCCATTATCAATAATAAAAACAAGTACTGTGTTTTAAGAAATTTTACTTGATAATTGCGATTCGTAACGCGTTTCACTACACCGTAACTTCTTCAGACGAATAAATGTACAGAAAATAAGAAAGAAAATATAAATACAAATGTTCCTAAGTAATTAGAAGCTTATTGGGTTGCTTCTTCTTAAGTGGTTATTGATGAAAGGTATCTCCAATAAAATAAAGTAATAGATTGCTCCCTGAAGAGATTCGATAGAGGTGAAGAGCTTAAATCGACTTGTTCATTGATGAGTCTACCTGAGTGTTTGTGTTTGTTGATTTCTAAAGTTTTCCAAAGATAAACCTTCCAATATGCATTATCTGAATGCAAAATTTCAAACTGTGGGTCGAAAGAGTGATTATTTTCTAGGAGATGATTCGCGTAATTTGAATCTGATTTTCTATTTGAAAAACTGAGTTTATGTTCCGATATTCTAATATTGAAATTTCTGTGTTTTACTCCATCCTCACCAAAACTTGGAAATATTTAAATAAATTTGCCAAATTCGGTCCCATTCGCAAGGCTCCTTAAAGCTTCATTTGTTAATTGAGAACTGAGCTCTTGGCCACGTGACCGACCAAGTTAACGCGTCACAAGGGGAGGGGCTATTTCACCAGCACAGATGTTCTTGTTAACCTGTACGTATCTGATTGAACCACAGTATGTTGAGACGCATTATATATTTGTCAATATTATTAAAATTTGATTGAAATATATATATCAATTTCCGCCAAATAACGATCCATAAATCGAAAATATTTTTCTATTCTATTCATACTGTAACATCTTCTAAATATGTACACTACTTACAAATAATCCTGTATAATTACAACCAAAGCAAAGCTGTTAATGACTCATCATCATCTCATCATGTTTATATCAATAAAGGCTACGTACAAGTATAGTTACCCTGTCTAGAGAAAGTTCTCAGGCTCATTTTGTCTATTTAGCGGGTTCATGAATCAATATTAATGGATTATATTGAGTCGAGGTAACACGAATATGTCGATAAAAATATATATTACATAATTTGTTCGTGGATCAGGGCGAGTGCTTCGTGATGGAAGTGTATGGGAATTCACGCGAATTTGCCATGAAATCAGATAAAACTGTTGAGGAGAATTCGAAAATAAAACGAGAAAATCAAACTCGCAGCTGGAAAGCGTCGGCGGCGTTTCTTTTGATTATAATGCCGATATGATTTCGATTTGTATTTTTTATCAGAAACTTTTGATCCGGTAGAGACAGGATAGTGTTCAAATTGTGGAAGAGTTGTTTGTTTATATATTTCAACAATGTGCCTATTCACACAACGTGACCTTCAGTTTTTAGTGGATTCCAAACCATGCAATGATAACTGCCACCACAAGGATTACAAGTTATCTGGTCTTCGGAAGTTTATGCCCTCTTCAGGCGATTCTTTCAAACTCAGTACTTTTTTGTTCAAGGACAACATCCATAACTTGCGCAGTAACCGTGAAGCTACCAAGGCGTATTTGTGGAAGACTTGTGGATCTTTAAACAAAATCAAAAATCGAAAAACTGCAAGGAATTGGTCGATGAAACACAGAATATTTATCTTTCATCTTTCTTGTATCGTCTTCAAAGAAAGCCCCATGTGAAATTATACATTTATGTCAACAAAAAATCCAATAACATAGGTCTGCAACAGAAATGCCGTCTGGATATTTTCAACTTATTTCTATGTATTAAGTTGAAAACAAAAAAACATTCTCAAAAAATTTCAGAACGTAAGTTTATTTTACAAAACGCAAAATTTTATTACAAAAAACAGATTTTTTGGGCTAAAAAGGAATTAACTTGTAATATAAATGATAGGTATAATTTTATTTTGATTACTGTTTTAAAATGTTTACAGGACATAACTATCATTAATTTCTAAATAAGGAACACCCTGTTTGACCTACATTAACAAGTATGTTGTAACCTGAACGTGCTAGCTCCGATAGTGTAGAAGTGGCGCGGGACAATTACGTGTTAACTCATCATTGTTTTATATACAGTGAAATGTCGTCTGTTCGGAAGTGTGTGAACTCCTCGGATAGTTTTTGTTACATTTGTGGAGAATATATGACGTTAAAGCAACAAGTTAATATTACGGATTCTGTAAAAAAAGCATACTCCGCGTATTTTGGCTTCAAACTTGGAAATCAGGATAAAGTATGGGCACCTCATTAAGTCTGCAAACGATGTGTTGAAGACCTTCGAAATTGGTTTAAGGGCAAGAAAAAAGCCTTCCGATTTGCGATTCCTATGGTATGGCGCAAGTAAAAGAACCATTGTGATGATTGTTACTTTTGTTCGTGTAATGTGAAAGAGTATAATTCAAAACGGAAGCAGTCAATTTAATACCCCAATCTGCAATCAGCTGTTCGTCCCATCCCTCATGGGACCGAAATACCACTGCCCAAGGTCCCTGCTACCTTGGAAGACGTATCAAGTTCTCACGAAGATGGTGCGGTACCTTTACCCGATGACCAGTCAACTTTTTGAATTTGATGATGACAGAAGTCCAAAATTGTTTTCTCAAGGCGAGCTTAATGATTTGGTAAGAGTCTTGAATCTTCCCAGAAACGCTGCTGAGTTGCTTGGATCAAGACTCAAAAGCAGGAACTTACTTTTTCCGGGAGTGTCTTCCTCCTGGCTTAGATATCGTGAAAAGCAGGTTACTTCCTAATTTGGTTTGATAAATACATTTGAGATTTCATACGACCCAGAAGAGTGATTATTCAAAAAGAAGCCTTGAAGCGTTTCTGCTTTACAATGGCGGTTTCTATGCTTCCATTCCTGTCGGCCATTACGGACACTTCAAAGAAACCTACAAGAACTTGGAATTGATTCTTTGTGAGTTAAAATATAAAGACCACGGTTGGCAACTGTGCGGTGATTTCAAAATATTGGGCATGGCGCTCAGACAGCAATCTTGACCAAAAAGTGTTGGCCTGCGAGGGAGCTTAAAGTTGGCGAAAAGAATGTCCTGCATGAAACTTTGGTGCCTCTTCATAAAGTTCTTTTACCACCGCTTCACATAAAGCTGAGATTGATGAAGCAATTTGTAAAGTCACTTCCAAGAGATGGAAATTGCTTCAAATACTTAATATCAAAGTTTCCTGGCCTCTCGGAGGCAAAGTTGAAGGAAGGTGTTTTCGTTGGACCAGATATTAGACGGCTTATGGCTGATCATCTATTCGTCACAACCATGACGGATCCTCAAAGAGGAGGGTGGATTGCCTTTAAGGAAGTTATAACAAAATTCTTAGGCAATAACAAAAACCCTAACTTCAAACAAATCGTTGAAAGAATGTTAAAATCATTCCAAGCTTTAGGTTGCTTAATGAGTTTAAAAGTAGATTTTCATCATTCCCACCTCGACTCTTTTCCAGAAAATTTAGGAGACGTGAGTGAAGAGCAAGGTGAACGATATCACCTAGATATTAAGGAGATGGAAAAAAGATACCATGGAAGTCTCAATGATGGCAGACTACTGTTGGACGCTTAAAAGAGACCTTCCAGATGCTTTCCACAAGCGAAAATATATCAAAAGGGCCTCATTGGGAAAAAGAAATGTGTTTAGTGCTTACTAATTAATGTATTTCAGATAAGAATTATGAATTACTTCTAAGAAAAAAGTTAGGTTTTATTTTAAGATAATAACTTGTTTAGCATAGACACCTACATTGTCAGAAAACGTGACGTGCTAGGACAAAATGAAAGTCATTTTCGAATTCAGCACACCCAAAAACATTATCACACAAAAAAAACAAAACAGATATCAACTTTTTTTTTTGCAGACTTGTGTAGTCAAAAGATTTTTCAAACGCATCAGATCTCGCCGCAAATTCTCTCTCATTACTTCTACCGACTCTTAACGGGTACATCTGTGGTAATTGAAGTTTTGGAAAAAGAAAAAAGTCGCCCGAAGCCATATCAGGTGAATACGGTGGTTGTTAGATGGTATTTGTTGAGTTTTTGGTCAGAAATTCATTCACAACAATAGCCTTGAAAGATGATGCATTATCGTGGCGCAAAAAACATGAGTTTCCTGGCCTTTTCGACGAGTTTGCTCCCTTGAACGCTGCAAAGCAGCGCTCAAGTAGTATTCTTTATTTACCGTCTGACCTTTGGGTAAGAATTCCAAGTGCACAGTGCCGCGATAATCATGGAAAACAGTCAACATTTCCTTGGCTTTGATAGACTTTAACGTGGATATTTCGGTTTTGGTTCAGTTGGAATTGACTGGTTCGCGTGTCAAAGTCATAAACCCGTGTATCAGGTCTTCAACGATCTTTACGCGTTTCAATATTTGAAGAACAATCAGAGCTTTATGAAACGTGTTTCATCCTCTAACGATCGTTCAAAATTGTTCGAATTGATTTGTGAAACAGAGCGAGTTCATTGCCAATCTCGCTAACACTTTAATGATATTTTTCAACAACCATTTCTTTCAAATTATCCAGTTGAAGCTGTAGATGGCCGACCAGAGCGAGGCAAATTTTCCACCACATTTTGGCCACTGCTGAAGTCACTGTACTACTCATATAGTCTGCTTCATATGTACCATCTTTTGCATTTTTTATATAGTCTCTGAAAATAACCAAACAGATCTTATTCGATTCGTATTTTCAATTTGAAAGTTCAAGGAAATGTTCGAAAAGGCGCGTGAAAAAATTGCAAAAGTTATGAACAATTCAGTGAAAAATAAAGTTGGGATTGTGTTTCTTCGATTATTTTCGAATTTTGAAAAAACATCCAAAGAGATCAACCAAATACCTAGAAAAATTTCCTGCTTCCGCAACTGTAGCTCTGACATTTATAATTTTTAAAGAGTCCTAGAAGGCTGAAAAGGGATAGTTGGGCTGATTTAACAACTGAAAAAACTATTCTAAGATATTCAATATAAATACTCACACCACAAAAATTGTTGCATCACCTGGTATTCTGAATTCCACAATCGATTAAGTAGCTCGATCGCAGTTTTTTTGTCAACATATGTTTTGGGACATATGAGGAGAAAAAAATATTATATGATCTCAAACACGTCTGAATCAAGAATTAGTTAATTTGACTATCAGTATTTTTTCAATTTCTCTTCAGTTTTCACGCTAAATCAATGCAACTTCTTCTGTCTGTATCTATGTAGTAACATTTGTTTCCAAATGATCTCAAACACGTCTGAAACAAGAATAAGTTTATTTGACTATCAGTATTCATTCAATTTCTCTTCAGATTTCATGCAAAATTAATGCAGGTTTTCTGTGTTTGTTGTTGATTTTCGAATCTTTGAATTTATTGCGATGGCTACTAAACGTCCTGGGCGCTATTTGAGTGATCATGAAGTGGTAAGAATTGTAACACTTCTAGAGGAGGAGCGAAGCTAACTTGTTGACCTTAGCACTATTTCAAGAGCAATTAATCGGTACCACGAAACAGGGGAATATGGACGAAGGTCCAGACAGGGAAGAAATCGGATAACAACACCAGTTGATGATCTTTGGCTCCGTTTAACTGCACTCAAAGTTCGGCACTGTATGGCTAAAATGCTACAAAATGAACTTGTACTTTCCAGAAATGTGCATATTTCATTGCAAACTGTTAGGAACAGGCTCAGAGAAGACGTCATCAGACCAAGGGTGGCTTCTACCGGCCCGCGTCTCACCAGAGAGCATCGAGTTGCAAGACTTCAGTTTGCGAGGGAACATGCAAATTGGGGTATTTCAGAATGGTCGAATGTTCTCTTTTCCGACGAGTCCAGGTTCTGTCTAGTATCAAATGATAGACGCATGCCTGTATACAGACGACCTAGGGAACGGTATCAGCAATGCAATATCCGGAAAACGGAAAACTTCGGAGGGGGCTCAGTAATGGTGTGGAGGCATTTCTTTCCATGGTGATTTGAGTTAGTCCTAGTGAATAATGGAAGAATGACAGCGGCGAGATACATCGCAGATATCCTTGAACCCCATTTTGTACCCTTTGCCCCATTGATTGGCAAAAACTTCATTTATATGCATGATAATGCTCGGCCTCATGCAGCAAGAGTAGTTACAGAATTTCTGCAAAATGCCGAAATTGATATTTTAAGATGGCCAGCCAGAAGTCCCGACGTGAATCCCATAGAACAAATTTGTGACAATATGGGGTGGAAAATTAGCAACGTAGGATGCCTTGTAGAACACTCCAACAACTACAAAATCTGCTTCCTGAAATTTGGAACTCAGTGACTCAAGAGTACATCCAAAATTTGTTTGAGGGGCTTTCGAGGCGTATACTGGCAGTTATTAGGGCCCGGAGAGGAAACACTTGATTCTGCAAATGGTTAGTAACCATTCGATGCTAGTTTATTGGTCTCTTCGCGAATGTTTGAAGATGGTAGAATTTTTTAATTTTTCATTAACTCGAAAATTGTTGATATTTTCCATCATAAACTCATCTCTTTCAAATGATATCTTCTGATTTTACACTTCTGAAAGTTACCAAGCGACTCTTGAATGACCAACCTAAAAGCTGATATAGTATTGTCGTGAATGTAGGTTGATGCTACATTTTTTGTGGGGAGTGTGTACAATAAATAAACTCGTGTAGTGCCGAGATACGTAAATAAACAATATTCCCTGGTTAATAAGTTTTTATCCTAATTTTGATTTAAATTATTCATTAGTTAGTTTAGGATTTTTTTAAGTCAATGTTAGTATAAAAACCCTGATAGTTATTAAATAAAAACCACAAATTTTTCTTCACTTAATAAATCACCGTTTTAAAATTGAAAAATTTTCATTTTCCAAGTTTTAATAAACAACTTAAAAATAACAAATAGATAACAGTTGATAATAAAATTTTTTCGAAATTCTTGATTGTATCAATGTCTAATGTTCAAAATCTACTTAAAATTATTTATTTCAATTTTTCTCCCTTTGTTCTAAAATCTATTATGAACAAGTACATTGTTTAAGAGTGAATCAGTTTTATTTTCGTAAAATATTCGTTGATGATAATTGTGATTTTGAAAAGGAATGGTGCCCTAAATATATTTATTTGTTGCAAAAAATACGTTTGTCAATTAACAATCGTTTTTCTTTAGTATATATGATAATTGAGAAACTAATTATAATCTAAAAATCATAAATGCTATTGTTCATTGTAATTTTTTTTTCATTAATTTTTAGTTGTTTACTCAAAGAATAATCTGTTGTGAAAAATAAATTTTTTGCATCTTATTTTTTTCAACATTCAATTACATAACAAAAGAGATGTGTTTATTTTTAATTTTTTTCAGATTTCTGAATTCAAAAATATTGTAATCTATATTTTCGCAGTTCTCATCACCTGAAAAACAATGGTATTTCTTTATTTATAATTAAAATGAAGTACTTTTTGGAAATTGATGTTATAATAATAAAAAATTAGAAACGTAATAGATTTTATTTTAAATTTGAACCTTCTTTTGTACAATAATAAATACTTGTAATCATTTTTGCTGTTTTCTTGCAATATTTTTGATCATTTGATGGGCGTTGGCCCATTCTCAAAGCTTTCTTCTGTATTATCTAGAATTGATGGTTCTTGAACTCATTATTTTTGTCTCCCAGTATTTTTCAACATTGATAGAACAATTATCAAAGTTTTTCTAATATTACTATTATTATAACATCAATTGCACTCCATTTCCAAAAGTTCTTCATTTTAATTATAAATAAAGAAATACTATTATTTTTCAGGTGATGAAAACAGAAAAATATAGATTACTGTATTTTTAAGTTTGAAAAATCTATAAAAAAATTTAAAAGAAGAACATGACTGCTTTTGTTACAGAATTAAATTTCGAAAAAAAATGAATGGTAAAAACTCATTTGTTTATAACGAATTATTTTGTAATTAAACAAATGAAAAATAAGTGAACAGAATCATTTTTTGAAAATCTCAATAAGCAATAATATTTTAGATTTTTAGAAAAAATGGTTCCTCAATTTTAATATTTACTTGTAAATACGATTGTTATTTAACAAACGTATTTTTTACAAAGATATAAATGTTTTTTCGGAACCATTTTTTTAAATCATAATTTTATCAATAAATATATTACGAGAAATAAAATGATTGATTTAATCATAATCAATGTATGTATGTATGTATCAAATATGTATTTGCTACAATATTCTTAGAACAGTTGTAGTAAAAATTGAAAAAATATATTTAAGTAGCTTTTGACCACTAGACTTTGACAATCAAGATTTTCGACAAAAGTTTTATTATCAACTTTTGTCTATTTTATAATTTTCAATTGTTCGTAAAAACGTGGAAAAAAATTTTCAGTTTTTGAAACAGTGATCTATTTGTATGCCTACCAAAATAACTTCACGAAGTAGAAACATATTTACGGTTCTTGTTTAATAATTATAAGGGTTTTCATACGAACATTCACTTCCAGAAAATTCTTAATTAACTGATAATTTAATGTAAAAATTTTGATAAAACTTATTAACAGCGGATTATTGATTATTTATGTATCCCGGCACAACACTAATATTTTTATTCCTTAATATTTATAACTAATATGTTCGAAATTTTTTTTCAGTTGTTAGGTCAGAGTATCGCTATGCGTGCGGAAGCTTAACTACTCGTTTCCAGCCCTATTTTCAGGGCTGTGAAAATATAAGAGGTACAGTTCCTGGAGAACTTTTTTGAGGTAATTGGTTTTGAATATTTTTGAAATAATCGTAAAAACTCAACCCCTTCCTTTCTTTTCCACTAAATTATTCATAACCTTTCCTTAAACTATCTTATTAAAAGTACGAATCGAATGACACTGGTCTCGTAATTTTTGGAGACTATATAAGAAAGATTTTTTTTATTATGTCGTTTCACCAAAAGCCTTCTGAACATTTTCAGTACACGCAATTATATTCGCTATACATTATCTTATCCATTGTAAAGATTACAAAACACCCTTTGGAGATAAAATCGAACACTGTATACAAAGTAAAACAGATCGCGTTCAAAGTACTCATCAATATAGAAAAGAGTTGTGCAACAAAAATTTTGACAATAGTTTCGAGCAAATTTTTTAAATCGCCAATTGCCGTTACTATTTTGACAGAATGTATGAATCAATTTGAGCGTACTGTCTTTGACTTCCTTCACTAGGCAGATTAGTAAGCCATATTTTTCGATCGCAATGTTTTCGTTCATTTTACTCAAAATATCGTTTTCTATCAACATATTTGATATGCCTTCAGGTAGCAAATACCGGTTAAATAGTCTCAGGCTTCTACACACGTGCCGCGCTTATCAAAGTTCAGAATTTTCTACCGGATTCCTGCCTATTTACATAAGTGGAAGCTCAAGTCATAGTAACTGCTTCCCGTACTCGTGAAAGGGTGCCGACTTGTCCGCATTTTCCGGATATTCTTATTCGATCTAACCAGGTGTAGATATTTTATAATCTTCTGCAAAATAGTTCTAGGCGCAACACACTTAAATTGCGTCCAACAATGGCTGTGATGCGGATAAGATATATAAATCAAACCATTCCGATTCCGAGTGCCATTTTAATGAATGCCTAATATAGTCAAGATAATGGAAGTATTTCAGAGTCGTCATAGGCTGAAAACAGGAATGCACAGTTTTGTCCATGTTACCGTTTTATCTATATTGAAATCTTAGGTGATAAATTCGCGAATATACGCGATATACAGTCGCTGAATTATTTATGACATCCTATATTCAACACCCTTGAGCTAAGAGAATCCTTCTGTTCGTACAATGTAGAGATATAGAGATGTTCGCACAAAAGGCGCCTACATTTTGCTTTGATATAGTTGAAGCCATTCATTCCCAAGTTTTTAACGCTTGGAGTTAACACCGTAGTCAAGATGAATTCTGTAATATTTCTCCTAGTTTTCTAATATAAGCAGAAAAGGAAATTCACTGATGGAACCGAAGATACTATTCACTTTTTGTACGCTGTTTCTCACTATGAATTGCCCCGTTCGTTCAAAGATCTTGGTCAGTGCTATACAACAAACGAACAATTTACGACTGTATCAAGAAGGTCACAGGTTATTCTTAGAAACTTCATTGAATGTCTTCTTCTCTTCAAAAATGAACTGATTTATTGTACGAACAAATTGATTCGATTCAGAATTTCTTGGGAAAGGAAAGTACAGGTCATAAACGAACCTGAAAATATGAAACTTCGCTATCTGAAGACATATTCTATGTTTAATCAATTTCATTTAATAACTGAAGATTGAAGATACGTTTCTTCAAAAACGTTATCAATAAAATTGTACCCACAAGATGTTATATCCTATTCTGCACGTGCACAGACCGGAGGGTCAAATAATAGAATAGGCGTATATAGGGTGTAAATTAAGTGCGAAAGATTTCGTTTTCAATGTTCTCAAGTAGAAAAGTCTATTGGATAAAGATCAAGTGAACAAGCTGGCCATAATCGAGGCCATCTTGGCCTATCCATTGATCTGGATATGTTTCGTTCAAATGTTGATGTTTTCTTACCAGAAAATCCATCCTATCAGAGGAGCCCTAGTGATTCAATCTGTAAACTAGGTTTTTTTTATGCGCACTTCCCAGGAATAGGCGAACCTATTGGACCACATGACTAGGCGCCTGGAAATAATTGGAGTGTCTGTTTACTCACTTCTTGATGAGGGCCAAATTGTAGGATGTTGGGAAGATGTTGGACTGAAGCGAGTTCCATAGCTCACGGGCCCTGTAAACGAACGAATTCCTATAGAGAGAGGTTCGAGGGGTCGTTAAATATGATGAGAACTCCTTGCCAGCTTAGTGTTGTGGCAAAGCATGAGTTTTCCCGGAACAAGGTCTTTCAGCTCCTTGAAGCATCTTCCGTGGAAGGATTTGTAAAACAGAGAAAGGTCAGCAACTTGTTTTCTGAGAGCCAGCGGCTGGTGATCGCGGGTGATCTCCGGGTGGTCGATGAGGCGCACATCCCGATTTTGCACACTTCTAAACATATGCAACGAATGATACAGAGATAGATAGACACTTACAAATTACGTTGAAAAATGAAAGAAAACTATTCAGAAAAAATGTTTTGGCGCACAGCCCGTTTTTGCACACTATCCAACATCCGCAACGAATGTTTGGGCGCAGATCCCCATACATGGAAACAACATTCAAAAGCAGGTCGAATTTGCAGCTTATATAGAGGCAACAGCTGAGATGACGTGAAGTATCGCTTGGCTCTGAAAAGAAAACTAAGTTCAGCTGATGCTGACTTAGCTACTGCTGATACATGTTCATTCCAACAAAACTTGAAGTTGATCCTTATTCCGAGAAGGTGCATCGAATCTTTGGATGAAATTTGTTGGCCTTGCATTATTAGAGGAGGTTCTCCAGCGGCGACCTTTGTAGAAAACGTAGTTGCTTGAGTCTTGCTCGCGTTGAAGCTCACCAGGTGCAACTGACCCCACTCCCATATCCTCTGTAAGTCAGAGTTCAAGTTATTAATTTGTTGACATCTCTGACGATGAGATTCCGCACCTGTAATCGGCCGCAAACTACTGAAGGGCGAAACCAGGGTACAATCGTCTGCTAAACCAAAGGTATTGTTCTCTGTAGATGACAGAAAATCCTTTATCTGCAACAGAAACAAGGTTGGCGGAAGAATGGATACCTGAGGTACTCCTTCTTGCAACTGGAAACAATCAGATTTTATACCGTCGAACACAATTTGTCTTGAACTATTTGAAAGAAATCTACTTATCCAACCCCATAATTTTTCGGGAAGCCCATATGCTGCAAATTTATTCAACACGGCTGCAAGCCAAACCCTATCGAAGGCTTTAGAGATGTTGAGGGCTATGGCTCCCCATGTTTTTCCGTCGATGGTGTACAAATATGAGTGACGTAGGCGAGCACATTTCCTGTCGATCTTTGTCTTCGAAAACCATACTGACGGTCGTTAATAATTCCTTGTAACTCAGAAATATTTGTTGAGTTCATCATTTATGACTCTCTCCATCACTTTGGACATAATGGGTGCAACAGGGCGGTAGTTTTGGGGTACGGACTTCTTTCCTTTCTTTGGGATCAGTTTAATTTTCGCTATTTTCTAGCTGTTCGGAAAAGTCTGGCTTTCATAGGGAATCTGAAACGGTTAGGAAATGATGCCAATTCGGGAGCACACTTTCTAAGGACAATTGGCGGTTTCGTCTAGACCAACTGCCTTCTTGTAGTTCAGCTGCTCGATAGCCCGTCTCACAGTGAACATGATTTCTGCCATGGAAGGATTTGTAGATGGAATATTCGGCGGTATTGTGTTAGATGAATCCAACATAGAATTCTTCGAGAACAAGACAGAAAAGAGATCGGCTTTCTCTTCCTGAGATGATGCTATAAAGCGTTCAAAAATACTCATAAGATCGTGAAAAAATGCCATCGCCCAATCTAGAACGCCAGGATAAGGTTATTTTTAAAATAGTTAGGATGCAGTTATTGTACTTCAAACATACTGAATCTGAGATACTCCAATATTATAAATATAATCAGCAAAGGCAATGAAAACAGAAGCTTGATAAAACTGTAATTTTTCGGTGTCGGTTGGGAGGTGCCATTCCAAAGCTTCTTGACTAGTTTACATGTCAAACTTATTAACCCATGTCCCATCACTAGTTACAATGCGTTTTATGAATGTGACGTTGGTATTGACTCGTTCTTGAATGTCTCACCTTACGCGATTCAAGTTTGGAAGAGGTCTTTTAGAACTAGTCAAGTGGCACACTATTCAAGCACAAACAATCATTTAAAATGGTACCCATTGATTTCTGAGACACATAAAGTTCATTTCCTATCTCTCACGAAATTACATGGTGACTTAAATTACCATTTCCTTCACCTTCTTCGATGTCAACTTTAGTTGAAAATGTTGATAGACGACTCGATCGAGACAAATCTCTCACTGTTGAATGCACTGTAACACTCATTTGTAAGTGTTTTTGATAAAAACGATTCACAGTAAGCCTTCTATAACATTTTCAGCGATTCTACATACGAAATTTCATTTGCACTACAAAATTTGACGCATATTCTTTGTTCGATATTTTCTTGCATTATTGAAATCGCAAAACACGCTTGAGAGAACAAAGTAGAGCACTGTGAACAAACGAAATGACAGATCGTGTTCTAACTCCGCGTCAGTATAGAAAACAAATGTGCCAACTTATTAACAACAAAAAAATCGACAATCATTTTCAAGCATATTGTTAAAATAATCAATTCCCAGTACTTTTCTGACGTAATCTGTATACATAAGAAGCACGGTGTATCGTTAAACATCATGTTATAATGCACAGAATTCTGTAAAAATGTTTTCTGATAGATAAACTAGCTGAAACTAACAATTTGAAAGCAGTAATAGAAATACTATAATTATCTATAATTTAATCAGAGCATTGAAGAATGTCTTTTTCATTTGAATTCCAAGAAATAATGCTCGAAAGAATTAGAAAACAACATTCAAGGAAAACATCAAATTTACATAAATATTCTTTATTAAACAATTTTGTAGATTGATTATTCAATATATACTGCTCAATAACCTCATGATAAAATATAATCATAATTATAAATGTAATGATTGGACAAATTAGTATGTAATTATATGTATTCTTGCAGATTAGACGGACAAATGAGAATATGCCCACGCAGATGTAAGTACAATAATCTTATATTCAAAGTGGTTATCATTTCTTGGTTATAGTATCTGTAATTGTACGTATCCAAGAGACATGTTCGGAAAGCGATGCTAATCACCCTATGGGTGGGTTTTATGGAAATTTAAATGTTTTATAACCCTCAAGAGTTTCATAAAGAGATAATTTGTTGATTCTTTAACATTTTAGAAGCCTCATTAATTTTTAGTTTTTTCGACTCATTAACAAATGATTGAATTTCGTACAGTATATACTTAAAATGAAAACAATATTAAAATGCATTCCATCTGATAGTCAAGTGGATTAGCATATGGTACTTATAAATTTGGGGAAGCGAGAATAGATCTGTACAAAGTGTGGTCGACGGTATAACTTCTGATTGTTTCTAGTTGCAAGCAGGAGTACCTCAGGGATCCATTTTTTCGCCAACCTTGTTTCTGTTGCAGATAAACGATCTTCTGTCATCCACAGAGAACAAGATCTTCTGTTTTGTAGACGATTGTATCCTGGTTTCGTCTTTCAGTAGTCTGCGGCTGATTACAACAACGGAATCAGCGTCAGAGATGTCAACAAATTAATAAATTAAACTCTGACTTACAGAGGATATTTGAGTGGGGTCAGTTGAACCTGGTGAGCTTCAACGCGAGCAAGACGCATGCAACTACGTTTTCTAGAAAGAACCCCGCTGGAGAACCAGCTCTAGTTATGCATGACCAACAAATTGCATCCAAAGATTCGATGCACCTTCTCGGAATGACGGTTGACTCCAAGTTCTGCTGGCATGAACATGTACCAGCAATAGCTAAATCGGCATCAGCTAAACTTAGTTTTCTTTTCAGAGCCAAGCCATACTTCACGTCATCTCAGCTGTTAGGTTAGATTTCTGGGATCTGCGCCTAAGCATTCGTTACGGATGTTGGATAGTGTGCGAAAACGGGCTGTGCGCCTCATCGACCACCCATAGATCACCTGTGATCTCCAACCGCTGGCTCTCAGAAGACAAAATGCTGACCTGTCTCTGTTCTACAGATACTTCAATGAAAGATGCTCCAAGAAGCTGAAAGTCCATGTTCAGGGCAAACGCATGTTTTGCCTCAACAGTAGGCTGGCAAGGAACTCTTATCATATGGCGGTACATTTAACGACCCCTAGAACCTCTCTCTATAAGAATTCCTTCGTTTACAGGGCCGGTGAGCTGTGGAACTCGCTTCTGTCCAACATCTTCAAGAAGCGGGTAAACAGACACCTAAATTCTTCCCAAGCGCCCACTCGTATGGTGTAAAAGATTCTCCTATTACTGGAAAGCGCGCATAAAGAAAAGAAAAAAAAGTATGAAGGTTGTCTTTTGAGTTTTGGGCCTCTGAATCTTCTACTGTCAACAGTTTGCATCCGACAACTGCGTCGGGTATTTTGACATTTCTCAACCTAAACGTACTGACGTACTGACCTACTAGTGGGTTTTGATTTGTTCATAGTCATTTTAAAAATTCAACTTGGACAAAAAATGGAATCAACACGTGAACCTTTTCGTTCGGTGGTTAACTCGACAACACAGCTGCGATCTATTAGCTTCGTCTTTTGGTGATAAAGCTTCCACACTTGGCCACTGTGAAAGGTCGTACAAAATCAGTAGTTTTTCCACAAACCATCGGTGCAGGTCGTGATATGATACAAGATAATCGCTGTGTGACTTACCGTGAAAATGAGACAACCCTAAACATTAGTGCCACCAGCTTAAAGTCAATATTGCATAAGCATTTGGCTGTCGAAAAGATTTATTCGCGTTATTTCCTAAAATGGAGGCTCATGTCGTTTGTTGCAAAGGAATGTTGAAAAACTTCAAGAGTGGTGCTTCAAAGACATTTACAAACTCGGTACAGGTGACGGATCTTGGATATGTGCCTACGAGCACAAAACTAAACAACAATCGAGTCAAGATGAGCCAAACCAAATAAAAGTTGTTCGTGCACGAAGCACTTCAAAGTAATTGTTCGCCTGTTTTCAGGAAAGCCTGACTTGTCGCCAGCATAGCATAAGAGCAACGTACAACGATCAATTCTGAATGGTACGAGGAATGGCAATTAAGTTCGCGGAAAAGTGCCTGGACGGTTTGGAAAGTACATCATCATATCATATCAGCACCCAGACATCCACTGCTGAATGTAAACCTCTCCCAACCTTTTCCATTCTTCCCTGTCCTGTGAGTGGCGATACCAGTTGGAGCCTGCGTATTGTCTGAGGTCATCTACCCATTTGTAGTCTTCCAGTGCCCATTTTGCTTGTTCTAGGACTCCAGTGCACTAGTTTATTTGGCCATTCATCTTCTGTTTTCCTGGCTACGTGCCTTGCCCAACTCCATTTCAATTTACTAGTTTTTTCCATTATATATGTAACAAAGGTTCTTCTCCTTATCTCTACGTTCTGGATTCTTTCTCTCAAAGTCACTCCCAGCATGCTCCTTTCCATATGTCTTTGGGCAACTCTCAGCATTTCTGCGGTCTTCCCAGTTAGTGTCACAGTCTCTAGGCCATAGGTCATGACGGCAAGAACGCAGGAGTCGAACACCTTCCTGCGTAAGCGGATAGGAACATCTCTATTCCTCAAAATGTTACTCATTTTTTTCAAACGCTGTCCATCCAAGTCGCGTTCATACTTTCACTTAAGCCACCTGGTTTTGTTGTCTTAGTTTTATAACATGACCGAGATAAATATAATCTTCAACTTTTTCTATCAGCTGATTATCTATTCTCACCTGATTTTCTGTGTTGCTCAAGAGTTTTGTTTTCATAAAGTTCATATGAAGGACAACCTCCTTGGATGCCTCGTTCAGTTGAGTTAACATAGTTCTTAAATCTTCCTCGTTGGAACTGATCAACACCACATCATCACTGGAGATGATTCAGGTGTTGTCCACCTACATTGATACATTTTTCGTCCCATTCGAGTTTTGAAAGATGTTTTCTAGAGCAAGAGTAAAGAGTTTGGGAGATATTGTATCCCCTTGTCCAACTCCCATCTAAGCTGGAATGTCTTTCGTATGGGTCTCTTCGTCGAGCGTCACTCTCAATATGGCGCTTTCGTAGATATCAAAAGAAAGTTCATAGATACTTGAAAATACCTTTTATTTCTTCGCGATCGTCTCCCTCGAGTTTGATGCACCTGCGCCACGGTTGAATCTACTGTTGGAAACACACCCAGAACCCCCCGAAAATAGGTTCCTCAGAACCACCGTCGTGATGCTTTGGACTTTCCAAACTCCGACACAGGTGTTTCTTTCGAGGTACGACTTCAACTGTGGGAACAGATGGTAGTCACAGGGGGCCAGCTTTGGACTGTAGGGGCATGTTGAAGTGTCGTAATGCCGTTTTCGGTTAAGGAATCACGATCTGCGAATAACGAGTGGGCTGGAGCATTGCTATGATGAAGCGAACGTATTCGTATTATACAACTTCATTAATATGAAAAAATGCGATGAGCAACGATTTCACTTTTGATTTTGACATTCTGGCTGTCGTGCGGCACTTACCCCTCCTTCTCTACCCACTGCATTCCCTGCCTTTTTATAAAAGGGTCGTATTCGAACACCCACGACTCATCACCGGAGCTCTTTCTGTTCAACTGTGACCATTTTGGGAACCATTTTCGCACACAGCTTACGCATCATCAAATCTTCGTGCAGCATCTGCCGGATCGTCTCCTTCTTGATGCCCAACACGTCTTCCATTATTCCAAGGCTAACCCGACGGTTTCCATTCGGGAGCGCTGCTGATCGAAGTTTTGTTTGTTTTGAGAGGTGGAGGGAGCTCCCTCGCGTGGATCATCCTCTACTGACTCTCTGCTGCTTCTGAACCAATTTGCCCAATCATTGACAATTTATTTGTTCAGACAATCTTTCATAAACACGTCGGTCAACTGTTTTATAATTTCTACGCCGTGTTTCACTAAAAATTTAATCACTATGGCTCAGTTATTTTATCACTCATCTTCACGACGGTGGGTCAAAACAGGTCGATGTTCAGAGGACGAAGTATACAACCTATCAAGACGAAACTTGCACAGGCTGACGCAGAAATTAATTCTGTTTGGAATGAAACCAATGCATACGCTGCAGACTTACCAACCGACGCAGCATTGCCAACTTCCGCGAACTTAATTGAAATACCTCGTATATAACCATTTGTTTGCCGCAATATTTCGATGAGCGATGAGGGAATCAAATCGAAGATCTAAAATTATTCTGCATCATGACAATGCAAGCTCACACATCAGCGTATACGATAATATATTGGAACACCCAAAACATTGAATTAATGACTATTCACCTTATAGTTCCGATTTGACACCTAACGCCTTCTTTTTGTTTGCGTACATCAAGAAATAACTGCGTAGACAACGGTTTTCGACTGTAAAGAAAGCAGTTGAAGTCTTCCAAAACCATGTTTTGGAGGTATTTCATTCAGAGTGGCAAAAGTTCTAAGTCTAAGTGCATGCAAAAGTGTATCGATCTACATGGAGAAAATAAAAAATAAAAAAATAGATCTATTTCATCCCTAAATTACTTGTTTTTTGTCAAGTGCAAAATTGAGAAGGCTACCTACGTATTTTACATTTGGGAAAAACTAGAGGAATAAATTAGCACACAGGAGTTTGTTGAGAACGTGACAAGATCAAGTCAACTAATTTACTTTCCTCACATCATCCATTTCTTGCCAGATATCTTCGATCTTAGAAATGTTGATCAACGTTCATTGATCTGCTGGGTTCAATTTCTATTAATTCAAGCAGAAACTCGTTTGTACCTCGTGTACATTTAACCGAAGCAAAGAAATCATTAATTAAATGGAAGATGGCACAGTGACACGCGACATTAGCCCACCTACGTTATCGCCCACTATAAGCTCATTTAAAGTGGTCACTAATGAATGTCTTATGTGGACGACTATGATAGTATCTTTATCTTTCGTTTATACAGAGAAATATTGTGGACAGATTGTGCGGGCATCTACTCGATTCTATCGTTATATACACTTTTATTAGTAATTTTATTGGATAGTCCTAATCAATCAGTAATGGCGTGTTTAATGTAGTTATAAATTTTGCCTCGACCATGCGACTGACTTTGATGCCTTGGGTACATTCTGGGAGAGTAAACTGGATGTTTTCAGATGAGCTATTCCTTGTAATAGGTCTTCCGCTTCAATTACTTCATTGACACTGATTTCATATTAGCCAACCGCGTAATTACGGATCATTGTGGCCCACCTTTAAAATAGGAAATAGTTCATTGAATAAATTCAGCTTTTGAAAAAGGTCTCCATTACCTGTTCAAGTTGTGCTCAAATTTTGACGAAACCTTCACCCACTGCTTGGGATTCTAAATCTATACAGGGTGTTTAAACATGATACGGCAATATTCATTTCATGAAAAAAAATCATATAAACATAGGTTCGCAAATACTTCTCAACCGATTTACAGGGTGTTGAAGTTCAATCGAAAGATGCAGTTAAGAAATTTTCTTAAACCGCTGGAGATATTGAGGTGAAATTATGGGGGTGTCGAAAATCTTCAAAGACGCTTGCAAATCCATTGATATCTATTCTATGCTCAGTCATAGATGTGTTCAAAAATGACAACGTCAGTATCATTTGTTTTTCGATAATCTTGAATCTCTCGAATATCAATTTCAAATCGGCTATCATGAACCGTTATACGAATGTTGAGAAGACTGAAATGTACTTCATATATTGACGTGCTGACGCAAGCTCAAACTATAATCTTGTTTTGGAATGGACAATCTGAAGTTGAAATGTTTGAAAAAATTTTTTCTGATCCCGATCAATTCTGTCAATGTACTTGTGACAGTGAGGGGACCAAACAGACACACAATATCCCAAATTACTTCTAACTAACGAAGAGTATGATGTTTTCAAAGATCTCGGATCACTAGAACTTTGGTTATTCTAAGAACGAACTCCAACATTTTGAAAGCCTTTAAAACGATATGATCCACGTGATACTCGAAAGTCAGTTTGGAATCGAGATATATACGCAATCACAAGCTCATCAACAGAGAAATAAGCATCAAATACATTTATGTTTCTTTTAAAAGATATATGTTTGCATTTAATAATGTTTAATGAAAAATACCTGGTCTGACAAAAAGAGAAAAGTCTGACCAGATCGCTCTGAAACAACACAATATCGTCATGGGACCGAACGTCACTATAAACTCTGAGATTGTCGGCATACAAATCATGCTGAGTACTCAGAAAACATTCCGAAATGTCATTTTTGTAGATAGAGAATAACAGTGGACCCAGATGCAACCCTTGGGGCACACCGGATGAAACACAAATAGAACCGAAATGAGCGCCATTGAGCGCAACATATTGTATTCTATTCGATAGATAAGATTCGATCTATTTCAATAACGACCCCACAATAACAAAGTCTTCTAAAACTTTAGCCATGTCTGTGTAAACAGCATCAACCTTAATACCTTTGTCAAAATACTATTAACGAAATTAATGTAAGGAGTTAGATTAGTTAAGACAGACCTACCCTTAAAAATCCATGCTGAGATTGAATTAACTTGGAACTAGACAAATGGAATATTTTATCAGTTATTATCGCTTCAAAAATTTTGCCGAAATAATTTTAAATAAAAACAGGTCGGTAATTACTCACTTTCTCTTTTATCACTTTTGAAAGTCGGTACAATCTTTCCAATTTCCTCTTATCTGAAAAAACACTAAGTGTTAGAGACTGTTGAAAATAATTTGAAGGGGAATGGCTAAGCTAGCAGAGCATGACTATATGAAAATAGGTGGAATAGAGTCTGGACCTGGACCTTTCGTAACATTCAATCTCTCCATTTTAGCTTCGACATCGTTCAGATTAATCGCGTTGAGTGAAATTGATGAAGAAATTAAATATCTTCTTCGTTATAGAACATATCTATTCGGATCTTCATAAACACTGGCAAAGTACTCAGTGTAGCATTAGATATGGCAGAAGTTTCATTCAACACTTTTTCCCCATGACACAGAGACATAGGTATTCTCTGACTATCTCTTAACTCTCCGACAGAAGACCAAAGAAGCTTTGGATTCTTCGCAATCCCTCCTTCTATAGAAGCAATACGGTTTTTATGATCCCTTTCCATCATAGCTTCACACTGTCTTCGCGAAACACGAATATTTTCATAAAAAAACTGTTTTTGAATTTTTTGAAACTATGATGAAAGCTAGATTTTTCATTGATATACTTAATAGTATTTTTAGAAAACCATGATGGAAATTTACTGCACTTAACAAATATACGAGGTACAAAATTACCCTATAACATCATCTACAGCAGAGTAAAAAGAACCAAGACACTCATTCACATCATTTGATCATTATAAACTATCCCAATTTAAATTTGAGAATGCCGACTTAATCGCATTATAGTTCGCATTAAGAAATATATACATATATCTTACTAGCAATTTTATACACTGAAAAATTCGCAGAAACTTCTATGGCCAGGTGGTGACCATCTTCCGGAACAAAAGGTGGATAACATCGAAAAGAAGATACGTCAGTTGAATTCGACAGAACCAAATCCAAGATCTCGTCATTTTTTTAGTGACACTATATAATTGATGAAGGGAGTTATAGGAAGAAAAATCTTTAAAAAAAGTATACGCATCACCACGCACAAATTCACTGGTGAAACCGCACTCACTACCAACAGAAGACCATGAAAATGATTCAAGGTTAAAATACCTAATTATCATGAATTTATTATCAAGGTACGACTCCATAAACGATGTCACACTGTCGAAAAAATGACATAATCTTCACTTGTTGTTACAACCTAAAAAGAGTCTTTCATAATCTATTAATGATAACTTCACCCATAAAACTTCCACTAGTGTCGAATTTTCAAATGACACGACACTGGCGTTAATACTTCTATTAATACCAAAGAATACACCACCACCCTCATACTTAATACTGTTGGAACCATTCCTGTCACGCCGAAAGATGTTGTATGCGTCACAAATAAGTTCAGAGCTATTTATGTTTTGATTAGGCCAAGATTCCACAAATGAAATCAAAAGAACTATTCAGAGTAGAAAGAAATAAAAATTAGGCTAATAATTATTATCCTCCTTAAAAAGGAATTTGAAATATTGAGAGTGCACCTTGATAACTAGGCATAGTGTAGTTCTACTCACTTCTGAAAGCAACAGAAAAAAAAACGAATATCAGAACAAAAGAAACACTACAGCAGATAGACTCACGGGAAAAGTATTTTCCTTGCTTGAAAATAATAAATTCATATTGTTTTTTGTGTTTGTTTTTACTCTTTATTCAAGACCTTCTTTCCCAATTTTCTACTGAAAAAAGTCAATACCCTAAAATATATTCAGACCCTTAGGATATTGAAGAACGGATTGATCAAACTTCAATCAAGTTTAAAAAAAGGTTAACGCATCAAACCTGAGGCTACATCCTGCACCAAAATAAGGATATTGTAAATATATGGTAATTCTAGATTCAAGATTCTCCTATTTTTAGTATCCAAACCGTTATCCGTCTACAAATTTGAAAGAAAAAACGATACATCTATATGAAATCATCATTATTTCCAAACACCTTTTCTCACAAAAGCGTTAAGGTATCATTAAAATTGAATTAATCGCCAAATTGCCATATAAAAATCACGCCATACTTCTGAGTTTAGAAATATTCGCGTGAGGTATGTATTTCACCATCAAGAACTCTGATTAATGATATTTTCGTAGGATATTAGGTTAATCATTCTTATAGAATTGTAGCCTCTGGAATCTCACTGATTTTTTCACTCAATTTGACTAATGATTTTTTTGTTGTCTGTTCATTTCTATTAATTGTAGGGTACTATAGATGAACCCAGAACTTTCTCTCGTATTGTAGAATATACGAAACTGATAATGCTGTCTCAATTTACAATTATTACAGTATAAGTTCTATTCGAAGGGTTTAATTCTCCTTTCATTTATGCTGATTTTTAGCAGTGACATTAGCAATTTATCATAAAGAAATCACAAATCTCATTTGCCATTCTTAAACCTTCACTGAGATTTCTCAAAATAAATGTCACATTTCCAGTGGCTGCTGAAGTATTGTCTTGAATAGGCTGTGAGCTTAACATTTCCTCCAAGTCGATTTTATCTTGAGATTCGAGCCACTCCGGAATGTCACTTGATTTTTTTTATGCGCGCTTCCCAGGAATTGGCGAACCTGTTGCACCACATGCGTGGGCATCTGGAAAGAATTGAGGTCCCTGTTTACTCGCTTCTTGGAGAGAGCCAAATTGTAGGATTTTGGGGAGATGTTGGACGGAAGCGAGTTTTACAGCTCAGATATATATATATATATATATATATATATATATATATATATATATATATATATATATATTATATATATAGTTTGGCAATCGAGGTTTTCTGGCGTGAGGATCAGGATGAGGGATGATGGAGAAACTGATTGGATGCTCATCTAAACAGGAAAACGAGATTTATTGAACTTGTATTCAATTGAAAACAAAAACTAACTTGATTATTACAACAATTGTTCAAAATGACCTCCGCCCACCTCCATACAGTTATACAGACGATTTTCGAACTCTCTTCTCACATTAGCGAAAACTTCAGGAGTCAAAAGTCGGCATTCTGTGATAATCCTCATCCGCAGCTCCTCCAGGTTTTCTGGTCTTGTGGCATAAACTTTAGATTTTAGATGGCCCCACAAAAAAAATCTAGGGTATTTAAATCTGGTGACCTGGCTGGCCACTCAACAGGTCCTCTTCTACCAATCCACCTTCCTGGGAAATTTTCGTCTAAATATTGGCGCACCCGAGCATCATAATGCGGAGGAGCACCGTCTTGTTGAAAACGCATTTCGTCCTCAGAAAGAGTTGGATCGTTCTGTAAAATTTCTGTCAATCTAGGATGTATGTGTTCCTCTAACAACTGTAGGTAGCCATTTCCATTCAGATTACCCTCAATAAAGAAAGGCCCAACTAGATGATTGCCAAAATTCCTGCCCAAACGTTCAACTTCTGAGGCCTTTGCGTGTGGGCCTCTCTAAACCAATGAGGATTCTGTGTGTCCCAATATCGACAATTATGTCTATTCACTTCACCACTGAGCATAAAGGTGCTTTCATCAGAAAAAACAGATGTTATTCAGAAAATTTGGATTAGCGTTTAGGTTTTCAATTAGATTTTCACAAAACTGTAAACGACGATCTGGATCATCTTCGTTTATTTCATGCACTAATTTTACCTTGTAGGGGTGAAATTTGTGCTGTTTCACGATTCTATGGACAGTTGTAGCTGATACACCAGTCAGACGAGATAGTTTTCTGATCGAAGTAGTATTCTCCATTTGTAGATGACCCACTACTGCCACTTCCGTTGCCTCATTTCTGACAGGACATGCCACTTCATGTTTTTGTTTGCCACCGAACCCGTAGCTAGGAATTTGTCAACCAAATATTCAACGTACTGGTGACTGACTCCTTTCTCTTTCAGGATGGTTCCTATCGAATATCCTTGCCGTTTCTTTGGCACAACTGTTATTTCGAAAATACGTCGATACGATTTCGACCCTTTCCTCAGTGGAATAAACCATTTTCAGATTAATTTCAACTGACGAACAACAACAATAATGAGGAACTGATCTGAATAATAATAATATTTCATTGCAAAATGAGAAATAACAGATGACTGCACGCCAGATGGAAATGAAAAAATGTGAACATTTTCAATGCAGAAATCAGCTTTATTTCTTCGTAATTGATGCTCAACACATCGTACCCCAATACTTTTAACAGTTTCGAATTAATTTTAGTTGATAATTTAAAATGACGATATTGAATTTTTCGAAAGCGACATCCTGTATGGAGAGCCGAACTGAATGAAATGCTTTAATCATTCTGGAATTCAAAAAACCTTTCTGAAGATATGCCACTTGAATTATTTGTATGATTTTCAAGTTGGGGATGCTGAATGAAAGGGGTTGATTGCAAAAATTCTATAACCACACAAGAAAGTCCTATTCTCGGATCAAACATGTTCTCGTATACCGAAATGAACCAGTTTCAAAAGTTATTTGGATTTTCAATGTTCCTGCTTCGGGACACCCTGTATGATGATTCTGAATTTCGAAAATACCAAATTCGAAGAGAAAATTGCAGTACCTTTCCAACGAGGTGCCACTTGACCTATTATCGATCGAATGATTTTTGAGTTGGGGATGCTGGAAATAGGAGGGGGTTGATTGCACCAACTCCAAATTCACAAGTGTAGGTCGTTTTTCTAGACCGAGCATAAACCTGCGGTTGCATTATGCCAAAATAAATCTATTTCATTTAGTATTTGGGATTTCCAGGAATTCAACTTCACCCTTGGTTGGGACACCCTGTATTATAATTTAAAATTCTAAAATGACAAATCAAGGTGGAGAATTGACAGACCTTTTCAGTAAGGTGCCACTCGACCCTTATTCCTATGATGAATTCCAAAGTTAGGGTTGCTGGAGGTAGGGGTTGATCTGAGAAGTTTCGAATTATTTCAAAAATGCTCCCCTCGAAACAAAAATCGACGTGTCTTGGTGTTTTTCGCTAATGTTACTCATTTCGGAGTTATAGGGGGTCAAATTTTCGTTGGAACACACTATATATATATATATATATATATATATATATATATATATATATATATATATATATATATATATATATATATATATAGGTTCGAGCCTCAAAATGTAACCCATATAATGGGAACTACTCCTTGCCAGCCTAGTGTTGCGGCAAAAGAGTTTTCCCGGAACAAGGTCTTTCAGCTCCCTGGAGCATCTTCCATGGAAGTATCTGTAGTATCTGTAAAACAGAGAAAGGTCAGCAATTTGTATTCTGAGAGCTAGCGGTTGGAGATCGCGGGAGATCTCTGGGTGGTCGATGAGGCGCACACGTTCTTGCACACTATCCAACTTCCGCTACGAATGTTCGAGTGCAGATTTCTATATATGGGAAGAATATTCCAAAGCAGGTCGAATCTACGCCTTATATAGAAGCAACAGCTGAGATGACGTGAAGTATCGCTTGGCTCTTAGAAGAAAACTAAGTTTAGCTGATGCCGACTTAGCCATTGCTGATACATGTTCATGCCAGCAAAACCCGGAGTTGATTTTAATTGCGAGAAGGTGTATTGAATCTTAGGATGCAATTTGTTGGCCTTGCATTGAAAGAGGAGGTTCTCTAGCGGGGACCTTTCTAGAAAACGTAATTGCTTGCGTCTTGCTCGCGTTGAAGCTCACCAGGTTCAACTGACTCCACTCAGGTATCCTCAGTATATCAGAGTTTAAGTTATCAATTTGTTGACATCTCTGACGCTGAGATTCCGCAGCTGTAATCGGCCGCATATTACGAAAAGACAAACGAGGATACAATCGTCTGCAAACCCATTCACTCGTTAACAAGGTTGACGAGTGAATGGACCCCTAAGGTACTCCTGCTTGCAACTGGAAACGTTCAGATATTATACCGTCCACCACAACCCCGCAATTTCTCGGTAATCCCATATGCAGCAAGTTTATTCAACAAGGCTGCATGCCAAACCCTATCGTTGGAACCCATCTCATCCCATTGCATTATTGCAGTTAAACTTACAATTTGCACTGATTCTTTGTCATTTTTCGCAGTCACAACAGGACTCAATTTTTTCCAGCATGATTTCAATGTGTATGAGTTTAGTTCTTCTACTGATTCTTTAATGTTTAAGATTCATTTTGCTATGTTCATATCAAGTTAACATTCCATATTTTCCAACATGATTTTGAAGGTTCGTCTTATGTAATAGAGCTTGAAGGTCTGGAATATTCCTTGGTCAATATGTTGTAGCAAAGATATTGTCTTGGGTGGTAAAAATATTACTTTTATATAGGAATGCATAGTTTCGAGCTTGCGAAAACGACCTAGTGCATTGTTCAAAATAACTTTAAATTCTAAATTCTTTCTTTTAAATAAGTCTCAACTCCTAGAATAATTTCAAAACTACTCATAGAAAATAGCGCATGTAACACACGCTTTTTTATTAGCAGCCAAAACACTGGCAGTTCGTTCTTGTTTTGATATTTTCGAGCACAAGAATTCAATTACTTGTGATGCATCAGTGGTTTAATGAGAAACCTCTAGATGCATTTCAACACAGCAGCAGTGTAATTCTATCATTTGATTTCTTTAATTCAGTGGCGGAGTTTTGCTCTTGGGAATGGATATTTTGTTTGGCATTCTATTACCAAACAATGTTTTTTCTTCTGCATGAAATACTTGCTCAGGTTTGTATCCTCCATCAGCTACTAGGTTTGCAAATTCTTCTGGATATTTTTCTGCTGCAGCTGTATCTGTAGATGCAGCATCTCCAACGGTCTTAGGCTATGATCACCGCACCTGAACTTTATTGAATCAACTTGCCGATGATTGAAATCCCCCACTACCACAAATACTACCAGATTCAATAAAACGCTTTGGATTGTCCCAGATAATTGTACAACCCATCGATCCATATGATCCATATGATCGATGAGTCGCTAACATTAAATGAGCGTGATTATGCTAAGGCATAAACGATCAAATATTTCTATTTTCACTTTAATTTGCAACACTGATTTTTTTCGTATTGAAAGTCGTTTTTCAATTTTTTTTGGCGATATTATAAATAGCGAAGACAACTATAAAGACGCATTACTCGATATTCTTTTAACAGAAAGAAATATGAAACAGTATAAAACGCTAAGCGGTTTTTATCAAATGATGGAACATGTAACAAGTGGGATTAAACAATATACTTTATGCATTTAGTCATAAGGTCGCTTAAGTTTGATTTTAACACACCGTTCGAAAAGGCCATAGAAGACCGCATCATCGTAAAGGGAAAAATAAATCAATTAGACCAAAAATCCACCATTTTGTACACGAACGGATCAAAAACGATTGGTGGAATAGGACCAGATATAGATGGACCCAAGTACTTGTCATCAGTGCCTCTGGGCTCTACTTCCAAAATCATGCAAGCAGAAACACCTGTGCTGCGAGGAGGGACTATGAAGGAAACTCAAAGGTGCACAGATTTACATTTTAACGGACAGTCAGGCAGTGATTGAAGCCTTAAACTCTTACAGTTATCGGAGTATCTCTGTCGGGGAATTCCGTCAATCCTTAAAGCAACTTGCTGAGGAAACATTTTTTTCATGTGGTGGGTGCCAGGTCACGAAGGCATACAAGAAATCCCACCCATCGACGACAGGAACTGAAACGGTAGGAAGAATCTAGCAAAAAATAATACTGGAGGAAAAACTCTAGGCCAAAGGCCAGGGAAAAAGTTCATTGACGATTCGCCAAAAAAGACAAAACATCTACTCGATCTCTCTAGGGACGAGCTGAGGACTATAACAGGCCTCCTCACTGGATACCATCTCAGTAAAATGGGCAAATCGGAAATGGCAACATGCAGAATGTGTAAAGAGGGCGATAAAACTGCCGAACATATTCTTTGCAGTTCAAAGACATATACACTTCGATAGCGACAAGCTAGAGCCGCACGAATTAAAAGCGAAAGCTCCCAGGGAGATTCTCAATTTTGTAAGGGAACCAAATCTACAGGAAAATGAATAAAGAAGGGTTACGAACAAAAGACCAACTTGGTCGCAGTTCGGAAAGGCTTGCAAAGCCACATGACCCCCTCCAATGGAATGTAATGTAAGGTCGCTTTAGATCACATATTTTGGGCGTAGTATTAATAAGACCTATTTTACTATACTATTAGTCCATTTGACGACGCCATTACAAAGGATACTGAATTCAATTTATTAATAATTTAAAATGAAGTAATCTTCAGTCCATAGTGAAAACGCGTTTGTAGGATGCGAATATGAAGCTTTTATAATATTTGTATTTCGATCTATGTCAAGTGCAGTACCAGTACAGGTATTCAAGGTTTCTTTGACCCCCAAAATTTTCGTCGTTTCCAAGCTAGAGCTTTGCATTCGTTTACAATATGTGATAGTGATAGGTTGTTTATTCATTTATGTTGCATAGTCTACATATAAGTTGTTCACAACAAATGTGTAGATGTTTTCTTAACCTGTTAGACCTGCTACAGTGCTCAGTTTCTCTATGCTCAGCTTAACAGCTTCTTCAGTATACTTCTCGCTAGTTTCTTCCTGCAGAAGCTCGGTTTGTTTATGTCCTGCAGGTAGGACTACCTATCAGCATATATCTTCCCTTTTCAGGTGTTGATCATGCCCTGTATTTTAGAGTTACTTATACCGGGAGCTAATTCTCATGAATCTCGTTTTTGCAGCTTCCTGGCAAGAGAATCTGCCTCCTCGTTTCCTGCAGAACCTCTGTACCCAAGTACGCAGATCAAAGTTACCTGGTTCCGTTTCGCCAGCTATGCTAGTTACTGCAGACATTTCCATATTAGCTTCACCAGGCGAAATCTTTTATTGCCGCCTGATTGTCCGAAAGAATATTCATCCGCCTCTTCTCAAAATATTGTTTGAGGTTCTCACGAAAGCAGGTTATTATAGATTATTCTTCTTCTTGAAAGATGGTTGCATGCTCCTTCAGTGAAATTGTCAGTCGACATTCCGGGTTTCGTGAGTACACTTCAGCTCCAGTTGCCTTCGCCGATTTTTTCACGGTTGTCAGCGCCAATCCAATAGTTGCACCCTATCATGGTTTCATGCCCTTGGTCCCTGTAAGATTTTTAGCCATCGAACCATTCCCCATATATCATTAGTTATTGATCAACTTGTTTATTCTGGTGTGCCGAGCAGGTCCAGTTTTCCAGTTTCCATTCATCTACTGCCTGAATGTCGCTAATCTAGCATCACCTGTAATGTAAATATCTCTCTCTTCTCTCTCTTTAGCCTGTGGATATCCACTCTTGGACAAAGGCTTCTTTCAAATCTTTGCATCTCTGTCTATTTAAGGCAATCTGAACCCAATTTTATCCTGCTGTTTTCTGGATATCATCCCGCCATCGTTTCGGACGTCTACCAACACTCCTCTTGGTTTGTCTTGGGCGCCATACCATTACTCTATGAGTCCATCTGTGTGGTTCTTCGCGGGCTACATGTCCAGCCCAGTGCCATTTGATTTCCGCAATTCTTCTCAAAATGTCCGTTACGCGTGTTCTTCGTCTTATTTCCTCATTTTTGATCTTATCTCGCAAACTAACGCCAAGCGTCGATCTCTCCATTGCTCGTTGTGTCACCTGAAGTTTGTTGGCGTATGCGCGGGAGAGAGTCATTGTCTCAAGACCGTATGTGAGGACTGGCATAATACATCTCCCAAACGTTTTTCTTTTGAAATTCATTGGGATTTCTCGAGATATCAACGCATGACCCAGTCTTCCAAATGCAGCCCAACCTAGTCCGATTCTTTTCGATATTTCAGAGGTTTGATTTTCCCTGCCTTGTACGATTTTATGCCCTAGATATATGTATTCTGTAAGATTTTCGATATCGTGGTTACCGATACTAATTCTTAAATTTTCAGGACTCATAACTTTCATTTTATCCAGGTTCATCTCGAGTCAATACGTCAAGGCAGCCTAATATAGTTCTTCCAGCATCGTGCAAAGATCTTCAGCATCATCACTTATAAGAACTATGCCTCTTTTCACTGGGATTTCCTTTGATGTTGTTTCTTCGTCTATCGTTTTTAGGATTGTGACTTCTTTTTGTATATGTATTTGAAGAGATTTGAATATCTACCGCCTACTCTTTCGTTATCTAGTGCTCTTAGTGTTGCCCAAGTTTTAATCAAGTCAAACGCTTTCTTGAAATCTATAAATGCCATGTGCAATATCACATTATACTCTGCGGTTTTTTCGATGAGGGTCCGTATCACTTGCAAATGGTCTACTGTACTGAAGCCTTTCCAAAAGCCAGCTTGTTCGATGGATTGATGAGCGTCCATTTTGTTGGTCAATCTATTTGTCAATATTTTCGTCAGTAATTTGTACGAGTGCGATGAAAGGCTTATTGGGCGGCAATTTCCTATGTTATTTCTGTCTCCTTTCTTATACAGAATAATGACTTCAGCATTATTCCATACCATTGGTATTCTTCCTTCATTTAGGCATTTGTTGAGAAGGATCCGTACGTTATCTAACAGATATTCTCCTCCCAACCCAAACATCTCGATGGTTATCTTATCTTCACCGGGGCATTTTTGGTTCTTCATCTGGTTGAGGTCAATTTTCAGGAATGTCTTCAGAACCGGTATTAAGAATATGTCTTTTAATATATTCCTGTTCTTGATTTTCAGAACTTTAAAGTTTTTTGTAAAATTCTTCAATGACAACTACGATTTCTTCCCTCTTGCTGACCAAGATACCTTCAGAGTTCTTCATTTTCGTCATTTTAGTTCTTCCATTTGATAGTTTCGATCTGAGGACTTTCATGTTTTTGTTGTTTTCAATAGTTTCTTTAACTAGCTGTGTCTTCCAATCTCTCCGATTTTTCCGAATACTTCTGTTTATTTCCCTATTCAATGTTTTATAGCTTTCATCCTCCCGACTTGTTTTTCTCCTTTTTTCAATTAGATGTCTGGTGTTTTGACTGATTTTCCCTGTGTTTTTCTGAGTACTGCACGTTTTCTTTGTTACTACTTGTAAACACTTGTTATCTTCTGAGTGAGATCATCAATCTTATGATATAAATATCATAAGGAGGTAAATCAGGAAAGTATCCAGGCTCGTAGTTGAAGTTGATCTTAAGGAGTCTGTGATACAGACCCCGGCTAGTCTTTGAAGTTTGTTTGTGGCCGCCAGTTAAGAACACAGTGTGCAATAATGTGTCTCACCAGACGGCGAGTTTACTGACAATGAAGGAGTTTATAACCTCATTCATAACTCGATTAAGATGGTTATCAATCAGATTGAGAGAGATTGATAGCATCATCATTTATGACGACAAAGAGTTTTGAGTTCATATCTTAGAACTTAAGTCAATAAAATAGGCCTTTCAAGACTGAACCTCAACAGCTATCAAACAGGGGTTCGAAGATGTTGTTGCCAGCGATCTAATATTCACTTCGAACATAATTAAGTACCTATCATAGAGCAAGACAGTTAAATGAAATGTCAATATTATACACAGAGTATAAAACTATCAGCAGTAGAACTCGATCCAAAATTGGTGTTTATCGACGAAATGAATCACCATGAATTGCCGAATAAAGTCAACAGGAAGAAAAAATTCATCAGAACAGTCATATATTATGAAGAAAATTTAGTAAATAGCTGTGATACTACAACCAACCAATAGGATGTTCTCCTCACTGTTTCGTCAGACTTTCGAATTAGGACACCTATTGATTTTTCACCAAATACTGCATCCGTTATTTTGGTTCGTTTTACCGTAGCTGAAGATTATTTCGAAAAACCACATTTCACCATCCCAAGATGAGAATTGAACCTCTGAAAAAGATAAAAGGTTGGAAAATTGTTACCAAGTGTAGTATACCTGAGAGGAAAAATTTTGTACCAGACCAAATTGAAAATGCTGAGTTGAAAATTAGATTAGCATCTTTACCTTTACGACAAAAGTATAGAATAATTGAAGATTATTATAGATTCGAGTTGCTCACATCAACTTATATTAATACTGAATATTGCTCTGACATAATCCACAATATTAAATAATTCGCAAATTTCAACATGTAAAATTCGTATAAGTAGTTAAACAAGCGTTATTCATGTTCACAAGCAAAGGTATTTCACGAATGAAATATTTCTTCATTAGGAAAACATACGTCCAATGTAGTATTACTGCACTCGAAATAGCACTCATTATTAGGCATATTTCTATATTTAGAAACTTGTTAATAACTATGTCTATCCATGTTTTTACCTAAGGAATGTGACAATGTTACTGTTTTGAATATATGTCTGTTGAATAATAAAAGTAAATGCTCATTATAAGATTGTATTCTAAACTACTATTTGATTTAAATAAGAGTTGCACATTCTTATGACGATGTACTGGATGTTCATTTGATGCGGGATTATTCCATAGCTACGTTCTTTTATATATAATAGTGAGCCCATTAAGATTGCATTTTATATCTAAATAGCCAATATACTAAACGTCTAATATACTGAACGCCTTTTCATATCCAGCTCTATCTATACTGAATGCCTTATTGTATTCACTTCATTATTCATATTATTACTTAATAGTTCTTTATGTTACATGAAAATCTCCCATATATTACCTCAGTCATCCTTAGGGTAACGCAGCTTCAATTCAACTTGAAAATCTCAACTTTTTCCAATTGAGCTAGCATAAGATGAAATCCAAATCATTTCAATATTGATTCAAAAACACAAATTGTTCAATCACCCTTTAGGCATGGAAATTCAATCATCAACAATTCTAATATTAATTCACAATATTCCAAATTTTTAGTTCCTAAAGTATTAAATATATACTTCAGAAAGATCGATATATGCAGATCTATAGTTTAAAATTTTAACTTTTACTCAACAGTTCGGATTCGTATTAGATCAGATAAGAATCGAATAAGATTCACGAATTATAATAGACAACAAATATGAGCTTGAAACAGCAAAATGGAAGAATAACTTCTCAAGTATATTAGTGAAATAGAAAATAAAAGTTCTTCTCAAGTTAAAATTTTTGGGAGTATCCAAAAGACAAAAGCGAGACCTATACGTAACTATTTTGTATAAATTCAAATTGACCAAGATTCACACAATTTGCTTACCAGAAAGAACAAACATCTTCTGAATTGAAGTGTTCTTGTGGAAAGCAGAAGCGAGATCCACGAATCCATAATTACATTATGGACCCTCATATACAATACAATGATGTTAACTATATATCAGTTTCAGTGAAACTGTTTCTTGTAACTGTTAATTTCTTGGATCCTTAACTGTCGAGTTGGCAGTTGGTTTCGAGCAGTCAGCTTCTTATAAACATGCTCTCTAATGAAATTTCATTTCTTCAATTTTACTTCTCTACATGATTTGCTTAATAGATTGCAAAATGCTCTCATTAAGTTGGATTTGGAGGAACTAAGGCAAGCCACATCACAGGGTGTTATGCGTCGAGTAGAACTATGTCGTGAAATGAATGGTCATTACACAATTATTATGAAATTTTGGAACATTTCCAATTCGTTCTGTGAATATAGTATAGAATCCATGAAAAAGATTGTCCGTATTTTGGAAACTGTTGACTTAGCTCGTGGTTGAATTTTGAAAATTATCAAATCTATCACGCTCGACTTGCTGCAATCAATATGGAGACGCCTTATCCAATTTCTACCTAGTAAGACATCATGACCTGGAGGTACTATGTAGAGGTAATCATGAATTGTTCTATTCCTATAAGATATTGTAACTGAAATTTCACCATTAGCTGGAGTAATGTCTCCTGAATATGATCGAAACGCAATTTTGGTATTTTCAAGGGGAATGCCAAGATTCATTTTTAATCCATTTTCAAAGGTTTTTCATTTATTTGAACCAATTGACGTACATAATAACTGTGCTTTCTTCTCAGTGTTTACAATGCTCTTTATTAGATAGTAATTTTCAAATCTCTCCAAATAAAATGTGAATATTTCTTTTCTTGATTCGAATTCTCCGAAAACTGTAATATTCACATGAAAGTGCTGCTGTCATCTTGACGTTGCATTTGAAATTTTTTGGAAAAAACATCGAATAGTATTTTCTGCTGCTCATTCGTAGTTTTCAAAAGTATTTGAAAATGTTCTGCGTCCATTCTTGAAGATCTGCGAACTGGAATTGTTTGAATATTTATTTTGATCTTGACACTAGCTTTTATACACCTCACAATTTTACTGAATTTCTTGATAGTTTCGCTTTTAGCTCGTCAGCAAATTGCTGCATCGAATAGAGAGTAATATATATATATATATATATATATATATATATATATATATATATATATATATATATATATATATATATATATATATATATATATATATTTTTTTTTTCAGTTGCAATCTCACCCTTCTAACACACCGTTCACGTTGTAGTACCAAAATCATTACAAGAGCTCATTCTCAACGAACTTCATTCAACACATATTGGTATCACAAAAATGAAACAACTGGCGCGTCGATATATTCACTAGAAAGGTATCGATCAAGACGGTCATGTGAAAATTGTGCTAAGGTCAAATCTTCTCCAAAAATTCCAGTTCATCCTTGGAATGTTCCAGATGGAAATTGGGAAAGAGTACATATTGATTATGCTGGCCCATTAAATGTGCATCATTGTTGGCTCTGTATAGATGCGAGATGGAAACGGCCTGAAATTTATTATTATTTCGGAAGCTCCTACAACAAATTCGACTATCAAATTATTCGACGAAATTTTCTCAGTACATGGATATCCACAGTATATTGTTTAAGATAATGCCTCCATATTTACAAGCACTGAATTCCGTTCATACTGTTCCAGTCGAGGTATCTTTCAGAAATGCGTTGTTCAGAACATCCTGCGACCAGTGCATTAGCTTTTATACTCAGTTTTCATAATTATTAATAATTCAATCTCATTTCATCAAGTTGAATATTCAACCAGTTTAAAATTCGAATCAAGAATCTACAGGTAATGTTAACCAATGAAAATTATAGTTATATCCGTAAGGTGTCGCTGGTATTCATCTTGAAAGAAGATCGTTTCCTCGTTTCTGTGGGAGAACGAAAGCAGTACTCATTCTATGTTTCGTTTCCAATTCATTATTGTCAAGAGAATAATTTCGCTTTTCATTAGTTTTTTTTGAAAATCAATAGTTTTTCATAGAACAGAGTCTACATAAGTTCGGAATTCATTAGATTCGCTCTCTTTCCATTTGGAAATCTTCGGAATCGTTTGTTATTTTATTGGGACTGTGTTGTAGCGATTGGAGTGAATAATTTTCAGTAATAAAAATTGAGTGTTCTTTGATTTTCTGGATAAATTCCAATCGTCTGAGGCGTTATAAGTAGACGGTAATTTTGCCGGATTTTCTCGACAACCAATTCAATTAGAGAGTGGAGAGATTTCGAATTTTCTTTTGCTATATTTACCTAGATCGATATCTGCTATTGCAAGGATATTCTATGAGTTTTCATCTTTATACCATACCTTGATATTCCACGACTGGGGTAACCACGTTTTTAGGGAACTAGTCTTGCCACCTAGGTCAGTCACCTTGCGAACCATATTCAGCCAATCAAGTAACCTGTAAGCTGTAAGATACAGAAATACCAGAAAACTGATGTAAAACACCAAATCCAATCATCGTGGGAATTAATCTCATTCCAAAAAAAGCTAAGTGTTTCTCTTTATGATCAAATTCTTCTCTTCTATCTTCGTTAGTTGACTGAGCTATATCATCGAGTTTTGATTCGTTGAAAAGCTCAGATTGTTTAAATTGAGAATTTGTACTATGTAGTTTGAATTCATCTTGTCTGAGACTCCTTTTATTGTAATTGGTTACACTTTTTAGTTAAGTTTTTTTGTATTAGTTACCTTGATCATAGTTGGTAACTTATTAATCAGTTACTGTGATTTCGATATTTATTTTGTAATAAAGCTAGTTGAATGAAGTGATGAGTATTATTCTACTATATCTAGGACCAAGGTTCTAGACGAAGATCTGACACACTGAGATAAAGGGACTCTGATCTAGCCAGGCTTAGGTATTAATAGGTAGTGTTAATTGTAATTTTCTAGCCCTGCTATAATTTTATCTCATTCAATTCAATATTTAAATTTCTTAGTTCCAGTAGAATTAAAATATTTCTCCAATTTTAGATAATCTAGAAACAAAATCATTACAAGACTCTAAGTGTTTTGTTTTATATTATAATTATCATTATTGAAAAAATGTCAATGACATTACCGTCCTTCTGTTATCGTCAAAATACGAGGTTCAAAGAACCCCATATTTCGGTATAATCTGAACCGTACTTGATATTATGACGTCGTTTCCTTATTTTTGAGATGGCAAATAATTATAAGAAACTTCCCAGAATCCAGTTCATCACAGATCTCATATAAAAGATTATAGTTATTTAGAATGACATATGATACATATCCGTTCGTTGATGGTATACAGATATCATTCCTCAGGACACAACATTTTATATGTAGACGTTATGACAGTAACAAAAAGAGTAAATGCTCACTTCGAATCACGACAAGGAAAATGAAGTGATTACCACAATACGCTGCATTTCAATGTTTGTTACGCAAGGAGGAAAGCCTGAGTTCTGATAGTTTAATATAATATCGTTGTATTAAATGAACATGTATTAAGAGTTTCTTGTTATATGTTTTCATTTGTTTCGATGAATTTCATCCATTCATCATTTATTATGGAAACTGTAGTTTATTAACGAAGCGATTACGGATAAATATTTACATACTGTCGAGAAAGTACCAAGAATTGCTTATTTGAAAATCCTGCATGAAACGATTGTCTTAGTTTTATTGTTGCTAGGTTGGCACAACTGCTTTACATACTGACGCGGAGTTTGAGCTAGATCTGTCATTCAGTTTGTTTATTGTGCGCGATTTTATCAGTTGTAATAAGTGTGTTTTGCGATTCCTACAATGGATGAAAACATTGAACGAAGAATTTCTCTTAAATTTTGTATTCCAATAGGAATTTCGTGTGTCGAATCGCTGAAAATGTTACAGAAAGCTTACGATATAACGGCTCCATCAAAATCACGTGCATATAAGTGGTATAGTGCATTCAACGGCGGCCGAGATATGGTGGAAGATTTGCGTCGCTCTGGTCAGCCATCAACATCTTCAGCATCAGTTAACATCGATAAAGTGAAGGAAATGGTAATTGAAAATCGTCGTTCAAGTTTGAGGAAGATGGGAAATTTATTTCAAACGATTGTTTGGTCATGAAACGCATTGCCGCTCGATTAATTCCAGAAGACCTACATTTTCTTCAAAACTTGAATCACGTAAAGTTCGTTTAAGTCATACTAGAGCAAGCTAACTCCGTTGCCACATTCATAAAACGCATTGTAACTGGTGATGAGACATGGGTATAAGGGTTTGGTATGCAAACCAGTCAACAAACTTCGGAATGGCGCCTTTCAATTGAACCTAAACTGAAAGAACCACATGAAAGTCGATCAAATGTCAAGGTAATGTTGACTGTTTTCTCTGATTATTCTGATGTTATCCAATCGGAATCCTTTCCAGAAGGGCATGCGGTAAATAAGGGATATTACCTGAGCATTATCCGGCGTTTGAAACAGCAAATTTGTCGAAAACGACCAAATTGAGGAAATAAAACTCATGAATTATGGACCACGATAATGCATTACCCTAAGAAGAATGAATTCCTGACCAAAAACTCAACAAATAATATCGAACAACCACCTCATTCACCTGAATGAGAACTCAAATTACCACTGCGAAGTACGATTTCAGAAAAAGCGTCTGAAAAATATTTTGATGATTGGATTATTTGTTGGCGTGAATGTATTTTTCCGGAAAGAGCCTACTTTGAAGGCGATACAATAAATTTGGATGAAAAATAAATATTATATGTTTTATTAAAATATTCTTGGTACATTTTAGACAAAGTGTCGTTTAAGAGTTCCACAACTGACCAATGGAAACCGCGCTGCTCATTTAGCTTGGTGCCAAGTACACGTAAACAGGGATCAAGAGATGTGGGCCACAGTTCTCTTCAGTGATGAATCTAGATTCAGTTATTATACCGATTCGGGAAGAATTCGAATATGGAGGGAACCTGGAAAGCAAAACCGTCTCCAGCATAATCGAGAAGTTGTTAGACAGGGAGGCGGATCATTCATGTTTTAGGGAGGTATACACCTTGGTGGAATAACTGACCTCGTTTTCATACAGAACAACCTCACGGGAAATTCTTACGCAAATGAGTACCGTATCTCCAAACAATGGGTCAAAATCCACTCTTACAACAAGAAAATGCCCCTCCCCATCGTGCAAGAGTTGTCTTGAACGTTCTTGAAGAGAATTATATCGATCTTCTACCGTGGCCATCCTGCTCCCCAGATCTGAATCCCATCGAGCATGTGTGGGACACCCTAAAAAGAATTCTTCTGCGTCAAAATGTCTTCCATCATGAACAGGAGCTTCGATAAGCAGTTCAGGGGGCTTGGAATGACTTAGGCCAAAATGTAATATACAATTTGATATTGAGCATGCCGCGACGATGCCAAAGTGTCATTAATAACAGAAGTGGACCTTCTGGGTACTAAAAAATATAAGTGCTTCCATATCGTTTCGAAAATATTAGTTCAGCATTTTTTTTTTGTGTTGTACCAAATTTCGTCATTTTAAAATTTCAAATTTTTTTTTATAAAAGGTGCTTTGGAGAAGTTAAATATCATTTTGTTTTCTTGAGAGACAATACATCTTAACAAAAACCGAAAGATTTCTATAAATTCGAATCATCAAATTCATATTTTAAAGATATTGGTAAGTGTTCCCTAGACTTCTTTGAGGTGTTTATTATGTTAGAAGGCACTGCATCGAGAGGAGAGGATAATAGTGAAAACGGCGCATCACTCAATTCTGATACATTTAATAGGTTCATAGAAAACTGTCAAAAAGTTACTATTGTTCAAAATATATAACTATTGCCGACATATTATGTCCATTCCGAGGCCGATGTCTTTTCAGAGTATACATGAAGTCAAAGCCTACTACATACGGCATCAAAGTATTATCTCAGTGTGATGCTAAAGCTCACTAATTATCCAACGCTTTAATATATGCAGGTAAAGAGCGCGAACGCTTCAGATGTCAACCTTCTATTCCCTCACAATCCGTACTGCAGTTTGCTTCTCCTGTTTTTGGATCAAACAGTATCATAACAGCAGATGATTGGTTTTCTTCGGTGAAGTATGTTAGTGCATTACCCGAAAAAATTTGATCTACGTCGGTACTTAAAAAAACAAATCCCCATTCAATTCTAACCCCATAAGCATAGAGAACTTCTGCTTTTGGAATTACAGCTACAATAACATTATCTTCTTTCGTGCCAAAAAATCAAAACGTTATGATGATTTGATCAATGCATCATGACAAAAACGTAAATGAACGACCAAAAAACTCGGAGATAATTGAGTTTTACAACTCAAGAAGAGGTGAGTGGATGCATTAGATCAAAAACGCACTAAACAGTGTAGTATTTACTGGTATTCTAAATATCGCTTGTGTAAACGGTTGTGTGTTGTAGAAAGAGGCTCAAATGCTGGCCAAATAATGAAGCGAAAGAACTACATCGATTTTTTGTCATAGAACACATAAGGGATCACATCTTAAGTAGAAAAACTGAGTATTCTCAGTATCCAAAATATCAACTTGGTATATTTGATGATTTCTTAGCAGTTAACACTGCTTCTCTACCCTAGAAATCTTATATTGCTATTCCAAGCCAAATGTCTTGAAGAGAGGACGCTGTTACTTAAGTAACAGGAAAAAAGAGATGGTAAATCTGCTACAAAGTGCAATAATCGTTCACAATTTATTTCCAGAGACCATACTAGCACAAAATTACTTTGTGATAATTGACAAGACTGAACAAATTTTCGTAATTGTGTTGATGAGTCCAAAGATTGGAAATTAATTTAATTGATGCTGAATTTTGTAAAGTGTAAATTCGAGACTATAACCTGTAAATTTTTCTTCAATTCAATATATTATTATTTCTTATCTCAACTTTCCAAACGGACAATATCATAGTTTTCAATTAATTTTCTTTCTCAATCATACTGATTTTATTGAAGTGGCCTATTATTAATCATTTATGAGCATTTTCTCAAGTAAACAATTGAAATTTGCTTGCTGAAGCAAATATTTTATTGGGCCTCTAAGATACCAGTCACGCATCTCAAATTTACGATACCAGCTGATACTCCGAAAAAAAAATTTTTAAGTTACGTGCTCATTTTGGGGACTATTTATTTAAATTTTTCATATTGTTGATATAAATTTGGTTCACTTAGGTTAAATTAATCACTTATGAGCATTTTCTCAAGTAGACAGTTAGGACTTGCTTCCTGAAGAAATATTCTATCGGGGCTGCCACGATACCAGCTACGTATGTCAAATTTATGATACCAGTTAAATGCTGATACTTCAAAAAAAGGTTTTAAGTTAAACACCTCAAAACAGTCTAGGGAACACCTACCAATATCTTTAAAATATGAATTTGATTATTCGAATTTATAGAAATCTTTCGGTTTTTGTTAGGATATATTGTATATAATGTATTCTCAAGAAAACAAAATAATATTTGACTTCTCCAAAGCACCAAAAATTTGAAATTTGAAAATGAAATTTGGTGGAACACAAAAAAAATCGTGAACTATTATTTTCGAAACGATATGGAAAAACTTATATTTTTCAGTTCCCAGAAGGTCCACCTCTATTATTAATGACACTGTGGTATCGTCGCGGCATGCTCAATATTAAATTGTTCATTACATTTTGGCCTAAACCATTCCAAGCCCCCTGAACTGCTAATCGAAGCTCCTGTTCATGATGGAAGACGTTTTGACGCAGGAGATTTCTTTTTATGGTGTCCCACACATGCTCGATGGGATTCAGATCTTGGGAGCAGGATGGCCATGGTATAAGATCGATATCATTCTCTTCAAGAACGTTCAAAACAACTCTTGCACGATGAGAAGGGGCATTATCTTGTTGGAAGAGTGGATTTTGACCTATTGTATGGAGATACGGTACCACTACAGGTAAAACTATCTCATTTGCATAAGAATTTCCCGTGAGGTTGTTCTGTATGAAAACGAGGTCAGTTCTTCCACCAAGACATATACCTCCCCAAAACATCACTGATCCGCCTCCCAGTCTAACAACTTCTCGAGCATGCTGGAGACGGTTTTGCTTTCCAGGTTCCCTCCATATTCGAATTCTTCCCGAATCGGGATAATAACTAAATCTAGATTCATCACTGAAGAGAACTGTGGCCCACCTCTCTTGATCCCAGTTCACGTGTTCTTGGCACCAAGCTAAGCGAGCAGCGCGATTTCCATGAGTCAGTAGCGAAACTCTTAAAGGACGTCTGGAGTGGAGTTGAACTTCGTGCAGTCGATTTCTCACAGTTTGGTCGGAAATTTGTACATTATGAACTCGTGATAGCGTTTGAGCTAATTGAGATGCTGTGGTAGTACGATCTCTTCTGGCTTGTAAATCCAAAAATCGGTCTTGGGCGACTGTAGTAATCCTGAAACGACCTGTATGGCGTTTTTCTACGCTACCTATTTCATTGAAACGCGACCATAAACGGTTTATGACACTTGGGCTACTTCCCAGAACCCTGGTTACTTTCCGTTGTGAGCTCCCAGCTTGGAGCATGCCAACGGCTCGTAACATCTCTTCTCTAGTCAAAGGTCGTCTTTCCATGGTCGAATAACAAAACTTGAATCTTTCATTTGTGCTTACAACAGAAACAAAGAAACAACTGATTTCAAACATGGATTACATGAAATGATTTTAAAGCAGCGTCGCATCTGCTGCATTTTTAGTTTTCTATAAAAAAACTAAAATCTGTTGCGGCACTCTACGTCATTTGGTGAGAAATTGATGCAGCTGTTCATTTATAACAAAAAATCATCCATATTGATCGTTCTGGATACGATATATCGATATTCAGAAGTGTTACCTAAACTTTTTTGAGGTGTTTATGTACTCATTCTGGAGTCTATTCATACTGATGATATAAATTAGATTAAATTAATCATTTATGAGCATTTTCTCAAGTAGACAGTTAAGACTTGCTCGCTAAAACAAATATTCTATTGGAGCCTCTTCGATACTAGGTACGTCAAATGTCAAATGTCAAATTTACGATACTGGTTGAATGCTGATACTTCAGAAAAAAAGATTGTTAGTTACTATTCTGGAGTCTATTTATTCACATCTTCCATATTGTTGATACAAATTAGGAGCAAAAATTTTGCAAATATCCCTTTATTCGAACAAAAATAAAACACGATAAGTTTTGATGTGCTTTTTCAACTCTAACCTATGGATAATGAAACAAGGCTCACTTCATTAGTGAAAATTATTTTTGTGCTCAATTTAATGGGCGTGTTCTTCAAACCAAATGAAACGTTACAAAAAATTCTAAATATACCACACATTTTCAGCTATTTGTCATCGGTAGTGCTGGGAGCACCACTCAAAAATAATGACATCCAATTACAAGCTAATTGTATCATTTAAAATTTTAATGAAGGAATAACAACGGAGGTTGCACCAAAAGAAATGAGCCAAGAAGTTGCCCAGTCAGGTTCGGTTAAATAATAAGAAAAATTGGGTCATTTAGATGTTTGTAATTTAAGTCAATCAGCCTTTTAGCAGGTTATCTTTTTTTATGCGAATTATTGCATCGACGGAGGTATTTGATAATTGAGATAATTAGTGCCGTGTTTGATGAAGTGATTTCAGTATATTTCACACCGAAGTTAAGGGAACTTGAAAGCTTTTTAGGGTTGCGTGCCCTATTTCGATCCTTATAGGATCTCTTGGTTGTCCGTACGTCCGTCTGTGGAGACTCTTTGCCAAGGGGGTGGTAACTTCGGTTCTGGCAGGTATCGAGTAAAAGAGTTCTTGTCTAGTTGCAACCTTCCATACAATTAAGTTATACTGGTGTTGAAAACGTGCAATGCTTCTAGCAAATGATACAATGGCTGTGTGATCACTCAACTAGGCGGATGCACTGCCGAGACATCCATTTTAATAATAACACTGCCCGACAAAAAGAATTGTTGTGGATGTAAAATAAAGCTCAATATCATATCATAGTAGCACGGACGTATCGAAATACAAAAATAAGAAAAATACCTGTAATATGTAGGTTTTACATTTATAGAACCACATTTAATGTTACAATATCTAATATGTATAGAAAAAACTATTGATTGAGAATTTTTACTGTATTCTCTGTGTCGAAAAAGTATCCCGAAATTCTCAGTTAAATTTCTCACGTTAAGCATTTTTAAGTATTCTAACTTTTTGTATATTGGTTAGACTGTCCTCAATTACAATGCGAAACGTGAGCGCGATTTGTCAACTAGTTTGTTTACGACAGCTGTTGAAACCACTCGACCTCAGTGGTACGCTGCGAATTTTACAATAGAAGAGAATATTGAACAGAGAGTTTGTATCAAATTTCGTGTTTTAAACGGAATTCCGTATGCTGAATCGTTGCGAGTGCTGGAAAAGGCTTATGGAAACTCTGTTTTATCGAAAACCCAAGTATATGAATGTCAAAAACCTTCAGAGACGGTCGGGAGATCGTCGAAGATTTTCCTCGTTCCGGACGACCTTCGACCTCTTTTAGTTTGGTTAGTTTAAATTGGTTTTTGTTATAATGTGTTAATACTGGAGACTTCGTTATAACATCTTTCAAATTGGAGAATGCCTTTTCACAATTTTCATCCCAGATCCAGTGACTATTAGATTTCAATAAATTTCGAAGAATTTCTGTTTTTTGCGACAGATTATTGATAAAAGGGCCTAAAAGTTAATCATTCCTAAAATCGTTGAAGTTCTTTAGTATTAGAAGGAGAAGGTAAATGTTTAATAGCTTCAATTTTTTCATCATCGACTTTAATACCATCTTTACTGAATATATGACCTAAAAACGTACTTCAGTGACAGCTATTTTACTTTTTCTCTATTAAATTTAAGATTGAGTTCTCTAGCTTTTTGTAGAACTTTTCTAAGACGATTATTATGTATCTCTAAAGTAGCACCATATACTAAAAATCATCTACAAAAATCAGTACACCCTCAATATCACCAAACAAATCATTCATGACTTGAACAAATTTTTCAGATGATGAGCATATACCAAATGGTAAACGATTGAATTTGTATCTACCGAAGGGTGTTTGGAATGTGCATAGATCTGAGCTTTCATCATCTAATTTCAGCATCCAAAATCCGGAGAATGCATCCAAATGCGAAAAATATGCAGCATTGACTAATTTTGACCTGACTTCATCAAAGTTTTTAGAGGAAAATATTCTCTCATAATATTTTTATTTAAATTTCTTGGATCTAGGCATATTCTTAATTGATGACCAATTTGAAAGATGTTATAACGAAGTCTCCAGTATTAACACATTATAACATGGTGTCAAGTGTGGGGTGTTCGTGAAATATAAATACAGAAGATATCAATTTAAAAATATTGTTATCTGTTCAGAAGAAACACATTTCACGTTCACAAAATGTCCGACGATGGTGAAGCGAGAGTCGACCATGTGCCGCATTTAAAACCGATCAACGAATTGATTATTTCATCTAGTGAAAATAATGCATCGAATTGGAAAGAATGGTGGGAAAATTTTGAAATATATCTAATAGCAACAGGATTGATTGATTCCTCAGATTGTCGAAAAATTGCAGTAATGTTACATTCAATTGGTTCAAAAGGTAGGCAAATTTACAACTCATTCAACTTGAAAATCACAAACACAACACTAGAAGATGTTAAAACCAAATTCGATAAGTACTTTGAACCTCAAAAAAATCTCACGTTGTTACGTCATACTTTTTCACTAGAACACAAAAAGTTAATGAAAGTATAGAAAATTTCATAACTGATCTCGAAAACTTAAGCATGAAATGCGAATTTAAGGACCTTCGAGAATCTCTAGTCAGAGATATATTCATTGCAAACATGAATTCCCATCTGATGAATATTCGCCAACGTCTACTTCAAGAAGTCGATATTTCTCTACAAAAAGCCGTCGAATTAGCCAAGTCTGTAGTTATGGCTCAGCAAAATTCAGATAAAATCCGGAAGGAGCATGTAGGAAGTTCTGATCAAGTCTTATACATCAATAAAAGAAGTTCTACATCAGGCTACAATAAATTTGGACAATCAAGATCCAGAAGTTTCAGTCAGTCATCCAATGGGTCCAGACGTGAATACCAAAATAGAAGACCATCGCCAAGTGACAACATTATATGTGGAAAATGTGGACAACAGCATAGATACAAGTGTCCAGCTTTAAATGTCAAATGCAGGTTATGTAAAAAACAAGGTCATTTTGCAAAATTATGTTTTAAAATACAAAGTCAGTCAAAACTTTAGAATCAGAAGATAATTCAACTTCTAATTTAGTCTTTCCTTTTGTCGGTATGATAGAAGATACTATTATAAATAAGGAAAAAGATTCTTGGTCTTTGAATATTTTCGTCAATAATTTCATAATTAAGTCTATTCTTGATTCAGGTGCTGATGTTAATGTCATGTCATTTCAAACCTTCAGTAAATTAAATTTACCAGATTCAGTCATTGATAAATGTCAATTTTCAATTAATAGCTTCGGAGGAAATCAAATACCAGTAATTGGAAAATGTGATCTCAAATGTTTTTCAATAATACATATGAAATGATTACATTTATAATAGTCGATATATCTTGTCAAACTGTCTTGGGTCTACCAACATGTCAAAAATTGGTATTTTAAAAGAGTTTTAATATCACAAATAATAATAATGATTGTAATAAAATTCTCAACGAATTTCAGGATGTCTTTCAAGGTCTTGGATGTTTACCGCCAATCTGCCATATCAAGTTACGTCCAGAGGCTGTTCCTCATGTCGATCCACCTAGAAAAGTACCATTTGCTCTACATGATAAACTTCGAAAGGAATTAGAAAGAATGGAGAGCATGGATGTCATATCTAAGCTATCAAAACCTACGTCTTGGGTCAATTCTATAGTCATAACGGTCAAAAAGCCAGGTCAATTAAGAATATATTCATAACAGTTTTCATATTTGCTTCTTCTTTTTCAGGTATATCTGTGTAGATAGTTTTTCTTGTTTTTCGTCTGTTAGTCAATTTTCTTTGAGCAGCTTTTGATAATGGTCATACTACTTCTGGCGAATATTAAAGTGGTAAATTAGTTATATTATTAATCTCAATAGTAGGTTGAGAATTTGTAGAGCGTTCAGGTACAGGATCTGAAATTATGTTCTCTTGTTTTTTGTGTAAAACTTGTGAACATTGTAGCAAATTCATAGTAGACTGTTGGTCACTGCAGAAATCCCTTTCTGTGGTGGAATTTTATCGTCAGATCTGTTCTCAATGGGGATATCAGCTGCATGAAAAGTTTTTACAGAATTCTGCATTTTCTCAGCTTGCTCAGCTTTGGTTCGCTTCAATGGGTTTCTATGTTTTTTCTGTGTTCTTCTTTCTCGGGTTTATTTGTGTAGATAGTTATTTTCCTAGATTTTTGTCTATTGGATGATTTTCTTGGAGCAACTTTTGGTGAAACTGCTTCACCGAGGCGGATGTATATTTGTCAATGCAATAATGACAAATCATTTCAGTATCGAATTTTCGCAAAATGATTGGATTGGTATAGACAACATTTTTCTCAACATCAGTAGCAGAGATTTTTCAATATTTATCGGCTGTATTTATCGACCACGAACCTGTGCAGTAGACATTACTGTAGTGTATTTGTTATCTAACCTTCATCTGAGCCATTAAAACATATTCATGACCGGCGACTTCAACTGCAGAGATATTAAATGGCCCTTGACCACCTTCCCTTCTACCAATTCCCCATCTCTCCAATATGCTGAATTATTATTCAAATCTAGTCTATGTCAGCTGGTAGGTAATTCCACGAGATTTCGAAAGGGACAGAAACCATCTACACTCGATCTATTGATAACATCAGACCCGCAGTTTGGAAAGTCAGATCACTCTGTACTACCAACTGAGCTTCAACTTCACTATAGCACTCCTAACAAAAGACAGAATAGAAAAGTTCTGAGAGTGAACTACGATCAGGTGTCTGAAAATCTGTGCTCTCGTGACTGGAATTCTATCTTTCGACTAGAAGACGATATTGAGACTATCTGGAGAAACTTGCTGAAAACAAATGATGATATCATTTCTATTAACACGTCTGAAAGGATAGTAAGTGAGCATTCTGTGAAACCCTGGATATTCAATCGCATTTTGAATATGTCAAGAATCAAGAAATCCCTGTGGCAAAAGTATCTTCAAAGTAGATCAATCACCGATTATCAGAACCATCGTACTCGCTCAAATCTATTAAAGTCTAGCATTCGGCACGCGAAGGAGTATTTCGAAACAAAGTTGGCCCAATCTAAAAACAAGAATAAGTTTTTCCAGTACTTGCGATCGACTTTGAACAGCAAAGTTTCTGTTCCTTTGGTAAGGGATCATTCAGGAGGAATCTGTAACAATGCCACTGAATCTGTAGATATTCTTGCACAAGTATTCTCTTTATCTTTCACCAAGGAACCTTCAGGTCCTATTCCTATGCCTAAAGTACGACGCAGTCCAATAACGCTCGATTGTATCGAAATAACTGAGGAAACAGTCTGTGAATACTTACTTAAGCTAAAAACCAACACTGCTCTAGGACCTGACATCCCCTTATTTCTACATCGTTGCGCAGAGGCGCTCGTCAAAACTATTTTCCTTGTTTGTTCACAGACACTTCGATCTTGCTCACTTTCTCGATACTGGCGAACCGCGTGTGTTACTGCTTTTTTGAAAAGGGCGATAGACTTTCTGCGAACAATTATCGCCCAATTAGTCTCGTATATGCGGTTGGCAAGGTTTTAGAGAGGATTATATGCTACTAGATTATTACATTTCCGCTATCGAATTACATTATTCCTAAAGAACAGCACGGTCTTTCGACTCTCACGAACCTGATACTTTCCATCAATGATTTGACGAAAGCTTGGGATGCGGGGAATCCCACTGATGTGATCTATCTTGATTTTGTCAAAGCATTCAACCGTGTTCCGCACTGCCGTTTACTCTATAAAACCCAACACCTTGGAATTAGAGGTAAATTACTTTCCTGGATTAGCTCTTTCTTGTTAGATAGATCCGTTCGTGTTAGGGTCATCATCATCATCATCTGTCAACCATCCTAGTCCACTGCTGGACATAGGTCTTCCTCAACGAACTTCATTCCTCGCGATTTTGGGCCGGATTTATCCAGTTCGTACACACTCGCTTGATATCGTCTTTCCAACGAGCTGGTGGACGTCCTCTACTTCTGTGGGCTTCATCTCTGGGACATCACTCCAAAAGACGCTTTGTTCATCTACCGTCCGTGGTTCTTGCTAGATGACCGGCCCAGTTTCACTTTAAATTAGCAACTCTCTCGAGAGCATCCTGGACTCTAGTTCGTTGGCGTATGATATGGTTGGGAATTCTGTCCCGTAGTGTTATGCCTAACATAGCTCTCTCCATCTTACGCTGAGCAACACATATTTCATTACCTGATTTCTTTGTTAGGGTCAGGGTTTCTGCACCGTACGTCAAAACTGGTAAAACGCATTGATTGTATACTTTACGTTTCAAACAAATCGGTATCTCTGATTTGAACAGATGTCTCAGTTTTCCGAATGCAGCCCATGTCAGCCTTATTCGCCTTCCTATTTCTGTTGTTTTGGTTGTCCCTGCCTAGTTATCTCATGCCCCAGATATTTGTATGACGTTACTTGTTCAACAATTTCACCATCGATGGAAACTGGTTGGCTTGGTACTAAGTTGGTCATCATCTTAGTTTTCGACATATTTATCTTCAATCCGATTTTACTGGATTCCTTAAACAACTGCAAGAGCATCTCATTTGCATCATCTAATCTGTTTGCTATAATGACGATATCGTTGGCGAAACGAAGATGACTTAATCGCTCACCATCCACATTTACTCCCCTCTGATCCCATTCCAATTGATTAAACATATATTGCAATAGGTTTGTGAACAACTTCGGGGAAATAGTATCACCCTGTCTTACTCCACGTCCGATCCTGAATTTTTCCGTAGAATTGTGAAGGCACACTTGTGAAGTGGCATGCTCAAATATATATATTTAATGATGGCAGTGTATCTATGATCTATTACACAGTCAGCCAACGCTTTAAGCATAATCGCCTGTATCACGGTATCGAAGGCTTCCTCGTAATCCACGAATGTGAGGACCAGAGGCAAGTTGTATTCTATGCTCTTTTCAATCAAAGTCTTGAGAGTTTGGAGATGATCATTAACACCAAATGTTGCCCGAAATCCGGCCTGCTCTCGAGGTTGGTAGGTGTCTAGTTTGTTTGTGAGGCGCTTTGTTACTATTTTGGCGAAGAATTTGTATAAGTGAAGAAGGCTTATAGGTCTATAGTTCGAGAGATTTGTGGGGTCTCCTTTCTTGTACATATTTATTATTATAGCATTATGCCTCTGGTACTTTTGCTTCAGCTAAACATTTATTGAAAAGTTTCGTTATTTCACGAATCAGATTTTCACCGCCTATCTTCAAAGCCTCCGCAACTACTCCATCTTCTCCTGGAGCTTTGTTGTTTTTCATATCTGATAGTGCCTTTCGGACCTCATCAGCTGTTATTTCTGGAAGGTCCTCCGAACCCTGATTCATAACATGAGGTATGCGATTATCTTCCTCGTTCTCGCGATTCAGGCTTCGATAGAAATTGGAGTAAAAGTCCTCGACAACCTTCACTATTTCGGCTCTATTTGTTATAATTGAACCATATGGATCCATTAGTTTGTGAATGTTACGTTTTCCCAATGAAGTCGTCCGTCGTAGTACCTTCATGCTTTTATTTTGTTCTATAGTTTGAACTGCCAAGCTTTTATTGTGCTGTCGAGAGTCCTTCCTAATTTGGCGTGTTAGGGTAAGTGGCGCATATTCCTCTGGAGAGTGGTTTGTTACTAGCGGTATTCCACAGGGCTCCGTCCTTGGACCCATACTTCTTTATACCTCCGACCTGCCTTTATCGATCAACTCGATGTGATCCCTCTTCGCCGATGACATTAAACTTTACGATTCTCCTATATTTGATGCCCGCGCCCTTCAGAATGATTTGATCAAAATCGGCAAGTGTTCACGTGGTGCTGTTTTGCATATTGGAAAGACCAATCCAAACCTTGAAAACACCATTGGAGGTCACACTCTACAAAGTGTTTCACGACACGTCGACCTCGGATTGACTGTCTCAAACAACCTTACCTGGTCAGAACATACTGCAAATGTCGCCTCTAAAACTCGGAGAACTACATGCATGCTACAACAAAGTTTTAGTGGCTGTGACTTGAGAACTACCAAGGTACTGTATCAAACATATATCCGCCCAATCCTAGAGTACGCGGGTTCAGCTTGGTTGACAACATTTAGGGGCGATGAAGCCTTTTTAAAGTCGGTGCAGCCCTGGAATACAAGAATTCCTTTAGGTCGATTTCGCCCAGATTATCCTACCTGGCACTCAATGTATGGAATTTCCACCTTCATGAATCGGCGTACCAGAGGCAACATGATTTTCATTTACCTATATCTGAGAGGAGTTCTGGGAGCTGAAACTCGCGATCTGTTCTTGTTCAATGAAGGTATAAACTGAGAAAAGAAAACTTCAAGACAAGCCAACGACAGAACTTCTTTTCCAACAGAGTGTTTGGAATGTGGAATCGTCTGCCTAGTTCGGTAGTGTGTGCTGATACTGTTAACCCGTTCAAGAATAGATTTGATGTTTGGAAAGAAACACACTGATTTTCCTCTTTTCTTGCGTGCATGTTTGTTACTCTTTTGCTCCTTTTTAATATGTATAATTTCTGAAATTGTATGATTTTTGAGTTTATAGGTTAAACTTCTACTCTAATCTGTAATTATTAATAATTAATAATCAATAATGGTACCCAGGCTTCGGAGCAGTACATTTTTTTCGAAAATGTCGAGAAATAGTCATTTGTCTTCTCCCAGAAAAATGACAAAAAGTTATAATAGATGATGATGCATACTTTGGTTGATTGTACCATAGTATTTGTATTCGTTTTCTCGAAACAAAGGCTTGATCTTAACAAAGAAGAAGGAGGTTTTCAACAGATACACCTGATATGAGATTCATTTCAACTCCCCACCGTTCCAATTGCACCTAGTGTACCTTTCAGGTAAATTGAAATAAACTCCATTTTTTTTATACGTACTTTCCGAAAATGCGTTAAAATTATATAAAAATAATATATAATATAATAAAAATTATTTGTATTTAAAAGATACAAGGATGATGTACCACACATTTTTAGGATATCCTACACAGTCACAATAATTCTAAATTGTGGCCCATAATTAACTTTCAATTCTGTTAATTCGAATATGCTATCAAGCTTTAATCTATTCGTGGAATTAAATAAGACCATTATAAATTTAATATAAAATTATTCGCGAAACATTCTAATTCAACTTTGTATATTTCGTTAATTATGGCGAAATTTTATGGAGCTCTTAATTCGGTTTAATAGCAATTAAATCTCCCAAATTATGACCGAAAGCGTAAATGCACCTTGAAAAGAAAACATTCAGAACAAACCAAATCTCTGAATTGACAATTATACTAAAACGCCAGGATATAATATATTTGAATACTCAATATTTTTTTGGTGAAAATTTATCTCCAGGTATATACTTGACATTTCGATTTATGTTCTCCGTAAAAGCTTTTTATAATTCGGTGTATAATTTTACGACGGTGACATTTTCTACGGTGTTCGGTACTTCTAACGAGAACCGAAACTGAAAAACTATCAAAATGCCATGAAGTGTTATTAAATGCTTTCAAGTAATCACAAATTTTTTAATAATTATTATATATTGTTGTTAATTTTCATAAATTTGTGTACAGAAGTTATATTAAAATATTTCATCTGATGAAAGTCAAAATTCAACAATTACAATTTTCTCAAGAGGCGTAACTGATGAGCTGCTTTTTGCTGGAAGCTATTTAGTGTATGTGAGCTTCGTCTTAGGATCTTCATAAAACTGAACACTTAAATTTTCCTTATTTTTATTTAATACAAATTGATCCTTCTTTTAAGTTTCTTTGTCAATTTAACAAATAATAATGCAGTAACAATATACACAGTGTTCTCAGAGTACACATAATTCATACCAATTAATTTGAATTATGCAAGAAGATCGAAGTGACCACCCTAATATAGCCGTTTTCAAAGAAAACTTCACTGTCAGATGGATCAATCCGTGGGTTTTCCTTGTCGACAAGTAAGAAATGCAAAAATGGTATTTTTCAACTGAGTAAATTCTTCTTCTTTAATTTGCGTCTTCTTTAAGAAGGTTGGCTATCATCATGTCGATTTTCATCTTTGAAATTGTGGATCTGAACAAATCAACAGAGCTACTGTTGCACCACTGTCTCAGGTTGTTCAACCAAGAGATGCGTCTTCTTCCTATACTTCTTTTACCATGTATTTTTCCCTGCATAATAGTTTGCAACAGTGTATATCATTCCCCTCTCATCACGTGACCCAGGTATTGCAACTTTCTGATTTGAATTGGGTTGATTATTTCTTTCTCCTTTCCCATTCTTCTCAATACCTCCTTGTTCGTTGTTCTGCTCGCCCAGTTTATTCTGAGGATTCTTTGATATACCCACATCTTCAATGCTTTCCTCATTTTATTAAAAACTGTTCTAGCCTTTCCGATTCTTGAGCCTATTTCTTGTGAATAATCCTCATTGTCATTTACAATTGTTCCCAAATACTTGTATTTGCAGACTTCTCCACTGGTTCCCCTTTGATCCATAATGTTTCTCGCTGTTGTTGGTGTTTCGTGATTATCATAAATTTAGTCTTTTTGGTGTTAAGTGTGAACCCCCTTTCTTCGCTGATCTGTACTAATAGATCTATTAGCTTTTGTAGTTCTTCCAGGGTTTCTGCTATTAGTACAGTGTCATCCGCGTATCTAATGTTGTTTATAACCTTCCCATTAACTTTCACTCCCGTTGTTTTTTGATTTTGCAGTGCTTCTTGTACTATATCTTCTGAATACAAATTAAAGAGTAATGGTGAAATCACGCATCCTTGTCTTACTCCACATTTTATTTTTATCTCTTCTGAAAGTTCATTTTGCACATAGACTTTGGTAGTCTGGTTAAAATAGAGATATGATATTATTCATTTATCATTCCTGTCAATGTTTTTATCTGTCATGAGTTTTATGAGATGATTATGGTGGACTTTGTCGGAAGCTTTGTTATAATCAAGGAAGGCTACACATATTGGCTGATTGACGTCCATGAGTCTTTGAGATAACACATTAAAAACAAACAACGCCTACCTAGTACCCATTGCTTTTCTGAAACCAAATTGTGTTTCGCTAATATCTTGCTCAATCTTTCTAAAAATTCTTCGATGAATAGTTTTGAGGAATATCTTGAGGGTATGGCTCATTAGGCTCATCGTCCGATGATCCTTGCATTCCTTAGCGTTCGATTTTCTTGGCAGTGAAATAAATGTTGATTTGAGCCATTCTCAAGGGATGATTCCGGTGTTATAAACAGTGTTGTACAGATCTACCAGTACTCCAATTTGATCTTCTGCAATTAATGTGATAATTTCTGTTGGTGTTTCATCAGGTCCTGGAGTTTTATTGTTTTTAGCTGTTTCAACGGCATTCTTAACTTCTTCTTTTGCTATTATATATATATATATATATATATATATATATATATATATATATATATATATATATATATATATATATATATATATATTTGGGCTCTGTTCATATCTGTGTCTCCATCTATTGTTTCCTGTTGTCTCTCATCTTCGAACAATTCTTCAATGTACTCTTTCCATCTTTCTAGTTTTCCTTTGGTGTCTAGAATTATCTTGCCGTTTTTATCTAGTAGAATATTGCTTTCGTCTTTCTTTTAATGCCCGCTAATTCTTTAATCTTTTTATGGAGATTGAAGTCATCATGTATTGCTTGGAGTTCTTCTATTTCCACGCATTTTCCTTCGTACCATCTTTCTTTGGCGTGTCTCATTTTCTTTCTGATTCCTTTCTGTATGGTCTTGTATGCAATTTCGTATCTATTCTTATACGACCTTCTGATTTCCATTAACTGTAATATGTCATCAGTCATCCATGATTTTTTCTTGTTTGTATCCTTGATTGTTGCTAATAGGTCTGTTGTTGGGGCTATAATTGTAGTTTTAAGATTTTCCCATTTTATGTTTACATCGGAGCTCGGGGTTAGTCAATTTCGCTTAGTTCTTCATTTATTTTTTTCTGTAAGTTGTTGTTTCACCATTGGGTTTTTCAGATGTGAAACTGGGAGCTGCTTTTTGTTATCTATGGCTGCTTGTTTCTTGAGACAGATTTCCATTTTAACTATCACTGAATTGTGGTTTGACCCGATGTCCGTACCCGGGTAGGTTCTGGCCGATTTGATGGTATTCCGATATCTCTTCTTTATCAAATCATAGTCTATTCGATTTCTTCTAATCTTGTTGTCTTTATCAGCTGACGATTTTCACGTATATAATCTTTTTCATGCAGTTTGTAAAAGGTGTTTGTGATTGCCATATCATGTTCTTGTCAGAACTCTGTCAATCTATCTCCTCTTTCGTTCCTTATTTCCAGTACAAAATCCCCAATAATATCATCCATTTTACCTTTCCCTATTTTTGCATTAACGTCCCCCATAATGATTGTAATATCTCTGTTTTTTTTTGTGCAATTGTGGAGTTTGTGACCTTTCTCTAACAAACTACGTCCAGAAGTTGATATATCAATGTCTGAGTAGTTTATAACTCTACTAATGAATGATCACAAGCATGCGGTATTCTATATGTTATCTGAATTTTTCAATGAACTTGAGTTTCGTGCTTCGAAGGTTTTTTGATTTCTTGGATTGCTTTTTCAGTCTTTCGTGAATAAGTTTGCTAATATCATTCCAGTACTTGTCGTCATACAAATCGAATTCTATTGAATGGAGTTTAAAAGTTAATTCTAAATTACCTTAATATAATGTTGAATAGTATCTCGTTTGGTAAGTAGAAATTTGGACTTTGGTTTTATTCAGTTGTTTTCTGCTATTTTGAAAGTCTTTCTCGAAAGTCTAGATTTTGTTCTAATGTTGAAATATTTTGGGCTTACTTTTCTTCTGATGCTCCATTTATTTTGGCTGCACACACTTTATTTAGTTCTGAGCTTGCTATAATGGGATGTACTAGCAAACCTCAAATAGTTCATTAATTCCGCCGTTACTACATGATGATAACAAGAAATTAAACTTTACATTATACGGGGTGTTACATAATAGTATGTCACAACTTGTAGGGGTACATCGTGCAATTTCAAGAAGAAAAGTTTATATAAACAAAGGTCCGCAAAAGCTTCGTCACGGAGCTACAGAGTGTTGAAATTTCCGGAAAAAATTAAGTTTTTCTTCAAAACTCCTGCAGTTTTTGAGATATTCAGCCCAACTTTGGAATACAAGCTATTTTTTACAGCCTCCATCTATACACGTCCTAGATTTCAACTGAGATTCATAAGGTGTTTTCTTTTCCGAGCACATGTCTCCTTCTGCCCTTTCAAACTCTTTTGCAGTACGCCACAGATTAGCGTACAATCAATTTTCGTCATCTTCGTTCAATTTAGAAACTTTTCTGACAATTGTAATGTTTTCGTATCTCTTACCATCCAAATTATTGAATTTCAATTATTTGAATTGTATGTTATTCGCTTAATGAAAGAAACATAATAGATACACTCAATAGGTATGCCCAAAAATTGATTTTACTTTGATAGCTCATCTTCTGAGACTCAGTTTATACTCATTCAATATCAAACTAAAACAATGAACAATTAAAAACTGATTAAATGGCTGGAAGTGTCCTCCACCTGTAAGAATACAGGCCTCTGTCCTACGCATATTATCATGCACTCTTTGAAATATTCCTAGGGTATTTCTTATCGTGGCACAAGAGGTTATTATTCGATTTCTCAATTCTTCTACAGTGTTCACTGGAGTGGTAAAAGTCTAAACCTAGGAGGCGATGGTTCTGGCCCACCCCGACCTATCTATCGGTTGTTGAATGTATTATTCAAGAATTCCCTAGCTTCTTCACTGGAATGTGATGGTGCCCCGTCATGCATGAACCAGATTATGTTTCTCACCAAAAAAAGCACATCCTTAAGCAATAAAGGTAACTCCTCTTCAAGAAATTGCCGATAAGCGAGACTGTTTAGTCTGTAAGGCGAAAAAAATGACCCAATCAAATAATTTCCAATTATTTCGACCCAGACATTTGGTGAGAATTGTTCTTGATGATGAGATTCTTCAACCAAATAGGAGTTTCCCTCAGCTCAATAATGATTATTGTGAAAATTCGTGATAGCAGTTCTCGAAAAGTTATCTTCGTCTCTTTACATTATTTCACTATCAAAATGAGCATTTTCTCTAATTCTATCCAAGAACCATTGCAGAAATATCAGTCTTGAAGGAAAATCACGAGGAAATAGAGTTTGGACGCGTTGAATATGAAACAGGTACAATAAAAAGTCCTAGAGAATCCTCCAAACTAGAACATGTGAAATATTCAACTGATTTCTTGTACCCACATGAGGATTCAAATCAATACAATTCAAAACTGCTTTCTCAATATCTGGAGTTCTCATAGTTTGAGTTGCACCTTTTAAATGATTATCTGCAGTAAAAGTACCAGTTTCCCTCAACCTTCTGTGGATATTTAAAAATGTTCGCCTGTCTGGTGTAACACGAATTGGAAAGCGCGCCTGATATAATCATCTAGCTTCTGTAATGTTTCCGTCAACCAGACCGTACATATAATGGATATCTGGCAATTCGGCGTTAGTAAAATTAGCCATTTGTTCTTACAGAAGTAACTTTAAAAGTCTCAAACCAAATCGTTAATTCCATGAACAATTCGAGCAGACATTGATTCAACTTTAGCAACTGTCGAAATAAATAGATAAATGAAAAAAATCAGAGCCTACTAGTCATTTTTCAATTAGAAGTGCTTTCAATTCAGCGAATGTATACAATCGTTTAATAATTTTTTGCTCGAGAACGGAAGAAGATACTAAATAATACACCTTGTAGATTCTACTTAAAATTTAAGACGTGTGATGATGGAGGCTGTAAAAAATAGCTTGCATTCCAAAGTTGGGCTGAATATATTAAAAACTGCAGAAGTTTTGAAGAAAAATCCAATTTTTTCCGGAAATTTCAACACCCTGTAGTTCCGTAGCGAAGCTTTTGTGGATCTATGTTTAAATGAACTTTTTTTCTTAAAATTGCACTTAGATTTACCACCTTAAGTTGTGATCTACTATTATGTAACACAATAATTCACTTGTGGTAGTAAAATATAAATCGTCTATTTGGAAAGATGTAGATTGAGTAATACAAGCTCATTAAGTATGCAAATCCCTTAGAAATGAGGTACTTTTAACAACTACTAACTGATGCATACAAATGATGAAACAAATTCAAGAACTCTTCTTTATATATTTCCATATAATAATTTCCCTTCGTGGGGTTAAATTCGGAAAATCTACTCAATAATACTCTCCTACCCCTGTCCGACTGGCACGCCTATGACCATTCTATCACCTAAAGACTTATTACTCCAGGGCTCTATTAAATCAACTATAGTTAAATTTCCTATCATCAAGGTGGTTGATGGTGTAACGAGTAAATACACACACCACGAAAAATTGTCGCATCACCTGGTATTCAGAATTCCACAATCTATTAAGCAGCTCGATCGCAGTTTCTTTGTCAACATATGTTTTTGGACATATGAGGGGAAAAAATCTTATCTATGTAGTAACATTTATTTCCATAAGATCCCAAACACGCTCGAAACAAAAACGAGTTTATTTGACTATCAGTATTCATTCAATTTCTCTTCAGTTTTCACGCTGAATTAATGCCTTGTATTTTTTGTTGACTTCCGAATCTTTGAATTCATTGTAATGGCTGCTGAACGTCCTTGACGCTACTTGAGAGGTCCTGAAGTGATAAGAATTATAACACTTCTAGAGGAGGGGCGAAGCCAACGTTACTTGGCTAACTTGTTGAATGCTAGCCAGAGCACTATTTCAAGAGGAATTAATCGGTACCACAAAACAGGGGAATATGGAAGAAGGGCCGGACAGGGAAGAAATCGGATAACAACACCAGTTGAAGATCGTTGGCTTCGTTTAACTGCACTGTACGGCTAGAATCCTACAAAATGAACTTGCACTTTCCAGAACTGTGCATATTTCATTTCAAACTGTTAGGAACAGGCTCAGAGAAGACCATATCAGACCAAGGATGGCTTCTACTGGCCTGCGTCTCACCAGAGTGCTTCGAATTGCAAGACTTCAATTTGCAAGGAAACATGCAGATTGGAGTATTCCAGAATGGTCGAATGTTCTCTTTTCCGACGAGTCCAGGTTCTGTCTAGTATCAAATGATTGACGCATGCCTGTATACAGACGACCTGGGGAACGGTATCAGCAATAAAATATCCGGCAAACCGAAAACATCGGAGGGGGCTCAAAAATGGTGTGGGGAGGCATTTGTTTCCATGGTAGAACTGAGTTAGTCCTAGTGAATAATGGAAGAATGATAAAGACCAAATACATTGCAGGTATCCTTGAACCCCGTGTTGTACCCTTTGGCCCATTGATTAGCGAAAACTTCATTTATATGCATGATAATGCTCTGCCTCATGCAGCTAGAGTGGTTACAGAATTTCTGTAAAATGCCGAAATTGATATTTTAAAATGGCCAGTCAGAAGTCCCGACTTGAATCCCATAGAACATGTTTGGAACAACATGGGGTGGCAAATTCAGCAACGTAGGATGGCTTGTGGAACACTCCAACAACTATAAAATCTGCTTCCTGAAATTTGAAACTCAGTGACTCAAAAGTATCCAAAATTTGATTGAGGGACTTCCGAGAAGTATACTGGCAGGAATTAGAGCCCGGGGAGGAAACAATCGATTATGAAAATGATTATTAACCATTCGATGCTAGTTGACTACGCGAATGTTTGAAGATGGCGGAATTTTTTTAATCCTTCATTAACTCGAAAATTGTTGACATTTTCCATCATAAACTCATCTCATTTGAATGATATCTTCTTATTTTACACTACTGAAAGTTACCAAGCGACTCTTGAATGACCAACCTGAAAGTTTATATAGTATTGTCGTAAAAGTAGGGTGATGCGACAATTTTTATGGGGAGTATATTTCCAGATTAATGCAGTAAAACCCCAGGGCTCCTAAAACTACTTGTATCAGAAGGAATCTTGAAGAGACGACTATTATCCATATGTGTTTCAGATGGTACAGCAACACATGCACTTCAATTTTGTGTCGGGACTCTAATTTACAAAATGTCAATCGCAACTGCATCATGAAAATATTCAATGTTGTTGTGTCGATACTTTCTAAGATACGGGACCATTCGATATCCTTTCAATTTAAAAAAAAAATAGGAAAAAATTCATTCATTAATTAACAGAAAGCTTGAGTACATAATGGGCGGCTAAAATATCTCAAAGGAGAAAGATTATCTCATATTACATCATTCGACCAATTCCAGCAACAATATTCATTCAAGTATTTCAATGGGTCTTCACTTCTATTTCGGAAAATTGCTTCATACGACACTAATAACCATTAATAATCTTGAAAAGCTAACTACAATCAAGAAAGCAGAATTTTTCTTGTCATCCTTTTGAATTCCTTGCCGCACGTAACCGAACAAAGTGACTTTATAAAAATGGAAAACAGTTAGCAACCAGTTCTTCTGACATATCTCATTAATTTGATTTGTGACAAGCTGAGAAATAATAAACTATCACCGTGGCTTTATTAACACTGTGAAATTGTTCTGCTAATAATGTGGTTGATCGGTGGACGGATATTTTTTGTGGAAGATGACAAGATAAAGGCGTATTTCGTTCATGACCAAACGTGAACAGGTTTCCATCGAAGATATTGCAAACTGAGAAGAATATTCTTTTATGAAAATATTTCTTCCTGGTTTACATTTATTCTTTTCTGTAACATGTTGTATGAGTGTATGAATATCAGGTGTGCTGTCGAACTTATAAATATGATCCATGGGAATACTTCTAACATCAATAGTTTCAGTCTAACAGATAAGATGAAGCAGAACAAAAGGATAACACTTGAAGGACACTGACGAAAAATGATACTCTTCCATTGATGGTCCATATTAGGATCACAGTGCTACTGGTTAGTATCACCCTCCCCATCTGCAGAGAATTTGGGGATGATAGCTACGCATGTATAAACATGCGTATCTTCCTTAGATTAAATTGTTTATGCTAATGAGACATTCTCGGAGACTTCAACGCTGGTTGGAGATTGGAAAGGGAAGAGAAGATGACACGATGGGTGAGTTTGGCCTCGGTATAAGAAATGACAGGGTAGACAGATTAATACAATTTTGTAAAGAAAACTAATATAGTATAATGAACAGTTTTTTCAAGTTACCACCACGAAGACTATATACATGGAAGTCACCAGCGGATGGAGTAGACGGACGCATCACAAGAAACCAAATTGATTACATAATTGTTAACAGAAGGTACAAAAAAGCAATAAAATCATGCAAGACATACCCCGGAGCTGACATTCCCACCGATCACAATCTTCTTCTAGCAAGGATAAAGGTAGAATTCAAAAGAACCAAAGGAAATAAGAAAGCAATAATTATTAACACCGATAAATTGAAAGAGGAATCCACGTACAATAAAATAAAGGAAGAAATACATAGATATATAAACGAAAAACCATTAAAGCCGACGCAAACTTCTGAAGAAGACTGGCAAAAGATTAAAACAACACTAAAAAATGTTACAGAGAAGCACCTTAAGCAGGAGACCAGGAAAAAGAATCAATCTTGGATGACAGAAGAAATCTTGGACATGATGGATGAGAGAAGAAAATTCAGAAATAAAAACGAAACAAGATATAAACAAATACATAAAAATATCAAAATAAAAATCATAGAAGCTAAGGTTACCTGGCTAAACGAAAGATGTGAATAAATTGAAAAACTAGAACAAAAACATGATACTTTCAACTTACACAAAAAAATAAAAGGAGGAGCTGGAATGTGGAAGCAATCCTCTTCATCTTTCGTCGAAGATAAACATGGGAAACCCCTACTGAATATAAAAGATCAAATAAACAGGTGAAAAGAATACATAGAAGACATGTTTCAAGACAAGGAGAGACAAAGCATAGATGTACAGAAAGTAGCGTCGGAACCCTACATCACAAAGGAGGAAATTATTAAAGCAACAAAACTACTAAAAAACAAAAAAGCTGTTGGAGAAGATAATATCCCAATTGAAATTATAAGAATAATTTCAGACAAACACATCGATGTTATGGAGAACTTATTTAATAAAATATACGAAACTGGAATAATACCAAAAGACTGGCTGACATCGGTGTTTATACCACTACCAAAGAAGAAGAACTCCAGGAAATGTGAAGAATTTAGGATCATTAGTCTTATGAATCGTATACTGAAATTGTTCCTCCTAATAATACATAGTAGAATTTATAACAAATTGGACGAACACAATTTGGCTTCAAGAATGGCTTTGGAACAAGAGAGGCACTTTTTTCAATACGTGTGCTTGTTGAAAGATGTAGGGATGTAGACTCTGTTGTATATCTGTCTTTCGTAGACTTTCAACCTAGTGAAACACGATAAACTAAACTAATAGAAATTCTCAGGTCTTGTAACATGAACGACAAAGACTTGAGAATCATATCAAACCTTTACCAAGACCAAAAGGCTAAAACTAGAATCAATGGAGAGACATCTGAAGACATTAACATCGAGAAAGGAGTAAGGCAAGGATGTGTTCTTTCCCCGTTGTTGTTTTACGTTTTTTCGGAAGAGTTATTTAAGAAGGCACTACTGAATACCTCGGATGGCATGATAATAAATGGACAATGCATTAACAACTTGCGATACGCAGATGACACGGTTATTCTATCAGATAGCGCTGAAGCACTACAACGCCTAATGAACCGAGTGATGATAACATGTAAAGAATTTGGAATGAAACTAAATACAAAAAAAACAAAAACGATGGCTATCAGAAAACACCAAAACAGAAAGGTCGGAATTAGGGTCAACGGAACAGAATTAGAACAAGTAACAAAAATAACATACCTAGGAAGTAGCCTTGATGAAACTTGGGATCACTCACTAGAGATAAAAACACGCCTGGAAAAAGCACGAGCTATATTTTATAAAATGCAAAAAATACTATGCAACTGCCAACTAAATATCTCATTAAGAGTTCGAATACTGAAATGCTACGTTTTCTCCACCGTGCTATATGGCGTTGAGGCATGGACAATGACGGAAACAACACAAAAAAGAATAGAATCGTTCGAACTTTGGTGCTACCGTAGAATGCTCAGAATATCTTACATGAGTCATACGACAAACGTAGAAGTTATGCAGAGGATGAGAAAGGATCGAGAACTTGTGCAGATAATAAAAGAAAGAAAGACGCAATATTTCGGTCACATTGTGAGAAACCAAAAGTACGAACTGCTTCAACTTATCATCGAAGGAAAAATCAATGGCAAAAGGGGACCGGGAAGAAGACGCAACTCCTGGCTTAAGAACTTACGTCAATGGACTAATATGAGCTCTATAGAATTGTTCAGAGCTGCAACAAATAAAATAAGATATAACACAGACAGACAACATCCCATTTTATGCTTTCTTGTTCTTGCTCCATCTCGATGAACCTTTGAGAGTAGGAATCTTGCGTTGTAGGTAGCAACCGTGAGAGCTAGTTGTTTTCTTCTCTTTTCTTTATTTTTTTTTGTTTTATTTTCGTCTCGGCGGTTTGATAAATATGAATCTTTGCCACCCCCAGATTCCGTGAGGCTGCACTTCTTAAAGGGATGGGATTTGGGTGTACCCACCTGGGGACCATATTCAATTGTATTAAATTTCATCTTGTCTTCATGAGGGAAATCATTGATGGTTAATGCCAATTATACCATACAAGACATAAATTAGGTCAAAAATTCCAGGCATCGAGATCGGGATAGGTGTTATCAAAGTAAGTTACTGTGGCCATCAAGACAAATGTCGGTTGAATTTCATTCTTTTTCTTCTCCTTCAGACATCAAATTGAAATTGTTACTAGATATTTATTCGTGAAACACTTGTTCTTCTTCCAATTTGACACTCAAGAATGGTTGACATGAACTCATTCCTTCGATCAACATAAAAATGTTTCAAAAATAGTTAAGGAAATATAGGGTGCGCCAGAGAAAACCAGATAATTTTTTTCCACTATAACTTTCGCAATTTTAGAGCAAGATCATTCGTTCTTGCTTCATTGGAAAGCCAAAGAAGCAGGTTTTTCCTTGTAATGAAATTTCACTTCCGATGAAATCCAATATGGCTGACTTATTCGAAAATGAGCAATATTTCAAGATCTCTGGAACGTTTTTCTTTCACTGAAAAATTCGAATGGGGCATTTAGTCGATAATTCAGTATTTTCTAAGCAGTTTGACATATTGATCTTGAAAATATTCTAAGAAGTTGTTGTGTTTTTCATGGATGTTCTAGGAAGCCAAAGGACCATTTTTTTCTAAAACCAACCTTTAATTTGATTTCCGTTCGAATTCAAAATGGCCGACTTCCTCAAATATCTGTCGGTCGTAATTCAATCACTAGATTGAACATTTCCCATCATTTTGAGGGGTCGAATTCGAATTTTGATTCAGAATTGTGCCAATTGTCGTCGATAATGTTTCTCTTCTTCACCGTTGTGAATATTCTGATCATAGACTGCATGCATTAACTCTATGATAAACAAAACCTGATGAAATGTCATCGAGTTTTAGACGACATCTGGTTTGAACTCGAACTTTATCTCGGAGTTGCTTATTTTTGACGTTTGAAATTGTTAACAATGGTTTTAACAAATGAGGATGACCGTTTCATTGAATGTTTATTAAATAATGGCAAATAATAGGCCAATTTCCAGCTCCTAATTACAAAATAAGTACAACCAGAAGTGAAATTTCGATACAATTTTTGAAAAACCTAGTCCTCTGGCTTTCCAATGAAGTAGGGACGAATGATTTAGCTCTAAAATTGCGAAAGTTATAACGGAAAGAAAATTGTCCTGTTTTCTCTGGAGCACCCTATATATTTCTAGGATGTTCTCTTGTATCTTAAAGTATTTCATAGTAACTACTTTAATGAAAACATAGTTGTAATATAACAATTCTAGAAACACAACATCGTTATAGAGTTGATTAGTAATAATGATACAATTAAAACCAACGATTGGCAACCTCTTTAGATTAAAAAATCAGATAACGAGTACGACTATATTAGCTGCTAATCTTGCAATTACCTCCAAAGAGGTATTTTAAGAAATTTATTACGTGGGTTTGATGAATCGTAATTATATGGGAGTAACTCAACTCGTTTAAATTACTTTATAACTGAAAATGATCCGATATTATTTGATGATCATCTCAACTTCACACATGCCCATACAGGATATTATTTTACATATTTAATTACATTTCTCCAGCATTACTGGCTATGCCCGAGTTTCCTCTTTTTTTAATTCCGAGTTTCTATTCTATTAGCCATCTTGCTTAATATCGTCATAAAATATTTTACGATTTACAGTTTTTTATGCGTTTCTAATCCATGATGAGTTGTAAATCATTGTCTCATTAACACAATTTTCTGGAATGTTTTTTCAATCGATGTTTGTGAAAGCGTTGATTCCGAAAAATTACTTGTTGGTTTTGGACGGAGACAGTGGCGAATAAAAAATTGGATTTAAGAAGCATAATTGGCGTTTTAGAAGTTTTGAGAGAATTAATACATGAATTGAAAGACCCAAAATAAGGAGTTCTTTTTCGTCTTGAAATTTCATTTAACTTTACACAAAACGAAGAAAAATTCCTTTTTTTTATATAAACTTTGGTTGTTTGATAGTTAAGCGTGAATATGGAATGGAAATTCATTTGGGATTATAAAGAATATGTTCTTAGATCAGCAGCGCCAACTTACTGCACAAGGTCGTTAATACAGATCAGAAAAAGAGATGGTCTAGGAACTGATCCTTGTGGTACGCCACTAACAACACCAGCACATCCGAAAGCGACTTCATTCACCACTGTGTCCTGGGCACGGTTCCAAAGAAAGGACCGTATGAGGTTACAACTAGCTGTATCAAACTTATAGCATTTCAATTTATCGACCAATATGTCAGGGGATACACAATCAAACGATTTACTTAAATCATTGAAAAAAGTTCTGACAAGGAAACCCCTTTCCATACCCTGTACCATCAATCTCTGCTTGCGGAATCCCTACTGCCCTGTGAAAAAGATTCCTGACCCCTCAAAGTACTCATGTATCTGCGGTTCCAGACAAGACTCGAAAACTTGAGAGAAAATCGGAACTCATGCGATAGGTTTGTAATTGTTTGGGTCATTAGTAGGACCCTTTTTTTGCACGGTGCAGCTTGATGAGTGGATATACAACAGTATTCACCACACTTCTTACCAAACCAATATTTAGTCCGTAATGGTCCTTTCCTTTTTTATTTTATATTTTGTTAATAGTGTCTCTCACCTGAATGAAGGTTGGGTGACTGAATGAAAATGGTGAAAATTCTTCCCCCCTCAGGTGGTCCAGATATTCATCGAGAAATCTACTGTAGGACAGTAGGTTCTGTTTAAGACGTTCTGGTACTTTGACGAAGAAGGAGTTGAGTTCATCAGTGCTCACATCAATTTCATTTGTTCTTTTATTCCTCATATTAAATCGCAAAATTTCCCAATAGGCCTTATTTTTATTGGTCGATTCAATTACATGTTTCTTATATGCCGAAGATTTGGCATTTTTGTGGGATTTCTGGGCAAGTGATAATGAGTTCTTAATATTAAAATTACCAGGAAAATTAGACTTCAATTCAACTAGCAATCTAAGTCCCTCACTCCTCCTCCTCAAATCATCAGTGAACTACCTGAACCTCAATTTATCAGTGCAAGACTTCACCCTATTAGCCCTCTAGGAAAAGGAGACCTGCACTGCATTTGTAAAAGTGTTCATGAACATGTCGAATTTAGATATCAAGCTATAGTCAACGGAATCAACAAAACTTCAGTCAGAGATAGAAATCAGGTCGAAAAACATTAGACTGCCGAAAGACGTTATAGGACGACTTACCCTAATCGAAATTTTGATTCACTCCGCAGGAGTCAACATCAATACTAACAGCTGAGTATTGTATGGTATCTTCTGTATGCTGCTGACATAAGTAGGATGTCAATATGAGCATCACCTAGGCTCTTTCTTGTTTTTTGATGTCTTCTTTACTTTCAAGGTAATAAATTCTTATCTAATAGTTCTGATATGTCTGGACCATTCTCTCTACGTGTTCTCAAGAGCTATTAGAAAATTGACTCAATTTCACTCAAACAACACTATTCTAAGATATTACAAATTACAAATTAATCTTGAATCGATACAATTTCCATGAACCAAATCAACACGAATAATCGATTATTCAACAGAAATCTTGTCGATATTCATAAATTCCAAATTGGCTTTCACGATGGAACTCACAAGCTCCTCATTTATATTTTTTCGTTAACTTGGTGGACGACTTTTATTGAAACTCGTTTCATATATCCCTCTTATATTTATATGCCGGTGTCCTAGCAGTGACTTTTTAATGATAGTTGAATGTATCTGTGTCGATCATTAATTATGAGATTAATGGATCACACAGATGCTCTTCATTTTTCACAATATTTTCCTAATGGATCAAGACAGGCAGCTTTTAAGGTGAGTAGTGGTTAACAAGAAGATTAAATGTATAGTCACGTCTATTTGAGATACTGTTCGTGAACTATCTAAACTTGATTACTCACAAACGATATACTGTAGACAAGTGTTTTGAGAGACGTGTGGGAGTTTTTTTTTTCCATTAATCTGTGGGTACATTATTTTGAACTTTGAGTTATATTGAAATATTCATAGAAAACAATCTTTATATTTCATTTTGCTCTTCCCATTAGTTTGTTGTTTATCTCCAATTAATCACCCTATCAATTCTATAATTCAGAAAAACACGAAGTTGGATTCACTATGCTTTACTACCAGTAAATTATAAAATATACACTGTTACTGCAGTTTCAAATCTTCAACATTCATCTTCAGACAGAATAAGAAAACTGAATACTAACTATATTTGTGATTTAAAGGGTAAATAGAAAGACCCCAGCAGTAGTACGCGATGGTACTATTCAAAAATATTCTAGATTTTGGATATACATAGATCAAGCTGGTCGTTAATTATTAGTGGGTTACTATCATGAAATGATTTGAAGATTTGAACGGATTCCAGGAAGTTCAATTCCTTGCTTTTGCAAGCAACGTGTAAAATTTCTAAACTGTCCTTACCAGGAAATGATACAATGATTGGCGATAGTTGAATCTTGTTAATTCTTTGTGAATGAGGTTAGGTCTCCTTATATCTAATCTTGAAAGATCGACCAGTCTGACATATATTAATATTATAACAATCTGGACACGTCAACTTATAATCTCCTGATTTGTCTAGGTTTTGCTTTGAATCTTTTGCATTGAGTAATAGGGAAGACAATTTATTCTGAGGCCGATACGCAATTTTATATGTTGACTTTGAAAGATGTTAGCAACATTTTCACTTATACGCCCGTAGTATGAAATTGGAATATGTGTTAGGGTGATCCACTTTTACGATTGGATATATTTGACTGAAAGCAATGTTTGATCTTTTTCGTTGCTGGTATCCTAGATATTCGTACGTTTCGCCATCCCTCATGCTCTCTATAATATCACCGTTTGGAAGTTGTGTTTCACCATCTATGACTTTCCCGCTATGAATATTCAGGGTCTTACATTTTTCAATCCCGAATTTTATATGAACATCTGCCGAGAAGTTACTGACAGTTTTCAGCAGATCATCCAATTGCTTCTTGTTCGAAGTATATAATTTGTTGTCATCTATATACAGCAGGTTGGAGATTGTATGATAGTTCCTATCCGTTTTCATCCTAAATCCGTATCCTGTTCTATTGTTAATATTTATTATCGTGAACTCATGCACTATCTCAGCTGTTAACTGTATATAATTTACCTTTCCCAGAGTCAGCAATCAAAGGGAATAGGCTCTATTACAATATACTTGACATAAATTTCGTAACTATTCTACATGTATTAAGAATTACAGCTTTTTGCATTTCAATATAGGTATTCTTATGCAATGCTAATTTCTTAAGGCTATCATGCAAAGTTTTGGGTATTAACCCAGTCGAGGATACGATGACAGGAACAATATCTCTTTTCTCGAGGTGTCACATCTGCTTGATCTCAATAGCCAGGTCTGTGTATTTGGATTTTTTCTCTTGGAACTTGTTCAGAACGTTGTTATTATTCGGTATGGCGACATCCACCAGCATTGCTGTTCTGGCTCTCCCATCATACACCACTATGTCCGGCCTATTATTCGTCACCATTCTGTCAGTGATAACAGGCCTATCGTATAGTAATCTGATAGAGTCATTTTCCAATACGGGCGCCGGTTGATACTTGTAATATAGCTGGAAGGTATTCAGAAGTCCGTACTTGTGTGCAAGTTTCTGATGGATAATGTTGCACACTTGATTATGCCTGTGAAGATAGTCCGTATTGGCTAGTTGTTCGCATCCGAACGTAATATGCTGTATAGTCTCCGATCTTATATGGCATTTTCTGCACCTATGTGTTTGTAATGTTTCGTCCTTCATAATAAATTTTTTGTAGTTGTTTGTAGCAATCACTTGGTCTTGAATGGCCATAAGGAATCCTTCTGTTTCCGCGGATAATTCTACTTTCATCAACCATTTGTTGGAGGCTTCTTTGTCGATGTGTGGTTGATTAATTTCAAGGTGATGTCGTCCATGCAATTCGTTTCTTGACCATTGCTCTTGTTTTTCAGTATCTGATAGGAACGGTAGATTCAGCAGGTCATCTCTGGTAGCAAGATTTAGAGGTGTATATCCCTTATCAGCCAACGATACCACTCTATGGAGGTCAGAAGTGAGAGCTTTTGCTGCGAAGAATTCTCTGAGATTTTTTTCATCTGTTCGGTGTGTAAATTGACAACATCTATTAATCTGCGTCCTCCTTCTTTCCGCTTCACTGTTGTTCGTATCACAGACGATTTCGGATGATGGTTGTTGTACTTTGTTAGCATAGTTCGGGTCTGCCTTTGAATATCATCCAGTTCTGTCTTAGTCCCTCTGATTATTCCAAATGAGTAAAGCAACACTGGAATGGCGTAGGTAATAATTGCCTTGACTAGATTCCCCGAGTTCAACATCGATTTCAGCACAGACTTCAGACACTGACTGTATTCTGAACGATTCTTCTCCTTTGATTGTTTTTGGTCTAACAATCTGGCTTGTTGGTATCATAGATATTTGTATGTTTCGCCATCCCTCATGCACTGTATAATATCACCGTTTGGAAGTTGTGCTTCACCATCTATGACTTTCCCTCTTTGAATGTTCAGGGTCTTACATTTTTCAATCCCGAAGTTCATATGAACATCTGCCGAGAACTCACTGACAGTTTTCAGCAAATCATCCAATTGCTTCTTGTTCGAAGCATATAATTTGATGTCATCCATATACATCAGGTGGGAGACTGTATAATAATTCCTATCTGTTTTCAATCTAAATCCGTATTCCGTTCTATTGAGCATTGAGGACAATGGGTTCATACCTAAACAGAACCATAGTGGACTCAAAGAGTCTCCTTGAAAAATTCCACGACGTATGGGTATCTCGTCGGTTTTAATTGATTTATTGTTCATGATGACCTGCAGAGACGTGCGCCAGTGTGTCATTGTTGTCTTCAAGAATTCTACCAGGGCTAGGTGAATTTTGTATATCTGCAATACTTTAACAAGCCAAGAATGGGCGGTACTATCGAATGCCTGCAGACAATCGAGAAAAGCTGAATGAACATTCCGATGCCCTACGTGGGCCTGTTTCATTATCACAGAATCGATGATGAGTTGTTCCTTTCACCCGTGGTGTTTCTTTTTGCATCCTTTCTGCTCCTCTGCTAATATATTGTTGTCGTCAAGGTGTTGGTATATTCGATTGAATATGCATGAGGTGAGTATTTTGTAGAGAGTTGGCAGGAAAGTGATTGGCCTATATTGAGACGGATCCTGTTTCTATCGCTCTTAGGTAGCATATGTTGAAGAACATACGTGAGCTGTTTCACTAGGGCTCTATGGAGCTCGTCAAACTTCTTGTACCAGTAGTTGTGGATATTATCTATACCTGTGGCCTTCCAATTGTTCGTCGCTCTAACTACTGTTGTGATTTCTTCCTCCGTTATTCCTTCAAAGTCCATATGTCTGATATCAAGACGTCCTTTTTCATTCGTGATCCATTCCGCATCTCTATTGTGTTCTTTGGGGTTCGACCATAGTGATGACCAATAGTCGGTCAAGAACTGTAGAACAGGCAATAGAAGATAACATGAATTTAAGAACACTCAGAAAGAATCTTTCAAAAGGAAAAGTTAGAATACACAAGTTGAAGGACGCCCACAATATGAAAAAACAGAAATAGTTAACATAATACAAGACTTCTACAAAGAGCTCTAGTCTAGCTCCGTACTAGACTACTATCAGTTCCCTAAGCTGCATTTGACGATAAAACCATTCCAAAAAAGGAGATAGGGAAGTCTTTTTGTTGGCGCGTGTAAATTTGTAAATCAATGCGGAGGGCGAATACATTGATGATTCTAGATTATTTGTAGCAAAATTAATACTGGTTGTTTCTATTTTCATAAAGTTCTAATAGTTTTGGAACGGAGGGTTTAGAACTATCCATGTATATTACAACAAGTAAAGGCTGTGACTATAATTATATATTTTCGTAACCAATCCGTTGGTTAACAACGAACATGTCTCCATTACTCATGAATATATTAGAAAATATAGTCATAAATAATTCTGCAATCCCGAAAATCAAGTAAACTTCCAGTTGAGCATCCATGAGCGGATAACCAGGACAATTCAAGCAACTCGGTAAATGAACGTTGTTATGAATCATAAAATGAACTGAAATCGTGACCTTGGTAACAATAAGACAGTTGACAGAGAAGCCAGTTCCGCTTCATTTACGGTTTCCATTTCCGGATCGATTGTCAACACTATACGTAACGCGTGAGAAACAGATGACTAACGCGGCAGAGTCAAGGCCGTCATTGTGATTTATGGTATACTCGGCTATGCACTTAGTAGCACTAAGAACTCGGATGTCTGATTGGTCGGATTCTGTATTTATTAATATAACATCCATGGTTTATGGTATATTAAATCAAAACATGTCCTTTAAATTAGCTTATCGATCTGGTATCGTGGTTTACCGGGTGCTATCTACGGTTATGAGTACACATGTAACCTCTGGGTTAGTGGAACGTACTGTAGATGTGGATTCTGCTCTGTGATTAATGGAGCAACAAAACTTAACTAGTTTCATCGTGAAATTGTTATATTTGTTATATTTAAACTATATCCACTTCGTTTTTAAAAGTTCAATTTCCAGATTTGAATTGCATGATGTCAAAATCACCACTGAATCTGTTTGATGATATTTTTCATTACATCAAAACACTTTTCGTCAGTTTCTCACGTTTATTTGTTAATACACCATCCGTTTCGTCCGTTTGGACATTTTTAAGTGCTGAATGTAAACTTAGGTACAAAGATGATAACAAGATATATTTTTCCTGAAAATGTTAAGTAAGAGGAAATCATTGATTTCAACTTGGCTAATGAGAAAAATAATGTATTTCTAAGTATATTAATTTCCGAACCTTCCAAAAGATCCATTCTACTTGTTTTATTGCATTTTAGGTTGTTTGAAACTATTGTGAGGTTAAGTGATTCAATGTGCTCCAATATTTAGGATTTCTTGACTGACGATATATGTTCTTCGAACTTTCAGTCAAAATTTCGACCCGTTTGACCTACATAAGCTGAATGGAATTTGTTTTCGTGAATATCGGATTTTTTGAGTTCATCTATTTTCTGTTTTGCATAAAAAGTTATCATTTCCACCCACAAAAATGATAAACGGTTGAGTGAGCGAGAATTTTAAACGGTTAAAAATGAAGATGTAAATGACTTAAACTTAATAATTCAGAATGAGCTCATTGGTATACTACATTCATTTAAATCTATTGGCTGTGTAACGAATCAAGATGAAGAAACTAACTATTCAATTGGAATTTTAACTCCTTGGATATGCCAGGCTTACCACCGTACAATTAACTAAAGTTTGGCCGTAGTAATCATACTTCAAAACATAAACCAACCAAAACTGTTCAACGGAACGTGTTTGGTAGTAAGCGCATTGATGAAGAATTTTTGATGTGAAGATACTCTGGCTTTACGCAATATAAACAAAACACAATTAAATGTTTGTCGTGCTGAATAGTTTCGAGTTTATTTTAAACTCATCTTCAGAGCTGAAAGATGAATAATACTTATTCCAAATCTGTGATAACAAAAATCTGTCAGGACACCCACCTTACGACATGAAGTGTAAAACAGTTGTTGTATATGTCACATAGTTAAAAAACATTATTAAAATACTTAGTCGATAAAAATTTGAAAATCTAACAATACAAACATTAAAATTATATTGAAAGGGTTTATAAACGACGAAATAAAATAATTGAGATTGAGACCTAAAATTACATTTGACAATTTAAAACTAAAGAAAGTGGGGTTAAGTCACAGATATCGAGTCGTACTGGTAGCTTCTTCTTCAATTTTGGAATGTAGTCTCGCATTTTCATAGAAGTGTAACAGCTGTTCATATAAATTTCATGGCATATTCTTGATAAGGGTTTGATGAACAATGTGATTTACGTGACGATACTCAAAGGAAAATTAGAAGGTGAATAAGTTCTTATTCCGAGGATTCTGATACTCCTAAATGATATGCCGTTTGAGTTTAAACGCCTTCAATTCCCGGTTCGTCTTGCATTCGGCATGACTATTAACAAATCACTAGGCCAATTCTTGAAATTCTTGAAAGTTGGTGGTCTGTCCAGAAAATCCAGGTTTTGTCATAGCCAATTATATGTGGCATGTTTACGGGTCGAAAGACCATATGCGTTATTTGTTTTTGCGACTGATAATAAAACGAGTTGAATATTTTGGTCGGTAACTCGGCCTTTTCAATGAATCTTTTCTCTAGTCGGTAGAATGCTGAGTTTAAACATAGTCGTACGGATACAAACGATGCGAAACGTTCGGGTAGGCCATTGGAAGCCGTTACACTGGAAAATGTGAGTGAAGTGTTAACAATCGTAATAAAAAATCGCAAAGTGAAATGACACAGATATCACCTGGAGGCGTATTCACAATCTTTCATGAAAAATTGAGCATGAATGAGGTTTTTTCCAAGTGTGTGCTGCGATTGATTTCAGTTGAACAAACACAGCAACGAGTCGACGATTCAGAGAGATGTTTACCGCTATTTACTCGCAAAAAAAAAAGGATTTCCTGCATCGGTACGTTACGTTGGACGAGACATGGACACATCATTTCACTCCGGAGGCGAAACGGCAATCATCTGAGTGGCGCACGGCTGGCGAAAGCCGCTCAAAGCATCTAAAAACGCAGCAGTCTGCTGGCAAAGTCATGGCTTTCATTTTCTGGGATACACATGGCGTGTTTCCTTTGACTACCTGGAAAAAGGTAAATTTATCAACAGGGATTAATATATTGGACTGTTGGTATGTTTGAAGGAGCAAAACGACCGCACATGAAGAAGCAAAAAATCCTTTTTCACCACCACAAGTTCATGAAAACAATGGCAAAATTGAACGAATTGGCTTTGATTTGCCTTCTAACACCCCGTTTTCTCCGGAATTAGCCGTCAGCGACTATTGGCTTGTTCTGATCTCGAAAAATGCTCCAGGGAAAAAATTTGGCACGAATGAGGAGATTATTGCCGAAATTGAAGCCTACTCTAAAACAAAGGATGAATCCATCTATATACATGCTATAGAAATGTTTGAAAGATTATATCGCTCTAAAAGGAGATTATATTGATGAATAAGTGATTTTTGAAAGAAAAATTTTGTTTTTGTTTCTATTCTGGGGACTTATTGAACGACGAATCAGTTACAACTACGCTGATCATCTTTCCAATAAGTCGAGGAACTATTCTTCTAAATTTGAAACAATCACCTCTTTCTAGATTAGTCTGAACTTTAGCAAACTATTATTCGATGTTAAAAAAAAAACAGATAAATTAAAAAAACAGGAGCTTACAAAATTGCTTCCAATGAGTGTACGGCAGCTTATGCAGATAGGTGAGCATTTTGAAACCAGATTTGAAGAACATTCTTCCTCTGACAATAATTTGCCAATATGTGAACCTATAAAAACCACAAAATATTCAATAACACTGGAATAAAAATTTGGAAGACCAGCAGAAAGAGAAAGATAAAGCTTATAAAAAATGGTTGAGCACAAACAACGCACAAGACAAATTAGGTTATAAAGAGGAACTCACTAAGTTTAAGAATATGATCAACAAAAACAAAAATGAAACATGGGACAGGAAATGCTCTGAGATAGAGTGTTATATTGGGGGCTCCAAATCAACCAAGGCGTGGAACTTTATCAAATCTCTGAAAACAAACACAATGAATAAAATCAATATACAGCCCATATAATTAGAAGAATGGAAGGAATACTATTCAAAAGAACTAACAGAAAACAGAGAAGAATACCTCACAAATTCACCGAGGGCTTATCATTGAACTAGACAGCGCCATGATAGAACAGGTCATTACATCAAGGAAAGATAGAAGAGCGTGTGGACCAGAACAATACCTGCGGAATTGTTAAAAAGCGGAACGGAAAAACTAATAAACTACCTGAAAGAACTTTTTTCTAGAGTAATAAATGACGACAAAATGCCATATATTTGGAAAGAAGCGTGGATAACACCAATTCATAAGAAGGTAAACCGACAAAGTTGCTCTAATTATAGATGTATGTCGGTCACAAGTACCTTTAGCCGACTACGGCAAAATATTACGTAACATCTCAGAGGGAGAATTTGGACCATCTGAAATTGAACAGCAAGCCGGGTTTTAGGTTAGTCGCTCTGGTATCGACCACATTTTTAGTATCGTACAGATAAATGAGAAAAAGGTAGCATGGTGAACTACATTTACTGTTCATTGACTTAACAGAAGCATATAACACGGTGCCTGTCCAAAAGCTATGACAAGGCTATGACAAGTTTTAGAAAGATCTCCAATAAATAACACTCTCATCAAAGCGATAAAACAACTCTATCATCAAGCAACATCTAGAATTAAACTGGATACTAGAATCTCACAACCTTTTGAAGTTACATAAGGCTCAATACATAGGTGTAACAGATATATGGGCAACTATGATAAACCCTTTATATATATATATATATATATATATATATATATATATATATATATATATATATATATATATATATATATATATATATATATATATATATATATATATATATATATATATATATATATATATATATATATATATATATATATATATATATATATATATATATATATATATATATATATATATATATATATATATATATATATATATATATATATATATATATATATATATATATATATATATATATATATATATATATATATATATATATATATATATATATATATATATATATATATATATATATATATATATATATATATATATATATATATATATATATATATATATATATATATATATATATATATATATATATTTATACCCGACGAGTTATATATATATCTGTTCATGCAATCAAACTGATTTCATGAAAAATATAAATCCACCACCCGGTAATTAATACCATTGCCAGGCTATGATTATGATCAAAGCATATCCTGGAATAGTTATATATTAGGATAACGTTATATATGTTATATCTACCAGAATATATACAAACTATATCTATATCATCAGACAATGACATCAATGTACCTACGAGTAGTGTCAGAGGCCTTTTATATATATAATTGCCACAATAGACAGATAATGAATCTGTTGAACTGATTGGAAATCAATAAACTTAGTACAATTCCAAGTAAAATCAACCTTAATAGTCAGATAGATATTAATATATCTACACTACCCCATTTGTGATTAGGATAGTATTTAAATAACTAAGTTCGTATCCTGTAGTTGACCACTTAAAAATGACCTAATGGTTGAAACCTGTCGTGTATGTAAAAACTAAATTGTGAAAAGTATAAAATATATTTTACTTCATCTTCTCTGAAGTTAATAAAATACAAAATCTGTTCATTCATTGCCTTTAAGAACAAAGTTCGTCGTATCAGCTAGTTTTACATAATGGGATTAATAGATTGAAACTAAACCTATAGCAAGCATTGAAAAACAATAAACAGAAAAATTTCGGAAATTATTTTTGTTCCTCTTCGTCATGTTTCCTAAAGCTAATGTGATTTTAATGCATTCCATTGATTCCAATTTCAATTAATTCCAATGAATCCAACTAGTACTATTGCCTATAAAAAGAAAGTTTATTCGCTTTTTCGGAATTTTTCGGAGACACATCGAAAATTAAAACTTTGATATGTTAATACTAAATGCTTAAAATTACTTTGAATAAAGTAAATTATTTTTCTGACAAATAAATTGTGTTGATTTATTTAGCCTGTCTTCGTTACCACAAGCTAGGGATTATTAATTCTTCAAATTTATTCTATTTCAATGGAAATTTCGTTGAGGTTTCATACATGTCAACTAGCCCAAAGGCAGACCAAGGTATATTATACCTACAAAGACTTTTTCCGAGAATTACTAACCGAATATCATGGTTTTGGGAATTCTGTACGCCCTATTTAGAAATATAGGAAATAACTAACCGCAAGATGTTTATGCGAACTGATTCCTTTCAAGGAAACTTCCATTTGAATTAACAGCCTCAGCGTTTCAAAAACAGGTTTTTTGAAGAAATCAATTAATTGTGTGATTGAGTTTTTCCAGCCCGGGCGATTCGGATGACTAACTCGAGTAAATTTGCGAACTCATTCGGCTGATTCTACATCACGTATTGACAAACCGAAGAAAAGGTAATTATAGTTTTTTCCAAGAATTTGTACTTCTCGTTTGATGCAACGGTCCCAATTTCTTCAGGATGAATAAGAACTCGGATGTATTATACATAGCATAGTCAATGGGAACTCAGAACCCAAAAAGTTTCAATCACTTGAATTTTAGTACAGACCATAATTTCGTTGTTTCTAGAATGTACTGGGAATTGATTATTCAAATCATTAGATAGGATTGTCAAAATGTTAAGTTGGAACAACTGTTTTCCATACTGATATTATTTAGTTTGTTCACAGTGGGCGATTTTGTCGGATCTCACGAGTGTGTTTTGCGATTTTCACAATGGAAAAAAAATTCGAACCAGAATTTGTATTGAATTTTGTGTTGTGAATGAAATTTCGTGAGCCCAATCGCTGAAAATGGTACAGAAAGCTTACAGTTAAACGACTTTATCAAAAACACGTGCATATTTGTCGTACAGTGTAGATACTGCGGCCTCGCTCTGGTCGGCCATCTACATCTTCATTTGAAGTTGAAGTGAAGGAATTGGTAATAAAGAAAAGAAATCGGCTGTCTGTAAAATCGGTTTACTGACGATAGTTGAACGTGACGTCATGAGAAAATACTGATGGAGTGGTTACATTTTTCAGAAGAAAATTTTAGTTTTATTTGTTTGTTTGTTTATTTGATAGATATTTCGTATGGATATAAAGAAGGAGGTAAATGGAAATCACAATTGAATTGATCAAGTTACATTTGTTTGTACGCATAAATACAATGTCAATTTTCATTTATTTTTTTACAATGTACGAAGTTTTTACAAGTATGAATGTGCTTTGGGCAATTGTTTTCCAACTTTCAACCCATCAGTGCATGTGGAAAAACATTTTTGATTTGATTATAAATTTTTCTTGAAATGGATATAATGTTACTGTTGAAACGTCGCTCTGTTGCCGTTTTTAAATTTTCTTTCTCAGTTTAGAGAAAAAATTATCTGTTTAAAAGGACTCTATGCATGAAAGCATATTTGGTTCAGAAATTCATTTATTTATTTTTACGATAGAAATATTGAAGATATACTCGGAGGCAAAATTAGCGGAACACTTAAAAATTTAACCTAATTCGAAGCTCGATATTTTCCTAATTCTCAACCGATTTAGATGATTTGTTCGGCAAGTTATAGATCAACTCTTCTGCTTTGTAAAAATTATAAGAGAAAACAAAAAAATTTGAGAAAAATTTTATACGGTGGCAAAACTAAAAGTGTTTTTTTTGTCAAAAATTCGTAACACCCTGTGGAATTTCGTGGTCCGAGTTGAAACGTACAATATCATGGTGTGTCAAGACACATCTTCCTACAGTAACGCCCTTCTTGTTTCATGCGTTTATCTCTATTTTTGCAAAATATATTTAATTTCAAGTGGAAAATCACCATTTTGGAGAAATTCCATTGAATCAAGAAATTGTCATTAAGATTCGTCTATCAATTTGGAATTTTCTTATTATAACTTATTATCATTATCACTTTCGGGTGTCGAAATTGTCGTTTGCGATTTTTATGTTCGAATTGCATTAGTTATTGATGACAATTTGGTTAATTTGGTGAAATTCATAGGAGATAACAGTCGGTAGGTATTAAAATACACAACCGAATTCTGGGACCATTGATAAAATTTTCATTTACACATGTGCACACATTTTTTATCAAATATAAAATACAATACACGTTTTTTATATATGACCACATTTGCACTTGTTTAAAGAATGAGAGTTTTCCATTCATTGACTTGATACAAATTCGATCGGTTGCGGTGTTTTGTGATTCTTTTACTGTTTACGATTCGAAACGGTATTTTTCATTCAGAATGAGAGATTTACCACCAACCTCAGTAGCAAGGTCAGTTACATTGATCGAGGAAGGGCGCACCTACCGCTTAGTCGGTACCATGTTGGGTGTCTCGACGTCGGTTATCCATCGAATCTACCGACGTTACAGGGAAACTGGATTGTACGTGAGGAGGCGAGGACAAGGAAGAAATCGGGCAACCCGCGCTATACATGACCGTTTCATCGTCAATCAAACCATAAGAAATCCTCGTCTTACTGCTGTTCAGGCACGTAACCTTTTACAAGCAGTGAATAACATTAACGTCAGTGTGAGGACAGTCAGAATTCGATTAAATGAAGTTGGTCTGAGATCATACGCGCAAGCAAGAGCACCAAGACTCGATAGAGCCCATCGGGTAGCAAGATTGGCGTTTGCTAGGGAGCATGTAGCATGGACAATCAATCAGTGGAGACGAGCTTTATTCAGTGATGAGAGCCGATATTGTGTGAATTTCGTGGATGGTAGAGAAAGAATATGGAGGCATCGAGGGGAACGGTACAATCAAGCGAACTTCGCAGGAACTGAGCAATACGGTGGAGGGTCAGTTATGATATGGGGTAGCATATGCTTGGGAGTACGAACAGAACTGAAGATTATTGGCAATGGATCACTTAATGCCCATCGGTATAAAACAGAAATCTTGGAGCCCCATGTTGTGCCTTCTGCTCCTTACATAGGGGAAAATTTCCTCTTTATGCACGATAACGCGCGCCCTCATACTGCGCGCATAGTGATAGAATATCTCAATGAAGTTGGGATCACATGAATGGACTGGCCGTAGCGGTCACCGGATTTAAACCCGATCGAAGAGGTTTGGGACATTCTTGGAAGAAGGGTTCGAGTACGGAATCCAGGCAACGTTGAAGAGCTGACATTGACTTTGGTGGAAGAGTGGGACAACATACCTCAACAGATGATAGACAACATCATTGGGAGTATGCGAAATCGTATGCGCGCTGTAATAAGAGCTCGGGGGGGTTATACTCGCTACTAAAATCAAATGTTTTTTTTTGTGGATCATCATGAACATTTTTCCCAACATGTTCATTTCATTTCACGAGTGCATCGCCAGGATACACACCTGCTCTCAATTTTGGACAGGAATGATAATTATTATAGAGTGTCACACAAAAATTCAAAATAAATGTGCAAAATCAACGATTTTTCCAGTGTACTTCGAGTTCTCCCGGAGCGTGAAATTGACCAGTGAATTTCAAAATTTTCATTTCGTTAGATTTTCGCTTCTCTAATTTTGATTTTATTTTTTGTCTAACCTCCGATGTTATGCACCTAAGCAAGATTAAAAATAAATTCTTGAAATTTGTGACTTTTCGCTTCAAATTGGATATCTCTTGTAAAAATAGAGATAAATGCATAAAACAAGAAGGGCGTTGCTGTAGGAAGATGTGTCTTGACAGACCATGATATTGTACGTTTCAACTCGGACCACAAAATTCCACAGGGTGTTACGAATTTTTGACAAAAAAAACACTTTTAGTTTTGCCCCTGTATAAAATTTTTTTCAATCTTTTTTTTGTTTTCTCTTATGATTTCTACAAAACAGAAGAGTTGTTCTATAACGTACCGAAAAAATCATCTAAATCGGTTGAGAATTAGAAAAAATATCGGACTTCGAATTTGGTTATATTTTCGAGTGTTCCGCTAATTTTGCCTCCGAGTGTAGTAACACATTTCAATAAACTGAATACGATAACATCAACATCATATTTTTTGGCATTATTTCTTATGAAAATGGGTGTGAGCCAATATTGCACTTATCACATATGAACTTCGAATTTTCATGGCACATTTTTTATTTCCTGTCACTTTCAAAGTATTTGACCAAATGTCCCACATTATCGAATCTAACATCGATATAGTTGACAAACTGTCGGTAGTTGCTAACTGATCTGGTCCCATATTTTTCCAGAAAGCTCACGGCTATTCGACGTCTGAATGTTAGAAGATTTGCACAGTTTGGATCTTCAGGTCTCAGTTTCTTCATCAAAATCCAGCCATTTACCACACCCACATCGAACAAATACTGAAAAATGGGCCAGTACCATTTTCTTTGCCGCATTCCCGATCGGTACGCAGCTACTTATCCATCCATATTAACCGCTCTCATGTATTTATTGTAATTTGATACCACTTTTGGTTGGAGAACATTCTGTTTGGATTTGGCTTCTTTGCAGCAACGTCTAGCGGTCATCATATATTGATCTTCGAAGTTGGTGATCATCGTTACCACCTTGTTTTCTTTCCATTGAGCCATCAGAATTTTCTCGTTTGGTAAAAACTGAAAAGATCCTCTTCTTCATTCCATACATTCATCTCTGGAAAAGGACATCCTTCTAAACGATTTTGGCGTATAGTACTAGTAGCACATATATTGCTGTCCGCTAGATGGGACATTAGATCAATACCAGTAAAGTAGTTATCGAAATGAAGCTTATAACCTTTATCCTCTTCCAGTCCTGCTTATCGAATTAGAGATAAAACAACATCGCCACCCAAACCAAATTATTTTTCATTATCAGATTTACCAGTGTATATTTCGAATGCTAACATATCCCCTCCACTTTGACAAAGGGCCCAATTTTTAAAACCAAACCTGATTGGCTTTCCTTTGATATATTGCTTCGCATAATGCTTTCCATAGTATGGTATCATGCTCTCGTCAATCGATAGATGCTCATCCATACCGCCGTGCTCTCAAAAATATTGATTCAGTCCGTCTATAAGTGGTCTAGATTTGTGAAGTATGTCTGTCGAAACATTGTTGTTATCATTGAAGTGAAGATGACGTAAGAGAAGCTCAAAACGGTTGAGTCTCATCGAGACCCTGAGTATTGAAGGGGTATCATTAGTGGTATTCCAATACATACGTTTATTAGGGTACTTGCCATATCCACTGAGCTAAAGCTTCAAAGACTACATACAGTTCATCCATAAAAAATTTGAAGAAATGTTTTTGTGACCCATACATATTAGTCTGGTGAACGATATTTTCCATGATCGCCTCCGTGAAAAAAAGTTTGAAGAAATCGGCTGGAGATTCGGCCAACTGTGCATCGCGAGATGGAGGCACAGGATCACAAGTGGTGTTCATACAATATTTGGATGCATCCCCGTCCATTTATGAATTTTTCCCTTTCCTTTGAACAGTTTTACCTTTCTTCTTCCTGGAAAGCTGTTGTATAACAGAAAGTGGTATATTTTCTTCATCATCACTCTCCGATGAATGGGAAAGTGGGGTTGAAGTCCACTTGTTCTAGCAGAAAGTTGTTTATGAGTTTCCTCATCTTGACTATTCTCAAAAGAAATTTCGCATCATTAATCTTGTATACCGCTGGGTAGGTGGTATATAACGGCAGCTTCTTGGTCTGAAACATCGCTGTCTTCTTCAGATTCTGCTGTATTTTGATTGGGAGGTTCAATATATGTTTTTGCATTACTTTCATAGAAATCATCGCCCTCTACGTAGTCCAAAAGTTGATGCAGAGATAATCTGAAATGGAAACAGAAATTACTTCTGTGCATATAGTCGTTTTAGGCGGATCGCCGAGAAAAACCAAATCAGATAAAAACAATGAATACGGTGTTTTTAAATTGAATTGCAATGACTGTGATAATTTCTACATTAGTAGAACACAGAAATTTTAATATTAGAATATCGGAACATAAACGCAGTTTTTCAAATAAAAAATCAGATTCAAATTACGCGAATCATCTCTTAGAAAATAATCATTCTTTCGATCCACAGTTTGAAATTATGCATACAGATAATAAATATTGGAAGGTAGATCTTTGGGAAACTTTAGAAATCAACAAACACAAACATTCAGGTAGATTCATCAATGAACAAGTCGATTTAAGCCCTTCTCCTCTATTGAATCTCTTCAGGGAGCAATCTATTCCTACAACTGCCGCAGCTAAGTTTATTTACTCCAATGTTTGGATATATTACTGTCGATTCGTTTAACATATAAGATATGAAGGGCACTGAGGAAGAAGTTGCACTGTTATTTTGTTCAAATTTGTCTGTAAAAGGTTCAGCACTATTGTAAGACAAATAATTGATCGATGAAACCTGAACAACGTGATAGTTGATATTCATAATGAATAATAAAATAAAACAAGTTACTATGTTTTAACTATCACTCATTTATAGATGTAAAGTATGACAAAATTTTACATTGGTTGGACCGGTTTCGGTTGTACGTCCATATCAACAACAAGCTAATGAAAACTGAATACTCATGTACGATACAGGAATTACCATCAATAAAATGCTAGTAGAGATCACAGTAACTTGAATAATGATGATTGGTAGGTAATTAAGTCTACCTGGTCGTTATGGAGCTTAACCCTTTCTACCCTAGATGCGTTGAAAATTTCCATCGATTCAAAGAAATCGAGTTTATAAGATTTATCACAGGACTGAAAAATTTTTAGCTGTTGAAATTCTGGAAAAGGATGACATTCATTCAGACAATGTGCAGCTAAAGCTGAATCATATTTCTGATGTTGGAATGAACGGAAATGTTCTTTGTATGTAGCCTTGAAAGAGCGTCCTGTTTGACCTATAAAAAGAAATTGCAATATGTTAATTGGTATACTCCTGATTTTTCGAATTTATCGGTTTTATCTTTTGTGTTGAAAAGCAGGCCTGACAATTTGCAATATGAATTTTTTTTAGTATCAGACAAAACTCTAGCAACCTGTTCTGAAATGGAAATAGAAATTACTTCTGTGCATATTCAAATTACGCGAATCATCTCCTAGAAAATAATCACTTTTTCGATCCACAGATTGGAATTTTGCATACAGATAATAAATACTCAAAGGTAGATCTTTGGGAAACTTTAGGAATCAACAAACACAATCATTCAGGTAGATTCGTCAATGAACAAGTCGATTTAAGCCCTTCACCTCTATTGAATCTCTTCAGAGAGCAATCTATTCCTTAATTTGATTGGATATACCTGTCATCAATAACCACTTAAGAAAGAGCAACCCAATAAGCTTTTAATTACTCAGGAACATTTGTATTTATATTCTCATTCTTATTTTCTGTGCATTTATTCGTCTGAAGAAGCTACGGTGTAGTGAAACGCGTTACGAATCGCAATTATTAAATAAAATTCCTTAAAACACAGTCCTTCTTTTTTATTATTGCTTTATTGATCACATTTGTGAGTTAATTCACTGTTCTCTTGTCAGGGTGAAGATTTTCTATACTTCTTGGTTTCTTATTCTCTCTCAACAGATCACGACTATGTGATTTCCCTCATTTGTTGCTTCCTTTGCTGATTGACTATTGCCTCGGTGATTCTTTTTCTTGGCCCTCGACTACCTATTCTAATTGTTGTTTGTTTTCTATGATTATCTTTTCTTTCCTGATTTCTTCCAGTTTGTTGTGCACGTTCTTTTCTCTTCTTGAGCATAACAGGCAGAGATCCGTTGAAAAATCCATTTTACCTCTGTTTCATAGTACATTTTTCATGATGGTAATGCCAGTTAAGATCGCATTACTTGTTGCCGCGTGTATATGCTTCAGTTCCTGTCAAGTTTTAATGATTTGTTCACTTTCTCTGCATCCACGTTGTGACTTCTGTAATATATTTTCCATTCTTTTTTGTATTGAGGTCTCCTGCTGCTGAAGTAATTTTGTTGCTTCTGACGCAGGGATCTATTATAACAAATATTCATTTATTTTTATTTGGATAATATAAATGAATTAGTAGTAATAGCGAAGAACAAATCGGATAAATTATGAAAGAAATGTGGGAATATTAGATTATTTCTAACATGAATCATCGTCGTTTCAGTTCAAGACTTTCAGGAGTTCTAAATCATCATACAACTCAATAGCTACAAATTTTCTCTCAGAATTTGTTTGTGCTCCGGAACTCTCTTTCTCAAGATATCCTCGTCACGAAAACGAATAACTCAATATTTATAAGTGAGATCGAAGTGGTAATATTCTATGGTTTCAAATTACGAAGTCGAGATTATTTTCCCATATTCAAGATAATTCGTTCTGAGTGCGGGATCTGAATCATCAGGAAGGAGTTTATTACGATCGTGGGTCATGACGATTGAATGAATGATAGGGTCATGAAATCTTCTTCGTAATTTTCAATTATGCGCATTAAACTTCACCACAGAAAACGACTTACCATAATAATTCATTTTAACCTGAATTATATTGCAGAACGAGAAGGGGAGAGCCACGTTGCCAAATTCTTTAGCATATCATACCAAAGGAAACAGTTACGTAATGATTCGTTATACTACAGTCGAAGAGCGTTCTAAAACGCTTAGAATACGACATACGTTGTCAAATTATTTGTCCTATTTGAAATGATGGATAAAAGATAATTCGATTTACTTTCATTAACATATTATATTTATAAGGCGTTTCGACGATACTGAGCTTTCATCAGGCAGATGAAAACTTTAAAATGAACTAATCGACTTTATTTATATAATGTTGTACACAATTGAATGAAAAGTGAGTAAAACTACCTTTGGAAATATCAACAAAGATACATTATTAATATCACTTAGCAAGAAACAAATCAAGTAAAAATAATTATTGTGAAATGAACCTGTACATTCAATAACGTATTAGAAACTTTGAATCGATGGTTACAAGGAATCACAAAATTTGATGTCACACTTTCATTGAATGCATGTTAAATTTGATCGAAACTGTTTTCTTCAATTAAGTGAATTATCTGCTTTATTGATGAAACTATTATAATTTTCATCGATTTTAATATTGAGAGAGAGTTCTTCCATTATTCATCTTACAACAACTGACTCAGCTTAGTTTGTTAACTCTAATGTTTGAATATATTACTGTTGGTTCGTATAATATATCAGATATGAAGGGCACTGGGGAAGAAGTTGCACTGTTATTTTGTTCGAATTTGTCTGTAAAAAGGTTTAGCACTATTGTAAGACAAATAATTGATCGATGAAGCCTGAACTACGTGATAGTTGATATTCATAATGAATAATAAAATAAAACAAGTTACTATGTTTTAACTATCACTTATTTATTGAAGTAAAGAATGAAAATTTTACATTGGTTGGAATGGTTTCAGACATACGTCCATTATCAACAACAAGCTAATGAAAACTGAATACTTTTGTACGATACAGGAATTACCATCAATAAAATGCTAGTAGAGGTCACAGTAACTTGAATAATGGTGATTGGTAGGTAATTAAGTCTAGCTGGTCGTTAAAGAGCTTAACCCTTTCTGCCCTAGATACCTCGAAAATTTCCATCAATTGAAAGGAATTGAGTTTTTAAGATTTATCACAGGAATGAAGAATTTTTAGCTGTTGAAGTTCTGGAAAAGGATGACATTCGTTCAGATAATGTGCAGCTAAAGCTGAATCATATTTTTGATGTAGGAATGACCGGAAATGTTCTTTGTATCTAGCCTTGAAAGAGCGTCCTGTTTGACCTGTATAAAAGGAATTGCACTCAGAACATGTTAATTGGTATACTCCTGATTTTTCGAATTTATCTGTTTTATCTTTTGTGTTGAAAAGCAATCCTGACAATTTGCTATCTGGTTTGAATGAATTTTTTTACTATCAGACAAAACTCTAGCAACCTGTTCTGACGTCATCCCAAAATATGTTAGAGACATAAATTTATCGGGCTTTTCTCTGTTGGATTGGGGATTGATCGAAAAATACGCAACAACACATTCAACAAGATATATATTACATATTCTGGAAGAATTTTGTAATTTTAAACAGTCTTTTTCTATTTGTAATTCAAATGATTTTATAAAATAAATAGAAAATATTGTCATTCCAAGTAATGCAAAGTTAGTCTCTTTTGATGTCAAGAATTTGTTTCCAAGTATTCCACCGAAAGATCCGTATAATATAATCAATAATTTGTTAACACAAAACATGACGAATCAACGAATTAAATACCACATTATGGCTTTATTAGATGTTAGCATATCTCGAAATTATTTTTTATTTATCGATTGTTTTTATAAAAGTGACGAGGAGCTCATTATGGGAAACCCTTTAAGCCATCGTTTAGCAGAAATCTTCATGGATAACATAGAAAAAACTATTCATAAACACCCGATTAGTAAACATTTCATATATTGGTATCGATATGTCGATGACATTATTGTGTGTTTCACAGGAACAAACAGACTGTTCACTATATTCGAAAATTTCATCAACAACCTGCACCCAAAAATAAAATTCACTTCTGAAATAGAACAGAACAAATCTATCAATTTTCCTAGACCTAACAATAACAAGATAAAATAATAAACACCAGTTTTCAATTCATGATAAGCCTTCTCTTACAGATATCACAATTCATTATACATCGGCACAACCTTACCTACGTAAAGTTGCAGCATTTAATAGCTATATACATAGACTCTTGAACACACCGATGTCTAATGATAATTATTTCAAAGAATTGAATTTGATATAACAGATCGCAATGAATGATGGTTATGATACAAATTTAGTTAGCAGCATATTACATAAGAAAAAACAAAATTAGCTTTACAACATATATATCCAATGCGTGAACCCAAAACAAAAAATTCAATAGTTTAACATATATAGGCACTATTTGCAATTATGTGAAATCCTTCTTAAAAATTCAAATTTAAATATAGCGTTCAAAGCATCAACAAATTTAGGTTCATTTATCAGAAATTATAAATCTCCAATTAATAAAGAAAATAAATCAGGTGTTTATAGATTGGATTGTGCAGATTGCAATTGTTTTTATATAAGGTAGAACAGAAAGAAATTTCAATGTTAGAATCTCTGAACATAAACGCAGTTTCATCAATGGAAAAACTGATTCAAATTATTCAAATCATCTTAGGGAAAATGGTCACTTTTTCACTTCAGAATTTAAAATCCTACATTCTGAGAATAGAGGTATAAAACTCAACCTTCTGGAAGTACTTGAAATTAACAGATTTAGGTATTCACAGGAAATTCTTAATGATCAGGTAGACATAAATAACTCACCCTTAATAAATTTATTTCCCAAACATTAGTTCAAGTACAGATAGCTCTGAGTGGATTGCCTCTATAGTATATATAAAAATTTGTTAGTAAGATATATTTATAGTATTCATTGGCTCTCGATAAAGATACTGTGTATCGAAACGCGTCGAATATTTAATAATATATTTTAGCAGAAATCAACGTTTACTTGTATTCAATAAAAAAATCACCAACATGCCTAGTAAAGAACTTAAGGAACACTGTTGTGTCAACAATTGGTTGTCAAGTAAGCCTAATAAAATGACAATCTGCTAGACCACACAAATAAATCAGAAGCGAACAAATATGATATTTTCGACTTGCTAGGTGGTTGAAGAAATGAAATCATGAAATTAAAAAACTGTGTTTTGTGATTGAACGGCTCATCATCTCAAAATTTCTTAAGAGACAAAAAATTTGATAGTTAGCCTAGCTACTCAATGTTTAAAACAGTTTTGCTCAAACGAAGACAGTTGAAAAATAAAGGTTGATTAAAAACTCGTTCGAGTTTTTAGGGTTCCTTGTAAAACGTCAACGTCATTGAGTGGATCACTAAGAAACGTGCATAACGCACTCGATTACGCATACCAAATAAGGTTTCTTCGATCGAACCGTGCTCGAACTATTTGAAAAGTAAAAAAAAAATCTTGGGATTTGTCGACCTCTAGTGGCCAAACGAAGAAACTTTTCTTATAGGTAAGTTGGTATAAATCGACTAATTTCGATCTATTGTATAACGCAATTCACCGTATATATGAAAATTGCTAACTCTGTATTTTTGTTTTAAAGTTATAAATGTCTGATGATGAGCAAAAACTCAGAAAACTTTAACATTGAAGAAACTTCCCCTCATATACAAAGATATTTTTTACATAGTATTATTCGCAATCCTCATTAACGTAATCAATTCTTATATTGGTTTCGATATCTGTGTATCGTTTTCTGTTCTACTGATACTTAACGTCAGCAGTTTTAAAAAGTTTATAAATTTTAAGAAATATACTTTGCCGAGGTATACAAATATTCAATAAAATTTGGCTTCACTATGAAATGCAAATATATTCATATTGGCTATATTTATGGAACAACATTTCTAGTTTCTGTCCCGGATTCATATTATAATCACAAATTCACAAATTTGATATGCGGTTAGAATGAAATCGTCCACAATTTAGTTATTATCATATTACCTAGCTTCTGTCTTCGTGAAAAGAAAGATATCTAATAAACTTGGCGCCAAGATTTTCAAACAACTATGCAAATTTATAAGCAGTAAACATTATTATAAGATTAAATTAATTCGAAGCATAATGATGATTCCATTCTTTATATGGAATATGCATAATAAAATGCAGAGATTAATATCGAAAGCGACAATTTCTGCATGAAATTGGCGACAAATTTATTCGATCTAATGATAAATATGGATATTGCGAATAGTTTTCTTTTATAAATGTGCAATTTTTTATAGTATTTCGTGAATAATTCAAGCTCTTAAAATGCAGTTTTCAAAAATTCGTCGACTATTTCTTCACATGGTGTTTCAGGTATGCAGTCAATTCATGTCCCAAACTCCTCCGTTCTCAAGATACAGAGTGTAGAATTCAGAGTTGCTTCGAATTTCTGTTGGTAGCTCTTTTAGTTTTCGAGGTATCTTAGTCAAATTGTGAGATAAGGAATTTTTTCACACATGAGTTCATTATTTGCAAAATATCCAGGGTCATATTTTTTCAGGGTTATGCTACCAGGACGCTATCAAAATCATAGTGCAGTGCGACATATTTCTTTTCGTGAATATTTGTTCGGGAGATCTTTAATGTTGAAACTTTCTATCTTTTAAAATTTTGTTAGGATTGCTGCCGTTTTCGACTGAAAAATAATCTACTGGAGAACGCTTTTTCATGAAAACAGTTGAGAAAGAAATTTCATGGAACGAAAAATTTCAAAACTGGACGATTTTCAAAAAATATATAATTGAAAAGACCAGAGGCATACTAATTTATGATTAAGATATCAAAGGTATCATGAACATGAAAAATATTTTCGCAACTATTGGACACATCAAATGAATTTATTATATATAATATGACATTTGTCATACTTTTAAAACGACTGTCAAAAATTTTTCGCAAATTTTTTTTTACACTAAACAAGAACCACGAAGAAATAATATATGGGAGATGTCAACCCAAATTATTGGGTTCATAATGATTCTGGAACATCTATAGATCATAATCGGTATCACTTAGAAGACCGAACCAAGTCATCGGGGCTCTCTCGGTCAAACAGAGAGGGAATTGTTTTGTTGAGTTTGAATATTGAAGGGATTTTGCGAGATTATACTTCAAAATGGGCAATCAAGAACAAGGAAGTGATTATTTTTCAGGAGACTTACACTGCGAAGGAAGAACATCTCCGTGAAACAGGAAATATCGCAGGTTATGTACTTTTTGATTATCTCCTCAGCACTTTTTATGGCTTTGTCTGCTATGTTAAATCTTTTTTTAAATTCGAGCGAGTTTAGACATATAAGAATCAGCTATGATTGTTGAAATATTTTTCTGCTGGTTTTCTTTTTTCATTGTTACAGATTCTTGTCCCAAACCCCCTTCCTTTCACCCTTGTATTCGTTATCAAATCATGGAGTGCGAGATGAGAATTGAAGCTGCTAAGCAGAAAAATCTTTGGTACTCTTTATGTACACACAACACTAACACAACGTAAACAGACAAGCTATTGCTAGTGTAATAGCGACAGGGAAACGAGTTTTTTCCTCAGGTTTTTTCAGTTGTTTATTGAATCATAGATAGATAGTATGGTTCCTGTTACATTTTCCTGAGCTCACACTTGTATTTTTCTGACACACACCATAATTATAGATATAAGTTTTCATTATAAATACAATTATTCGAATTTTGTGAATCCTCTCTTTTCAAGTGAATATATATATATATATATATATATATATATATATATATATATATATATATATATATATATATATATATATATATATATATATATATATATATATATATATATATATATATATATATATATATATATATATATATATATAATGGAGGACTTTTGGACGTATTTTCTGTCAAAAACCTACTGGTAATTGGTCGATGAAACACACAATATTTATTCTTCATTCAAATTAATTGAATCGCGTTCAAAGCAGGCCTCTTCAGAAAGAATACATTTACTCCAATCAACAAATCATTTTTCGAACGTTTTTTCCAGAATACACAGTTCTCGAAGTGGTAATTTGCGTTTCGGATAAAGAAAAAAGTCGGCCATGTCAGATGAATACAGTGGTTGTTTGATGGTATTTGTTGAATTTTTATTCAGAAATTCTTTCACAATAATAGCTTTGTGGGACGAATATGTCGTTTTTCGACGAATTTGCTCCCTCAAACGTCACATAACGCTCAGGTTATATTCTTTATTTTCCGTCTAACCTTCTGGAAAGAGTTCCGAGTACACAATACCGCGAAAATCAAAGAAAACAGTCAACATGTCCTTGACCTCTTATCGACTGTGACTGGTTTTCTTATCGACTGTGACTGGTTTGCATGTCAAACTCATGAACCCATATCTCATCACCAGTTACAATGCGTGTTATGAATGTGGGGTTTGAATTGACTGATCCAGCCATGTTTAACGTCTTGCAGGTTCACATCGTAAAAAACAAACGAATGAATAGAATACCAGCGGAAAAAACAGACCATGCCCGTTCCTTAATCAGGCATTTAAACTCGCATCATGCCTCCTACGATTGCCTCTAAAGTGCGTGCTTAGGAAATGTAACAGGGGAATCATACTATCTTGCGTATGATTCAATAAATGAGTGAAAAAACCTGTGGAAAAACTCGTTTCCTGGTCGTTATTGCACTAGCAATAGCTTATCTGTTTATGTTGTGTTAGTGTCGTGTGTACAAAGAGTAACGAAAATTTTTCTGCTTAGCAGCTTCATTCTCTCATTCTCATCTTGCACTCCATGATTTCTAGGACTTCTTCACGAAGACGAGGGAGAAAAGGAAGGGGGTTTAGGATAGGAAAATCTGTAACAATGGAAAAAGAACACCAGCAGAAAAATATTTCTTCAAACATACCTAATTCTTATATGTCTAAGATAACTTGAATCTAAGAACTCAACTAATGCTCCTCTGTTTTTCAACAGGGAATATCTCATACACAATTCGGGGATGTAGCCCGTAATAACCTCAAGATTCAAAACTAATCCCCTAAATAGACTTGAAGTTCTCTACACAGTTAATGAAATTATCTGAAACGGAATGAATGTTTAATGAAATAATGGATTCGCCAAACATCTTGGGAAGCCAGACAACTGATGAAACAGACTCTACCTAATTTTAACAATAGTTAATTAGAAGAATGTAATTTTTACACAACCCATATCAAAACCAATATGAAGGGTAGCAAATCAAAAAGCTTCCTCCCAGTTTGATTGTCCTGCAAATGTTGTAATAAATGCCAAAGATTTTTACACAGCGACTTTGCAATTGAGATGTTATCTAATGGAGACGTATATATTTGTGCTAAACTCTGAAAAATCGTAATTTTACTGCAAACATTACATTCCCACGCATAGTCACGAAGAAGCAATTTCTTCAGTTTGACGATTCTTGTCTTACAACCGCCGTTTTGTTTTCTCACATTCCTGAACTACGACGAACAGCTTTATGTATAGAGTATCATTCTCGCATCATTTCAATATTATCTAAGCCTGATATAAATCCAAGTCACGCCACTGCTTCAGCACATATCCAACCAACAGTTTAAGTCATAAATAATGGTAAATATGAGAGTATGCGATGTGTGAACTCAGTGAAGCGCAAAAGGATCAGTTACGCATTGTTTTCTTCAATTGGAGCATAGTTTTTCTCAGGTCGGAGACTAGAATGAAGAATAAGCGATTGTTTTCGCATCGTCTAGGACTTCTTGATTATACTTAAGAAGCACCGTGTACTACAAGTTGCCGAAATTGTAGGTAGTTCCATGGGAAATAGCGTGAAAATGATTATAGTAGTATAGAAAACGGAACATCCGGTTGATATGAGTTTAATCGTTCTGGTGATCTCGATTTTATCGCTTTTATTCATGAGGGATTGTGTTTTTGGTTTTTTGTTTATGGAGTTGAGTTAGGCAGTTTTCCCACTGGAACTGTAAGGCGGACTACATGTAGTGTGGACATCATGTGATTCAATTTATGAATGATTCTTGCCGAATAATGGCTCAGAACTCCATTTTCTATATTCAGTCTGACAAAAAAGTTCCGGGAATTGATTATTTAAAAAATCTGCTTGAAACTATTGTCGAAATTTTTTGTTGGGACAACTGTTTTCTATACTGACGCTAAGTTTGAACGCGATCTGTCATATTTGTTCACAGTGCTCGATTATATCAGTTCTCACCACAACACAAGTGAGTTTTGCGATTTTTACAATGAAAAAATATAACGAACAAGAAATTTTTCACAAATTTTGTTTTGAAAATGGAATTTCATGTGCCGAATGGCTGAAAATGTTACAGAAGGCTTACAGGGAATTGACTTTATTACAAGCACGTACACATGAGCGTTACAGGGTATTCAACAACGGCTGACCTGTGGTGGAAAATTTGCCTCGCTCTGATCGGCAATCAACACCTTCAATTTAAGTTAACATCGATAAAGTTAAGGAAATGATGATTGAAAAGTATCATTTAAGTTTTAGAGAGATAGGCAATGAACTTCCTGTGTTTCACGAATCAATTCATACTGTTTCAGATGATTATTTGGGCATAAAACGCGCTTCAACTTGACAAGTTTCAAAAGACCTGAATTTTCTTCAAAGATTCAAGTGCATTGTTCATTATTATTAATTATTATCGTGGACTTATGCACTATCCCAGCTGTTAGCTGGATATAATTTACCTTTTCCAGATTCAGCAATCAAAAGTGATAGGCTCAATTACAATATACTTGACATAAATTTCCTAACTATCCTACATGTATTAAGAATTACAGCTTTTTGCTGTCATGCAAATTTTGGGTATTAACTCATTCGAAGATACGATGGCAGGAACAATATCTATTTTATCGAGTGCCACATCTGCTTGATCTCAATAGCAAGGTCTGTGTATTTGAACTTTTTCTCCTGAAACTTGTTCAGCACGTTATTATTATTCGGTATGAAAACATCCACCAGCATTGCTGTTCTGGCTCTCTTATCATACACCACTATGTCCGGTCTATTATTCGTCACCATTCTGTCAGTGATAACAGGTCTATCGTAGTATAATCTGATAGAGTCATTTCCCAACACGGGCACCGGTTGATACTTGTAATATGGCTGGAAGGTATTCAGAAGTCCGTACTTGTGTGCAAGTTTCTGATGAATAACGTTGCACACTTGATTAATCCTGTGAAGATAGTCCGTATTGGCCAGTTGTTCGCATCCGGACATAATATGCTGTATAGTCTCCGATCTTATATGGCATTTTCTGTACCTATCTGTTTGTAATGTTCCGTCCTTCATAATAAATTTTTTGTAGTTGTTTGTAGCGATCACTTGGTCTTGGATGGCCATAAGGAATCCCTCTGTTTCCGCGAATAATTCTCCCTTCATCAACCATTTGTTGGAGGCTTCTTTGTCGATGTGTGGTTGATTAATCTCATGGTGATGTCGTCCATGCAATTCCTTTCTTGACCATTGCTCTTGTTTCTCAGTATTTGATAGGAACGGTAGATTCAGCAGGTCATCCCTATTAGCCAACGATACCACTCTATGGAGGTCAGTAGTGAGAGCTTTTGCAAAGAAGAATTCTCTGAGATTTTTTATCTGTTCGGTGTGTAAATTGACAACATCTATTAATCCGCGTCCTCCTTCTTTCCGCTTCAAAGTTGTTCGTATCACAGATGATTTTGGATGATGATTGTTGTACTTTGTCAGCATCGTTCGGGTCTGCCTCTAAATATAATCCAGTTCTGTCTTAGTCCATCTGATCATTCCAAATGAGTAAAGCAACACTGGAATGGCGTAGGTGTTAATTGCCTTGACTAGATTCCTCGAGTTCAACATCGATTTCAGCACAGACTTCAGACGCTGACTGTATTCTGAACGAATCTTCTCCTTTGATTGTTTCTGGTCTAGCAATCTGGCTTGTTGGTATCCCAGATATTTGTATGTTTCGCCATCTCTCATGCACTGTATAATATCACCGTTTGGAAGTTGTGCTTCACCATCTATGACTTTCCACCTTTGAATGTTAAGGGTCTTACATTTTTCAATCCGGAATTTCATATGAACATCTGCCGAGAACTCACTGACAGTTTTCAGCAAATCATCCAATTGCTTCTTGTTCGAAGCATATAATTTGATGTCATCCATATACAGTAGGTGGGAGATTGTATGATAATTCCTTTCTGCTTTTATCCTAAATCCGTATCCTGTTCTATTGAGCATTGGGGACAATGGGTTCATAGCTAAACAGAACCATAGTAGACCCAAAGAGTCTCCTTGAAAAATTCCACGACGTATGGGTATCTCGTCGGTTTTAATTGATGTATTGTTCATGTTGACCTGCAGACACGTGCGCCAGTGTGTCATTGTTGTCTTCAAGAACTCTACCAGGGCTGGGTGAATTTTGTATATCTGCAATACTTCAACAAGCCAAGCAAAACAAAAGCCAAGGTCAACCTATATGGCTCAAATTACAAAAATACAATTGAGTGAAATACATCAGAGGCAGAGAAAGAAAAGAGTAATAAATTTCAACCACAATTAAACACTATTATGTCTATGTATTGCTCCGCATAGACCATAGATTCATCGGGCAGCTTATTCCATGAGTGAAATATTCGGTTCGATAAGAAGTGCTTTCTGTCTGTGCATCGAAAGTTTTCTCTGTATAACTTGAAGTCATGACATCGAAGACGTGTGCTGTTATGCAGACGAAACATGGTTGAATGCCCTACTCCAAACAGATTGTTGAGTGCCCTATATGTGATTATGAGGTCACCACGAAGTCGTCGATATGCAAACAGTGGGAGATTCAGAAGACGAAGGCGATCCCCGTATGAAGGGCGAATAACTACGAAGGGTATTATCGAAACTCTCCGTTGTTTAGATTCCAGCGAGTTTATATTGCCAAGTAGATGAGAATTCCAGACAGGTCAAGCGAATTCCAAAATTGGTCTGACGTAGGTGGTGAAAAGGACGCGACAGGTATTGATGCTGCATTTCCCAAATACCTTCTCCATAAGAAACGACGTTCTGGAAGTTCTTGTGAATTTGGAATGGATGTGGTCAGACCAGCTGAGATCCTCTGATATTGTAACTCCTAAGTCGATGTGGTTTACATGATGCGATGGTCGTTCCGTTGATGCTGTAGCGAAGTCTGGCATTTTTCCTACCAATATGTAGGATGACACATTTCTCGGGATTAAGAGGTATCAACCATGCCTCACACCAACCCTGAATAATTGTGAGATCCTGCTATAAAGTATAATGGTTTTGTAGTGGATCAGCGTGAATCTTTGTGTAATCTGCGTACATGGAAGATGTAGAGGTGAGTAAACTAGGTAAATCAAAAATAGCAAAGGTCCCAACACGGATCCTTGCGGGACTTCGATTGAAACTGGTTTGGGAACAGAAAGAGAGTTACCAACGTGGGACTTTATCGAACGCTTTGGCGAAATCTAAATAAATTACGTCAATGGAAATCCCTAAATCGAGCGCAGTGATTAGATAGAAAACAAATTCTGCAAATGGTTAGTGAAGTAAAGACAACGAAACTTTCCCGTATCGGGGGAAATTCTCAGAAGCAAAAACCTGCATGAAAAGTTGATGTCATGTAGTAAAAAATTCAATGCAAGCGATGGGTGATTGCAAAATGGCAGACGTCGATAAGGGTTACAATTTATGAGAATCGCAGGTGAAAATATGTTCTCGAAATCTGAATTACCCCATTCATTCATAGAAAAAGTGTCGCATATTATTAGTTGCAGTCTTCGAACATACCGAACGTTTATTTCCTCCCAAGCTTTGACAAGTTTTGCTGTCCAAAATTTTACAGTGGTGAATGATGGTGCAGAGTCTCCATGCACAGAATCCAACTAATTTTTAATTTGCATAATACTATTGCATTTCAAAATCAAATATTTAATGTCAGCTCGATACTCGAGTTTTTCCATTTTCTTTGGTGGGTAACTGTCTACAATGAAAACTAGCTTTTATTTACGAGTGCTGCCATCTTTAAGTAGAGATAACACCATCCTCGTAAATAAGATCTGTTTGGTTAAATCAATCCTTAATGACTTCATGACTGCTGATTGATCAAGGACTTACGGACTATAACTGAATTATCAAATATCGAAATATACAATCAACACAGAATAATTATCATCTTCACAGCTTCACACCAGATTGTTAAGGCGCGTTTCGCTCATCAAGGACCATATTCTAACTTCGACATCATCACACCATCCATCAAATTCGTTATGTTGACATTCAATTTCATCCATTATAATCACTTTCCACTTTCACCTCGTCAAAATAACGTTGTTTCTATATATTATATTATGGCGCTATCGAAAAGTGTTGCCTTCAGACAAGCACCATGGTTGTCCAGCATGTTGCCAACAGCGTGAATGTTGTAAATACCAACGCAACAAAAAAGTTGAACCAACATTTTCAATATCCCTAATGGCTTATGTTGGATTTATATCTTAAATTCGTACTCTTTACTTCCAATAAAACCAAGAAAACAAACAATTAAAAGAAGACCAATTCATTGAAATTGAATTTCTCTGTTGTCTCATTTTTATGCCGTCATAATTTCCAATCGCCACGTACTTCGGCGGAATATCAAATAACCACAGAAACGTCTTGATACGAAATACCTAAACGAACACAAATAAAATACTTATAATGTGTGAAATAAATATTCAGGTCAATTGTTTACGCGAACACGATCAAATTTAGTATCCACGCCTCATTTTCAATAAAATATGCGCTGATTCTTTACAGTACATGTTGAATTAATTGAGTTTCACGAAATTTAATATGGAGCGCTTAATTTCTCAGCGAGCTTTTTTCGTTGCGGCGGCACTTTTTTAGATTCTTGTCGTGTTTTTCTGGTTTACTTTTGTGGCTTAGTTTAGGAGATATTATTGGGGGATCGTTATACGAGGTATGTCAATTAAGTTCGCGGAAGTTCGTAATGCTGCGGAAGTTGGTAACTCTGAAGCGTCCGCATCGGTTTCATTCCGAACAGAATTCATTTCTGCCTCAGCCTGTGCAAGTTTCATAATGATCGGTTATATACTTCGTGTTTTATTGTCCGTTGAACATCGACCTGTTTTGGCCCGCCGTCGTGAAGATGAGTGATAAATTAACTGAGTAAAAAATAGTCATTAAATTTTTGGTGAAACGCGGCAAAACTTCCGTGGATATTACGAAATAGTTAATCGACGTGTATGAGGAAGATTTTCTTAAAAAATCAGCAGTCTACGATTGGGAAAAGCGGTTCAGAAGCGGCAGAGAGTCAGTGGAAGATGATCCACGCGAGGGAGCTCCCTACACCTGTCGAAACGCACAAAACCTCCATCGGCAGGTGCTCGGAGGCCGTCTGGTAAGCCTTAGAATGTTGGAAGACAAGTTGGGCATCAACATGGAGACGATCCAGCAGATGCTGCACGAAGATTTAGGAATGCATAAGCTGTGTGCGAAAATGGTTCCCAAAATGCTCACAGTTGAGCTGTGCTCTGATTGTCCAACTGTCAAGACATGATTTCCCGAATTGACGAATTTCATCACTGGTAACTGGTCGTGGGTGTTCGAATATGACCCTGAAACCAAAAGGCAGTGGTATAGAAGAGGAGTAAGCGCACCTCGAAAGCCAGAATGTCAAAATCGAAAGTGAAATCTTCACTCATCACATTTTTTGATACTAATAGAGTTTTACACCACGAATTTGTTCCAGCAAATCATACAGTCAACGCAGTATTCTACCTTGAAGTTTCGAAACGACTGAAGGCCTGTGTTCCGAATTGGCGGAGCGCGGATGGGTGCTTCATCATGCTCCGGCCCACTCGTCATTCGCAGTTCGTGTTTTTTTAACCAAAAACGGTATTTCAACACTTTAACACCCCCCTTCCTCCAATTCCGGCCGTTACTTATTATTTTGGAATTTTTGGTCTCTATAGTTAATTGTCAGATTACTTAAGGTATTTTTCCCTCTGTTTCATGGGTTTCGTAAGATATTTCAATCAGACGAAACTGAGTCTCACATCATTCTTCTTGTCTAGAAATAGATTTGGACTCTCAAAATTTCATACGCGTTTCCTTTCATTATTAGATTCGAATTTATATTTCTTGTAGCATTTTCAACTCATTGTTTTGTTGTTTTGGTGAGGTTAAACTATCTGACAGTTCATAGAAAAGTTCTTTTCGTTCTGTGAACCTTGATTCGCTCTACCTTTTAGTACTGCTTGATCTGGCACCATGTGTACTGGATTGGAGGAGAGATTATCAACTCTACCTCACTCTGATCTTCACATTCTGGGGAGCTATTCTCGAATTGCTACTGTTCGATGGTTGAATTAGTCGTGTTCACCCTTATTCGGAAGGTAGCCATATAGAATTATAGTAAGTTATAGTAAGTGGAAAGAGCATATAGATCTATTTCATATGGGAGTTATAGAATGCACGGAGAGGAAATGAATTCTGATTGGTTCTGAGAAGTTCTACAGCTGTTGTATAGTCAAGGCGGACATCTTGCCTTTCTGGAGTTCTCAAGTGACGCTTCTAATTAAAATCAGTGTGTGTTTCTGATTTTCGACATTGTGGTCAGTTAAATTCAATCGTTATATTTGCTAGTTTGTCTATAGTTTTATGGATATTGAATAAAGACAACAAGCACCTTGTATAAGGGATCGTATTGAGAATTTCGAAGGCATACCTCAAGACCACACATCATCCTTGTAAGTAACCTTAGGGCTTTTTCATTTCGTTCATTTATCCTTCAGGGATCATTTTCTTTTCAGGACCTTTTGTTCCGATTCGCTCGTGTTGCGCCAGCTTTTAGTTCGAGTTTTCAGTTTCGTTTGTTCTTAATTTTGAACCCCATTCAGGTACGACAGTTCAGCTCGTTCTTGCTTTGAGCTTCGATCCTGTGGAACTCGTACTTTGTACCTAAATCTTGTTCAGTCTGGTAAGCTGCAGCTATTTCCTTTCTGTACTGATAAACACCAGTTTCAAAATTGGACGCGAGACCTGAGACTACCACTAACGGTGAGATCTATCTCCATTTTCATTTCATTGAAATCCAAGCGGTAGTAATAGAGACATTTCAATCTCCGATATTAAACTCAGCCACCAGTACCACAGATATTTCATTTAGTTCATTTATATATTTATGCATTAGAAATATTTCAGTGTGATAATATTTCGTATAACTAGTACTCACATCTAATTTTGAACTGACATACTGTCAGACGTTCATGTACTTAATTTTGTGAAAGACCAGGTCTTCTCTGCGCAGGAAAGGTTCGTCTGACTGTGGGTAACTTGAGTGGTAAATTGTATTGGTAAGTGCTTAGTGTTGACTTTGATGAATATTAGAGTTTAATTTTGAGAACCTTCATACGTTCTTATTGTCAGTTGGATTATGTAACCTTGCTCACACTGAATATTTACCATCTTTTCTTCATCCAATAGTTGAAGAGGCATAGTTACCCTGAGAAAGTTAAAGTGAAGCGAGTTAGTATAGTTAGCTAGAGAGAGTTTCAGATATTGAACCTAAGTATTTTGTATTTATTCTCCTGGTGAATCATATTTTGGATTCTGGAATTTTAAGCATTTTTGATCTGCAAGGAGTCTAGTAATACACTAAGGTTATTCACAGATGCTTTGGTGCCCCTTTCTCTATAATTAATCCAACCCACCCAACAAAAATGATTCTAATTATTGACACAAACTCTTCTGGACGATTTTATATCAAATTATAGCAAATTGAATCAATATTTTCTAAATTAAGAGCAAATTATTACGGTAATTAAATGGTTTTTTTAACAGAAGCTGTAACACGTAAACATTATTTATCATTATTATTAGTAAATGAAAATGAGTAACTTATAAACTCATTGAAGAATATATTGTAACATACGCTCTTAAATCATAATCAAATCTAAAATGTGCTCATAGAAAAGGAGAAAAAAAAATAGTGAATTACAAGACGTCCCTCTCGACGAACCACTCATCAAGCCTATTTTTAAAGGCATTCACTGACAAGGAAGTCACTAATTCTTCGGGTGATTGGTTCCATACGTAAAAGGTTCGATTTTGAAGAAAATTCTGTCTTTTAAGCGTAGCGAATTTTTTTTTTCAGCTTGAATGAGTGGCCCCTTAGTTAAGTGTTCTTGGAAAGTTTAAATAGAAATTTGAATCAAAATTAAAAAGCCCGTAAACTGCTCTGAAGAGGATAATCAAATCGCCTCTGAGTCTTCTGTTTTTGAAAATTGTTAGTTTGGTCATGATTGGGGCGATCTCTACCATAACTCACTCTACTTGCCCTCCCTTGTATATTTTCTAGAAGAAGGATGTCTTTTTGTAGGACGAGGCACCAAAAAAGACCAGCGAATTCCAAAATAGGTCGAATTGTATAATATTTTAGAGGTTTCAAGACTACATTGACGAAATGAATTTTCCATCATCCCCAGGATCCTTCTTGCTCTTTTGGTTGTTCGTGTATTATGTTTTGACCAAGTCAGATCATGTGATTCCACCATCCCTAGAAATAGTTGACTTTAGACTTTCTGGAGTTGGAAAGTTCCTTTATGGTACTTTCGAAAACATCCGAAATATAAATGCATACACCAGCGTGGCCAGGTCTAGACTTAATGTCTGAACGTTACATGGTAAAACCTTGTATACTGAAGTAATTATCAAGAATATCTGCCTGAAGCCATGTCTCAGATATAGAAATGAGGGAGGGTTTTCGATACTGATGACGGAAAGAAAATCTTGAAATTTTGCATTCAAAGAGCATATATTGGTATATAGACATGAGCTGTTAGAAAACAAATGGGGATATATTTATTATTAATAAACGTAAAATGACATAAGTCATTCACTAGACGAAAAGCACAATTTGGTTGTCCAGTGTTATTGAAACTTAAATTACTCGTTTATGTGCCGAAATAGTGACAATGAATTGAAGAATCAATGTCATTGATGAATTCCACAGACCAAGGATTTGGATAAAAAATGTCATTAACTCGGTTATTTACATCAAATTCACACTGCCAAAAACTGCGTTAGAATCACGAGACCGTATAATTTTAATTTCACACGTTTTGCACTACGGCGTAATCAACGCAAAAACTAATGGCGTGTCTTGAGGATCATGAGAAATTCCGACGCAAATCTTCACGACCTCATATCTGGAATAACTCTTAATTAAGTACAACTCAATGTAACTATGAGCATTACCAAATTAGCTAAGGCCATTCTGTGCAATGGATAATGCACTAAGTGGATATAATTTCGATTATTATGTACTGACACTAAGAATCTTACAAACCTGAATAAAGTCATCGTAATGAATAGATTGACCTTCATCACCTTTTGTTCCAGTAAATAACGAGTATAGAGGTAAGTTTTAGTTAGAAGTCGGGTTATTAATGGACCGGACAGATAAAATCTTTGAATGTCGGTCAAGGTCTGTTGATATATCGATGATTCTGTGGATTAATTTATTAGATTTGGTAGAAGGATTAAGTTATCTTATCGATTTAAGCTGAAGACGATACAAGAATGAAATGTTTTTCGCGGAACCCACAATGTTGTAAGGGGCACATAGATACACAAGCATTATTCTATGATCGATTGAATGTTTTCAAGTGGTGACGTCTCGAAAACACTCATAGAAATGTTTGAACGCATCCTATGCATTCGCGCCAACAGCCTGTCACCAGTTGGCGCTCTACAATCAGTTCTTTAGTTTAATTTGCATATTGAAACAACCCTTCGGTGTACTTAGATGCAGTCAAGTACGAGTCACATTGATGTATATATGTAGAGTATTTCAAATTCAAATTATATAGGTATTTTATGTTATATTATATATCAAAAAATGGTACGAAGTTTAGATGCAGTTACTTTCGAGTTATCACATACTAGATAATATGGTATCTAACCTGTAACTCCACAATATCGTATTGAAAAGACTTCTGAGGAAAATAAATCAACATATTCTATATGGGAATCGTCTGAGTGGGCCATTTTTCTTACCAGGAAATCTGACGGGAGAAATGTATCTCCAACTACTTGAAGAACTTATCAATCCAGCCATAACTGAAATTTTGGAAAATGATCCTAGCTTTTTAGAAGGGGATGCTGTGTTTCAGCAGGATGGTGCCCCTCCCCGAATTTTGCACTTCCTGTTCGACAATATCTACATCGAGAATTTCCTGATCGATAGGTCGGAAGAAGAGGCCCTACAGAATGGCCCCACTTTTTCCCGACTTGTCACCATTAGGGCCACTTAAAGAGTCAAATTTACGATACTGATCCAGCAGATTCGGTGGATTTACGACAAAGGATTGTAGTCGAGTGTAATGATATAACCCCTGAAATGCTACGTAATGTCCGGGAACGTTTCGAGCAAAACCTGTATTTGTGTTTGGAAGTTGGCGGCGAACACTTTTTTCGATTGATACCGAATTGACCTTCAAAATGTATCAGGTACAATAAATTCAATTGTTTCTTCAATTTTCAATTTTTCCCTGCTCATCAACATGTAGGTAATTCTATGAATAAGCTCTATTATTTGAAAACCAAACAAACTTGTTCTGAATCTCCATCCAAAATCAGCAGACCTCGCAAACAGTATATCGCTCTTTATTAATTCACCCTGTATCTTCATCACAATCCAGATGAAGCAAAAATTTTGTCTACAATATTCTAGTTATTACTCAAACTAATTAATCAATTCGAAGATTTGAGGAGTTGACATCCTCATATAAGTGGGTGTCGGAGGGAGATCATCACTACTGCTTATAGATATTTTTCCTCAAGATACAACGGTAATTCGGTGAATATTCATTCAAAATCAACAGATTTTGCAATCACTGAAAATAACTCGTTTTTTGATGAACGAGCCTATATCTTCTTGCGAATATCTCAAAAATCATTAACATTTGTGTTGAGAATCAAAAGGGCTCTCCAATGAGGTATCACTCGACCTATCTTCCCTATTCAAAAAGTGGAGTTTTGTGTACCCCTACTCAGGGGGTTGATTTAAAATAAAATCACCGTGTGTTCAAAGATGTCATCCTTCTGACGAAAATTGTCCTGTTTCTGCTTTTTGTTCAGAAACGAATATAAATAAGATAAAAAACACAAAACACAACAAGTTGGATGAATAACAGGAAAATCTACACCGAGCCATTGTACAGTTAGTATGAAAAGTAATAAAACCTAATTAAACAGGTTAGGTAGGAGTGAACAATTCACGTCTACCTACTCATTCAAAAGCTTGTCCGAATGTTTGTATATATTTATTTCTAATGCTTCTAGGTGATCTAATTTTGAACTTTTGATTTTATATGTAATATGTCAAAGTTTTTATTGAATTAATGGTTTTCTTTTATTAGGTGGTTTGAATTATTTGAATCAGATTCATTTTATCGAAGCTACGTTTATGTTCAGATGTTCTTATGCCAAAACTCCTATAGGTCCTACCGATATAAATTTTATCACAACCGCAATTGAGTTTATAGATTCCTGATTCACTTGATTTTTTTTTCAACACGAGATTTATTATTTTCAATATGTTTACCTAAGTTATTAGAAGTTTTGAAAGTTATATTAAGATTTTGTTTGACGAGAAAGGATTTAATATTTGTACTTGCAGAACCGCAGAATGTTAAACTGTTGAATATTTTATAGTCTTTATGAATAGGATATACTTCATTTGTTGCTTTCTGATACATCAGTATAGATGCAAACATTCGGACAAGCTTTTGAATGAGCAGGTAGACGTGAATTATTCAACCCTACTTAACTTGTTTGATTAGTTTTTATTACTTTTCATACTAACTGTACAATGGCTCGGTGTGGATTTTCCTGTTATTCATCCAACTTGTTTTACGATTTGTTTATAATACCATACTCTTCATTCTGTTTGTCATTCTTGATATATCTGCTGTGTCAGCGAAACCTCGTCGAATTTTTTTCAAATAAAGTGTAGATTAAAGTTAAACTTTGTGTTTTTTATCTTATTTATATCATAGATCTACATCAAGTAACGGCCTCCACAATTCAAACAGAAACGAATAGTTAAGCAATTATTGAGTCTATTTTTTTTGTGTTGTCCCACCCGGTATATCTAAGAAATTCTACAAAACAGGGTAAACTACAACTGTATAAATTACAAGGAAGGAAGAAACGAAATTCAACAGTTGTCCGTAACTCAAAAAATATTACAAAAGCACATCATACCTTAGGCGACAAAAAAAAATGATGAAAACATTTGCTGCAATGATGAAAGTACTGAAATTCTTCATTTACAATGTTGTGCGATAATTTCATGGAGTAGTTCCATCACATGGAGTTATTCAATAATTCTCAAATTATCAATTTACCTTCATGACGAACTAGGATGCATTTTTAAACTCAAACAGAAAGTGATCGAAGAAGGAAATAATGGAAGACTATTTGAATAAATGCATACATTACATCGAGAAAAAACCTAATGCTACATTACCATGAAATAATTACATGCCAGGAATATTTCAGACGTTGGGAGAAAGTTATTTGATGATCTGTTTCGATTGAATTCACAGAGGCGGCTTGCAAAACATTAACGAAATTATTAATAATTTTCCTGTCAACTCGATTCCCATCCAAAAAAGTGAAGTATGATTCCACGCATATCTAATGAGATGTTTTCGCGTAAGAAATCGATCAAAAGCACGGTTAATTAAACCTCGACGTTTCTGACGAATCCAAGTTAATATCCGCTTCATTAAAATACGAAGACGACCCAAGAATTCTGCGTTGCGTTGGTGTGCATGTTGAAGGTGTGTTCGTGAATGATTATGATAGGTGTGAGAAAAAAACTAATCCGCAATTTGGTAGGTGGTCATTTCTGACTTGCAGTTAAATAAATCATGAATCGGCGATTCCATATGATACAAAATTAAAGGATCGCTGGTCAATGAAAGTCGGTGTAGAACACGAAAGAAATGAGTTCGCATCTCTCCAAAATAGGTGCATATTGGTTTTTGAAGTCATTCATTATGGAATTCTATATAACATATGTAAATATGTTTTTCATAGCTTTCAGCGAATTTATTTTTTTCCATCTTGGGATAACGTTAGAATAAGAATAGAATGTATATTTATTAGTTTCTGCTACTACAGTACGATAAAAAATAATTATGTATAAATGAGATAAAAACACAAGTTTTAACTTTAATCTACACTTTATTTGAAAATATTCGAGGACGTTTCGCTGATAATGGAATCGTTCCGTTCAATTTCTATCGTGAATTTAATGTTCAAATGGATGGAATTAATGAAATTAAGAAATAAGTCTAATTGACGAGTAGTTTCAATGAAACATACTAAGATGTCGTCAACGTATCTATACCAATAAAGAAATTTGGAAATGAGTGGATGTGTATGAATTTTCTGTTCAATATTATTCATGAAAATCTCTGCTAAAAGTGGACTCAAAGGATTTCCCATGATCAAACCATTTTCACTACTGTAATAGATGTTGTTGAAAGAAAAATAATTTTGTTCAATGCAAACGTCCAACAGATTCAATATTTCTGATTAATTCATAATTAAATGCACATGAAAAAACATGTGTGTTGCCCGCCAGGCCATCATTCAGACGATATCATTTTCAGAACTCGACTAAAAAAACAACATTATATTACCTTTCTGTCGAAATAAATTTTTTTTGTAATTACCAACCCTTTGAAAAGTGGGAGTCAGCCGCGCCTCACCCTGTACCTACATTATCCCTCACCTTATCTGCTAAAGGGCTAAACGAAAAAAATCTATTAGGAAATTTGTCTCGTCAATGGAAATTATTATTACCTGCCATACCTTTTCTCCAATTCAAATGACTTGGTAGGTGGTAATAGATTAGCAGCATATTTAAGCTTTTTTCGGATCGTTCAGTGTTGAAATTAAGTAGTATAAATACAGTTTTTGAAAATGCAGGAAATGAAATTCAACACGACTGGGAGGGGAACCCACCCTGTCAAAGCTCATATGGGGAATGGCTGCAATTATTAACTGAAGCAAAACGGGATAATAACTTTGGTTTAGGTGTCAGGTCACAGCGGGATTGCGAGTAACGAGAAGGCAGATTCTCTTGCTAAGGAAGCCGTCAACAAGAGATCCATTTGCATAGCGATAGCTTTTGGTATAAGCCAAAGGTACAGGATAAGATCAACATCTGGGTAGGAAAACTACACGTTGACAGATGGGTCCTTACTCCAGAGTATAGAGAAACCAAATTTCTGCAGGTAAAACCTAGCAAAACTTCAATAAAAAGCGCTACCAACGAGGAGAGATGAATTAAGGACCGCAACAGGTCTTATAACTGGACAGGGGAGGCTAAGAAAGTATCTACACATCATAGACATTTATCGTGAAAAACTAAATGTAGACTTTGTCAAAAAGAATAACATAAAAGAACTGTGCGAATGGGACCTAATAAATTGAATTCTTAACGTTGTTAGAGCGATAAACCTTGACATTTAGGAATGAATGTGAACAGAGGATACGATGAGCCTTGAATGGACGCAATGGTACCAAATTCTGGAGACACTAGACTAGATACAAAATCGCTGCTACAATACGATTTCGACTAACCATCATTCATAAGTTCAGAGAGACAATCGGGCAACGAAGGAATCCTACAATGGTTTCTTTTCCCTCTATCAGCTGTTCAGAAAGTGAAAAGTTTTCTATTTCCAGAGGTTAAGACTGATTGGAATGTCTCGTGTTTCTAAATTTTACTTCATTTTATGAGTTCCTATTTGAGGGGGCAATTTTCTAATTGCAGAGACTTACGGTGAGAGAACTCCAGCAACGATATGCCATTTTGTATTGAATTGGAACAGTAGTAAATGAACGAGAAAGAAATTTAGATAACGCTGGAAATTCACTGTTCGTTGTTGGCTCAGAATATTCAGCTTATCTTGATAAAGATCATTCAATACTTCTTATCAATAGGGAATCACGCTAAAAACCCAGATTGGAAGTCTATAAATGTCTATTCTTTAGTTGGGAGTATTTTCTTTCCTAGCATTCATGACTGCTTGGCGCCTGAAAGGTGTGCTGTTGATTGAAACGAGACTAACATTTTGGTGGATATTGTTTCACTCATGCAACAGTTCTCCAAACAGCTAGATACTTGTTGGAGCTGGAATGTTGGATCAAATGCGTTTCATTAATTCATCCTCAATATGCTCAATGTAATTTAAATCCGAAATAAGGAGAGGCCACTCAAAACACCTTATTTTCTTTTCATCCAGATATTATCTCGGAGTGTATATGGTCTGGTATTGTCTTACATAAAAATACCACCTCCTTAAAGCACCTTTGAGCTGTCATAGATTTATCGATGAAGATCAACTCTATACGCCGTTCCAGAGTAATACAGTCCAAAATATAACAGACCCACCTCCAAATAGAAGCCTCTTATCATAAAGAGCAGACGCATATCGTTCCCCACTTGTCTTCCATACCCTTCGACACCCATTCAAACCATTGAGCCATAAAAGGGGTTCATCTGAAAACAAAACGTTGCTGCAATTTTCATTATTCCACGCCAATCTTCAATCACTATGTCTGCGCTGATGAGGTGGACCTGTAGTCATTCCTCTACAACAGAGTCCTGCAGCCCGAAGACTACTTCTGACAGTCCTTTCACTAACGTGAACAATCCTCAGTTCTTGTAGCTCCACAAACTCGCAGACACCAATAAATTGCCATCTAATGGCAGATGGTGAAGTGAATCTTCTACCGGAATATAGCCTTCTAGTTATCAATTTCGTTTCCTGATACGTTGGTTCATTGCACAGAAACATTTTTCAGTAATTTTAGTTTTTTTACGTTGTCCTCGGCCATCTTGTACCAACGCAATAACCCTTGTCATTACAATAGCATCCAAAGGCATTTAAACCAATTAATTAGACTCCGGGAGATTTAAACTAATGCGACGCCTGCATTTATCAAAAACGATGCTGAAAAACTATCAAACTCCAAATATGTCACAACACAGATATCATAATACCTGTACGAAGGCCTCTTACATGATTAAAGATCCCGAAGGTACAGTTGGTGAGAAAAAAGCGCAAAAAAATTGATACTTCGAAATGACCTCAATTTCTCGATGACCAGAACATTTACAATCATTTTTAGATATGACATCAACGTTCTCAGGATATTTGTTATACTAAACACTTAACGGTAACTTTGTTACTAATTCTTTTTTTTTCAGATTTACCATGGGCTGAAGGCCAACAATAGGGAAAGAAGGTAAATATTAATATAGTATTCTTCAATGAAATTATTTTGTACCTGTGAAAGAGCAAAAAGAAGAGACTCATCTCCTTATCCATATTCAGAATATTAAAAATAAAAATCTAGCTGAATTGGCTGGTCCACCATTTTCGAAAATGTGCAGAAATTTTTATTATATAACTAGTCGATGTAATTGACGTTTTTATAAAAACTTGAATTAATTTCCAGAAGAAAATGATCTAAATGTCGTTTGGATCGGCTAACCAAATTTTCCGCTTTTATCGAGAACGATAATCGAAATATCTCATCCAAAAATTATAGTTTTGTAGTTTCCAAATCTTTCTCCCACATTAATTAGAACCCTCAGTTCCTACGAAGCATGGTTCTTAGGTTTTTCATGCTGGGATATAAAGGATACTAATCCATTGTCAGTACTGAAAGAAAATAAATGTCTCTATTAGTAGCTTGTCGTTTCCGGAATTAAAACGCCTCACCAGTTTCTCGTTCTTATGGAGAATTTAGACGTTGATGGATTAGGCTTAGTGAAGATCCAAGTCAGATGTACCAGAAACAGGAATCACCTAAGAATGTGTGGATTCTCTCTGGACCGTTTCAACTTTGAAAAGTCTCAAAGCGTTCACAAGATTGACAGTAGTGGTGAATCTGTTTGGGTGTTTCAAAGGGAAGAAAAACCGACAAAAGTCATCCGTAGGCAATGTCTGCAAAAGATGGTAGCAACGTTTATTTCCAAAACAGATCATGAAGCAACAAATCCTGTATAAGATCAAAGAACAGTTGCTGCTGATTGGTACATAACCATTTGTTTACCGCAGGTTGTTAGTTAGCTTCGTGAAATCAACCCCAACGCGAATCATCCTTCACCAAGACAATGCAAGTCTGCAAAAAGCCTGAAAAACAGTTGAATATTTATTGCAAGAAAACATCGAATCGTTACATCACCCTGCGTAATAGTCCGTACCTAAATCGCAACCATTCTTCGACTTTCCTCAAAATCAAGAACGGATTGCGTGATTAAAGATTTCAGTCTTCAGAAGAAGCTGAATATAGAATCATACTATGGCAATAACTGCTTCCAGAATTGGCTCGAACCAATAATCTCCGCGAAACACAAAACAGTAAGGTCTTCAAAAGCTCTCATTCGTTTCACTCTATATGCAAAATTTTAAAGAATCCCCTCCTAATTTTGAATTATTTAGTGAATTACACACAACCAAATTTATATGGAATCACCTGGTATTTCACATTATTGATTATTTCTAACCATGGATCTTTGATCACTTGTGAAGAATGATGTTTTTTGTTGTAAAAAACTTGATATATGATGAGGAATGTTGAATTATCACCAAATGTCGCGAACATATTGTACTCAGTCGTCATTGAGATTCGAAACTGTGAATTTCAAAATTTGAATAAGCCTATAATGATAATTGAAAATGTTGGATTGTCCGATGTGCATAGGGGTCGAATGATTGTTTTCGTTGACGAAGGGGCGACACAGAGGGATATAGCGGCCACAATAGGGGTATCATAGAGGGTGGTTTCAAAAACCTACGCTCTGTACATGGAACTACAATCTCTCCAAAATAGGCCTAGAAGAAGTCGTAGAAAGATCACTTCTGAAGAACAAGACCGCTTTTTGTGCCAAATTGCAAGAAGAGACCTTAGTGCTTCGCACCCCATACTTCACAGGCGATTTCTGGAGCAACCTTCTAACCAGACAACAAAAAATTAATAGATTTAATTGGTGCATCGAGCACCAAAATTGAAATATTGAGAATTAGCGAAATGATATTTTTTCGGATGGGACTAGAATTGGTGTTCGATCATATGACAACCAGATTCGGATTTTAAGGGGTTGTGGAAGACAAGCTAGACTCCAAGCAGCAGGACAAATTCCGAAATATCAAGAGGGCCTTGTGATGTTTTGGAGTGGCATTATGCTGGGAGGCAAAACAGATTTTATTTCGTATCAGCAACGTCGCGTGACATCATCTTGAAACAGAGAAATCGCTTTTTTGGACTGGCCAGCTTGCTCTCCAGACCTAAATTCTATTAATAGGATAATCTCAAAAGGAAAATTGGATCGCGCCAGGATAATCCAAGAACCCCACAATAGCTCATCCAAGCCGCCACAGAAGAGTGGCAGAATATCACCCCAGAGGAGGTCGAAAACCTTATCCTAAGCATACCTAGATGGATTCAGGCTTTTATCAGCGCAAGAGGAGGTAATGCAAGCTACTAAGGTAGAGAAAATACCCAGTCCGTGAGGAAACATTTTTAAATTTTTTCACTACATGCGAAAAGAGTCTCTTATTTGTTTCTTTCTTAAAATAAACCCGAATTTATTTATTTTTTCAATTGAAATATCTCAAAGAGGATCAATTCTAGCAATCCTTCGAAATTACCAAAATCCCTGAGGTAATATTCAGAATATCAGGTGATTACATATAAACACCACAAAAAAGTATAGAGAACACTTCTGAATATCGATATATCGTATATGGATGATATTTTTTAAGAAATGAACACCTGCATCAATTTTTCACCAAATTATGTAGAGTGCCGCAACAGATTTCAGTTTTTTTTATAAAAAACTAAAAATGCAGCAGATGCGACGCTGCTTTATAATCATTTCCTGTATTCAGTGTTTGAAATCAGTTAGTTGGCACTTTGGTCCTGTTGTAAGTACAAATAAAAGATTCAAATTTTGTGATTCGACTATGGATAGACGACATTTGACTAGAGAAGAGATGTTACGAGCCGTTGGCATGCTCCAAGCTGGGAGATCACAACGGGAAGTATCCAGGGTTCTGGGAAGTAGTCCAAGTGTCATAAACCGTTTATGGTCGCGTTTCAATGGAACAGGTAGCGTAGAAGAACGTCATACAGGTCGTTTCAGGATTACTGCAGTCGCCCAAGACCGATTTTTGGTTTTACAAGCCATAAGAGATCGTACTACCACAGCATCTCAATTAGCTCAAGAGCTATCACGAGTTGATGATGTACAAATTTCCGACCAAACTATGAGAAATTGACTGCACGAATGTCAACTCCACTCCAGACGTCCTCTAAGAGTTCCACAACTGACCCATGGAAATCGCGCTGCTCGTTCAGCTTGGTGCCAAGAACACGTAAACTGGGATCAAGAGAGGTGGGCCACAGTTCTCTTCAGTGATGAATCCAGATTAAGTTATTATCCCAATTCGGGAAGAATTCGAATATGGAGGGAACCTGGAAAGCAAAACCGTCTCCAGCATGCTCGAGAAGTTGTTAGACAGGGAGGCAGATCAGTGATGTTTTAGGGAGGTATACGCCTTGGTGGAAGAACGGAACTCGTTTTCATACAGAACAATCTCACGGGAAATTCTTACGCAAATGAGATACCACCTATAGTGGTACCGTATCTCCAAACAATGGGTCAAAATCCACTCTTCCAACAAGATAATGCCCCTCCTCATCGTGCAAGAGTTGCCTTGAACGTTTTTGAAGAGAATGATATCGATCTTCTACCGCGGCCATCCGGCTCCCTAGATTTGAATCCCATCGAGCATGTGTGGGACACCCTAAAAAGAAATCTCCTGCGTCAAAACGTCTTCCATCATGAACAGGAGCTTCGATTAGCAGTTCAGGGGGCTTGGAATGACTTAGGCCAAAATGTTATAGACAATTTAATATTGAGCATGCCGCGACGATGCCAAAGTGTCATTAATAACAGAGGTGGACCTTCTGGGTACTGAAAAATATAAGTGCTTCCATATCGTTTCGGAAACATTAGTTCAGAATTTTTTTTTGTGTTTTACCAAATTTCGTCATTTTCAAATTTCAAATTTTTTTTATAATAGGTGCTTCGGAGAAGTCAAATATTATTTTGTTTTCTTGAGAATACATTATATACAATACATCCTAACAAAACCGAAAGATTTCTATAAATTCGAATCATCAAATTCATATTTCAAAGATATTGGTAAGTATTCCTAGACTTTTTTGAGGTGTTTAAATTTTGTTGTGTGTATTCGAAATATCAATTTCAAGAATAGCTCACAAATTTCTTCCACACTCTTTATAGAAAGTGAAGAATTAATGAATGAGCAAAATTCGTAACTATATATTATTCAGGCTCATACAAAAACCAGTATTGGCCCAACCCAATAGATCAGTCATATTTTGGAATACTACAGAATAACAAAGGTGTTGCCGAAAGAAGTTTTATTTCTATTTATAGCCGCACAGGAAACACATACGAAACGTAACCACATTCAACTGGAACACCGTAAGTTATAGACCCTCGGGCCGATTCGGGGAAATCAGTAGTCCATTGAGGTTTCGTAATTTGCAAGATTTAGACATGTAAAATTCTACCATAAAAAGTATAATTATCATGGCGATGACGATTTTTGAATTGACAATCCGAAATCTTGCGGTTGGCTGGTTAATTTCAGGCGCCATTAATATTGAAAAGAACTTTTTAATTTGAGGTATTATTCTGAGAACGGCAGAATAGCAAACAATTGGGTGGAAGAATCCAATTCGATGTTTATAAATATCTGTAGTAAAGTCTGCGGTTTTCTGTGACTGAAGTATCATTAATAATATAACTCACAAATGGTAGGGAAATGTATTTGTTGCGAACAACATAAAAACACAGATTTCATTCAACGACGTTCTGCTCGATCTCTAGTATCGATATTTCGTTATTCAACTCTGTATTTTTTTAGACTCTCTGCTCTTTTGAGGGTTCATCATGCCATAGAACGGCACATGAAATCTGATACGTTTAAGAGAAAAGCTACTGCTAATTAGTGTAAAACCGTTTTGTTATACACCCCCCACTAAAATTGTCGCATCACCCTTATTTTACGACAATACTATATAAGCGAAAATCTTGCGAAAGCAATTCCAAAACCAAGAGACAAGATTCTGAAGAAGAGGGTCTCTGTTGAAAACTCCATCTTTCTCTCACTCACTTCATGTGAGGAAATAAAAATTGCGATTATGTCACTAAAGAACAATAAGTCACCAGGAATAGATGGAATTAAATCAGAGGTTCTCAAAATCTTAGTAGATTACATTTCTTCACCATTGTCTTATTTGATTAATAGAATAATGCTTATGGGTATAGTGCCGAGAGCATTCAAGGTGGGATTAATAAAACCATTGCATAAATCGGGCAGCAAGGAACAAATGTCGAACTATCGACCAATAACATTAATAAGTAATATATCGAAAATTTTCGAAATGGTCTTGAAAAAAAGGCTTGTTGACTTTTTAGAAAAATATCAACTGATGTCCCCTAAGCAGTTCGGTTTTCAAAAACATATATCGACGCAAGATGCTATCAATTGTCTTATTTCAAAAATTCATGAAAGTATTGAGAAGGGTGAACGGTCCTTGGCAATCTTCCTGGACCTTGCCAAAGCCTTCGACACTGTCGATCATGAAAGATTATTAGGAATATTGCAAGACTAGGGAATACGAGGCGTTACTGGAAAACTTTTGTCAAGTTATCTCGAAGGACGAGAACAATATGTTATGGTTGGATGCACACTGAGCTCCCAAAAGATCGTTAAATACGGAGTACCCCAAGGCACTGTTCTTGGGACGATTCTATTTATAATTTACATGAACGAAATTTTGAAAGCTGAAACAGAGGGTACAATCATTAGTTTCGCGGATGACACGGTTTTGTTCTATACAGATAGGTCATGGGAAGCTGTTAAGAAAAAGACAGAAATGGATTTAAGTAAAATATTGAACGCATTTGATGAAATGTTATTGACTGTTAATTATGATAAAACATATTTTATGCCGTTTAGTTGCTATAGCAGTGGTTTACCCCTTTTCAAAGAACTCGAAATTGAAAAAAATGAAAAAACTGTCAAAATTGCTACAAAAGAAACTGTGAAGTATCTTGGAGTACTAATTGATCAAAATTTAAGATGGGACTATCATATTGAAATATGGGTTAAGTCTCTGAGGAGTTTGTCGATTTTCGTAGATTGAAGATGATTTATCACGGCCTTGTAGAATGCAGAATTAGATACGGCATCACGATATATGGTGCTGCAGCAAGCTGTTATCTGAATAAAGTGGAAATCTTACAGAAAAAAATTCTAAAAATAATTTCAAAAAAACCAAATACCTACCCCTCAGATGACTTATATAAACAAACTGGTGTATTGGATGTCAGGCAGCTGTATTTCCTTGATTGTGTAACACAAATTCACAAAAGTAAAAACAAACTTCAATATGTTGATGATGGATTTGGGACCCGATCTTGTTCACAGGCAAAGGTCAAAACCCTTTTCTTTTCGAGAACTATATCTCAACGTTCTTTCGATTTTAATGCCTATAGAATGTATAATTTCCTTCCACTAAACATAAGAATGGTACCCAATATAAATAGTTTCAAAAGGAAGGTCAATTGTTTTCTCAGAATGAAAGATAGAAATGACATCCATTGTTTATTTTGATCCGTATAAAATTTTTTTTTTTTATTGATTTGTATTTCGTTGATCATAGCACCCCACGCACTGGCTTAGCCTTAGTGGGTAATCCTTGATGTGTTTTGTTCATTCGTCATGGTCATAATTTGTGTTTTTTTTTTATAGTTTGTAATGGGAGGGGGGTTTTCACACTGTGATTATGATTGAGTGAATAAAAATTAAAAAAATTATTATTATAATTATAAACATTTAGATTGGTCATTCAAGAGTCACTTGGTTACTTTCAAAAGTGTGAAATGTGGAGATATCATACAAAAGAGATGAGTTGATGGTGGAAAATATCAACAATTTTTGAGTTAACAAAAATTAAAAAATTTTACCATCTTCAACCATTCGCAAAGAGACCAATCAACTAGCATCGAATGGTTACTAATCATTTTCAAAATCGAGTGTTTCCTTCCCAGGCTCTAATTACTGCCAGTATATGTCTCAGAAGCCCCTCAAACAAATTTTGAATGTACTCTTGAGTCACTGAGCTCCAAATTTCAGGAAGCAGATTTTCTTGTTGTTGGAAAGTTCTACAAGGCATCCTACGTTGCTGAATTTGCCACCCCATGTTGTTCCAAACATGTTCTATGGAATTCAAATCGGGACTTCTGTTTGGCCATCTTAAAATATCAATTTCGGCATTTTGCAGAAATTCTGTTACTACTCTAGCTGCATGAAGCCGAGCATTATCATGCATATAAATGAAGTTTTGCCAATCAATGAGCCAAAGGGTACAACATGGGGTTCAAGGATATCTGCGAGGTATCTGGCCGCTGCCATTCTTCCATTATTCAATAGGACTAACTCATTTCAAAAGAAATGCCTCACCACACCATTACTGAGCCCCCTCCAATGTTTTCGGTTTGCTGGATATTGCATTGCTGATACCGTTCCCCAGGCCGTCTGTATACAGGCATGCGTCAATCGTTTGATACAATATAGAACCTGGACTCGTCGGAAAAGAGAACATTCGACCATTCTGGAATACCCCAATTTGCATGTTCCCTCGCAAACTGAAGTCTTGCAACTCGATGCTCTCTGGTGAGAAGCGGGCCGGTTGAAGCCACCCTTGGTCTGATATCGTGATCTCAGAGCCAATTCCTAACAGTTTTCAATGAATTATGCACATTTCTGGAAAGTGCAAGTTCATTTTAGCCTTTAACTTTCACAAAAGGATGGTGCCTCAATTGACAACTGGGTCACAGTGGGGGGGCTATCAAACATTCCACCCACAAATTCCCATATCGATCTAAGGGACTTTAGCTCGGATAGTGAGAAGAAAACTGTAATAAAAAACTGTTAATTATATTAACGTATTCACCTTCACCAAAGAGATGCATTGAAAATGATGCCAGATATGTCGAAAGAATCTTCAAAGAGTAGAAAGTGCTCAGTGTAGATGTGCGGAAGAACACAAGTGTTTGGTTTCATAACTTAAGACTGTTGGAGAGACTGACTGCGTTATTTTGGATTTATGCTATTGAATAACTGTCAAAAAAAATACTTTGAGATGTTATTGCGTGATTAGCAATGCAAGAGCTAAAGGATGAATTGCCAATTTTACCGTGCGAAAAAATATTTTTTGAATTGATAATAAAAAACAAGTACTGTGTTTTAAGGAATTTTACTTAATAATTGCGATTCGTAACGCGTTTCACTACACCGTAGCTTCTTCAGACGAATGATTATGCAGAAAAATGTAAATGAGAATATAACTATAAATGTTCTTGAGTAATTAAAAGCTTATTGGTCGCCTCCTCCTAAGTGGTTATTTATGACAGGTATATCCAATAAAATTAAGGAATAGATTGCTCCCCGAAAAGATTCAATAGAGGTGAAGGGCTTAAATCGACTTGGTCATTGATGAGTCTACCTGAGTGTTTGTATTTATTTATTTCTAAAGTTTTCCAAAGATCTACCTTCCAATATTTATTATCTGTATGCAAAATTTCAAAATGTGGGTCGAAAGAATGATTATTTTCTAAGAGATGATTCGCGTAATTTGAATCTGATTTTTTATTTGAAAAACTGCGTTTATGTTCCGATATTCTAATATTAAAATTTCTATGTTTTCTACCAATGTAGAAATTATCACAGTCATTGCAATTCAATCTATAAACACCTGATTTATTGTTTTTACCTGGTTTGGTTTTATTATTTTTATATATTTGCCTAAATTATTATTAGTTTGGAAAGCTATGTTGAAATTATTGCTACTTAAGAATGATTTCAGTTCCTCACTTGTAATGCCAACGTAGGTTAAGGTGTTGAATTTTTGTTTCAATTTATCGACAGGGTAAACTTCATTCAATGCGATTCTACTTTGTTTTTATTTAAAATATTATTTATTAGTTTGGGATTGTAACCATTATTTTTGGCTATTTGTTTAATCAAATTTAGTTCTTTGTTGAAATTTTCTGGTGATAGCGGGATGTTAATCAATCTATGAATAAAACTATTGAATGCTGACATTTTATGTTGATATGGATGACACGACGAGTTATGTATTATAATATCTGTATGTGACGGCTTATGGTAAATTGCGAAAACATGTTTTCCATTTTCATTCGAAATTGTTACGTCTAAGAAATTTATCGAATTATTGCTTTCTATTTCGGTTGTGAATGCAATTTTGGATGTAATGAATTTATATGATTTTCGAAAATTTTCAACTGTCTATCTGTTCCTGTGAAGCAAATAATGATATCGTCTACATAGCGATACCAGTATAAACAATATTTACTGAGTGGATGATTATGAATTAATTTCTCTAAGTTATTCATGAAAATTTCTGCTAACAAAGGACTCAACGGATTGCCCATAATCAAGCCGTCTTCAATAGTATAATATTTGTAATTGAAATGGAAATAATTTTGATCTAAACAAATTTTTAATAATGAAAGAATATCTGATTTAATGATAGTATTGACATGATTCCTTTCTAATAATTCTTCAACTAAGTAATACGTATCTTTTGGAGGAATGTTGGGAAATAGATTCTTAACATCGATGTTATATATAGATAGACAGTTGAAAATTTTCGAAAATCATATAAATTCATTACATCCAAAAATTGCATTCACAACCGAAATAGAAAGCAATAATTCGATAAATTTCTTAGACGTAACAATTTCGAATGAAAATGGAAAACATGTTTTCGCAATTTACCATAAGCCGTCACATATGGATATTATAATACATAACTCGTCGTGTCATCCATATCAACATAAAATGTCAGCATTCAATAGTTTTATTCATAGATTGATTAACATCCCGCTATCACCAGAAAATTTCAACAAAGAACTAAATTTGATTAAACAAATAGCCAAAAATAATGGTTACAATCCCAAACTAATAAATAATATTTTAAATAAAAACAAAGTAGAATCGCATTGAATGAAGTTTACCCTGTTGATAAATTGAAACAAAACCTACGTTGGCATTACAAGTGAGAAACTGAAATCATTCTTAAGTAGCAATAATTTCAACATAGCTTTCCAAACTAATAATAATTTAGGCAAATATATAAAAAATAATAAAACCAAACCAGGTAAAAACAATAAATCAGGTGTTTATAGATTGAATTGCAATGACTGTGACAATTTCACATTGGTAGAACACATAGAAATTTTAATATTAGAATATCGGAACATAAACGCAGTTTTTCAAATAAAATATCAGATTCAAATTACGCGAATCATCTCTTAGAAAATAATCATTCTTTCGACCCACAGTTTGAAATTTTGCATACAGATAATAAATATTGGAAGGTAGATCTTTGGGAAACTTTAGAAATAAATAAATACAAACACTCAGGTAGACTCATCAATGAACAAGTCGATTTAAGCCCTTCACCTCTATTGAATCTTTTCGGGGAGCAATCTATTCCTTAATTTTATTGGATATACCTGTCATAAATAACCACTTAGGAGAAGGCGACCAATAAGCTTTTAATTACTCAAGAACATTTATAGTTATATTCTCATTTACATTTTTCTGCATAATCATTCGTCTGAAGAAGCTACGGTGTAGTGAAACGCGTTACGAATCGCAATTATTAAGTAAAATTCCTTAAAACACAGTACTTGTTTTTTATTATTGATAATGGAATTTTACCAAGTAAAACCCTCCCAAATTCAAATGTTAACGTATTCACCTTTACCAAAGAGATGCATTGAAAATGATACCAGATATGTCGAAAGAATCTTCAAAAGAGTAGAAAGTGCTCAGTGTAGATGTGCGGAAGAACACAAGTGTTTGGTTTCATAACTTAAGACTGTTGGAGAGACTGACTGCGTTATTTTGGATTTATGCTATTGAATAAAGGTCAAAAAAATTACTTTGGGATGTTATTGCGTGATTAGCAATGCAAGAGCTATAGGATGAATTGCCAATTTTACTGTGCGAAAAAATGTTTTTTGAATTGATTTGACAATCACCCTTATGGGACAACCTTCGTATATTTTAAACATCAATATTCATTTGTTGGAATATCAATTTCAATACAAACTATCGTATGTTAAGTTACATTCCTAGTCAAATTCCACTTCGAGATGCATTCCAAGATATCCACGTTTTTTCATAGTGACAATAAGAAGCTCAACATCCTGTATTGCAGCAAAGCAATTTATTCCAGAATAACGTTACATTTTTGAACCATCCCGTCGTTACCGTAATTAGCTCACATAAACGTGCAGTTAACGGAATCGTTATCAAATCGATTCAGTAAATAATTAACGAATATAATTAACTTTACCTCGTCGGAATACCTTTTTTTCATTGTGGTGTTATCACTCGTCTCAATGTCCCTTACAAATAAGCAATTAACTTGACGTTATTTCGTGAAAAATGTGCATAACATTCATGGAATACGATTGACGGAGAGATAAGTTTTATTCTGGCAGTTTGGTTTTAGTACAGGTCTTTTTATGGGAATTTTTTTTATGTCAGATTGTCGAAATGCATTCGAAAAGAATATCTGAATAAATAAAATATTTACAAGAAAGAGAAGATTTTCCCCGTTGATATTAATTCCAGACCATATTGGCTTTTATGGGGTCTCCAATTATCGATACTTTAGTGTCTTGATTTTCGAATCAGCTTCTGTTTTCGAATTATTCCGGATTTTTGGAATTTTTGGGATCTCGACATGTGCGAATATCTCGGTTGATGTCGAAGTTAGATAGAAACCAGGGGTGCTTCAATGGTCGATCTCGAGCGCTTTTTGAGTAGATCTCGAGAAGAAAGAAAATTTTTAATAAGTAGGTAACTAAACTACAAAAATTTATTACATAATAAAATAACACTGTGCTAGCGGTAAAAGCGGCTTTATCAAAGGAACAAGCGGTACTTGTCAAATAAAAGCCGCGTTTTTTATGCTTGCCGCTTTTCTAGATATTTCGGGCTGCGTTTGACGGAAACATTCGTTCACGCCGATATAAATGTTGCGCCTGCAGGAATTGAAGTCATTCGGAATTGTAACTTGAGGGCAATACTACGTCGATACAAAGTTTATTATTAAATAGTACAAAATGAGTGCAGGGAAGAAACTCAAAACGTATCATTTTAATAGCGATTGGGAGGAAGAATTTTTCTTTGTATGGTGTAGAATAAGTGTATTTGTCTTATTTGTCGTGCGTCATTTGCAATACCTAAGCGTGATAACTTAGAGAGGCATAATAAAAGGGTTCATGAAAACTATGAAAAGGATTTTCCGCTACAGAATGAATTAAAAAAACGAAAAGTACGTAATTTGATATCTTGTTGTCTGAAGGAAGAACAAACCATGTTCACAGGACCAGCCAAACAATCAAAAGCTGCTACTATCGCGTCATTTAAAATATCTCATATATTGGCGAAACACAAGAAACCATTCGAAGATGGATCGGTTGTGAAGGAAGTATTTATTAAAGCGGGTGAGACTTTATTTGGAGATTTAAAAAAAAAACAGAAATCATGTTTGCTATTAAAGAACTTCAGTTATCTCATCCGACTGTCACAAGGCGTATTGAAGTCATGGGTGAGGATATGGCAGATAAATTAAAACATGATATCATGAACTGTACATAGTTTTCTTTACAGTTCGACGAATACACCGATATGAGAGACACTGCCCAGCTGTGTATTTTTATTCGGATGGTATTCAATGACAAGTTAGCTAAGGAAAAATTCTTGACTCTGAAGAGGAAGAATATATACATTAGTGTGCATTACTACCGAAGGAACACCAGCATTGACTGGAAACAAAATGTGGCATTGTGTCGAGCTAATGAAGATTTCCCGTCATTTTTTTTATTCCATATTCCATATTCCGTACACGTAGCTTGCAACGGCGGCTTTATAAACGCCTTTACAATCCATACAGAACAACTTGAAAATTCCGGTATTGTCAAATCTATCAGTTTTATCTTTACTGATGAAACATTCTTGGGAGAGTTTCTTGTGGATTTTGAAAGCTACTTTTTCATACTGTTTTGAAATGACAGTTGCAATCTTTCCGCTGATAGGACCAACATATGGTAATATTTATCTGAATTGGTTGATTCTATACGTGGGTAAATGTTATGATATGCTAGTTGTGTTTGTTTGTGGAATTCATTCTGTTTACGAAAATACATTCATATCAAAATTATTCACAACGTTGTTTGTCTCTATTATGTATATGTTGCTATAACTTTTAAAAGATATAAATAATGGTCATGAATTTACTCATGTACGAGGGTACTAAAATGATTCTAAACTAGGCTAAATTTCACCTGTTTGAGAAAGGAATGTATGATATTGTTTATGAAATGAAATTGAACAAAAATTATAGAATATCCTCCGGTGTCTATTGACTGATAATAGGCTTCTCAGTGTATATTTCTACTGACAGGATATTCCTTCAGACATTTGGAATGATATTCATATTGAAACTAATTCATACCGTGTCATGTATTCATTATCTATCTGTTGTCATGAATGTTGTAAGATAAAAAAATTATAATTATAAATTTGGTGATGTACGAGGGAGTTCAAATGATTTCAAACTAGCTAAATTTTACCTGTTTTGGAAGTAAATATCTGTTATTGTTTCTGAATTCAAATGAACAAAAAAGTCAGGACCAAGAATAAGCAAAATATTTCAAACTAGATATCTGTGTTCACTTTATTATTTTTGTTTCAGTTCATCCATGAGGAAACATGCTCTCCAATTATTCAAATTCAAATGTTAATGGAAATTTGAAAGGTTTGAGAAAATCATGTTGATTTCAGTTTACAGATCAAGGAAATCTAAATCGAAAGACAAAACATAGTTGATAATATGTCTTGCTTGAATAATCAAGACACATACACACTGTAAAAGTAAGCCTCATGAAAACAGTGTATTCTGTTCTATTCTGTAAGTTTTCATGAACAAGTAAAAAGTTTATATGACTCTGATGTTACTGTGAAGTTAAATTGAATTCAGTAATATTTTTAGTATTCGTTCCATAATGTATTCAGAAAAATACAAAAAGAATTGAAAAATGATTGAATTTTATGCTTTAGGTGTATTATTTTATGCTTCTCTTAAACATTTCAATTTTCTCAGCTTACAATTATGAAACATATACCCTTAAAGAAGTGATTGCTTCAAATAAGTTACCAAATTTATACTTATAGAAACGAAGAGTTGAAATTAAACTTTTGTATTATGAAAGATATATATTTTACATCATTCTTTCAAATATCAATGTTGATAACTTATGTATTGTTGTGCATTCCTCAAGAATATTGATAACTGAGTATGGGTAAAATAGTATTTGAAAAATTGGCATATATGTTAACATAGATACTTCTCACATTCTTTCAAAAGATTTGTCTTCTTTGTGTCGTTAGGTCATTGAAATATGATTTTTATTCAAGTACTTGAATGATCATATAATCTTCGAAGAAAAATTTTCACTCTTCTTTGGGACTGATGTTCAGTTCAAGTATTATGAAATGTTGTACTAGTCTTGCAATATTTAGATTAAAATTTCAATTTTCTTGAAGGAAGAGTAGAAATAACGTTATCGAATATTAAACACAGGTTTCTCTAAAACACATTACTTTCTGGTACAGATATGTAGATGACATTTTGGTTAGTTTTCGTAGTTCAAACAGACAAATTCAGCAATTTTTAAATTTCCTGAAAAAAATACATTGCCACATCAGCTTCACTTCTGAATTAGAAAATAATAACTCAATTTATTTTCTCGACTTAACCATTACAAATTCAAATAACCAACTCACTTATAAAATTTACAGAAAGGAAACATTCACAGACGCATCGATTCCAATGGACTCGTTCAGTCATTTAAGTCACAAACTAGCTGCATATAACTCCATGATTCATAGAGGTTACTCTGTTGCCCTTTCGAAAGAAAATTTTCAAACTGAACTTAATATCATCAGAAAATTGCCTCAAATAACAACATACCACAACATTTTCTAAATACAATCAATAAACGCTAAGAACAACGTATTATCTACCCATTACTATATAACATCGTAGAAACCCCAGGAAAAAAGATACACTAGTCTCACATAAACCGGCGAACTCTCTAACAAAATCAGTAACTACCTTTCTAAATTGAACATAACTACTTCATTCTCAAGCGGCCCCAGCTTAAGCAGATTATTATTCAATGCCAAACAAAAGAACGATAAGTTCAAGCAATCAGGAATTTATCAAATCAAATGCAATGAATGTTAGGTAGGCTATGTCGGACAAACAGGGAGAAGTTTTGAAGCTAGATTCAAGGAACATACTTCGTCAGATAAAAATTCGCCAATATTTGAACACATAGAATCAACTAACCACACGATATCATTGAACAATCTTAAAATCCTCCATAAATGTAACAAAGGAGAGAGATGAATTTGTTGGAAAGTTTGGATTTTAACAAACCATGTGAAAACCCAAAATTTACTACCCTCAATAGCCAACTAGAGCATAGTGGATCCCCACTACTCAATATTTAGGATAAATTTCATTCTGTACTTGTAATTGCCTACTGATGTATTATATTGTTATTCACTTGAAAATGACCGTAGGGTCGAAACCAGTCGTGATTATTGAATAAATTGTGGAAAAGTGACAAAAGTGTCTTATATCGTTTTACTTCAAAAGTGAATTTCCATAAAATAAATAAATCATCAATACTATCAATCATCTTCAGCATCGCTTTGGAAATCCTGCCCAAGAGAAGGCTGCAAATAATTTTGGGCCACAATGAGAACACCACCTCCATCACGCTTCAAACTCGCAGGAGAGGAGCGCTAATTCTGATTTATGAATGTCTGATGTTAGCCAAGATTCACAAATGAAGTAGAGATCGCGATTAGTAGTTGCAATATTGAATTTGAATTCACTAAGTTTAGTTCTGAGTTCACGAACATTCTGATATAGCACATGAAGAGCCATTTTTATTGAAGTAATGATAATATGACGTGTTGGTTGGTGAAGATCATCAAGGGAGTTATGGTTTGTTCAGATCAGAGCGTTGAGTGATCTGTAGAGTTTTTGAAGCGTCGTTTTTGTCCATCAAAATGTTTCCATTCTGAGTCCAAACAAACCTATATAACTTTTCTTTTGCCACACTTTTAACGTAACCTTGAAAATTAACTTATTATCAAGAGTGAGGTGCTTATTTATATAAAGTCGTTCCGAGATGTCTTCCATTTTCAGACCCAGCCTCTTTTCATCTATATTGTTACGTTCGGTTGCTAGAAATTTGTCTCTGTTCAGTTTTGAAGCGAATCTGACTATTATATTTTTGGGTTTATTAGTTAGCGCTGAAGGAACGCGAGTAACACCAGTATTTTCTACCTCCGTGTCCAAGTGAACCCCGATATCAGTTACCAACCGTGTCCAAGTGAACCCCGATATCAGTTACCAAATGTAATAGGTTTTCATTCGCTTTTTCTGGGATATTTTGAATCTCAATAATGTTCTGACCATTCGTTTGTTCCATTGATCTTATTTTTTTTACTAAGCGTGGTTAATTTCTGTTTCATTTGCTCATTTTCTTTCTCTATTTTTGTAACCTTAGAAATCACAACACCCAGTTTGGCAATATTTGATTCAAAAGAGTTAGATACATATACAAACAGGTTGATACAAAATAAATAAGGGTGCAAACAAGATGTAATAAACGAATAACAGCTAATATTTAGAGATATCAAATATGGACAAATACGCTGAGCCACTCTAGTCGTTTAGAAGATTATCTCTATCGTTCGTTCTAGTTTGAAAATTTCCATGCATTCTAAGGAATCTAACTTTCGTCCTTTAGGTATTCTGTGCATAATTTCAAGTTGATCTATGGGTGGAAAATGATGGCTATTTACGATACATTGTGACCTAACCTAATCGACTTGACAGAATCAACTGTTTCTCTTATATTCACGACTCCAAACCACATTGTTTGAAACAAATAACGAGACGTCTTCTAGTCTCTACTTATTATGCTATCAATCAATAGAAGTAAATAATATCCCAACCAAAGTGAAAATTTTAATCACCCATATATTATCACTGCCACATTTCTTTTCGAATCAGAGAGAACACTAACTTCTTAACGAAGCACAAACTTTTATATCCACATACAATGTTGAAACCGAATCGAAATTGCTCCTCGCTACATATTTACTACAGCTATAAAGCTTTGAGATTCAGCCAAACGACTTGGCAATCTTCTGAATTTACAGCACAATCAGTGATTTATTATATCTGGAAGATACGTTTAAAAATGGTGTTTATGCAATGCATCTCATTGTTGAACATCCGGTTCACGATAAATGCTAGGATAACCTTATTCGGTAGCCTAAAGGCCATTGCACACCCACGAAACACATTCTGGCCTATTCTTATCTGTAATGAATGCATCAGCTGTTGCAGATGGAATCGGACCCGAAAAGATACTCACGCAAATATGCAACATATTTTCAGCCTGTCGACCGCTTAAAGCTAAACAATGGTCTTGGAATTTGAACATTTTGATCAGTATTTATTGTACTGTTACTTCGAAATCTATCACAGATATTAATTTGTGAAAAGTTTCTCAACATGAACTTTTTTTCAATTCGGACAAACCCGAACAATATGACACTCTGTTTTTCGACAAAGCCCGGTCAAATTAGTGAAGTTACATTGACGAATTTTTATTCAAGAAACAATATTCAACCTTCCGTAGAATCTTAAGAATCCCTCCTTCGAGGAACTGGTTTTCCGATCCACCCTTCATAATTACCGTCCACTGGGGCCACATAGCACTGGTGCCGCACGGTCAGATATCATGAATACGAGCAATGGACTGCAGTTTCGGTCTCATTTGACCTCGTCAGCACTGCATACCCATTCAAAACATTAGGCTACACTGCCACCTCATGTCATTTCGTTGGAGCTCTAGTAAATAAAGATAATTTATTCATGTATTTTACAAAAGATTCAAAGTATGTGCATATGTCAATTGGAAAATATTTGAACAGAAATTCAACAGCAAAAAAAATCACAGTGGATAAATATAATACAAAAACACAAGCACAAAAAAACACATCAGGTGGTGACCTACAGACGTTCAAAATTCAATTTAAAATAATCTTCATTGTCATACAGGGTATTTTCTAATAAAAATGTTCTTATCACAGATTTAAATTTTTCGTTTGACACTGATTTAATAGATAATGGTAGTTTATAATATAATTTATGTGAAATAAAAAATGGACCATTCTGCGACCTACTCAGTCTGGCCGAAGGTGTATATATATTATCTCTGTTACGTGTATTGTAATCATGAATATTACTGCTTAATTTCATTGAATCGAGATTGTTTTTAATATAGCAGATCCATTCGAGTATGAAAAGACTGGGCAATGTTAAAATTCCTAACTGTTCAAACTTTTCTCTGCAGCATTCCCTATATCCTATTCCGCTAACTATTCCTAGTGCACGTCTTTGGAGACGGAAAATTCTATGAATTTCACTACCAACGCCATAGGCCAAGAGCCCATATCTTAAGTTGGATTCACAAATTCTTACAAAGTTTTAAGGACATTCAAGAATACAGTGCAAGCAAGGTAAGGTGAGCCTCGTATTCAAATAGATGCCGAGAAACTTTGCACTGGAAGATTCTGAATGTCTCAGACTAAATATCACCTTCTCAGTTTTACCAGTATTCATACCTAACCTTTTCCCGAGAATCATTCCAAGGCCATCAAATGCGCTCTCCCAGCTAGCTCCCTAGCCCCCCCGAAATCACCACAGTCGACAGAGATTGTGGAATCATCCGCAAACAATATGCTCAGGCAATCAATCATGTTGTCAGGGAAATCATTAATAAAGATCAAAAAAACTAGAGGACCCATAATTGAGCCCTGCGGCACGCCAATACAGACTGTTTTCCTGTGAGACCAACTCCCATTCGCATTAACAAACTGATACCTGTTTGGTAAGAATGATTCGATGAGATTCACACTCCCTCCATCAAAACCGTAGCGCCCAAGCTTGTCCACCAAAGCCGAATGAGAGACGCAGTCGAACGTCTTAGTCAAGTCAAGAAACAGAGACAGTGAGTACAATCCTTGCTCGAAACACCTGATAGTGTTTGTTATAAAAGCAATAATGGCATCGATGGTACTTCTCTTACGTATAAAACCAAACTGAGCACCCGAAAAAAGCCCATTTTCCTCAATGAATGCAACCATCTGATCGCTCATAATCTTCTCAAGTACTTTAGTGAAGACTGGTACCAAGGAGATAGGTCTATAGTTGGCAACATCACTTGAATCACCCTTCTTAAACAAAGGGATAACCTTTGATAACTTAAGGCAATCGATAAAAATTCCATTTTTCAAGCATCTATTTATTAAACAGGTGAGCGGGCAAATGATACCGCCAACATTTCTCTTCAGCAGCCCCATTGAGAGACTATAATAGTCTTTCGACTTGCTGATTTTGAGTGAACAAATAGCATCTCTCACTGTTATAGGACTACATTCCTCGAAACTGAAATTTAAGTTATCTGGAATCTGTCTTAAAAATAGATTGTCACAGGCCACATTCACTGTTAGAATGGAACCTACAACTCCACCAGAAACAGAAGCAAAAAAAGCACTAGATTGATTTACATTAATATTTGAAACCAAATTTCTCTTTGGAGTTGTACACTTTGCATTTATTATATTATATTTAGCTTTGTTAATCTGGAACCTATGATTCAAACGCAACCTATTTCTCAAAATCCTAAGTACTTCAGTTTTATACTTATTAAGTAGTTCCTATACAAATTCCTGTTGACTCTTTAAAATTCTCAGGTCATCTGTGTACCACTTCAAACCAGTACTGCACTCACAACCCCTCATCTCTTTTTCAGGAAAAGCAATCAAGTACGAGTCGAGAATGTTCTGGTGAAATATTTCAAATGCATCATTTACACACATATTTTCATCCTTTACAAAGTCCTAACATGTAAATGTTACTGCGCCCCCAAACGAACCGAGACAGAGGCCACAGGAAAAACCGTGATAACAAAGGTTAGATCAACTACAAGCACTCCCACTAGTACGACAATCTACCGCAACGCTACACACCGTGTCAGCTAGGAAGCGGTCTGTCGAAAGACCAACGCTCCTTTTTCCTATCTGGTTGTCAAACAGAGGAGAAGGCAACTAGATCAATTTTTAAATTTCATCACTTGTATTCATCCCAAAATCAAATTCGAAGGAGAGAGAAGCCGATAATCAGATTCCTTTTTTAGACCCAACAGTCACTTATAAAAGTAACACTAAGTTCTGATATATATCGAAACCCCAACTCTACTAATATTTTCATCCTTTAAGACTCTACACACCAAAAATCTCATAAATACACTGCGTTAAATTCAATGATTCAAAGGGCTTTCTCTCTGCCATTATCGGAATAAATATGTCCAGAGAAGTGTCACCTATCAAAGCAATAGCTGATTACATTGGGTATCCCCCAAATATAATAAACGGAATGATCAGAAAGAAACCAACAAAAATAGCATATCATAAATATATGTCATTAAAATATGTTGGCCCTATCAGCGCAAATATTACAAACGTCATCTCAAATGAGCATAAAAGAGTAGCTCTCAAAACCTATATAAAAATCTCCCAAGAATTTTTCAATAGTACAGTGGATTTGACAATGCTGGAAATTACAAGTTGTTCTGTATGGATTGCGAAGGCTTTTATACAGGGTGTCTACTATAGAAGATGCCAAACTTCAGTAGGTGATAGTACAATTCATTTTCAACAAAAATGTCTTATAAAATTTTTTCGAAAATTATCGAATAATTTGAAACTTCTTGATTTTACAAAAGTTTCTACTTCTCTCTATAATAACAAGAACATCTCTGTTACTCTTATAGCTACATCAAATCTGACCATACCATCAAAAGAGCATTGAATTTGCTATTTAATAGATGAATACTATTGGTAAAACAAAAATGGTATACCGGGTGTTGTGAAAGACTGAATGAAAAAATTGTGAAATGAACAAAATTAGTGGTATTTTCTTGTAAGCTGTAACTACTACTTTTAACTGGCATTCAAATGGTTCATCAACTTTTGAGCTAACTATATTTTTCCAGCAATATCATGGGTAAGAGTAATAAGAACATAAAATTCGAAAACACAAATATCTTATATTACTTAATGAAACATGAAACGTAACTAAAAATTTAATGAATCATATTTTCACGAAAAGATCTGAAAACTATAACAGGTGTTCAAAATGTCTTCCTTTTTCTTGGATGCACTTAACACATCTTTTTCTCAAACTATCAACAACTCTATAAACATTAGTCTTTAATGAGCATCTCACATAAAAATCAAGCTGCGAAAGGTCAGGGCTTCTGGGTGGCCATCTCACCGGCGCGAATCGACCTATCCATTTTTCTCTAAATCTCACAGTCATCCAATTCTGGACCATTCTAGAATTATGAGCCGAGCTGCCGTCCATTTGAAACCAAAGTTGATGCCGAGTAGCTATAGGCATTTCTTCCAGAACGTTCATTATTTTGTTATTTAATAGATTTGAAAATTCGTTTGAATTGAGACAATCGGGAAGTATAACTGGCCCGACAAGCTGACCCTTCCTTAACCCCAATCACATATTTACTCTAATCTCGTGCTTAGAGTGACACAATAGTGCCATGAGGATTTTCTGTATCCCATGTATTTGAATTTCTCAAATTTATTATACCAACTTTGGTAAAACTTGCCTTATCCATCCATTAAATTTTATCTGATCCCCAATCCTATAATTTATTCATGTACCACCTACAAAATTGTAACCTCACCTCAGTATCCACTGGCAATAGATTTTGAACCTTACTCTAATGGTAAGGATGTAAATTATTTCGCTTGAGAACTCTATGAACCGTGGAATAATGAAGTCTCAATGTAGCACCAGTTCTCCGAGTACTTGTTGTAGGGTCCTCGCGAATAGCCTGCAATATTGCAGGTGCTTGTCTCCATAACTGAGCATTTACACCACCTTCCCTAATTCTTGAACCACTGAATGAACCAGTTTAACCGGAGCTCCTAAACACTCCAACAAATGTCTTTCTGCAAAGTTGCTGTCTGTTTAGAAAGCGCAATGCATACTCCCGCTTCGCTGCACGGAAATTTCCATTCGCGAAGCCATTGACAAATAACATATCTCGATATTCAACATTTGAGAAACTAGGCATGTTTTCTTTCTTTCAAAAAAGAAAACCGAACCGTAAACGGGAAAAATATAAACATTGAATGACAGTTCCTGTCAAATTCTAAATATTTTTATTTGTTTTAAAATAAAGTGATACAAGCCTTCTGTGATTTATTCTTTTACGATTCTTCCTTCTAATTTTCTTCTACAAACCCTGAAAAATTGATTATTCCTAGTTTCTTAAACATTCAATAACCAGATATGTTATTTATTTATCGCTTATTATTATTGAAAAGTCATTTATGGAATTGTTTAGACGCTCCGGTGAAAACTTGCTCATTTGTGATCGAAGGATAAGAGAATTTAATGTTTTTACTCTTACACTTGCCCATGATATTGCTGGTAAAAATGGTAAGCTCAAAAGTTGATATACCGTTCAAAAGCCAGATGAATGTAGTAGTTTTTTCCAAGAATAAACTGCTACTTGTCGATCAGTTTTTTTTCAGTGGTACAGCTAACAAGAAAATACCACTAATTCTGTCAATTTCACAATTTTTCATTTAGCCTTTCACAACACCCGGTATACAGAATTTTTTACCATGAGTACTTACCTCTCTTATATCAAATTCAATGCTCTTTCCGATGGAATGGTCAGATTTGATGTAACTGTAAGAGTAACAGAGAGAAGCAAAAAATTTCGTAAAATCAAGAAGTGATAAATAACTCGATAACTATAACTTTTCGGAAGAATGTTATGGAAGATTTTTATTGCAAATGACTTGTACTATCACCTACTGAAGTTTGGCACCTTTTATAGTAGATACCCTGTATAGATCAGACTGGTCGTTGTCGGCGATTAAATTATGCTGGAGAGCGTTCAACGACGTGCCACACGTATTTGCTTCGGAAACATCAGACCCTCCTTTGACGAAAGGCTGACTACAGCCAACCTATTAACTTTTAAGCAACGGCGTCTTCGCGGAGACTTAATCCTAACATATCGGATGGTCAAGCTTAACTATGCCAACCTCAGGACACTTTTTGCAATGAATGAGGATTCTCGACTTCGGGGCCATAGTAGGAAATTGAAGATGGAAAAATTCTTCACCCTCCAGAGAGAGAATTTTTCGGTTAATCGAGTGATAAGTGAATGGACTTCCTGGTGAGGTTGTGAATTGTGACTCAGGAAACAGCTTCAAAAATAGAATTGACAGCATATCCTCTACAGTGTTCACTGGATTGGTATAAACTAAACTTTTGAGATATCTCCATTAGAAAAAGTCTAAACTATTCAAGTCGGAGACCTAGAAGGCCAGGGTTCTGGCTCACCCTGAACTATCTATCGGTTGTTGAATGTATTATTCAAGAATTCCCTAGCTTCACCACTGAAATGGGCTGGTGCCTCATCATGCATGAACCATATTATGTTTCTCACCAAAAGTTGCACATCCTCGAGCAAGAAAGGTAGCTTCTCCTCAAGAAATTGCCGATAAGCGGGACCGCTTATCATGTTGAGCAAAAGAAATGGCCCAATCAAATAATTTTCAATTATTCCGAACCCAGACATTTAGTGAGAATTGTTCTTAATGATGAGATTCTTTAATCAAAGGGGGGTTTTCCTAAACCCAATAATGATTATTGTGAAAATTTGTGATAGCAATTCTCGGAAAGTTAGCCTCGTCTATGAACATTATTTCACTATAGAAATGAGCATTTTCTTTAATTTCATCTAAGAACCATCGGCAGAAATTCCGTCTTGAAGGAAAATCTCTAGGAAGTATAGTTTTATTATGAAACGGGTACAATAAAATGTCGTGGAGAATTCTCAAAACTAGAACATGTGAAATATTCAACTGATTTCCAATTTTTCAATTCAAATCTACATAATTCAAAACTGTTTCCTCAATATCTGGAGTTCTCATACTTAGAGGTGCACCTTTTAAATGATTTTTTTGCAGTAAAAGTACCAGTTTCCCTCAACCTTCTGCGGATATTTGAAAATGTCCGCCTGTCTGGTATTACTCGATTTGGAAAGCGCACCTGATATAATCGCTTAGCTTCTGTTGTGTTTCAGTCAGCCAGATCGTACATGTAATGGATATCAGCCAATTTGGCGTTAGTAAAATTAGCCATTTTTTTTTACAACAATAACTTCAAAAGTCTTAAAACTAATCGTTAATTTAATAAACAATTCGAGCAGACACTAGTTCAAACTAAGCAACTGTCGAAATAAATAAATAAATGAAAAAAATCAATCCGTACTAGCCTATTTCTTAATTAGAAGTGCTTTCAATTCAGCGAATTCATACAATCTTTTAATGATTTCTTGCTCGAGAACGGTCGGAGATACGAAAAAATTACAAGTGTCAAAAAGTTTCTAAATTAATCGAGAATGACGAATATTGATTGTATGCTGATCAGTGGCGTACTGCAAAAAAGTTTGAAAGGGCAAATGAAGACATGGCTCCAGAAAAGAAAACACCTTGTAGATTTTAGTTGGAATTTAGGACGTGTAATGATGGAGGTTGTAAAAATAGCTTGCATTTCAAATTTGGGCTGAATATCTCAAGCTTTTACGGACTTCTGTTTATATGAGCTTTTTTTCTTAAAATTGCACTTATATTTACCCCTTCAAAATGTGACATACTATTATGTAACACCCTGTATAGATTGGTATCTCTTACACAAGAGAATAGCCTAGGCAAGATGCACGTCGAAATGAGAAAGGCCCGCGAATTCTTATTTACCAACACTGCACTAGGTAAATACGAGATGGTTTAATTCTTTACTTGCCATATATGTAGTTCCTCATTTTGATTTATACGGTCTGGAGTAAGCCAAGTACCGGTTCACACCCACGACTAGATTTATTTGTCATATTATTATACTCTTGCACGTAACAAGGACATAACCTTGGGCGAATATGTCCGAGCGTCGTAGATTTGTATCGAATCCGGTGAACTAATTTGACCCTCCTATATATCTGGGTCTTTTTTTCTAACCTCACCATCGGGAAATATGGCCAGCACAAAGAATGCTGAGCCCCTTTTGTTGAATGGAATGTGTATTATGTGATGATAAATTGACCACACGTTCCTACAAATCATTTATAGAAATCATGGATTCCATATATGATTCTGAGTGCCTGGAGAGAAGATCAAAGATTATTCTAAATCGCGAATGAATTTGACTTTCATGTTATGAATATTACATTAACCCACACAAAGTTCATGGGTGTATATAATATGAGTCTTCTTTTGGCAATATGAGGATAATTCAATAGTGTCAAAGTGAATGATTTTCAAACTTACAGCAATTTCTATAGCATATTGGATATGAGGAACTTGCATGCGGGAAATCATTCATTTATTGAGGTCGAACAATTTATTTAATCTCTTTAAATTTGTTATAACCTTCATTCCATGGGATGTGAATGAAATTCAAGTTCATGAACTCAGGCTGTTAACTCTGAGTGATTTTCGTGGCAAATTATGGAAATACTGTGAAATTGTGGTACGTATAATGAACGAAAGAATGCTTACATACGTCTAGACATAAATAATTTCAATTACTTTGTCTGTCAGTTGCTTTTAAAGCATTTAAAGAAAGTATATTGAGACAACCCAGACTCGGGGTCATTTTTTTATTTGCTATAATAATCCATATATTTCTTGATTTTGGATCGAATTGAATAATCTTATTATCGAATTTGAATACTGTATTCCAGGGGTGCTTAAACTTGAACTGCTGGCGAACTACCTCAATATTTTTAGATTACTTACGATCGACTCTGAGAGGCTGAAAGTAAACACCTCAAAAAAGTCTAATGAACACTTACCAATATCTTTAAAATATGAATTTGAAGATTCGAATTTATAGAAATCTTTCGGTTTTGTTAGGATATAGATGTATATAATGTATTCTCAACAAAACAAAATATTATTCGACTCCTCCAAAGCACCTACTATAAAAAAAAATTTGAAATTTGAAAATGACGAACTTTGGTAAAACACAAAAAGAATCCTGAACTAATATTTTCGAAACGATATGGAAGCACTTATATTTTTCAGTACCCAAAAGGTCCACTCCTGTTATTAATGACACTTTGGCATCGTCGCGGCATGCTCAATATTAAATTGTCTATTACATTTTGGCCTAAGTCATTCCAAGCCCCCTGAACTGTTAATCGAAGCTCCTGTTGACGGAAGACGTTTTGACGCAGGAGATTTCTTTTTAGGGTGTCCCACACATGCTCCATAGGATTCAGATCTGGGGAGCAAGATGGCCACGGTAGAAGATCGATATCATTCTCTTCAAGAACGTTCAAGACAACTCTTGGACGATGAGGAGGAGCATTATCTTGTTGGAAGAGTGGATTGCGACCCATTTTTGGAAAAACGGTACCACTACAGGTAAAACTATCTCATTTGCGTAGGAATTTCCCGTGCGGTTGTTCTGTATGAAAACGAGGTCAGTTCTTCCACCAAGGTATGTACCTCCCCAAAACATCACTGATCCGCCACCCTGTCCAACAATTTCTCGAGCATGCTGGAGACGGTTTTGCTTTCCAGGTTCCCTCCATATTCGAATTCTTCCCCAATTGGAATAATAACTAAATCTAGATTCATCACTGAAGAGAACTATGGCCCACCTCTCTTGATCCCAGTTTATGTGTCTCGGCACCAAGCTAAACGAGCAGCGCGATTTCCATGGGTCAGTTGTGGAACTCTTAAAGGACGTCTGGAGTCGAGTTGACCTTCGTGCAATCGATTTCTCACAGTTTGGTGGGAAATTTGTACATTATGAACTCGTGATAGCTCTTGAGCTAATTGAGATGCTGTGGTAGTACGATCTCTTCTGGCTTGTAAAAACCAAAAATCGATCTTGGGCGACTGTAGTAATCCTGAAACGACCTGTATGGCGTTCTTCTACGCTACCTGTTTCATTGAAACTCGACCATAAACGGTTTATGACACTTGGGCTACATCCCAGAACCCTGGATACTTCCTGTTGTGAGCTCCCAGCTTGGAGCATGCCAACGGCTCGTAACATCTCTTCTCTAATCAAATGTCGTCTTTCCATGGTCGAATCACAAAACTTGAATCTTTTATTTGTGCTTACAACAGAAACAAAGTGACAATGATTTTAAAGCAGCATCGCATCTGCTGCATTTTTAGTTTTTTATAAAAAAACTGAAATATGTTGCGGCACCCTACATAATTTGTGAGAAATTGATGCAGGAGTTCATTTCTCAAAAAAAATCATCCATATTGGTCGTTCTGGATACGATATATCGATATTCAGAAGTGTTCCCTAGATTTTTTTGAGGTGTTTATGTGTGATGCAAGGTTGTCGTACATACACGATACACCCTACCTACCTACCTATGTAGGGTATACCGTAGCATATATAGATATTAGCTTTCCGCTCAATATACATTATTTTAGTCAAGGTTTGGGTAAGGATTGGTTAGGTTCTTCTCTATAATATCAATGAAAAAACTCGTGATACATAACTGCTAATCGAGAAAATGATGACATATGATCGTCATATTCATTTCATTGACTCGTACAAGTAAGTTGACCCAAACATTGTCGTCAGTTGAAGGGTGATTTGCCTTAGATTCGGATATTTATTTTCAGAAATAAAACACCAGAAATTTGTATCAGATGATGTTGCTTTTAGATGTATATCTGATATAATCTGCAGCAACTCATTTTCAACAGAACATGAGTTCATATTAAACTAACTGTTTTTGTAGCAAATTCCCCAACTTTCATACATGAAAAATGATAAATCATTAATGAAGCTATATTCACCAATTTACTGCAATCATAAAAACGCATTTTGTATTGTCCCAAATTATTTGATAATTCAGCGTCATACGTATCATAATTCAACTGAGGAATCCTTTCTCACAAAGACGGAGAATGTTTCAGATCCCTTCTTTTCAGTTGATCTATCATAAATTGCAATTTACTTTTGAATGCGTGTACTGCGCTAATCATCTCCATACTAGTTTTTCCTTCACCTTAAAGCTCCAAGTTAATGATGTTCAAGTGTATTGTGATGTCAGTCAAAAATACCAAATCAGTCAGCCATTTTTCGTTTTTCAACATCTGAGTGTCATCACCTCTCTCGTCTAGAAAATCTATTATTTCCGGCAGAAATTCTTGAAACTTTTCTTAGAATTTTCCGCGACTCAACCATATGACGTCTGTGTGAGGAACTAAATCAGTGTGTTCAGCTGACTCCCTATCTTTCTACTGCAACTTAAAGAGCCGCCGTTGCAAGCTACGTCCACGAATAGAATTCACAATTTTTGTTGCAATGCCCATAATTTCCTCTTTATTTAAAACATTTGAACACGAAACTTGTAAATGTATAATGCAATGGAATGAAAAAAATGAACGGAAATCTTCATCAGCTCGACACAATGACACAAAACCGTTTTTGTTTCCAGTAATTTCTGGTGCTGCATCGGTTGTAATGCACACTAATCTACATATTGGTAGCTTGTAGTTTTTTTTACAAAATTGAGGAAAACATCATATATATCTTCACCACGGGTCTTCCGCTTCAGAGAAATGATTGTCAAAAATTCGTCCATAGCCAACATGTTATTGAATACCATCCGAATAAAAATACACAGCTGGCCAGTGTCTGTCATGTCGGTGGATTCGACGAACTGTTAAGAAAAATTTGTACATTTCATGATATCATGTTTTATTTTATCTGCCATGTCCTGACTCATGACTTATACACCTTGCGACAGTCGAACGAGATAACTGAAGTTCTCTAATAGTGGACATGATTTCTGTTTCATTTTTAAAATCTCCGAATAAAGTCTCACCCGCTTCAATAAATGCTTCCTTCACAACCGATCCATCTTGGAATGGTTTTTTGTATTCGGCAAATATATGAGATATTTTGAATGACGCGATCGTAGCAGCCTTTGTCAAGCAAGATATCAAATCACCTACCTTTCGTTTTCTTAATTCACTATGTGGTAGAAAATCCTTTCCATAGTTTTTATGAACCGTTTTATGATGCCTCTCTAAGTTACCAACCTTAATTATTACAACTGACTCAAAACAAATAAGATAAATGCACTTATCCTTCACCATACAAAAGAAAATATTCTTCCTCCCAATCATATAAACTCTGTATCGACTTAGTATTGCCTTCAAGTTACGATTCAGAATGACTCCAATTCCTGCAGGGGCAACATTTATATCGGCCTGAACCAAAGTCTTGAATATTCCCGTAAAACGCGCCGCCCGAAATTTCTAAAAAAGCGGCAATAATAAAAAACGCGGCTTTTCTTTGACAAGTACCGCGAGTTCCCTTGATGAAGCCGTATTTTGCCGCTATCAGAATGTTATTTCATTACGTAATAAATTTTTGTAGTTTAGTTACCTAATTGTTAAAAATTTTTTTCTTTTCGTAATTTACTCAAAAATCACTCGCGATTGACCGTCTGAGCACCCCTGCTGTATTGAGTAAGTCAACCTAAAAAATATTTTATATACAGGGTGTAAATGATTAAGAGTAAAAGTTTCATTTTTATGACGAGAAGATCCCTCGAACATATGTGCGCAAACGCTTCGTTACCCAAATGTAGTGTGTTGAAATCTTCAGTTTTTTTCAGTTTTTTCTTATGTATAACAGTGGGTTTAACCTTGACTTCAGATCGAACAACAAGAAAAAAAAAGGAACTAATAATTTCGAACTTTCCTTGGGTTCCAGTGCGCTTTTTAAATAGATAACTTGTTGCCTCCAGATATGTTCATGTGGAGAAGGCGTGGGCTAACCAACTCAGCTCAAAGTTCTTCGGCGCCACCTCGTTTGATTAACGACGAAAACGTGGAAAAATCGTCACGATGTCTGTGAAGCTACAATTGAAACACCGTTGGCTCAGAAAGGAATTCAATATTTTCAAAACAAGTAAACCGCATTGGTCAAGTGACTAGGTATAAGCGAATAGAACAATATGGGTAAATTACTGGCAGATTAACTACTAATATCTGATAAAATATTAAAAAATCGATATTTGAGCTCTACGACTCGATCCACTTGTTAAATTGTGATCACAAAATGCGCACATTTCAAGTTTACAGTTAATTGAAACATTTGTACAAAGGGCTGTCGAGGAAAGTAAAAGTTGAGAGAAATAAAATAAAAGGTAAAATTCGGTTAGTCAGTTTCAATAGGAAAATTATTTCAGAAATGTATCTTATCTGTATCATATGCACATATGCTAATAGAGGTACAGCTCAATGAGCCGTCTTGGGATGATTGGACCGTATTTCTTCGAGGATGAGAAAAGGGCAACCGTAATTGTAAATTCTGGGCGATATGTTTTCATTCTAGAGAACTTTTTGTCCCAAAATTGCGACGAATATGAATAAACAGAAGAAATGTTTGGTATTAACAGGATGGTGCGACGGCACATACTGCCAGGACCTCTTGGAAGTTGTGCGTCGCATTTTTCCTGATCATTCTCTCGTTTTGGTTATGTGCCGTGGCCCCCTCGTTCCCCGGATCTGACTGCTGGCGACTATTTTTTTGTGGGGAAGCCTGAACGCGAAGTTCGACGCCGATAAGCATCGAAATATGCAAGAGTTGAAAGAAGACATCACAAGAGAAGTTAGGGCAATCGAAATCGATTTGTTAGAGCGGTTGATGCAGAACTTTGAGAATCGACTACAGCAATGCACTGCCGAACACGAACGTCATCTGCCTGAATTAATTTTCAGAGCGTGATTATTTTCACTTATTTCATTCTAAATGGTAACATTTAAGCGTTCATTTCACATATTTAAAAATGTTCGACATTGAAAAACAGCTGAGCTATTCTCATTTCAAAAACGACACTCCATTACCCCCACCCTGTAGATTCCCACTGGTAATTCCAAGCTCCTTCTGAAGGATTCGTGCAGATTCCTGAATTTCCGAGGTTAATCATACAATTTTAGTTTCATGCAGTGCCAACTTAGAGAAGGTTAATCCAGACTACAGACTTCCATAGATTACTACTATTGAATTATCTACTCTCTTTTCAATGAAATCGGACACCAATATCATTCACACGTACTTGAAATATTCTGGAATTTGCGAAAGTGATACAGAATTAGATAAACAGGTCCACGTAAAAAAATAACCACTTTATTGGCGTATCTAATCGTGATCAAGCCGAATGAAAATATGAGTGAAAGATTAATAATAATAATATGAACTATGATATCGGCTTCCAATAAGTCCATAATACGTGTGATATTCCATATTTGGCATGTATTCAATTTATTCTACGTTGAGTAAAATTAATTTGAAGTCGTACTGCGGTAGTTTATATTAATTAAATAGCAGTCGGTTCTCTTAGTCTTTTATGTTTGAACTATGGCCTTAGCAATTTACACTGGATCGAGTACAAAATGATGACATGGATGATAGTTGCAGGTTTCCTGTTCAACTCCTTTCTTTGTTATGATATATTACACTTCGACAAGAGAATTTCAACCATCCCTATACAGATTTATGAGTCAGTCTCTTGACATCAGAACTTACACGTTTTCGTAGGTGAAAGTGCTCTTATGTTCAGTGGTATCTTAGAGCTGACATCGAATTATGTTTTAATACTACTTTGAGTATTTTTTACCTAAATTCACTCATTGCATTGATAGGCCACGGTAAACGTCGGATTTGTAAATTTATTGATGCTCTGGTACGCTAATTTTTTGCCTATAGTAAAGTTGTTCAAGTACTCATCTAACAATAGCCACAATACAAGGGTCATTCAATTAGTCAATGAATTTGCTGTCCATTAACTTCGAAAGTATTACCACTGTCCTTAATTGCCTTCTATTAATAGACTTCTGTGCTATAGACACATTACATCTCGAATGTTCAGATTAATGGAAAGACTGCTTTTCGTGCGATGATTAAACATTACTTTTGCACAACAAAAACCATAATGAAACCAAGTTATCTTTCTAATATAAATCAACAACTAATATTAAAAACTTGATGATTGCTTTTAAAAGATTAAATTCTTTTTGGAGCCATATAAAGGTTTCATAAATTGAATCAGCTGTAGAGATATTGATAAAAATAACGTTTTCTCTATCTTCTTTCGATTCTTAACTATTTGAAAAAGGCGATACCTGTCATGTCACACCTATGGCCACTCAATATGTTAACTTTCTTCTTGTAAGTTGACTCTTTTTTCGATGAAAGCGAGCTCACAGCATACTAGACCTGTAAGCAAAAGATTTTTCATAGAGGAAGGTACGTGGACTTCCTAGTCGGGCCGTTTGCCGATGACAGTTTTTAGCGAGCCTGGTTTATCTTTGGAACTGGATTCTCTCCTTAACCAAGCCCTTCAGATCTTCAGAGCAATTACCATGGAAGTACCTATAGACAAGAGAAAGATCAGCAACGTGTCGCCTGAAGGCTGGAGATCACGAGTGATCCTTGAGTTGTCGATATGGCGCACTGCTTCGTTCTGGACACAATCCAATGAATGTATGAATGTTTAGATGGGGAGCCCCATACTTAAGAAAACTGTTCCAGACTAAGTCGTACTTATGCCAATGGATGTATGAATGTTTAGATGGGGAGCTCCATACTTAAGAAAAGTGTTCCAGACTAGGTCGTTCTTATGCTTATATAAAACCATCAGTTGTGATGGCGCTATGTATGAAAAGAATACTAAGTTTAGCAGAAGCAGATTCAGCAGTGGCTGACTTAGGGTCATGCCAGCAAACTTCGGTATTGACTGTGATGTCAAATAGGTGCATGTTCGTTTCTGACGAAATCTGATTTCTTTGCATGACTAGAGGAAGTTACTGAATGAGTCTTGTTCGCGTTGCAATTCCAACAGACTAGAATGAGAGAAAATGAAGAAATCCTTGCCAGAACGAGGGTACGTCTGGTATACTGGTGGCTCGAAGACCAAAGGGAAATAAAATAGGGAAGTTTACTGCCATTAAAAAGGAAAGAGGGTTCAGCCATGCATTAGTAATCCTTGGTAGTGCTCAAAAGCTGGCACAACTGGGTACAACGTTGTTAGAAAACTTACTGGCGAAAATAATTCAACCATCAAATACACTAACGGATCTCCGAGAATTTTAGAAAGGTTTCGTAAGTGAAACAAAAAATATTTTATGTCTTTACTATCTTCAGCTCATGTACTTAAATCTCACTTCTCTCAAATTGTAGTTAAATGATCTAGTCTGCTGTATGGAGAACCTGAAACCTCTTGACAATCTTGCAATCACTATTGCCTTTAATTTTTGAGGAATCACATGCCCTCTCACCCAACTACCCGAAGCAAAACGTTCTTTTGCTAGTTTGTTCAATTTTTTTGCAGACTCTTATCTTCTTCAACTTTTAACCTAGCCTAATCGATTCCTTAGTGGCAACGAGCTATTAATCTTAGATCTCTTATTTACAGACGACGAACAACTTTTGACCGAGCCACGAGATCTTGCGACTCTTTCTTGCTCCATTCAAGTGAACTCCGACGCTTCTAGAATATCTGAACTCAGTATTTACTCAGTAATGAATTACATTTCCTGATCAGTTGAATTGGGCTCTATGGACTGGCACATGGTCTTCAATGGTGTCCTTGATGATCTGGATACAATGTGGCAGATATTTAACGATCTATTATTGTCTTGTAAAATCAAAAATATTTTGACACAGAAGATAATGACCTTGGTATTCCATAAAAAGCGTCTCTGGAAAAGATTCAAACGTTTTGATGCGATGACTAATTATTTAGCGCATCGATCATTCTCAAAACATTTATCCTCCGTTATCAAGACGTCGAGCAAATATTCCTAAACATCTACCACTGAGTCTTACAACATTAAAATATTATTCAAGTTCATGAAAACGAACTTTAGAACCAAAGTGGGCATTTCAAAGCTTTGCAAACCTGACGCTATGCTTGTCTGACATTGAATCAGCAGCAGATACATTAATGACAGCTTACCCATCGTAGTCTGATGACTTCTTGCCAGAAATCCGGACAACACGGACGGACAGATGTGTCTCCGAAGTGCTATTCACTCCCTTCAAGGATGAAAAATATCTACTATCTCTGCAGAATCACTCTCCACCGGGACTGGACGGACTTCCCCTCTTCCGATGAAGAATTGTACAGAATCTCTTTGTTTTCCTCTATCAATAATAATGGCAAGCTTCTTCAGTCGCTCTTACTTACCGAGTGCTTGGAAAAAATCATCAGTAACACCAATGTTCAAGAAGGGAGATAATTCATCCGCACTAAATTATCGACCAAGAAGTTTACTCTTCATTCTTTCTAAGATCATGGGTCATATAATTACTGACAAAATGTCTCGCTTTTTCTCAGAGAATTCTTTCTTGCCTTCCAAGCAGAATGGCTTCGTTAAGGGTAAATCTACAACTGTACGACTGGGCTCGTGCGTACGATAGAAATATCCGACCAATATCATCTATTTAAATTTTGCCAAAGCAATTATTCGCGTTCCACTCAGAAGACTTTTATATAAACTTGATAATCTTGGCATTCGTAGAAAACTGAACCATTGGATAAAGTGCTCCATGTCTGGAAAAGGTGTCAAGTGCGGCACTTCACTTTCGCCAGAGAAACATTCTACTCCAGGGATACCCCAGGGATCAATTATGGGTCTTTTTTCTTCACATTTGATGTGCCAAGTTCTTTTATGCAGACAACACCCAAGAGTTTGCAAATCCTTTTACTCACCACTTATCACTTCAGGATAATCTTAGACCCATAACACAAATGTGTGAAAGTTGGATTCTTTCCCTCAACATCGACAAGTTTGTTGTGCTTCACGAACGCTTGTGACAGGTTTCATCACATGTTGACCTTGATGTGACCTCATTCGGAGGGTGTTTTCATATCTATCCTTGGACACTGTTTTGAAGCTTTATGAGACATATATCATTCAAGAGTCGCTTGGTAACTTTTAGAAGTAAAAAATGAGAAGATGTCATTCAAACAAAATGAGTTTATGATTTAAAATATCAACAATTTTCGAGTTAAAGAAAAATTAAAATATTCTACCATATTCAAACATTCGCGAAGAGACCATTCAACTAGCATCGAATGGTTACTAATTATTTTCAAAATCGAGTGTTTCCTCCTTGGGCCCTAATTACTGCCAGTATACGTCTCGGAAGCCCCTCAAATAAATTTTGTATGTACTCTCGAGTCATTGAGTTCCAAATTTCTGGAAGCAGATTTTCTAGTTGTTGGAGTGTTCTATAAAGCATCATACGTTACTGAATTTTCCACCCCATGTTGTCCCAAAAATGTTCTATGGGATTCAAGTCGGGTCTTCTGGCTGGCCATCTTAAAATATCAATTTCGGCATTTTGCAGAAATTCTGTAACTACTCTAGGCATGAGACCAAGCATTATCATGCATATAAATGAAGTTTTCGCGAATCAATGGGCCAAAGGGTACAAAATGGGGTTCAAGGATATCTGCGATGTATCTGGCCGCTGTCATTCTTCCATTATTCTGTAGGACTTACTCAGTTCGGCCATGGAAACAAATGCCTCCCACACCAATACTGATCCCCCTCCGAAGTTTACGGTTTGCCGGATATTGCATTGCTACAACACCCCAGTACGTCTGTATACAGGCATGTTTCTATCATTTGATACTAGATAGAACCTGAACTCGTCGGAAAAGAGAACATTCGACCATTCTGGAATACCCCAATTTGCATGTTCCCTCGCAAACTGAAGTCTTGTAACTCGATGCTCTCTGGTGAGAAGCGGGCCGGTAGAAGCCACCCTTGGTCTGATATCGCCTTCTCTGAGGCTGTTCCTAACAGTTTGCAATGAAATATGCGCATTTATGCATATATGGTGCAAGTTCGTTTTGTAGCATTCTAACCGTACAGTGCCGAACTCTTAGTGCAGTTAAACGGAGCCAACGATCATCAACTGGTATTGTTATCCGATTTCTTCCCTGTTCGGCACTTCTTCCATATTCCCCCGTTTCGTGGTGCCGATTAATTGCTCTCGAAATAGTGCTTCGGTTAATATTCAACAAGTTAGCCACGTAACTTTGGCTTCCCCCCTCCTCTAGAAGTGTTACAATTCTTACCACTTCACATTGCGTCCAGGACGTTCAGCAGACATTACAATAAATTCAACGATTCGAAGATCAACAAGAAACACAGAAAACTTGCATTAATTTAGCATGAAAACTGAAGAGAAATTGAATGAATACTGATAGTCAAATAAACTCATTCTTGTTTCAGACGTGTTTGAGATCATAATTAAACAAATGTTACTACATAAATAAGATTTTTACCCCTCATATGTCCAAAAACATGTGTTAACAAAGAAACTTTGATCGAGCTGCTTAATCGATTGTGCAATTCAGAACACCAGGTGATGGGACCATTTTTGTGGTTTGTGTGTATTAAACTATGCTTGTTGTGCCTAGTTGTGAGTGACAGAGACATGTTAAAACGCATGGCTCCTTTTCAGTATACACCAACTATCTTATTTATTCTAGCTAGTGCAAATCTTCTGACCTTCAAAAATCGACTTCTACATGAGCCACCTCTTCGAATGATGCCGGATTCGCGCTTGGGAGTCATAGCATGAAACTCAAGGGAGAAAGATTCAACACGAAACAATGACAGTGTTTTCTATCCAACCGTGTTTTCCGCTAGAGGAATGCTCTGACCGATGACGTTGTGGGGATTGGAACTGTTAATCTGTTCAGAAACACTATAGACGACCTGCTCTTCATTTATAAACTTTTCACTTCATGTGTTTATGTTCTCTTCATATTAATTCTTAATCATTTTGGATAGAATACATTATTTACCTAAGTTCTTATCCCTTAGTTATTCATATAATAATAATAACTATCGACTGGATCACGATCTGCTCTGACAGTAGGACCGCTCTGGGAGCACTAGGCTCAGGATTATTTCTGAGATGGTCCAGGAGTGCGTTCAGGTACTATAATAATTGATAGTGGATAACCATATCAGGCTCCTCTGGGTTGCGAGTCACTCCGGGATCAGAGGAAAGGAAATTGTGGATAGGCTGGCCTGTCTGAGGAGCTACGAATGCTCTGGTAAGACCAAAGCCCGTGGTATTACATCACTGAGTAAAACCTGGTTGGCACTCGTAAACAGCACTCGAAGACAGTCGAACTATGCTCGGTTCTTGGCACAGAGAGTGTCGGAGTATGGTAAGTTCAGATACCACTTGTGCTAGATAGGATTAGGGAATGAGACCAAGTGCAGGTGATTCCGTCTTAGGTAAGATTTGAAAGGATTGAGCAGGGAGTTTGATTAGATGGAAGGGACACAGCCATATGCTTAGATGTCGATATCTATATTAACTATTTGGTTCTTCTGATAGATAATTCTAATTATTATTACGATGGGGGTTCTTGGAGAAAAAAACATTGTCTCAAGCTGGGTGATGATCAAAATACGTTGAGTTTCAAATGATTAAGATGGTTGAGTGAAATTTGATTTATCTTCATGAAAGGGTAATAATCTCAATTTTTCAAGAAAATACCAACGATAACGATATCTTCCTTGCTTCTTGTAAATTCCAACGGCAACTTTGTAGCAATTCTTTAACAATCCTGCCGTGATTTCATTCCTTACATTACCTAAGCACAGTTATTACCTGTGTTGGCCATGTTCCTTATTAGTAAAGAAATTTCATGGAATATTTGTTCTTACATATCACGCATCGGTAGCGCCGTCTTTAATGAAAACAATAAAAAAAACTAACATGGAAAAACAGACCACACGCAATCATTACTCCTAAATAAGTACAGTCATTATCAAGTTAAGATCTAATCAGATCAAACTCGTAAATTGAACGAACGAAGAGTATATATGCAATTTACATCAACAGTACACTTGTTTGGAGTTTATGGCCTTCAATTATAAACCCATTTGAACTATACCTACCCTAAAAATGTACTTCCTCGTGCATGCTAATACATGACCTTCACACGTTGTTGGCATTGGGAAGTGAGAAAATGATTAAGTGCATGTATTCCGTAAACTGGTTGTTTTTAGTTCTTGTTAGCGTAAACGCAACTAATTCCGGTGGTGGGTCGTAATTAATGGTATGGTGAGAAGCGAAATGGGAACGGTACATGAAATATTGAAACAGAAAATTACGAGGAGGTTCTAGTTTTCCAGAGACTTATGGGAGAATATTAATCGCAGATACTAGATTGAAAATATAGATCAACTTGAGGAAAAACGCCCACCAAGATATATTTGATTACACTGGATATCGCAACTATTGAATATGAAGTACAAATATACTCCGCTAACAAATTAACGACAATTTCAATACTTTTTGTTTTGGAAAAACTTCACAAACACCACAGGTTACTCACCTTCCCACTGAGAATTCAGCATTGGATATACAGGGTGTTACATAATAGTATATCAGGGAGGGGGATAAATCTACGTGCAATTTCAAGAGAAATAGTTTATATAAATATAGGTCAGCAAAAGCTTCGTTACGGAGCTACAGGGTGTTGAAAAAAATTTTTCTTCAAAACTCCTGCAGTTTTTTAGATATTCAGCACAAATTTGAAATGCAAGCTTTTTCCACAGCCTACATCACAAAAAATTGTTTTCTTTTCCGAGGCTATGTCAACTTATACGCTTTCAAATTTTTTTGCATTACTCACCAAAAGTGGCACATTCCCGAGCAATAAAGGTAGCTCCTCTTCAAGAAATTGCCGATAAGCGGGACAGTTTAGTCCATTACGCAAAAAAATTGCCCAATCAAATAATTTCCAATTATTCCGACTCAGACATTTAGTTAGAATTGTTCTTGATGATGAGATTCTTCAATCAAACGGGGGTTTTCCTCAACCCAATAATCATTATTGTGATAGCAGTTCTCGAAAAGTTAGCCTCGTCTGTGAACATTATTTCACTATCAAAATGAGCATTTTCTACTTTTATCTAAAAACCATGGGCAGAAATTCAGTCTTGAAGGAAAATCGCGAGGAAGTAGAGTTTGGAGGCGTTGTATATGAAACGTGTAAAATAAAAAGTCGTGGAGAATCCTCCAAATTAGTACATGTGAAATATTCAACTGATTTCTAATTTTTCTTGTACACACATGAGGATTCAAATCAATACAATTCAAAACTGCTTTATCAATATCTGGAGTTTTCATAGTTTGAGTTGCAGCTTTTAAATGATTATTTGCTGTAGAAGAACCAGTTTCCTCAACCTTCTGTGCATATCTGAAAATGTTTCTGTCTGGTATCACTCGATTTGGAAAGAGGACCTGATATAATCGCCTAGCTATTGTTGTGTATCCGTCAGCCAGACCGTACATGTAGTAGCTTGCATTTCAGATTTGCGCTGAATATCTAAAAAACTGCAGGAGTTGTTTTGGAATTCAACACCCTGTAGCTCCGTAACGAAACTTTTTTGCTTAAAATTGCACATAGATTTACCCCCTCAAGTTGTGACATACTATTATGTAATATCCTGCACTTTTGATGTCGCATCTCCCGTGAACACCCGGTATATCAAGATCGCTAACACAACATCTGGATGTACTAGCCATAATGAAATAATAAAAACAAGTAATGTGTTTTTTGGAATTTCACTAATTAATTATGATTCCTAACGCGTTTCACTACACCGTAGCTTCTTCAGACGAATGAATGTACAGAAAAAAGAATGAAAATATAAATATAAATGTTCTTAAGTAATTAAAAGCTTATTGAGTTGATTCTTCTTAAATGGTTATTTATGATAGGGGTATCCAATAAAATTAAGGAATTTCTTGCTCCCCGAAGAGATTCAATAGAGGTGAAGGGCTTAAATCGACTTGTTCATTGATGAATCTACCTGAATGTTTGTGTTTGTTGATTTCTAAAGTTTCCCAGAGATCTACCTTCTAATATTTATTATCTGTATGCAAAATTTCAAACTGTTGATCGAAAGAGTGATAATTTTCCGTTCCGATATTCTGATATTGAAATTTCTGTGTTCTACCAATGTAGAAATTATCACAGTCATTGCAATTCAATCTAAAACACCTGATTCATTATTTTTACCTGATTTGGTTCTATTATTTTCTATATATTTGCCTAAATTATTATTAGTTTGGAAAGCTATGTTGAAATTATTGCTATTCAAGAATGATTTCAGTTTCTCACTTGTAATGCCAACGTAGGTTAAGGTGTTGAATTTTGTTTCAATTTATCGACAGGGTAAACTTCATTCAATGCCATTCTACTTTGTTTTTATTTAAATTATTATTCATAAGTTTGAGATTGTAACCAATCTTTCATCAAATTTAATTCTTTGTTGAAATTTTCTGGTGATAACGGGATGTTAATCGCAATTATAAAGTAAAATTTCAAAAACACATTTCTTGTTATTGATAATGGAATTTTATCAAGTAAAAATTCAAACATAATGAGACAGTAGCGTAAATTTTCTCGATATAAGTGTACTGATGATTATTTTCGAACAAAACCGGAAGAAATTTTACATAAGGAAGTAGGTAAACTACAGTTGATAAGTTCAATTTTTTAGGGGCCGGTGTTATTTGAATCAGTTTCCAACAAAATGTTTTTTGTCTCACCAATCCTACGATTATATGTTATATGAACAGAACACTTGGTGCAATATACTTTTTGTTTTTTCGAATTTTTAAGGTAATTTTAGTGTTGAGTTATATATGTTTGATCAAATAATCAGTCAAACAAGGAACATCAAACGTATCAGAAACGAATCATCCATTAATTCGATCCTTATTTTGATAATAAGAATTTCTGGCTACAGTTTAATAAAAAATAAAATAACAGGTTCAAAAGAAAACCCTTTGTAATATCTATTTCGGAGCAACACTAAGTTCCAATCAAGCTTAAATCTGATACGAACTTGCTTTGATAAACGAAGAGGCGTGCCGCGATGAACATAAACAATATGAATTATCTATTGACAAGAGTAGGACGTATTAGATCTGGTGGGTACGCCACATTATTGGATCATTCGCCTGCTCTCGCTGGACATTTTGAAAAATCTTACGCTCTAATGCTCCTCCTGATAACAGATCTACGTGCCTTGCAGGTGTCTGCCTGCTTCGATACAAATGGAATATTGTACTGACTAAATAGTGTAATGATAGTCTTGCAACAGAATACATTATATGGAGCGCTTGGAAAATTGTGCAAACCGAACTAGTGGACGTGCCTATTTTTTTCGCTATAGTATACAATTATGAATATTTTCACTGCTGAATAATATTCATGTTTCATTTATTTAATGGAAATGCGTTTCCAACGTAGAACAAAAATAGTCGCATCACCCTCATCTTACGACAATAGGATATAAACTTTAGGTTGGTCATTCAAGAGTCGCTTGGTAACTTCAGAAGTGTAAAATAAGAAGATATCATTCAAGAGAGATGTGTTCATGATGAAAAATATCAACAATTTTCGAGTTAATGAAAAATTAATGAATTGTACCATCTTCAACCATTCCTGAAGAGACCTATCAACTAGCATCGAATAGTTACTAATCATTTTCAAAATCTTTTGAATTTGGGAGGCTTTTACTTGGTAAAATTCCATTATCAATAATAAAAAAAAATAAGTACTGTGTTTTAAGGAATTTTACTTAATAATTGCGATTCGTAACGCGTTTCACTACACCATAGCTCCAGCCTTTGTTAGAAGAAATATTCATGAATAATTTAGAGAAATTAATTCATAATCATCCACTTAATGAATATTGTTTATACTGGTATCGCTATGTAGACGATATCATTATTTGCTTCACAAGAACAGATAGACAGTTAAAAATTTTCGAGATTCATATAAATTCATTACATCCAAAAATTGGATTCACAACCGAAATAGAAGACAATAATTCCATAAATTTCTTAGACGTTACGATTTCCAATGAAAATGCAAAACCTGTTTTCGCAATTTACCATAAGCCGTCACATACAGATATTATAATACATAACTCTTCGTGTCATCCGTATCAACATAAAATGTCAGCATTCAACAGTTTTATTCATAGATTGATTAACATCCCGTTATCACCAGAAAATTTCAACAAAGAATTAAATTCGATTAAACAAATTGCCAAAACTAATGGTTACAATCCCAAACGAATAAATAATATTTTAAATAGGAAACAAAGTAGAATCGCTTTGAATGAAGTTTACCCTGTCGATAAATTGAAACAAAAATTCAACACTTTAACCTACGTTGGCAATACAAGTGAGAAACTGAAATCATTTTTGAATAGCAATAATTTCAACATAGCTTTCCAAACTATTAATAGTTTAGGCAAATATATGAAAAATAATAAAACCAAATTAGATAAAAACGATAAATCAGGTGTTTATAGATTGAACTGCAAGGACTGTGATAATTTCTGCATTGGTAGATCACATAGAAATTTGAATATAAGAATATCGGAACATAAACGCAGTTTTTCAAATAAAAATCAGATTCAAATTACGCGAATCATTTCTTAGAAAATTATCACTCTTTCGACCAACAGTTTGAAATTTTGCATACAGATAATAAATATCGGAAGGTAGATCTTTGGGTAACTTTAGAAATCAACAAATACAAACACTCAGGTAGACTCATCAACGAACAAGTCGATTTAAGCCCTTCACCTCTATTGAATCTCTTCAGGGAGCAATCTATTCCTTAATTTTATTGGATATACCTGTCATCAATAACCACTTCAGAAGGAGCAACCCAATAAGCTTTCAATTACTTAGGAACCTTTGTATTTATATTCTCATTCTTATTTTTTGTACATTTATTCGTCTGAAGAAGCTACGGTGTAGTGAAACGCGTTACGAATAGCAATTATTAAGTAAAATTCCTTAAAACACAGTACTTGTTTTTTTTTATTGTTTTCAAAATCGAGTGTTTCCTCCCCGGACCCTAATTACTGGCAGTATATGTCTCGGAAGCCCTTCAAACAAATTTTGGATGTACTCTTGAGTCACTGAGTTCCAAATTTCTGGAAGCAGATTTTCTAGTTGTTGGAGTGTTCTACAAGGCATCCTACGTTGCGGGATTTGCCACCCCATGTTGTCCCAAACATGTTCTACGGGATTCAAGTCGGGACTTCTGACTGGCCATCTTAAAATATCAATTTCGGTATTTTGCACAAATTCTGTAACTACTCTAGCTGCATGAGGCCGAGCATTATCATGCATATAAATAAAGTTTTCGCCAATCAATTGGCCAAAGGGTACAATATGGGATTCAAGGATATCTGCGATTTATCTGTCTGCTGTCATTTTTCCATTATTCACTAACTAAGTTCGGACATGGAAACAAATGCCTCCCCACACCATAACTGAGCCCCCTCCGGAGTTTTCGGTCTGCCGGATATTCTATTGCTGTTACCGTTCCCCAGGTCGTCTGTATACAGGCCTGCGTCTATCATTTGACACTAGACAGAACCTCGAATCGTCGAAAAAGAGTACATTCGACCATTCTGGAATACCTCAATTTGCATGTTCCCTCGCAAATTGAAGTCTTGCAACTCGATGTTCTCTGGTGGGACGCGTGCCGGTAGAAGCCACCCTTGGTCTGATATCGTCTTCTCTGCGCCTGTTTGCAATGAAATATGCACATTTCTGGAAAGTGCATTATAGTCGTACAGTGCCAAACTCTCAGTGCAGTTAAACGAAGCTAACGATCATCAACTGGTATTGTTATCCGATTTCTTCCCTGTTCGGCCCTTCTTCCATATTCCCCTGTTTCGTGGTGCCGATTAATTGCTCTTGTAATAGTACTTCGGTTAACATTCAACAAGTTAGCCACGCAACGTTGGCTTCGCCAGTCCTCTAGAAGTGTTACAATTCCTACCACTTCATAATCACTCAAATAGCGTCCAGGAAGTTTAGCAGCCATTACAATAAATTCAAAGATTCGAAAAACGACAAAAATCACAGAGAACTTGCATTAACTTAGCGGGAAAACTGAAGAGAAATGGAATGAATACTGATAGTCAAATAAACTCATTCTTGTTTTAGACATGTTTGAGATCATATCGAAACAAATGTTACTACACAGATATGATTTTTTCCCCTTATGTCCAAAAACATATGTTGACAAAGAAACTGGGATCGAGCTGCTTAATCGATTGTGGAATTCAGAATACCATAATTTTTATGCTGTATCTATATTGTTTACTTTCCAAAATTTATTTTTATATGCACATTCGGTTTCGACTGTAAAGTCATTTTCAAGTGGTCAACTACAAGAAATGAACTTATTTATTATTACTAAGGGGCGAGGTGGGACATTAAAAGTAAATTGAGAAAGGAATGACCGATTGGAAACATTTTTTGTTGCTGCCTTGAATGTTATTCGAACTAAGCTCCGAAAATATTTTCAATGCGGTGGCTCTTCCGGTTACACCGGAAGTTGACACCATCTTTGATATTTCAGAAGACAAAATGTATGTTTTTATTTTTTTTGTTGTAGAAAATTAAATTCTGAACAATTTTTTCCCATATCATTGCCACCTGAAATCAACCGAAAGAAGATATAATTTTTTCAATTTGAATTTTGCGATATTTTATTGTCTCTTAGGAGGCTCCATAAAAATACTGGAGATCATTCAATATCGATTATTCTAGCTCAGACTTTTGTATTTTTTAATGCACTATGATTTGCTACATGCTTTGGAAACACTCTGTATACTGTGAAGCCTTACATGCATTGAATTCTGCTGAATGGGCCCCTTTACTTATAACGAGCTAGAAATAATCGATATTGAATGATCTTTAGTATTTTTATGATGCCTTCTAAGATACAACCAAAAATCGCAAAATTCCGATTAAAAAATTCATATCTTCTTTCTGGTTAGTTTCAGGTACCTGTGATATGAGAGATAATTGTTCAAAATTCAATTTTCTACAATAAAAAGAAGGAACGTACATTATGCCATTTTCAATAACAAAGAATGTGTCGACTTCTGTTATAACCGGAAGTGCCACAGCAGTGAAAATATTTTCAGAATTTAGTTTGAATTACATTCAAGACAACAACAAAAATTTCTCCAATCGGTCATTCCTTTCTCCATATACTTTTAATGTCCCATCTCGCGTGGACACCCGGTATAAGTAAGTTGATTTCCTGTGGTTCCACTTGAAAATGACCTGACGGTCAAACCGGTCGTGTCCGTGAAAATAAAATTGAGGAAAAAATAAAATATATTTACTTCTTCTTCGTTGAATATTTTCACTGTTCATTTTCCTCTTTCAACAGATTAATATGCGTGATTCTTCTGAGTTTTATGAATTTCTGGATGGAAAAACCGAAACAATTATTCGAAATATTCATAGTCCCGACGGAAGAAATATCTGATGCCTTCATAAAGAAAGTAACTCTGTCCCCTATGCGTTTCTACTATCTTCACATCCAACAAAAAGTCACTCTTTTAAGAGCTGTTACACAACCCATTATCCGTATTCAAAAATGTATGGTTGAAGTTGCCAGGTTTGATAGGGATAGAACGAAACATAAATAAAATATTTCAGGAAAGTCACAGAAAAATCAAACCAGCCAAGTTATTCAGGTTGTTTCATTTTAATTGTATATAACTGATTATTTAACATTATGTAATTTATCGCACTGCAATTACAACATTTTCAACGACTCTTTCCCAATCCACTTTTTCCAAGAAAACAATCAGGGTACTTGCTTATTACAAATCTATTTTCAAATCAATGGTGAACTAAAAATAATAGTAGATATCAGTGAGAAATTACCAAATCTACATGAAAAATTGAATAATAATAGTGATGACCTAAGTTGTTATAACAGATTTAATAGAACATTGGTCATACTTAAAATGGCAGACCAAAATAAAAGGAAATTCATCTAGAGAAGAGTAGAATTGAAAGGTGAAAATATCGTTCGGAAAGAAAACGAAAATTTTAAAACTTTCTTACAGGGCTTGCTTCTCATATTTCTTTGGGAAAATTGTTCTATAATTAGAAAATTTAATTTTTCTGTGTTTTGTGAACATAAAGGGGAAATCTTAATCGACATTGTAAATATACAACAATCTCCCAAATATTCTAGAGTATTCGAATAATAGTGTCACTTCCTGCTATATTAGCATGAACAATCCAAATAGGGATATTTTTACTTTCACGAAAGGAAACGGTCATAATCCGTAACAATCGTCCTCAATAGATGCAGAAAATAGCCAGTTCGAGTCAGAAGCAGACGCCGCATAAACATCGATCGCCCGAGGTCATGGAACAGTAGTTATGGGTAAGAGGAAGAAAGCTTCGCTAAGAATATAGACAAAGTTAGCAGGGCAAGGGGGTCTGTAAAGTCACGACCTACACTACGAGTTCCTCTTCGCCCCGTCTGCCCCCCAAGCATTGACCAACAGACCATGCGGAACCTACCGTTCAAGTGATAAATTTCTAGTTGTTGTTATAATGGTACTGCTAGATGTACATGATTGATAGATCTCATGGTCAATTTAAGTGCACCTTTTGTGATCCGATAATAATAATGGGGTGAACTTCTACACGTTCTTGAAAACGGATGATAAATATGGAAGTAGTAGCCAATAACGTCACAGCGCATTCAATCTCTTTTGCGGTTTATGAATCCCGAAAGTGGAACGATCAATAATTTTGGAACCTTAGGGGATAGCAAGAGGTAGCACGTTGATCTGGGTGAGATATTTCTTCGGCAAGACATAATGGTAGTTCCATTACTACCAGTACTTGCTCTTGTCTTATAGAATATCACTCATTATCTAGATAGTTATTGCTCATTCCGTGAACCGCTCCTTATTTCTATGCAAGCAAAAATGCATTAACGATTTTCCCCTTAACAACTCGAGTAATTTACAATTTGTAAGATCTATGCTATTTAAATTTATCAGAATTTGGTACGGAACGGCGGGTATTACCGTAAATATAACTTCAGAACGTTACTATTACCTGGTATTGCTCCAAACTGGAAAGAAAAATCAGGAATGATCTTGAAACTTCATCTATTTCACACAGCATCAGTGTCAGTGCTAGTAAGTGCGTACACGTGATCGAGTAATTTCGTACATACGCATATGCCAATTAAACGATATAGATTTATGAAGAAACATGGAAAACAGTAATATTTTATTTGGGAAAAACGAAAAATTTTACTGAGGAAATACAAAAAATTTCATTTGAGGAATACAGAGAATAAATGAGATAAGAAACACAAGGTTTAACTTTAATCTACACTTTATTTGAAAAAATTCGACGACGTTCGCTGACACAGCCGCTTTATCAAGAATGACAAACAGATTGAAGAGTATGGTATTATAAACAAATCGTAGAACAAGTTGGATGAATAACAGGAAAATCCACACCGAGCCATTGTACAGTTAGTATGAAAGGTAATAAAAACTAATCAAACAAGTTAAGTAGGGGTGAATAATTCACATCTACCTGCTCATTCAATAGCTTGTCCGAATGTTTGTATCTATTTATTTCTAATGCTTCTAGAAGATCTAATTTTGAACTTTTTGATTTTATATGTAATATGTCCAAGTTTTTACTGAATGAATGGTTTTCTTTTATTAAGTGGTTTGAATAATTTGAATCAGATTTATTTTTATCGAAGCTACGTTTATGTTCAGATGTTCTTATGCCAAAACTCCTATAGGTCCTACCGATATAAATTTTATAACAAGAACCGCAATTGAGTTAATAGATTCCTGATTTACTTGATTTTTCAACACGAGATTTATTATTTTTAATATGTTTACCTAAGTTATTAGAAGTTTTGAAAGTTATATTAAGATTTTGTTTGACGAGAAAGGATTTAATATTTGTACTTGCAGAACCGCATAATGTTGAACTGTTGAATATTTTATAGTCTTTATGAATAGGATATACTTCATTTATTGCTTTCTGATACAGTTTTTACGAATGATTAGATCTATCATATCCGGATTATATGAATTATTAATGGCTATCTGTTTGATGATATTTAACTCTTTATTATAATCTTCTACTGATAAAGGTAAATTGAGTAACCGATGTACCATGCTGTTTAAAGCTTGTGTTGAATTGGATGTAATGAGTAGTTATGTATAATTGTATCAGTATGTGTTGGTTTACGAAAGACCGAAAAACATGATTATTATTTCGTTTAGTGATTTTCAAGTTCAAAAATTAATGGAATCGTTCTGTTCAATTTCTATCGTGAATTTAATGTTCAAATGGATGGAATTAATGAAATTAAGAAATAAGTCTAATTGACGAGTAGTTCCAATGAAACATACTAAGATGTCGTCAACATATCTATGCCAATGAAGAAATTTGGAAATGAGTGGATGTGTATGAATTTTCTGTTCGATATTATTCATAAAAATCAATTTATATCATGGATCTACATCAAGTAACGGCCTCCACAATTCAAAAAAAAAAAATACAGTGAATTTTATTCTAGAAATCCAAAAAGAATCGCTTGAGGTGAACAGAAAATTTTATTTAAGATACACAAAATCCACAGCAGTAATCATTAGCAGATTCATATCCCGACCACAATGCATGAGACCAGGTGCCACAGTTAACACACCTCAGTTTTCTATTCTTCCTAAAGTCACCACAAATAACGCATAGTTATTCAACACCTGTCTCATCTCCACCTTCTTCATCTACTCCATCATCCAACTTATCTTCAGCAGCAGATCTTTTCCTTTTTTGATATTTTTGTGATAGTCTTGGTGTTATTTTCATGTTAATTCTTTTTGTATCTTTTCCTTTAAATTTACTGAAGGACAGATTTTATTTGAGTCGATGTAAAAACTTTCGATTGCTGTTTGGTACTTCTACTTTTCCCTTTTCTTTCTTGAGTCTCTTTTTTGGAGAAGGTGGTTATATTTCACTGAAAGATATTTTACGTTCTGCTATTATCTACGTTTAACATGCTTTTCACTTTTCTTTCTTGAGTCTCTTTCTTGGACAAGGTGGTGATATTTCACTGAAAGATATTTTACGTTCTGCTGTCATCTACGTTTAATATGCTGAAATTTTTGGTGAATCGGATTTGTGCTTTCGACTCGATGTTATTGAAATTGAATAGCATTTGGTATCTGGTTGTGAATTTCAGAGAGTTTCAAATTCTCACTTCGTAAGTTTGATGTTTGTGTATCCTCAACTGTTGACGGAAGCTCATCAATACTCATCGGTAGATCCAGAAATTTGCAGACTCTGTTCTCGTTCTTTCTATTGCTTCTTCGACAGAAATCCTTCATGGAGATTTTCATCTTCTTCATCTACTAATTAGCTGAAATATTTGGAATAAAAGACCTAATGCCAACAGCTCGAATTACAACTATCATTTCGTGTTCTTCATCTTCGGTCACCCTGTTTTGTCTGTTCGTTTTGGATAAGCACTCGTTACACCACCAACAACCTGAATCAATCAACTGAAGAGAAAACTGCTTCTTCTTCTTCTTATGACGCTGTCTCCAAACGAAGGTTGGCGATCCAATTGGCAATAATTGTTTTCGACACTGCAGCTCTAAAAATTTCAGTGGACGTTCTTCCAAACCACCTCCGTAGATCTTTCAGCCATGAGTTCTGGCGTCGTCCAACTGATCTTTTTCCTTGGACTTTCCCCTCAATAATCAGGCGAAGGATCTCATATTTTTTGCAGCGCATGATGTGCCCGATGTACTGGAGCTTTTTCTTTTTGATGGTTCTCATCAACTCTCGTGATTTTCCCATTGTATTTAGGACGTCGATGTTTGTCCGTCTTTCCATCCAAGAGATACGCAATATTCTACGCTATAGATACATTTCGAAAGCGTCTATGCGTCTCTCCATTTCTGGATTAAAAGTCCAACTTTCACATCCATAAGTAAGGACAGGAAAAACATAACAACGAAGTAGTCACATACGAAGCTGAAGATTAAGTCCGCGGTTGACGAAAAGGTCTCTCATGCCAACGAAAGTTTTACGGGCTTGTTCGATTCGAGACTTGATCTCTATTTTCGGGTCACTTTGGTCGTTCACCGTGGCTTCTAAATACCGAAACGAATGCACTTGTTCCATAGGTTGGTTGTCAATGCGTATTACAGCCTCCACTGCTTGCTTAGAAAACACCATAATTTGAGTTTTGTTAACGTTAACAGATAGTCCAAAGCGTTGGCTATGTTCTACAATAAGGTCTACATCTTCTTTGAATATTGCTTCTGAGTAAATGTTGAACAATAGAGGCGATAGCACACAGCCTTGACGTGCACCTAATCATTCTGTAGTCATCACAATTTGTCGCATTGGTCTTTTTGGGCAGGGTGGCAAACACAGATTTGAGCCAGTCTGCTGGGATTTTACCGGCTCTATAGATGTTATTGAACAGTGCTGTTAAGAGCTTATGGCCAGCCCCTTCTTGCTGTGTCAATAGCTTAACGTCTCTGCATAGATTCCGTCGGGACCATTTTTTTGAAGCTTTATTGCTCGTATAACTTCTTCCGATGTAATGCAAGGAAAACTACTAATCCAAGCAAATTTTCGGGAAGATGTTGTCGGGGCATCTCTGGGAAACATTCATCAAAATTTCGATATCGGCAATACAATATGACTAGATTTAAAGAGATACAAATTTTATTTAGAGTTGAACAATGGTCATTCTCGATGTGTGTCATTTAATAAAAACAACAAATAATTTCTGTTCGTTGGCCAACTTGATTACGGTTTCTTTCAACTGAAAATAATTTAACTGGCAGACATGTTAAATTATTTCGAGACATATTCCTCATATCATGTTTCAAATATACAAACTAAAATAGCTTGAACGAATAAACATGTAGTGTGAAATTTGAGGAATCTCAACTTGTTTGAAATAATTATTAACATAAAATTGAAATACTTTTTGCTCATATTTAACCTCATATCTCAGAAATTCCATAACAATTGTGCAATTTACTGAACAGATGGCTTAATTATTTTAGAAAGTGCATATTGGTTCTAAGCTAGTTTAGGTTATACTGATAATGACTGTCAAATTTACGGAGCTAATTAACTCGCTTGGAATCTGGAATAATTTTGTGAAATATTGGTTGATTTGTATAGGTGGAGAAATTAGGTTCCTACTAGTTTCATTACTTCTGGTTTTTAATTGTACTCTTCCAGAATTTTTCCTTTATAATTCAGAAATAGATTGACAGCAAAAATTTTCAGATACATCCCTGTTTTAACCTTAAAATACGGCTGTGTTCCTTCTGCGATTTTCTCAAAAATTTTGATCGAGAAAAGGAGGAAAATTTTTGTTCATCTGCAATACATTTTGTCGAAAAAGTACAGGAAATTGGTCAATGAAACACAAGATATTTATTTTTCATCAAAATTCAATGTATCGCCTTCAAAGTAGACCCTTCCCAAATGATACATTTACGCCAGCAAATAATCCAATCATAAAAACATTTTTCAAACGCTTTTTCCAGAATCGACTTCAGTTGTCGACGCGAATTCTCTGTTTTGTCTTCTGGCGATCGAAAACGTGTTCCTCGAAGTGGTAGTTTGAGTTTTGGAAAAAAAAAACAAAGTCGGTCGGAGCCATATCAGGTTTTTCTATGGTATTTATTGAGTTTTTGGTCAGAAATTCATTCACTATGATAGCCTTGTAAGATGGTGCAGAATTCATGACTTTTCTATCCACAAATCTGGCTTTTCTCGACACGATCTTTAGGAATTATGCAACCTAATTGAATACTCAATTCCCCTGATTTTAAGGGAAACTGTGGTTACATTAACAGAAGCTTACTCCGATGCTTGGGATGAAGGTATACTCTTTAAGTGTTTTTACCCAGCAAGATCAGTGACTTTTTCTCTTCTTTAAAAAAAACAATTACTCATGAGAGCCACACTTGAAAAAAAAACAACCATTAAATTCAAAATTTAATGAATAGTTAAAAAATTGTGAGTCGTACTGCACTCGAAAAAAATTACAGCTGATTGCTTGAATCTTCTATTGGGTATCCCTTATCGTTGGACACGAGCTGGCACTCCCAATGGAACGCTTTCAACTCAAGAGCACAGTGTTTTCTTAGACAGTAAAGTATTTACCCCAAGGGTATGGTAATTTCTTCTCAACTGTAATATCTTCACCCTAAGGGTACGTTCTCGATCTGTTCAATCAATGTTAAAGTATTCACCCCTAGAGTACGGTAATTTATTCTCAACGGTTATGTATTCACCCCAAGAATATGGAACTTTCTCCAACGGTGGCTATTAATCGTCAATCATTTTCGCGTCGCCACGAATATCTCCGAATTAGAAATGCAGTAGCGTGACTGGAAGCACCCTTAGGTTTAAAGAGTGGAATGAGAATAGGAAAAGTTAATCTAGAAAAAAGTTACATAAACTATGTGAATATTAACGAGAAGCGTTAATGAAATATGATGGTCATAGGAAATGAATGAATTATAACGAGAAGTGGCCAATTTCTTGTTACAACTTGTCGAGCGGCAATACGTTTCATGCTCAACGAAATATTTCGTATCTATCTCTCTGGAACTTAAATGACGATTTTCAATTACAATTTCCTTCACTTCATCGATGTTAACTTCAGTTGAAGATATTGAAAGCTGACGAGAGCGAGGCAAATCTTTCACCACATCTTAACCGCTGTTAAATGCACCTGTTTTCCATGAAGTCGGTTCTCCGTAAAGATTCTGCAACATTTTCATCGACTCGGCACACGAAATTCCATTTACAATACAAAATTTGAGGTAAATTCCTCGTTCGATTATTTTATCTATTCTAAAAATCACGAAACACTTTTTTGAGAGTTGACAAAATCATGCAATGTAAACAAACTGAAAGACAGATCGCGTTCAAACTCCGCATGAGTAGAAGAAAAAAGTTTAAAATAACCAATTCCCGGTACTTTCTTGATAGAATGTATTTCAGACAACCTTAATGACACAGCGAATTTCGTTCAACCTGTATATTTAACATAACCTATTCAAATTGATTTTGATCGAATATTCACAATTTTTCTTAAAATAATGGACTAAGCGATCAGATATTAATTGCACTAATCCTTGAACTAAGTTCTTGGATCGACTACTTCTAATACTTACTAGAGTAGTGGAAGCATTATTTGCTGATGGTTAAATAAAAGTCGAAGGCCATCTAAGGCCAGAAATCGTGAACATTTGAAGGAACACCGACTAGCCTCACACCCATATTTTTCAAAGTTATTTATGATGCAATTGTATTGGAGTTTCTATAAGATTCATGCAATATATAATAAGATTCTAACAACAATAATTATTTTCCGTCAAGGATTTCTTTACATATAAGAATCAGAGCACACGGCGTGATACGTCAAGTTGTTTCACTCTGTAATTCCTCCTGCGGTGTTATAAAATCGCCGCAATGCATCCTCGAGTATTCTGTCTTTGACGACGAAATTTATATGTTTAGAGTATGTTTTTACTTCCTTAACGTCGATAGGATACTTAAACGGTTTGATCGATTCAGCAAAAACTGATGTAAAAGCAAATAACTCTCTTAATTTTATGGACGATATTCAGAAATTACTTAACCTACTTTTTTAGTCCTCTGTGCAGAAGTCAAAGCTTCTTCAGGTCAATCGCATTACGCCTATGAAAAAATGCTTGAATGTTGGATTTTCGAACGAAAATATTAGGAATTGGAGAATGAAATACAGAATATTTATTCTTCATCCAATTTTTTTATATCGCCTTCGAAGTTTCCCCTTCTGAAATAATACAATTAGACTTACGAATAATCCAATCATCAAAACATTCTTCAAACGCTTTTTCCGGAATCGACTTATAAAAACCTCAAAAAAGACTAGAGAACGCTTACCAATATCTTCAAAATATGAATTTGATGATTCGAATTTATAGAAATCTTTCGGTTTTTGTTAGGATGTATTGTATATAATGTATTGTCAAGAAAACAAAATAATATTTGACTTTTCCAAAGCACCTATTATAAAAAAAATTGAAATTTGAAAATGACGAAATTTGGTAAAACACAAGAAAAATCCTGAACTAATATTTTCGAAACGACATGGAAGCACTTATATTTTTCAGTACCCAGAAGGTCCACCTCTGTTATTAATGACACTTTGGCATCGTCGCGGCATGCTCAATATTAAATTGTCTATTACATTTTGGCCTAAGTCATTCCAAGCCCCCTGAACTGCTAATCGAAGCTCCTGTTCATGATGGAAGACGTTTTGACGCAGGAGATTTCTTTTTAGGGTCTCCCACACATGCTCGATGGGATTCAGATCTGGGGAGCAGGATGGCCACGCTAGAAGATCGATATCATTCTCTTCAAGAACGTTCAAGACAACTCTTGCACGATGGGGAGGGGCATTATCTTGTTGGAAGAGTGGATTTCGACCCATTGTTTGGAGATACGGTACCACTACAGGTAAAATTATATCATCTGCGTGAGAATTTCCCTTGAAGTTGTTCTGTATGAAAACGAGGTCAGTTCTTCCACCAAGGCGTATACCTCCCCAAAACATCACTGATCCGCCTCCCTGTCTAACAACTTCTCGAGCATGCTGGAGACGGTTTTGCTTTCCAGGTTCCCTCCATATTCGAATTCTTCCCGAATCGGGATAATAACTAAATCCAGATTCATCACTGAAGAGAACTGTGGCCTACCTCTCTTGATACCAGTGTACGTGTTCTTGGCTTAGCTTGGTAAACGAGCAGCGCGATTTCCATGGGTCAGTTGTGGAACTCTTAAAGGACGTCTGGAGTGGAGTTGACCTTTGTGCAGTCGATTTCTCACAGTTTGGTCGGAAATTTTTACATTATGAACTCGTGATAGCTCTTGAGCTAATTGAGATGCTGTGGTAGTACGATCTCTTCTGGCTTGTAAAACCAAAAATCGGTCTTGGGCGACTATATTAATCCTGAAACGACCTGTATGGCGTTCTTCTACGCTACCTGTTTCATTGAAACTCGACCATAAACGGTTTATGACACTTGGGCTACATCCCAGAACCCTGGATACTTCCTGTTGTGAGCTCCCAGCTTGGAGCATGCCAACGGCTCGTAACATCTCTTCTCTAGTCAAATGTCGTCTTTCCATGGTCGAATCACAAAACTTGAATCTTTTATTTGTGCTTACAACAGAAACAAAGTGCCAACTAACTGATTTCAAACATTGAATACATGAAATGATTATAAAGCAGCGTCGCATCTGCAGCATTTTTAGTTTTTTATAAAAAAAACTGAAATCTGTTGCGGCACTCTACATAATTTGGTGAGAAATTAATGCAGGTGTTCATCTCTTAAAAAAAATCATCCACATTGATCGTTCTGGATACGATATATCGATATTCAGAAGTGTTCCCTACACTTTTTTGAGGTGTTTATGTCTTCTATCGATTCAAAACGGGTAGGGAAGGCTGAGACTGAAAGTTCCGATTTTCAAATAACATAAAATTTTATGATGAAAATGATTTCAATTATGATATTTAATTTCATTGATAAGTCTTAATCGGCCTCTGTAATAGTTAAGTCACTTCGGCTAGTTTTCTCAATATATTTTTTGTACAGGCATATTTTTGCAAAATTTCGGAAGGAAACATTCAACCGCACTTTTGGGCGAGTTTCATGTTCGTTCCATGTTTGAGCCAAATTGTGCCACTTAGATAATATACATAATGCATGGTTTCTTTTAAATAAAACAATAATCTTTATAGTTACGTTTATTTAGTTTAATAATGGTGTCGCTTTTTCGGCGGGTGGCTCGTTTCAGAAAGGATTTTTGTGGAGCAAAAACAAGCTCAAGAATAATTTTTCACATGAGCTATTTGAAGTTATGTAGTTGAGTCTTCAGGAGGAATGGTATACTTACCTTAAGAGGGCTGTACATTTTTCGATGTTTTAAGTTCGTGCGAAAGCATGGCTACCTTTTGAACAATTCCACTATACCAATAATACCAGGATAAGTCACCATTATTTCTGTACGCTCCACTCACTGATTCTCACTAAAAATAGCTTGCAGTATCGTTGTTTGAAAATCTTTGATACACTAATTAGGTTGTATCAGGAAGTCACCAGGCCAGAGCTCTTTGGAAACAGGATACGCAATCTTCTTATAGAATGTGAACCCTACAACATGAATTAGTTCTACAAATGGTAGGAAGGCAGGAGAATCTAATCAAATTGAATTGTTCTCGTTTAAATTAGTGTATTTTCTCATTAGCTTTTGTGCTGGTTTTGTGTTGCATTTCATTCATTTGTATGATATTAACATGTCAACGTTTTTAGTTTTGTTACATCGATTGTTTGTTACAAAATACGATGAAACATTTACTAAAAGATAGATGAATAAATGAATAAATAAATAAGTAAATGAATAAATAAATGAATAAATAAATAAATGAATAAATAAATAAATATAGTAGTTATGCAATGCTATAGATTTAAAAACAACGAAAAAACATTACTAGCTACATCTAGATTTACATTTTGTATTGTTAAAGAATAATAAGGTACATCTAGATTCGTCTTCTAAGCTGATAGATCTAGATCTTTCAGCTTATAAATCTTACTACCTACATACTTAAGGATACAAAAATCTCACCTACTGGAAAGGATACTCGAGATAAACACATTTTATAACTAAGACATATTGGCACTTCCACAACAGAACAGAAAAACAACTGGAAATCTTCAGATAAATGTTTCTTTTATAAATTCAACTATAATAAAGATTCATCAAGTTAGAAACTTTATCACAAAGAGAACTTCACTCATTTTAACTACATAACACAACAGGTAACCTTTATGCAAACGTTTCATTAATGAATTTACTGTAAAGTGAGATCAAAACTTACAATTATAATCAAATAACAAAACAAAAATGCTAACTTCAATATTTATTTATCACCTTGATGTTATCAAATTACTTTTATTGAGTGAAATTAAATCACAATGAAGACAAATCATCAGTCTTGTTTTAATCAGTCTTTTATTCCTATTCATCGTTAAATTCTTCTTCTGGCACACATAAGTATTATTATCAGTTTCATTTATACATTTAACGTGTGCCCAATTTGTACTTATGCTACATTCTATTCACTGTTCTCTTGCAAAAGGATTTGGATATGAGTCACTACGAATTATGCAGTGCTATAGTACTATTCCACATCATCATCATCACTATCACTCTCGCTTTTTTGTTTCGTTTAGCTTTCACTTGAGCTTTTGCCTTTCCTTTTCCCTTGCCTTTAACTTTTCCTTTATTATTGTTGTTTTCCTTTCCCTTCCTTACCTGTTCTTCGGCTAATGCATTTCTTCCAGGCGTGACAGTCAAAACAGCCATCTTTCTTTTACGGCGTTTTGTAACCGTCTGCACTCTTGATGGTGCCTTTGGTAAAGGCTTTACAATTTCAGGATTAAACACAGCTGAAGTATTCGTCTCTACTGGTGTTAATTGAAGTTCTTGGGCACTATTAATGGTCACAGAGGCAGATACATCACCCTGATCTGTGGCATATTGTTGAGGTGGTTCACTAATCTGTCCCGATGTTGAAATGTTGATATTATACATTCCGGTTGCAAATTAATCTGAGGTAATATTGGAATATTGGATGGTCCTGTCTTATCATTCATGTCAACCGCAACTGAACTGCTAGAAGGCTGGAGGAGTTCCTCATTTTATTCACCTTGAGACGACGCAGCTTGTAACAGTGGCCGATCTGTCACGAAATATGGTGCATAATCCTCTTCTGTAAAAACGCCAGGGTTAAAGGGACACATTCCAGCCTTTTTGAAAGCGTTCATAATAGTTACAGGGGTTGCTATGCCGGTTTAACAATTCCGGAAATTTCGTAAATTGACATTGTCTTTCCTGACTGATTTCGTTGCCAGTTGTCTTAAGCTTTAGCACAATACAATTTAAAAGCCCCATTGTAGCCCACATCCAGTGTCTGTAGCCTGTGTGTGCAATGAGGTGGTAATGACAGCATTATTATTGAGTTTGCTTTATCTTTCTCAACTATGTTCATGTCTTTGTGTGACGAGTGGTTATCTAATAAAAGTACCAGTGGTTCTTCTGGATTTATTTGCGGAATTCAGTGGCAGTCATCCATTCGGGATTATTTCCAGCTCCAATTGACTCAGAGGGCCCATCTCTTGAAAACAAGTCTGTGAATTTTGAACCTGCGGTACATGCTGCTAATTCTACAGTAACTGAAGTCCCATGCTCAGCAGAAACTATAGGACCTATTTTTTTTTAGCTACTATCTTCTTCGGCTTCAAAACAGTCGTGACTCCAGTCTCGTCAAGGTTCCGTATTCTGGAAGATGATAACTTATATTTGAGTAGAATATCGTCGAGCTCTGTGAAAATTTCATCTATATTATGTTTGTTAAATGCAGATGCACGTCCTGCACTGGTCGCTTTTAGTGTTCGGATAAACAATACTGGGTTCTTTTTATAAATCCAGTGAACCAATCCACCCCAGCTTCTCGATTCTTATGCCAAGTAGAAGAAATGTTTCCCAAAGAAAATTTTACTGCACATAATGATGCACCGATTGTATAAGAACGATGGTAAATAAATAACACGCACATAGTAGTGTGTAGATAACCCGCTCTTTAGAGTCACAATAACCATCTTTAAATGAACCATGCCTTACTTATTTCTGAACCTTTTTGATTTACAGTTTCCTACGTTTTATCCTTAATGAATTCGAAAATTAGAAGACAAGTAGCTCTTTCAAAAATTTCATCTTTCACCGTATATAACTGACAAAAATTGAATTGAGAAAAATGAAACTTGTGAATAACTTTGAATCTCAAAGCAAGATTTTCCTGATGCCCTGACTATTCAGGAAAAAGTAAAGTTTATTGTGAATGTCTTCTAAGAATTTAGAAACTTTTACTGAAGGATAAGTTAACTTGAACTTATTATCACAAAATTACTTGATTGTAATAAAAATATTATGTTTTTGGGGCACTTCGCAAAAAAGTTCTTAATTACTCAATTGACATTCTGGGACTGTGATTTTTCGCAGAAGGTCACGTAATAGCTGGCATAATTGTCAGTTATAGGAGTTGATAGATTTCTAAAGATCTCATTATATTCTTCATGAACAGAAGGTTCTGAATCATCAGAAAACAGTCTGCAAAAAAAAGACGAATCATTCAAATTCTCACAATCATCTCTTTTACAATTTCCATTAATTATGGGCGATGTTAAGCCATTTATGACAGAAGTTTTTAAAGCAGCAGTAAATTGGTGGAAATTAGGGTTTGTGTTTCCTACACCATGCCCTCTAATAATACGAAAAAGTCCTGGTGGAAGGACCTAAATGAAAAATAGTTGAACCCTTTGTATCTCGAAAAAAGGCTTCTTCGCCTACTTCACCATTCACAGGGGTCCTCTTTTCAGCAGAACGCCAAAGGGGTGAACCTCAAAGTTGAAGAAAAACCGATAAAAATTGGATACAATCCAATTTAGGTAGCGAATAATCATTCAAAGCTCAAGCTGCATAAAGTATCAGCTAAAACTTCACAAATTCAATGTACTCACCATAAATTTTCAAGAGAATTACTAAACTTGATTCGAAGACGCCTGCAACGGAAACACCTGAAAAGAAAATGATTTTGGGAGCGCAAACCGCAAAAATGAAAGGGTTTAGTGGGAAACTGAAAACATTGAAATTGACAGAGATTAGACAAATCATTTATCGGCGATTGAAGTCTGATTGACAGAGTTTGACACTTGACGTGGTTGAATTAGTGCCATCTATACAGTGTGTTCCAACGAAAATTTGACCCCCCCTATAACTCCGAAATGAGTAACATTAGCGAAAAACACCAAGACACGTCGATTTTTGTTTCGAGGGGAGCAACTTCTCAGATCAACCCCCTACCCCCAGCAACCCTAACTTTGAAATTCATCATAGGGAATGAGGGTCGAGTGGCACCTTACTGAAAAGGTCTGTCAATTCTCCACCTTGATTTGTCATTTTAGAATTTTAAATTAACATACAGGGTGTCCCAACCAAGGGTGAAGTTGAATTCCTGGAAATCCCAAATACTAAATGAAATAGATTTATTTTGGCATAATGCAAGCGCAGGTTTATGCTCGGTCTAGAAAAACGACCTACACTTGTGAATTTGGAGTTGGTGCAATCAACCCCTATTTCCAGCATCCCCAACTCAAATATCATTCGATCGATAATAGGTCAAGTGGCACCTCGTTGGAAAGGTACTGCAATTTTCTCTTCGAATTTGGTATTTTCGAAATTCAGAATCATCATACAGGGTGTCCCGAAGCAGGAACATTGAAAATCCAAATAACTTTTTGAAACTTGTTCATTTCGGTATACGAGAACATGTTTGATCTGAGAATAGGACTTTCTTGTGTGGTTATAGAATTTTTGCAATCAACCTCTTCCATTCAGCATCCCCAACTTGAAAATCATACAAATAATTCAAGTGGCATATCTTCAGAAAGGTTTTTGAATTCTAGAATGATTAAAGCATTTCATTCAGTTCGGCTCTCCATACAGGATGTCGCTTTCGAAAAATTCAATATCGTCATTTGAAATTATCAACTAAAATTAATTCGAAACTGTTAAAAGTATTGGGGTACGATGTGTTGAGCATCAATTACGAAGAAATAAAGCTGATTTCTGCATTGAAAATGTTCACATTTTTTCATTTCCATCTGGCGTGCAGTCATCTGTTATTTCTCATTTTGCAATGAAATATTATTATTATTCAGATCAGTTCCTCATTATTGTTGTTGTTCGTCAGTTGAAATTAATCTGAAAATGGTTTATTCCACTGAGGAAAGGGTCGAAATTGTATCGACGTATTTTCGAAATAACAGTTGTGCCAAAGAAACGGCAAGGATATTCGATAGGAACCATCCTGAAAGAGAAAGGAGTCAGTCACCAGTACGTTAAATATTTGGTTGACAAATTCCTAGCTACGGGTTCGGTGGCAAACAAAAAACATGAAGTGGCATGTCCTGTCAGAAATGAGGCAACGGAAGTGGCAGTAGTGGGTCATCTACAAATGGAGAATACTACTTCGATCAGAAAACTATCTCGTCTGACTGGTGTATCAGCTACAACTGTCCATAGAATCGTGAAACATCACAAATTTCACCCCTACAAGGTAAAATTAGTGCATGAAATAAACGAAGATGATCCAGATCGTCGTTTACAGTTTTGTGAAAATCTAAGTGAAAACCTAAACGCTAATCCAAATTTTCTGAATAACATCTGTTTTTCTGATGAAAGCACCTTTATGCTCAGTGGTGAAGTGAATACGTAGACATAATTGTCGATATTGGGACACACAGAATCCTCATTGGTTTAGAGAGGCCCACACGCAAAGGCCTCAGAAGTTGAAAGTTTGGGCAGGAATTTTTGGCAATCATCTAGTTGGGCCTTTCTTTATTGAGGGTAATCTGAATGGAAATGGCTACCTACAGTTGTTAGAGGAACACATACATCCTAGATTGACAGAAATTTTACAGAACGATCCAACTCTTTCTGAGGACGAAATGCGTTTTCAACAAGACGGTGCTCTTCCGCATTATGATGCTCGGGTGCGCCAATATTTAGACGAAAATTTCCCAGGAAGGTGGATTGGTAGAAGAGGACCTGTTGAGTGGCCAGCCAGGTCACCAGATTTAAATCCCTAGATTTTTTTTGTGGGGCCATCTAAAATCTAAAGTTTATGCCACAAGACCAGAAAACCTGGAGGAGCTGCGGATGAGGATTATCACAGAATGCCGACTTTTGACTCCTGAAGTTTTCGCTAATGTGAGAAGAGAGTTCGAAAATCGTCTGTTTAACTGTATGGAGGTGGGCGGAGGTCATTTTGAACAATTGTTGTAATAATCAAGTTAGTTTTTGTTTTCAATTGAATACAAGTTCAATAAATCTCGTTTTCCTGTTTAGATGAGCATCCAATCAGTTTCTCCATCATCCCTCATCCTGATCCTCACGCCAGAAAACCTCGATTGCCAAACTGAAACCAATGCCTCAGTGATTCAGAAAATAGAAAAATCTTTCTGGAACTTTGCCACTCAACCTGTAATCACTTGTATGATTTTTTGAGTTGGGGATGCTGAATGGAAGAGATTGATTGCAAAATTCCATATTCACGCAAGAGAGTCTTATTCTCGAATCAAACATAAACATGTTCTCGTATTATACCGAAATGAACCAGTTTCAAAAAGTTATTTGGGTTTTCAGTGTTCCTGCTCCGGGACACCCTGTATGCTGATTCTGAATTTCGAAAATACCAAATTCGAAGAGAAAATTGAAATACCTTTCAACGAGGTGCCACTTGACCTATTTTCGATCGAATGATTTTTGAGTTGGGGATGCTGGAAATAGGGGTTGATTGCACCAACTCCAAATTCACAAGTGTAGGTCGTTTTCTAGACCGAGCATAAACCTGCGCTTGCATTATGCCAAAATAAATCGATTTCATTTAGTATTTGGGATTTGCAGGAATTCAACTTTACCCTCGGTTGGGACACCCTGTATGTTAATTTAAAATTCTAAAATGACAAATCGGAATGGAGAATTGACAGACTTTTTCAGTAAGGTGCCACTCGACCCTTATTCCCTATGATGAATTTCAAAGTTAGGGTTGCTGGGGTAGGGGTTGATCTGAGAAGTTTCGAATTATTTCGAAAAATGCTCCCCCTCGAAACAAAAATCGACGTGTCTTGGTGTTTTTCGCTAATGTTACTCATTTCGGAGTTATAGGGGGGGTCAAATTTTCGTTGGAACACACTGTATGTATTATGGCACACTAGATAGATAAGTGGGGGGTCGCGAGGGGGCGTTGAATTTTTTGGTCGATAACTCGGCCTTCTTAATGGATCCTCCTCAGTAGTTATGGGACACTGATTAGAAAATGGGGACACTAGAGTACAGTTGTCCGCAAACCTAGCTACATTTACGTTTAAATAAGAAAAATAGAAAAGAAAACATTGCTATGCCACAATAGATGGCACTACCAAATTAGAGATCCTTGCACATTGCTCTACAAAATTACAAAACTGTGTGGATAAAATTGAAGAGGTATGTGAATGGAAAAAAACGAGTTTCATTCATTCAGAAATATTCAGAATAATCAATTAAGTCTCTTGAGTTTCTGTTAGTTGTAGTGATATTTTTGTTTTTCGGTCTTCGTTGTCATGTTCTATGTAATTCAAGCTTAGATAGAGTTATAATATGTGGCAGATTTTCTTCTAAGAAATGTCAGAGTACTACAACGAGCCGTACCAACAGATCTCGTTATAAGTACGTTCAGTTTTTATACGCTATCTGATTATATGCGAAACCGGAAACTCGAAATCTCATGTGCTGAAATTTGCCAATGATTATTATCATTATCGAAGCTGGTAGTTGTTCGTGTACACGTTAAACGTATTAGACAGCTGTTAAATTGCGTTTAATACACCGAAACAATCAAATCTTGTTCCATGAAAGACAAGAGAAAGTTTCCAGATCGTGATGGACGGTAATGATAATCAAATTTCCAGAGATTTTACGCAAACGTGATCAGGAAAAAAAGGACAAAATCGTTAACCTAATGAATTGGATGTAAAATAGCGTTCCTATATTTGGTAGAAATAGACTTCGTTCTCTAGTACATTAGTGCTAACAACCAGACAAACTGCACTTCATTGGTTTAGGCAGGGTAGAAATGAGCCCATTTGATAATGAAATTGGAAGACATACGCTCCGTACTATCCTGAAAAGGAGTATGATCACTATTGCATAAAGTACGAGGGATGTATTATATGTTTTGCATTTGAATTTGGGAGGCTTTTACTTGGTAAAATTCCATTATCAATAATAAAAAACAAGTACTGTGTTTTAAGGAATTTTACTTAATAATTGCGATTCGTAACGCGTTTCACTACACCGTAGCTTCTTCAGACGAATGATTATGCAGAAAAATGTAAATGAGAATATAACTATAAATGTTCTTGAGTAATTAAAAGCTTATTGGTCGCCTCCTCCTAAGTGGTTATTTATGACAGGTATATCCAATAAAATTAAGGAATAGATTGCTCCCCGAAAAGATTCAATAGAGGTGAAGGGCTTAAATCGACTTGTTCATTGATGAGTCTACCTGAGTGTTTGTATTTATTTATTTCTAAAGTTTCCCAAAGATCTACCTTCCAATATTTATTATCTGTATGCAAAATTTCAAACTGTGGGTCGAAAGAATGATTATTTTCTAAGAGATGATTCGCGTAATTTGAATCTGATTTTTTTTATTTGAAAAACTGCGTTTATGTTCCGATATTCTAATATTAAAATTTCTATGTGTTCTACCAATGTAGAAATTATCACAGTCATTGCAATTCAATCTATAAACACCTGATTTATTGTTTTTACCTGGTTTGGTTTTATTATTTTTTATATATTTGCCTAAATTATTATTAGTTTGGAAAGCTATGTTGAAATTATTGCTACTTAAGAATGATTTCAGTTTCTCACTTGTAATGCCAACGTAGGTTAAGGTGTTGAATTTTGTTTCAATTTATCGACAGGGTAAACTTCATTCAATGCGATTCTACTTTGTTTTTATTTAAAATATTATTTATTAGTTTGGGATTGTAACCATTATTTTTGGCTATTTGTTTAATCAAATTTAGTTCTTTGTTGAAATTTTCTGGTGATAGCGGGATGTTAATCAATCTATGAATAAAACTATTGAATGCTGACATTTTATGTTGATATGGATGACACGACGAGTTATGTATTATAATATCTGTATGTGACGGCTTATGGTAAATTGCGAAAACATGTTTTCCATTTTCATTCGAAATTGTTACGTCTAAGAAATTTATCGAATTATTGCTTTCTATTTCGGTTGTGAATGCAATTTTTGGATGTAATGAATTTATATGATTTTCGAAAATTTTCAACTGTCTATCTGTTCCTGTGAAGCAAATAATGATATCGTCTACATAGCGATACCAGTATAAACAATATTTACTGAGTGGATGATTATGAATTAATTTTTCTAAGTTATTCATGAAAATTTCTGCTAACAAAGGACTCAACGGATTGCCCATAATCAAGCCGTCTTCAATAGTATAATATTTGTAATTGAAATGGAAATAATTTTGATCTAAACAAATTTTTAATAATGAAAGAATATCTGATTTAATGATAGTATTGACATGATTCCTCTCTAATAATTCTTCAACTAAGTAAGACGTATCTTTTGGAGGAATGTTGGGAAATAGATTCTTAACATCGAAAGAAATAAGTTTGGAATTAGGTGGTATAGTGGTATCTTTGATATTGGCAATAAGTTCGTATGAATTTTTGACCGAAAATTCAGATTTAAAATTGCAATGTTTTATTAGCAAGTCGTTGAGGAATTTTGAAAGTTTGAACGAAGGTGCCGTTACATACGAAACAACAGGTCTAATAGGGTAATTAGGTTTATGAAGTTTTATCAACGAATATAATTCGGGGGATTGTGGATTGGAGTTAATGAATTTATATTTTCTTGGTCTGTAATCAATGATTTTGCTGTCGAAATTATGTTTTTAACAACTTTCTGAAATTTTGCGGTAGGATCCTTAGTTGATGTTATATAGTTTCCGGCTGTTAAGAATTCTTCAGTTTTAGAAATATAATCGGTTTTACTAATCGCAATGACGGTGTTACCTTTATCTGCTTTAGTGAATACTAAATCGTTCTTGGTACTATTTTCACGAATTGTTTTTATTATCTTATAATCGGAATTGCAATGAGGTGATAATTTCGAAAAGTCTTCTTTGATGATTTTTGCTGTTTGATGTTTGGCTAAAATATTATCTTTGGAGTTTTTGAGAATAATTTCGGAGTCTATGCCTAACTGTTCAAAATTAGTTTTATTATGTTTTGGATGTAAATTATGTTTGAATCCTTTTTCTAATAGATCTTTTGTGGTTGTGTAAAATCGGTATCAGTTAAATTAGTGAATCTCTCAAAAATTTATCCAAAAATTGCATTCACAACCGAAATAGAAAGCAATAATTCGATAAATTTCTTAGACGTAACAATTTCGAATGAAAATGGAAAACATGTTTTCGCAATTTACCATAAGCCGTCACATACAGATATTATAATACATAACTCGTCGTGTCATCCATATCAACATAAAATGTCAGCATTCAATAGTTTTATTCATAGATTGATTAACATCCCGCTATCACCAGAAAATTTCAACAAAGAACTAAATTTGATTAAACAAATAGCCAAAAATAATGGTTACAATCCCAAACTAATAAATAATATTTTAAATAAAAACAAAGTAGAATCGCATTGAATGAAGTTTACCCTGTCGATAAATTGAAACAAAAATTCAACACCTTAACGTACGTTGGCATTACAAGTGAGAAACTGAAATCATTCTTAAGTAGCAATAATTTCAACATAGCTTTCCAAACTAATAATAATTTAGGCAAATATATAAAAATAATAAAACCAAACCAGGTAAAAACAATAAATCAGGTGTTTATAGATTGAATTGCAATGACTGTGATAATTTCTACATTGGTAGAACACATAGAAATTTTAATATTAGAATATCGGAACATAAACGCAGTTTTTCAAATAAAAATCAGATTCAAATTACGCGAATCATCTCTTAGAAAATAATCATTCTTTCGACCCACAGTTTGAAATTTTGCATACAGATAATAAATATTGGAAGGTAGATCTTTGGGAAACTTTAGAAATAAATAAATACAAACACTCAGGTAGACTCATCAATGAACAAGTCGATTTAAGCCCTTCACCTCTATTGAATCTTTTCGGGGAGCAATCTATTCCTTAATTTTATTGGATATACCTGTCATAAATAACCACTTAGGAGGAGGCGACCAATAAGCTTTTAATTACTCAAGAACATTTATAGTTATATTCTCATTTACATTTTTCTGCATAATCATTCGTCTGAAGAAGCTACGGTGTAGTGAAACGCGTTACGAATCGCAATTATTAAGTAAAATTCCTTAAAACACAGTACTTGTTTTTTATTATATGTTTTGCATATAAGTTGAAGACTGGAATTAAATTATTTCAATGTCTCGGCGAGTAGGTTGTTGAGTTCAACATTGAAACACCATACCAATCAATAGTTTCCCGTTGGTATGTTAAATTCAAACACTAAAGTAGCACTAATTAATCATTTACAGTTCAGGAATCCCTGGGCAATCTGGCACAATTTCAAGGACCCCTTTATAATAAAGAAACATTAATAAATTTTTAAACATTTAGTTTAGTACCTAATATATAGGGTGCGTTAGAGAAAACCGGACGTTTATTCTTTCCGTTATAACTTTCGCAATTTTAGAGCTAGATCATTCGTTCTTAATTCACTGGAAAACCAAAGGACTAAATTTTTCAGAAATTGTATCAAAATTTCATTTCCGGTGATATACAATATGGCTGACTCATTCGAAAATGAGCAATATTTCATGATCGCTGGAACTTTTTTTCACTAAATAATTTGAATGAGGCATTAAGTCGATAATTCTGTATTTTATGAACAATTTGACACATTGATTTTGAAAATATTTCAAGAATTGGTGAAAAAGTAGCGTGGATAATTTTTTTCATTCTGATTCTCAGCTGAAATCGAAATATATTTTTCACCTCATGGCGTTGGCACTCCTGAAGTTGTTGTGTTTTTCATGGATGTTCTGAGAAGACAAAGAACCATATTTTACGAAAACCAAACTAAAATTTGGTTTCCGTTCGAATTCAAAATGGCCGACTTCCTCGAATATCAACAATTTTCCCCCTGCATTAAAAAAATTTTCGCTGTCCAAATGAATCAACTGCGTAATTTTATCACTAGATTGAACCTTTATCATCATTTCGAGGGGTGAAACTCGAATATTGATTAAGAATTGTGCCAGTTTTTCTCACAGAGGTTTTAGAGATTTGGCATCTCTGAGACATTTGGGAAACAGTCGATACCGTACTGATACGAAAACAGTAATAATGAATGATTCGAAGTTCTTAATTATCACAATCTGGGTACGCCCCCTGTAATAACTTTTCAGTTGCAGACTCGATAACACAATCCATTATTATGTAGTTCACCTGATCGAAGGCCTTGACTATGTCAGTGTAACAACCATCGACCTGACCACCTTTCTGTAACTCATCATAAATATATTGTACATATAAAATCAGATTAGTCATGGTAGATCTTCCCCTCAGAAATCCGTGCTGTTGTCCCCAAATAATTTGACTAATGGAAAAATTGACCTAATTTAGAACTATACTCTCAAATATCTTAGGTACTACACTCATTATACTAATTGGTCGATAGTTGGCCACACATCATCTCCAGATTTGAAGATCGGCGTTATGTAACTTGACTTCCACTCATCAGAAAATCTCCGTTAGATAGTGATAAGTTAAATAAACTGCATATTGGAGCACATAATGACTTAGCACATAGTTTCAGAAAAACAGGGCTGAGACCATCAGGTCCTGAAGATTTCCCAGGGGATCAATTTTTTTGACTGACATCACAATGCACTTTGACATCATTAACTTGGAGCATCAAGGTAAAGGGAAAACTATTATTTGTCATTTGAATTTGGGAGGCTTTTACTTGGTAAAATTCCATTATCAATAATAAAAAAACAAGTACTGTGTTTTAAGGAATTTTACTTAATAATTACGATTCGTAACGCGTTTCACTACACCGTAGCTTCTTCAGACGAATGAATATACAGAAAAATATAAATGAGAATATAACTATAAATGTTCTTGAGTAATTAAAAGCTTATTGGGTTGCTTCTTCTCAAGTGGTTATTTATGACAGGTATATCCAATGAAATTAAGGAATAGATTGCTCCCCGAAAAGATTCAATAGAGGTGAAGGGCTTAAATCGACTTGTTCAATGATGAGTCTTTGTATTTATTGATTTCTAAAGTTTCCCAAAGATCTACCTTCCAATATTTATTATCTGTATGCCAAAAATTTCAAACTGTGGGTCGAAAGAATGGTTATTTTCTAAGAGATGATTCGCGTAATTTGAATCTAATTTTTATTTGAAAAACTGCGTTTATGTTCCGATATTCTAATATTAAAATTTCTGTGTTCTACCAATGTAGAAATTATCACAGTCATTGCAATTCAATCGATAAACACCTGATTTATTGTTTTTACCTGGTTTGGTTTTATTATTTTTATATATTTGCCTAAATTATTATTAGTTTGGAAAGCTATGTTGAAATTATTGCTACTTAAGAATGATTTTAGTTTCTCACTTGTAATGCCAACGTAGGTTAAGGTGTTGAATTTTTGTTTCAATTTATCGACAGGGTAAACTTCATTCGATGCGATTCTACTTTGTTTTTATTTGAAATATTATTTATTAGTTTGGCATTGTAACCATTATTTTTGTCTATTTGTTTAATCAAATTTAGTTCTTTGTTGAAATTTTCTGGTGATAACGGGATGTTAATCAATCTATGAATAAAACTATTGAATGCTGACATTTTATGTTGATATGGATGACACGACGAGTTATGTATTATAATATCTGTATGTGACGGCTTATGGTAAATTGTGAAAACATTTTTCCATTTTCATTCGAAATTGTTACGTCTAAGAAATTTATCGAATCATTGCTTTCTATTTCGGTTGTGAATGCAATTTTGGATGTAATAAATTTATATGATTTTTCAAATAAAGAATCAGATTCAAATTACGCGAATCATCTCTTAGAAAATAATCATTCTTTCGACCCACAGTTTGAAATTTTTGGCATACAGATAATAAATATTGGAAGGTAGATCTTTGGGAAACTTTAGAAATCAATAAATACAAACACTTAGGTAGACTCATCAATGAACAAGTCGATTTAAGCCCTTCACCTCTATTGAATCTTTTCGGGAGCAATCTATTCCTTAATTTTATTAGATATACCTGTCATAAATAACCACTTAAGAAGAAGCAACCCAATAAGCTTCTAATTACTCAAGAACATTTATAGTTATATTCTCATTTATATTTTTCTGTATATTCATTCGTCTGAAGAAGCTACGGTGTAGTGAAACGCGTTACGAATCGCAATTATCAAGTAAAATTCCTTAAAACACAGTACTTGTTTTTTTATTATGGAAAACTATTATTGAGAGATTAGCGTAGTAAACTCATTCAAAAGTAGATTGCAACTTATGATAGATCAACTGAAAAGAAAGGATCTGAAACATTTTTCGTCTTCGAAATCAAGAATTCCCCAGTTGAATTATGATACATATAAGGCTGAATTATCAAATGTTTTGGGACAATTCGAAATGCGTTTTCATGGTTGCAGTAAATTGGCAAAAATTGCATCATTTATGAGTTATCCCTTTCATGTAAAAACATTGAGGAATTAGCTACTGAAATATCAAGTCAGTTTAATATGAATGGTTCCTGGAGTTCAGATAGGGCTGACTGCTAATGAAGAAATTCGCTGAATGTTATCCTGAAATGGTCAATTGAGTTTGTAATACAAAAAATGTAGAGTTGATGCTTGAAACACATTATGAAAATAGCGAGTACCTGTGTTCATCATAGAGTTGATGCATGCAGTCTATGTTCAGAGGTTTCACAGAGGGAGGTGCATATGATGGTGGAAAAGAGAAACATTATCGACGATAATTGGCACAATATTGTGACCAGAACAAGAGAACATTTGGTGAATGAATTCAGGAAGTTAGAAACCGCTGCAAGAAGAAAGGGTTTAATGATAACCAGGTATATGATAGTAGGACAACAAGAAAATGAAATGCACTCAAATCTGCGAATAATTAGTGAAGATAGGACATACTGCATTGAAAAGGTAGAACAGTTCAACTATTTAGGTGTAACATTGACGAGAACAGGGGAGGAGAAAGTAGAAATACAGGAAAGGATAGCTAAAGGAACAAAATGCTTAGGAGGATTATACAGAGTGCTCCGGTCCAAAAATATGTCGAAAAACGCGAAGAAGAAAATTTGTCAGAAGATCATCAGGTCTGTGGTAACATACGGTTGCGAACTGTGGAAGTTGAATCAGAGGGAAAAATATACATTAGAAGTTTTCGAGAGAAGAATACTCAGAAGAATATATGGTGGAAAAAAGGTAGAAAATCGTTGGGAAAGGAGAACGAACGCCGAGCTTCAAGAATTATATGGACAACCCTCAATAACAAATGTGGCTAGAGCACAAAGAATGAGATGGCTTGGCCATGTTTTCCGACTGGGAGACGATAGAGCAACAAGATAAGTTTTGACAAGGGGAATAACGGGAAGAAGAGGCAGGGGAAGACCACGCACAGAATGGATCAAGATGGTGGAGAAAGATATTGAAGAGCTAGGAGTGAAGGACTGGAAGGGAGCAGTTATGAATAAAATGAAATGGAGAAGAACGTGTAATGAAGCCATGGGCCTACTTGGCCTGTAGAGCTGTTTATATATATAATTGGCACAATTCTGAATCAGTATTCGAGTTCGACCCCTCAAAATGATGGGACAGGTATAATCTAGTGATTGCATTACGCAGTTGACTCATTGCGACCGTAAGAACTTTTTTAATGCGCGGGGAAAATTGTTAATATTTGAGGAAGTCGGCCATTTTGAAGTCGAACGGAAATCAAATTTCAGTTTGTTTTTAGTAAAGAATGATACTTTGTCTTCCTAGAACATCCATGTAAATCAGAATGAAAAAAATTCTTCACGCTACTTTTTCACCAATTCTTTGAATATTTTTGAGATCAATAAGTCAAATTGTACAGGAAAGACTAAATTATTGACTGAGTGCCCCATTCGAATTCTTCAGTGAAAAAAAAACGATCCAGCGATCTTGAAATATTGCTCATTTTCGAATGAGTCAGCCATATTGGATTTCGAATGAAGTGGAATTTCGATACAATTTCTGCAAAACCTAGTCTTTTAACTTTCTGATGAAGCAAGAAGGATTGATTTAGCTGTAAAATTGCGAAAGTTATAACGGAAAAAAACATTTGTCCGGTTTTCTCTGGCGCACCCTAGATATTAAAAAAATACTATATTATAGAAGAAACGTTAATCGAAGAACATTATTTTACAAGGGACAATATTTAACCTTTCGTAGAATGTTAAATATCCACCCTTGAAGGAGCTAGTTTTTTTGATCTGCTCTTCATAATCACCGTTAACTGTTTCGGTCTCGTTTTACCTCGTCAGCATTGTCTACCCATTCGTAGAGGCTATGCCGATACCTACCCATCTCAATTTGTTAGAGCGAACGCAATAATGTAAATATCACTGCGCCCCCCAACGAACCGAAACAGAATTTACCTCACCAACGCCCCGCGAAACGGTGAAAACAAAAACCAGATAAAACAGGAAAACGTTAAGTGGTCACACTAGTTCAAGAACATACCGCCATGCGACACTCACGTATCAGACAGAAGCGGCTGTCGAAGGACCGACGCTCCTCATTTCTATGTGGTCTTACAACCAGGCATGCATTAACATATCAAAACAAAAAGTTACTATATGCGAGATTTCGCAATGTGTTGACACATCGAAGAAAATTATTTTACAAGGGACAATATTCAACCTTCCGTAAAATGTTAAATATCCTCCCTTGAAGGAGCTAGTTTTCCGATCTGCTCTTCATAATCACCGTTAACCGGGGCCACAGGGAAGTGGTACAGCACGGTCAGATGTCACAAATAGGAACAATGGACTGCAGTTTCGGTCTCGTTTAACCTCGTCAGCATTGTCCACCCATTCGTAACACAAGGCAATGCCGTTACCTACTCATCTCAATTCGTTGGAGCGTACGCAGTAATGTAAATGTCACTGCGCCCCCTTACGAACCGAAACAGAGGCTACCTCACCAACGCCCCGCGTTGGGGGGCGCAGTGACAATCTTCGATTATCCTAGACTTCATAATTTTCCCTTTATGTTACCGTTAAACCCTAACTCTGTACCTAATTTTAGCTCTCTGAGTTTAAGTACTAGTAATATTCTAATGATCGTGAGTGAATGAGTGAGTGTCATAAATGCGAAACTTTGCTTTCGCTTAACTTCGGAACTAAATGACCTCAGACTTGACATTTTGGATTATAAGTATGTGATTATAGCTTACTGGATGACGAAAATTTCTGTGTTCTGGTCTTATCCAGAGGTTCTCAAATAGGACCCTGAAAATGCGAGGAAATGGTTCCAGTAAAGAATGGTACGGCTGTGTTTGCTCCGAGCTCGACTTAGCGGGGGCACGACAGTGCCCCCTAATTTTGAAAATCGGATTAGGCAGATTTTTTGAATTATCAATTCGCGTTACATTTTTGACAGAATGTATATTACAAGCATATTCTAGATTTCATTGTACAAGCCTCTTACTTCTAGAGATGTAGAAATCGTATCGCAAATGAAAATGGGCATCAGGAAGAATACGTGTATACCTTCTATATGTCTTAACGTTGACCGTCCGATCGGTTCAAATTTTTATTTCAAAATAAGCAAAATAGAGTTTCATCCACCTATCGTCTTAAAGTTTTCATCGTACAAAGGAGACAAATGTTACATAAGAATAATAACTTTGGCGTCACCGGACAATTGATAAATTAACATAACCAATGTAATATATGGTCGCTTCCTCTGATTTCAATTATTCTCAGACCATACCTGAATATTTACGCAACTTGAATAACTTATCCAATCAATTATTACAACTGAAGAAAGTTTAACAGGTATTCGTAAGCAACTGAAAAAGACTATAATTGTACTGGCTACGCATAAACAGCTGTTTAAATTCTAATATACGAATTTCTGTTATAATGACCTGATAAGAAATCTGATTATATCACCAAGATCATTTATCAATTCGACTGTTACTAATTATGATAATTCCCACACCATACAAATGAATATATCAAATTCCAAATATTTTCATAAGTATGATGTTTTCTCAAATACTGTATGCTGCTTCTGAGACTTAATTGCTCTGTTAATTGAGCTTGGTTATTTAATATCATTGCTAGATGAATGCGCGATAATGAGTTACTATTTATCAGGAACTTAATACGGCACTTAATTAATTGATAACGTCTGAAAAATTCAAAAGCAATATTTCTGAAATTACGTGGACCATGGTAGATAAATTTTCTACTTACGATATGTCTCCAGAATGAGTAGAGAATTCAATAATCATACGAGAGAACTAAAAGAAGTTGACTTTGTGCGTCTCTGATTTAATGATAATGGTTTGTTATCTGATTCATACAAAATTAAGAAAAATTGGATTAATAATCAATTTCCTCTTATACTTCCAATCCTTTGAATTCTGTGTTGAAATCTTGAAATTATAGTATTAATACAGTAGGAAGAAGAAATATGCAAATTAAAACACTGGACTTTGGTTATTAAAACAATCTTTCCCATGAATATATGATTGTGGTTAGGCTTGAAACATAATTAACGATTTAAAACAATCATCATGAATACACACACACACACAAATAGTTTCCAAGTTGCAGGAAAAACATTACTATTTGATTCAGTTAATAATCATAATGATGGCAATGCTGAAGTTGAAATAAAATTCTTCAACAGAAAGGACGAATTTTTTATTATAGTTCATTTGTTTTAATTCATAACTGTTGGAAAGAGGCGATACCAGTCATACGAAAGGTGTGGCTGTGATTCAAAAAGTCGTCAATCGCTTCTTGAAAAGGGCCGAATTGTTAGTTATCGGAAAGATGATGATAATCAGAAATTAATTTATGCATTATATTATAACAAGAGCTTTAAGGAAATCAAGGATTCGGTGTGAGGATCGGTGGTATGTATTCCTCCAAGGAGTAGTCTGTTGTTAGTGGTATTCCCCAAAGTTCTGTCCTTGGGCCCATACTTTTTCTTCTATACACCTCCGAACTGCCTTCCTTGATCAGGTCAAAATGCGCACTTTTTGCCAATGATACTAAGCTCTACAATTTCCCGCTATCAGATCCGCACTCTACAGGAGGACTTGTCTAAAATAGAACGATGGTCGCGTGGATGGTTACTTCCACTAAATTTGGAGAAGTTTGTCGTTCTACACACAGGTAGGCTATTCCAAACTTCACTTACACCATTGAGAGCCACACTCTAAAAACTGTTTCGAGTCATGTCGACGTAGGAATAACAGTCACAAATAGCCTTAGCTGGTCAGAGCATATTGCAATTGTCAACTAGAGAGCCCGAAGAATCACATATATGTTGCAGAAAAGTTTTGGTGGCTGTGATATGAAGACGCTTGACTGCTATATCAAAATTATGTTCGTCCAATCGTTGAAATAGGCAAGGATGTGTTCTTTCGTCTACCTTATCCAATTTGTATTCTTAGAGAATCATATCAGATGCTCTTGATGGTGTGAATGTTGGGATATTTGACGACACTGTCCTAATTGCGTCATCAACAGAAGGGCTGCATCGACTTTGGATAAGGTGCAAGAGGCCAGCCGTAATTATGGCATAAATATTAATGTCAGAAAAACTAAGCTGATGGTGATAAGTAAAAAGAGGTTGAGACTGCATTGCTGCAGTTAGCAGTTTGAAAGATGCACCAGCTACAAGTACCTTGGCTGCATGTTAAACATCAAGTGGGAGATGAGGCAGGAAATACAGTCCAGAATTGAATAAGCCAGGACTGTGTTCATCAAAATGAAAAACTAATCGCAACCTAAGCATAGAAGTACGAACAGTACTCTACGCATGAAAGGCTGGACTCTCACGCAACGTCTTGAAAATAAAATCGCCTCCCTTGAAATGTGGGTGTACCGCCGAATGTTGCATATCTCATGGCGAGATTATGTAACCTAAGCAAGGGTTCTCCAAAGAAGTGGCAGTAGTTCGCATTTGCTGACAACAGTGAAGACGCGAAAACTGTTCTATTTCGGCCACGTGATGAGAAATAACAAGTACCAACTTCTCCAGTTGATCATTCAAGGACGAATCGGGGAAAGGCGTGCTCTAGGCCGACGAAGAACGTCATGGCTCAAGAATCTGCGCCAGTGGTTCGGGAGGAGTATGCAGATTGCCAGGATGATCGCCGATCTTCGATAGAAGAGGCACTTTAAGAAGAAGAAAAATCTGAGTGCGCTGGAACAATCTGGTTGCCATCTCTGCGGAACGAAGAAGCCATTTTGGAGTCGGTGCAATGGTGGAATACAATGATCCCTTTTGGTTGGCATCGTCCTGATTACCCTACTAGGCTATCCATGTTTGTAATTCCTATGTTCTCAGACCGGCGGATCAGAGGTGACATGATATACACCTACTTGTCTACACAGGGAGTTCTCGGTAGTCAAGAACCTTGTTTCTTTGAACACAAGCAATTTGTGAGGTCACTCATTCAAACTGACGAAAGAAAATTTTAAGACAAATCTACGCTAGAATTTCTTCTCGAAGAGAATTTTCGACTTGTGAAATCGTCTACCTAGTTCGGTGACGAGTGCAAACACAGTCACAGTGATTGGGATATATTACTTTATGTCAATTGCACGCTTGTTTACGACCATATTGTATAGCATAGTTTTATATATATTTTTGAGTTTATATGATTTTCTTCAACTCTTCTTCAAAATGATAAATAAAATTAATAAATCTATGTAGAAATACGAAGTGCAAAAACATGCGTTTCAAAAACGCAATATACCAAATCTTTCATCTTTGCCTAGATAGTGAGTCATAATGCGTAGATTACATACGTTTGAGAAATCAGTTATCATTAATCCCGCAAATACGGTAATAGATATATCTGAAAGCCTAACAATGCACCATAGACTTGATTAAAGATTATTTCACTCACCACTGCATAACTTAAGAAACGTTCAACTGATTCCGAGAAATCATGCTATAAAAACTGAAGGACAGAGCTGAAATGAATCAGAAGACATGATTTGTTAACTTCTTAATCATTCAGATGATTTTCCACGTTTCATTCTATAATTATATCCATTGCAAATAATGAAAATATCGCATGACGTACCTCTTCTTATCTATTGAAAAATAAATCTAAGATCGTGTAGCAATTTGAACATCGATACTTGAAATGGCTACTCAAGGTAACTAATATGTCAAGTATCAACATCCTTATAACTGTATTCGTTTAGCTGAATGCGGGATCAGCTTACAAACGATTTACATAAAAGAAGTGGTGTACAAAGTATGAATGGGAGCCTCTTTTCTTGTAGGTTACAGTTTTTCGAGTAGAATCTCATAATTAAATAGAGGTATCTACATAAAATTAACGAACCGTGGAGGAATTGAATATTCATTTTCCTGGGCTCTAGATGTAGTTTTCCTTTATTAGATCGTTGGCGTGGTAGTTTAATGGTTCCAAAGTGAATCAACATAGAATTTATGGTTTTCAGTTTGATATAAGTGTGACCTAATTTTGAACTATCATGTAGACATGTTAATTATATGACATTTATGGTCCAATGAAACAATAACTTTTAGAGAACATTTAATCTGAGCAAATATTACATTTATTTTGGCCTTTCTCGTTCAACTACCCACGTAACTAGATGTTGGTAATTTCACTTTCGAGGTTCTGTTTGAAATGGTCTTGAATATGCAGGAATTTTTGGAAGTCTTCAATTTCACTAATTAACAAACCCCGATGTTGACTTTTGCCGAGTTGATGCGCGTTCGTTTTCGGGGTAATTCTATGTTCTTGCAGGATTGAAGGAAAGGAAAATACAAAAGTGTGAGGAATATGTATTGGAAGATCAAACAGTGAGCATTTTATCACGATTCTCAGGACAATGTGTTTGATGTATGTGATTGTTTTTAAGAAGTATGCATAGTGTGCCTACTCAAGAGAACTTCAAAATTGAAATAAACTCGGGCGTTGCTATGTAATTTACATTAGTAGGATTGCGAATATTACTACGTATCACAAATGTTTGTGATTGAAAAGTTTACTCAATGTTATAGCTATTTCGAACTTTCGCTCTTCATACAAGAATGAGTTTAAAACTAAAATACAAAGTTAGCAATTTCCTTGTACAAAAGTACAGAGAAATGGGTTCACTGAACAAGTTGAATACATTATTATTATTATTATTATTATTGAAGTAATTTAAGGCTGAGGACAAGTCCTATAAAAGCCTAATAACAAAAAAATAATTTCTATAGTATTGCAAGCACAGCTTAGCCATAATTAAATATGCACACATATATAATAACTACATCCACTCATGTCAAAAACGAAATCTAATTAAACAAAAGAAAGTCCGATTTATTTTTGAATTTATTAACCGAATTTGAGTCCACCACATCACTCGAAAACCTGTTCCAATCATCGAACACCCTATTCACAAGAAAATACTGTCTTTGTCTCGACGAAAATTTTTCTTTTTCAGCTTTAGATGATGACCACGCAAACGAGTATCAGCACTCAAACTAAACAAACATCTCAGGTTGGCGTAATTGTGTTTAATTATACGATAGCACAAGATTAGATCTCCGCGATGTCTTCGCTGCTCGAAGGTTATGAGACCAGCTCTAGCCAATCTTTCATTATATGAAGGACGAACGACCCCAAAAGTTATACTATAGCACGGCGCTGGACACCCTCAAGCATGCTTTTATCCCGAGCGAGAACCGGGCACCAAACCGAGCCTGCATACTCCAAAATAGGACGCACATAAGTCTTATAAAGTGTAACCGCACTAGAGAAGGACAACTTAACGAACGATCTACGAATGAGATAAATTAAAGAATTAGCACGTTTGCAAACACTTAGGACATGTTCCGACCACGTAAGGTTTGAAGTAACGATTACTCCTAGATCTACATGTGAAGAAACTGAGCGAAGTGGATGATTGTCAATCGAGTATTGATGGGATGGATTATTGGGTCCTATATGGAGCACAACACATTTATCAACATTTAGTGGTAGGAGCCAGTCGTTGCACCATCGGTTTATTGCGTCAAGATCGTCCTGGAGAATCTGTCTCTCGGTGAGCGGGTTTGCATACAACTTGGTGTCGTCAGCGTAGAATGACTTGCGAGATTTAATGTGTAATGAAAGATCGCTGGCGAAAATGATAAATAAAAGTGGCCCCAGGACGGATCCCTGAGGCACTCCGCTCACAACCGGTCTTTCCGACGAAAGAACACCACCAACCCTCACCACGAATTATCGCTGCGACATATAATTAGTAGTCCAGAGAAGCAACTTCCCGGGAATTCCAACGAGATCCAATTTCTGAACTAATCTTCTTACTGTGATACGTACTAGAAGTTGAAATTGGGTACTAGTACATTGAGAAATACTTAAAAGTTTCAAATATTATTCAATATATTCATAATAATGCCTTTCTACCGAGTAACGGTGTGAGGCTTGATACAAAACATAATTTTACAATATTCGAAATAAAGAAAAACTTAAATAATTTTACTTTCGGAACAATATTTTGCCACTGTCCCCTATTTCTCTTCGCTTCTGTCATCTCTGAATTTTGTCCCGCTAGTATCTTCGCTACCACCCCATTCCACGTTTCCCTCGGTCGTCCCCTTTTTCTCTTCGTCTTTGTTCGTGTATCCCAAATAGAGGTTACCTGTCTCGAACTATCCATTTTGCATATATGTCCAAACCACCTTAGCTGATTTCGGCCAATTATATTCACAATACTGTCTACTTCTAGCTGTTGTCTTATATCTTGATCTCTTAGTCTATCTCTCTTCGTCACTCCAACCACACCTCTCAAACACTTTATCCCCATTGAAACTATTTTGCTTTTCTCCCTTCTACTCAATGTCCAAGATTCAGAGTCAGAAGTAAGAATCGGCGCATATTTTGACTTATAAACTTTCAATTTCGATTTTCTCCCGATCCTTCTGTTTCTAAGAAAAATTTCGCTGAGTGTTCCATAAACTTTCGCACCACTTTGAATCCTTTCTCCGATTTCCAAATCCTGTTAACCCTTTTCCTCCAGTATACACCCCAAATATTTGAAACTTTCTACTCTATCTATGATTTTGTCTATTGATGAGATAATAAGGTTGTTTTCTATGTACTCTTCTTCCAGAGTGATGATGAGAATTGACTGTCCCAACAGTGAAGTAATATCAAGCTGAAAGGATTCCCTGTAGTTGATGTTGAAGTCGAAAATAGTCTGAACTGAATTCAATTTAATATGAGTAATACAGGGTAGGGTCTAATGGAATGGCGTTTTTGGAAAGAGTAGTACACGTAACAATGAGTGGGTAGAATCGAGCGGTTGAGGCGTTACCATTAAGTTCACAATAGTTATCTGGATGAGAGAGCACCGTTTGCAATTGAAGAGCAATTAAAATCGGGAGAGTCTGTCATTGTCGCGCAGCGACCCTTTCGCCAGCGCTTTAACATTGGTCGTAACGCTTCAGTTCTGAAACGTGACACAACCATTCGATGAGTACAGAAATTTAGAACGACTGCATCAGCAATGAATCCGAAACCTCAAGGTCGTCCCCGAAGTGTAAGGACACCAGCTGCGGTGGAAAGAGTGAGACAAGCTGTATTTCAAAACCCAGGGCACTTCGTCCGAAAACGAGCTTCGCAGAATTTTACACAAAGACTTCCGCTTTCACCTCTATAAGCTCATGGTTGTCCAGCACCTGAATGAAGGAGATTTTGCAAAACGCTTGCAGTTTTCCGAGAGAATGCAAATTATTATCGCTGATAGAAATGAACTAGTGAAAAGGATGAGTGCCGATATTGGGCAGCAGAAAACACAGTGATAAAGTCACCGTTTGGTGACGTATGAGCCGTTTTGGTGTAATTGGACCTCACTTTTTCGAAGAAGACAGAAGGGCAACCGTAAGTGTAAACTCTGAGTAATATGCTTTTATGCTAGAGAACTTTTTATCCCAGAATTGCGACGACGAAGAATCAACAGAAGAAATGTTCAATTCCAACAGGATGGTGTCATGGTAAATACAGCCAGAGCCTTAATGAAAGTTGTGCGTCTCATTTTTCCTGGTCACGTAATCTCTCGGTTTGGTGATGTGCCGTGGCCCCCTCGTTCCCCGGATTTCACTGCTTGTGATCATTTTTTGTGGAGAAACCTAAAGGCTATGGTCTACGTCGATAAAATTGGAAATCTGCAAGAGTTGAAAGAAGCCATTACAAGAGAAGTTGAGGCAATCGGCACCGATTTGTTAGAGCGGGTGATGCTGGTCTTTGAGAATCGACTGCGGCAAAGTATTGCGGAACACGGACGTCATCTGCCTGAACATGACTCTTTTCACTTTTCTACACTAAATGGTAATATTTAAACTTTCATTTTACGTAATTAGGAATGTAAGAATGAAGAACAGCTGAGTTATTATCATTTCAAATACGCCCCACCCTGTATAAGGTTCATTTTAGCATGTTCATGTAGGCTTGAAGACTGCATAACTACATAACACAATTAATCTTATAATCAGTTGATCAAAAGTGTATTTCAAACTATTTTAGGCCAAGAAACAAAGAGTAAGGACGTGGGTTTCCTTCGTACATCAACATCATTAGCTTCTAGTCAGGGGTTATGAGTTCATCGCAATATAAACAGGTTACTCTTCAGTTGCGTGGTCATTGTTTGATCATCTCTAAGAAGAATGAATAAGTTCCACTCGATATACTCAAGGAGACGGCAAACATTTGCCGACTTAAGATTCATTCATATATTTGCTGTCAAATTAGGTCAATATTTAAACAGCATACTGAAACTCTTCGTGTTTGTAAGACGGAGACGCAACTTGATACCCGTCACGTTGTGTACATTTATTGAACTGTACCTTGTCACTTGTAGGAAATGTTATTTTTTGAGATCGTGTATGTAGACAATCAACGGCATTATTGAAGTTTTGAAATCTTTGATTTCGATTGAAATGTTCCTATAGTCTATTTGGTAAAGACGAAGAGAAATGAAAGCTCATTAAGTATGTAAATCCTTTGAAATGTGGTACGTAGGCTCATTCAAATAAATGAAGTTTCTATGATTTATCTCCAGGAAGAACCTAACTACCTGACTACGACCTTCCATGTTTTGTCTGTTGCTTGCGAATATTTCTGTCCTCGTTTTAAGTAATATGTTTACACTATACGCCTCAAATTTGTAGTTAGTAACGTAGACGAATATGTGTTTTAGAATTCTCTCGTTACCTCCGTAACAATACGGCCAGAGCGCTGACGTATCATGAAGTCACACATCTTTAGTAGTCATAACAAGCATGCGAAACGAAAGCACAACAGGTTGCACAATGTAATCAAAAAGCTGGTGCATGTCCTTTTGTTTTCTGTATTCTATTCGAAAATAAGTGTTTCTAGTGCTTAATTTATGTAGTAATGAATTTATAAGACAGGATACAGTACTGTGCTGTGTGTTTACCGAATAATTCGCGTCAATTATGAATTTGAATGAATTTCAGTGAAGTGAATTGTGAGTAGGTTAGAGCGTATTAGTGTACAGTTAAACTTTTCGTTTATAGACCTAAATTTTTTTGAATATTTCATTGTGAGAGTATTAGTGTCTTTGAGATATTATGCCGTTCAGGTGTTGTGTTCCTGGTTGTTCAGGAAACTACGGTTATGCAGATGCACCGAAAGTGGGGGTGTTTTCCTTTTCGAAAGATATCAGTTTGAAAGGTAAATGATTGAAATCTATTCCCCGAGCTCATTTTGAACCGTCGAAGTACAGTAAGGTATGTGAATTACATTTTCAAACAGATGCTTAAATCAGAGATACAACAAAATTTGTTAAAGAAACTGGTAAGTATTCTACTGTGCCAGTAAAATGTCTTCACTAGAAAAAAGGTGCAGACCAGCTATTTTCCCGAATTGCCCCACATATTTCTCAAAACCACATCAAAATCGTAAATGGAGGGAAGAGAAACTTATTGAAAAATATATTAAAATCAGAACCTGCCCAAAAATATTCATAAAAGTAGAGCTGAATATGCTTTCAGCAAAAATCTCATTTGCCGCATAATCCTAAGTGGCTTAAAGTTATTGAAAAAGAGAAAGTTACTTTTTTCGAATAGATTATACTCCAGACCCCACAACAACCCATGGTATTGTTACCAATTTTAATTCAAAAATACGGACAGGAAATTTTTGTGATTATTAAAGGAGTGAGTAAACCATGTGACATTAACAACTCAAAAATGTTAAAAAATTACTTGGAGGTACTAGATTCTGAAACAGAATCGTTGAAGAGTTCCCCAAAGCTCAATGATAACGATGAAAATTTGAAACGTATAGTTAATCGTTTGACAACTATTTTGGACTCTATAGATGGCGAAAACTTAGGAAAAGTAATTGTTTCGAAATCCTTTCCGAATAACTGAAACTGATAATAACACCAAAAGAAAGATATCGCTACTCAACTAGCACTCTAATTTCGTTTTTTATTATACTATACTATAACTATAACTTCGCATGCTTATAAATTTTTACGACACTCAGATTGTTTGATTCTGACACATCCATCTACTTTAAATAACGTTTGTATAAGTTTTCAACAGATCCAACTAACGAAGATAGACGTGTTTTCCTTTCCTGCACAAGTAATATTTTCAAACTTTCAGAAGAACACGACAATAATGCTTATGGACGAAATTCACATTCAACCCTACATAGATTTCAAAGGTGGAAAAATTGTGGGGACTTCATATACTGCTTCGTCTGCATGTACATCAGCCTATTTTTTCATGATAACTAGTGTAACATCAAAATTCAAAGAAGTTATTGATATATTCCCTACATCGACAATTAAAAGTGATACACTTTTTGACTATATAAAAATGATCGTTTCAAAACTTGGAGATATAGGATACATATTTTGTGTTATTAGTGACAATAATGTTATTAATAATAAAGCCATGGATAACTTTTCCCCGAAAACAAAACTGAGCATAGTTTATCCTCATCCATCGAATAATAAACGACCACTCTTTTTTTTATTCGACTTGGCTGAATCCTAAAAGTAATAAGACTTTACGTTTACAGATTTTAAGATCGGTGAAAAGAAAATAGCCAACTTCAATTCACTCATACAATTGCATAAATTAGAAGACGACAAACTTTTGAAACTTGGATATTCTTTATAACTCAAAGCATTATTTCCTAGTAGTTTCGAAAGCCAAAATGTAATGTTAGCTTTAAACATTTTCAGCCCATTTGTTATAGAAGCTCTATCAAAATTTGGAAGTAATTTAGAAAATTCATCAGAAACAGCGGATTTTATAAATATTAAGTTACATGGTGGAAAATCGTGAACGTTAAAACTCCTCTGAAAGGAGAAAGACTCTGAGATGAACTGCAAATGCTAATAACTTCCACAAATCCTGATAATATCGAATTAACATTTTTGAGCGATATGATCAATTGGCTGGATTATTGGAAATCTTCCGATTTGCTCCATAAACTTACTCCTCAAACTCATACAGCATTATCGCATACTCTACATAGCACGATAGAAGTTATTCAGTATTGTTTTGAAGAACTCAACATGAACTATGTTTTGTTGGGGAAATTTCAGACAGACTCTTTGGAACATAGATTCGAAAAATATAGACAATTATCAGGTGGTAACTATCATATTTCGATAAGGCAGTTATACGAATCTTAAAAAAAAACTGAGAATTCAATCGCTTTCATCATTAACGTCTCAAAATTTTGGCAATGTTTCTATAACTAGCTTTTCGGAAATTTTTGACGATTGTCATAAAGAACAGAAATTTTGTGATTATTCCTTTCAGCCACATATTCGTTTTGACGAAAACGATCTCGAAAAAGTTCAATTTGAGTTGCTAGTTGTTACTTATTTGGCAGGATATTGCAGCTTTAAGGTAATACGAAAAATTAAATGTTACTTTTGTAAATCAAAATGAGTGTTCGACGAGGAAATGATTGTCGAAGAAAGTTATAATTTGATGAAAACTTTGAGCCGTGGAGGTCTATCTTTTCCACTCAATATTGTAGCCCGTTTGGTTTTAGTTAATCTTGAAACTCAATTTCAAGAAGGATTTTGTTCTAAGTTTTGTTTTCAATTATTGGATGACGGAAAAAATTGAAAACTATAGGATACCTGCTTGTGAAACCCACAGCCCGCAATATATTTTGAAACTAATTATAATAGGTACAACAAATACTCTTTTGAAGAATTATTGCGGGAAAACAAATGATATATTGGGAAAGGACAAAAAAGAAATTGGATACATTATCGAATAAATGAGACACCTGAATATGTTCTTTTCTATATTTTCCCAGGCAATCTAGGTCTTTTGTGCTAATGCTTTTTCAAAATAAGAACCACTAAAAACTAAAAATAACAAAAATTTATAAACATCCAAAACCCAAAAAAAATGTTTTCAATGTTTATAATAGTTGAAGCGCCTACGAACGCCCGGCTGGGTAGAGCTAGCCTGTTATGACTACTAGCGAGACGGTGCGGTCCAAGCGATCAGGCCTTATTATTAAGGTGGTAACGGTTTCTCTTCGAAAATAAAATTGAATCAATTGAATACTAATGTATTTAAAAGCGATAATAATTTTATACGAATATCTAGATAGTTACTTTACCAAAAATAATGCATACGCTACTTTCGCTAAATTCTATACGTTAAATTAAACTGGGTGAGCAAAAAGTCCCGGACCAGTCAAAAATCTAAAAGTTAAAGCGTTTTTGAGAGAAATGTTTTTCACAAAAATTGTAGGGTTTTAAGTTATGCATCAGATAGCGATATTAGTGTGACCTTGAATAGCGTTTTCAAGGTCATGTGAAGGTTACTTCCAAGTTTGTAAATAGAACCCCTCACTTAGAGAGCTTCTGAAAACACCATAACAAAAAATTTTTTCGTTGAGTATTTCGTGAATTATCAGGCAGTACCGCTGCCATTAGCATTATCCAAAGTGCACGATCAGATTTACACCTCTTTGTGTGTATGTGTCTGTATTCGACCGTGCAACCACCACGCGGTACACTGAATAATGCTAATGCCGGCGGTACTGTAAATTTCAAGCTTAATAACTCAAAAAATACTTAACGAAAAACTATTCTATTAGAGTGTTCTGAAAAGCTCTACAAGCAGGCTTCATGAATGTGTAATAAAACGAGAAAGGTTATTTATGGAATTGGAAGTGACATTCACGTGACGTTGACAACGCTATTCAAGGTCATACCGATATCGCTATCTGATGCATAACTCAAAACCCTACAACTTTTGAATAAAACATGTTTTTCAAAATCGCTTTATTTTCAAAATTTTGACCGGTCCGGGACTTTTTGTTCACCTGGTGTAATAATTAAATAATGTTTATGATATTTTAGATAACTCAATGATGTTAATAAATTATGGAAATATAAATTTTCATATATTGTAGTAGACTCAAGGTAAATTTTCGATATGTGTTTTAACGTTACCTAAATGAATGTTAAACAATGTTTATAAATAATTTCATGAGATTATAAAACGTCTAGTTCTAAATTCAATCTTTGTCTACACTTTAGAATTGTAAAAATCAAAATAATGTTCAAAAAATGGTCATATATATATATATATATATATATATATATATATATATATATATATATATATATATATATATATATATATATATATATATATATATATATATATATATATATATATATATATAGCTGCAATATTTTCATAAAATATCTACAGTTCATATTCTGATAATGTATCTTCATTATCTAAATTCACTATAACAGGATCTATCATGGTATCCATAATAGGATTTTTTCTTTAATGCCGTGGTCTGAAATTCATCCAGTTTTGTAATGTAACACCTTTTATTGCAGTGTTTGAATGAAGTTCGACGTCTTTTATCTTGAAACTTGTGTTCTTTCTAACCAATTCACTCTTTACCTGTGCCCGCAATATTTTCATAAAATATCTACAGTTCATATTCTGATAATGTATCTTCATTATCTAAATTCACTATAACAGGATCTATCATGGTATCCATAATAGGATTTTTTTCTTTAATGCCGTGGTCTGAAATTCATCCAGTTTTGTAATGTAACACCTTTTATTGTTTGAATGAAGTTCGACGTCTTTCATCTTGAAACTTGTGTTCTTTCTAGCCACTTCACTCTTTGCCTGTGCCCGACCATATTAGTTCAACCGATTCAATTCGCAGTTGTAAGATGTAGGGCGGAGTATACTAACTTCCCGGTTTTTTGCCATTTCATCAATCTTATATTTTTGTATGGTTTTTCAAGTGAATTTAAATTTTAGAATAACTCTTTTTCTTACCATATTCTCTTCAAAAGAAATATTTTATCCGTCAGCCATCTGATAATGTCTACTTTACGTCATGAAAATGTTGGCGTTAATTCAATCTGTCACGAAGGGCACGTGATAGTCTTCAGTAATTTTACTTTGAAATGATAATAACCTCCATCCACAAAACCGTTAATACTACCTACATGCCTTATTATTATAGGTCGTCCTTTTCCTGACGGAGCCTTAAATCCTGTAGACAATCCTTGGAGGAAGGCTTGTCAATCTCTTATGTTTTTATAATTTCAAGTCTCCTGAACCGTGTACCCTTGATTAACTCAAGTTTCCAGATAAAAAAAATTCCTACTTTGAGCACGATATGTTTCAATTGCTCTTAGATAATTTTTGACGTAACAACGTCTCATAATTCGATAGAGCCGGCTGCACGCACGAAAAAACATGACTTATGCGGCGTTACCTCGCTATGAGGCGTTCCATTTGAGGCTTGAAGTACAAGCGAGAGCGCAGAACGAGCGACAAAGATGCACAATCGGCCTCCACGTTCGGCAGCGTTCGACATCTGTCTCTCTCCTACGTGAGTGAGCGATGAGTCCGCGTGGACAGCTGCTATACAATAATACATTAACATGTTTTCGTCAAGTACGAAGTGCAGTGAAGAGTAAATGTGGTGTCAATTGTTTAAAGCGACGATAATTGCGGCGATGAAGGTAATAATTCTTTCCCTACTAAATACATGTTCAGTGATATTCGTACTTTCATCACTAAAATAAATAGCATCGGTCCGCTTGTACAGTGATTGTAGGTTATACTATAATTGATAAAACAAAAATAATAAGTTAACAGAACTATTTCACGATGAGTAAAAAATCAATTGCTCTACTATTCGATTGAAATGAATATCGAGCGTAGCTAGGATTTCAAAAATTAAAACATAAATGTCATCGTTCTATTCTAAAAAGAATAACACACAAATTGTTAAAAGTTAAATATCACACATGTTTAAGAGTTGTAAAATAATTGCTCAAAGCACATTCATACTTGTAAAAATATGTACATTGCAAGAAAAAATAAATAAAAATTGACATAGTTGTATATATGCGTACAAATAAATGTTCTTCTTCTTCTTCTTCCAACTCTATTTTAGGCGAAACCGTCTGTTTATTCTTCGGTCGTTTGTCTGTTACGGAACGTTCAAGTTGTCACTCAACCTTTTTCGTGGTCGTCCCACGCTTCTGCGCCCCAGTGGAGATCTATCACGTCATCCATTCTGTTTATATGGTCATTCCACTCCTGTTTTCTGTCCAATACCCAGTTGTTAATGTTGTCCACCTTGCACATGTTTCTAATATTCTCACTTCTCTCTCTGTTGAGCAGTGTTTTCCCGGCTATCCTGCGAAGTACCTTCATTTCGGTTGTCTCCAGTAGTCGCCTGGTTTACGTTGTTTCTGGTCTAGTTTCTGCAGTGTGTGTCGTAATGGGCCTTACAGTTGCTTTGTAGATTCGTGCCTTGGCTTCAATTCCGATATGCTTATTGCGCCATATTGTGTCATTCAGACATCCTGCTACTCTTGTTGCTTTTGTTGCTTGCTCCCTTACCTCCGCTTCGACATCTCCGTAGCCCGAAATCTCTATGCCGAGATATTTAAATTTCATTTCCTGCTGGATAGATTTACCATCAACCCCAAGCTTGCATCTGAATGGTGATTTCGATGTAGTCATGCATTTTGTTTTAGAGGCAGAAATTATCATATTAAACGATTTGGCTGTACGGTTGAACTGGTGTAGGAGGCGCTGTAAATCGTCTTCATTTTCTGCAATCAACACTGCGACATCGGCGTAACACAGGATAGTTATCTCTTTGTCCCCCATTTTGTAGCCCCTCATTCCTCTTACTTTTTTGATTATCTCGTCCATGATGATGTTGAACAGAAGGGGGCTTAACGAATCTCCTTGACGAATACCACTTCTCATTGGTATCTGTGTGGTAAGCTCCCCGTCTAATCTTGCCTGGATCTTATTCGCAATTTATATATTTTCGATAGTCTTTATTATATTACGTGGGATTTGCCTGTTGTAGAGCAGATGTATAATGTCTGATAATTGGACCTGGTCGAAAGCTTTGAACAAGTCAACAAAACACATAAATGCTGGCTTATTATATTCTATCGACTTTTCTGTTAGTTGTCTTATGACAAATACGGCGTCGGTGCAAGATCTTCCAGATCTGAATCCTTGTTGTTCATCCGCGAAAGAGGTGAGACTATTTATTTTGTTTGTTATACACTTCGTAGTAAGTTTCAGCGTGGTGCTCAACAGATTTATTCCTCTATAATTCGAAGGTACTTTCTTGCCTCCTTTCTTGAACATAAGAATAGTAGTGCTTGTACGCCATTCATCTGGGATCCTGTGATGGTAAAGGATTTTTGAATAAAAATTGTCAAAGACGTTGTCCGCCATACTTGAGTAGTTCATTGCTAATTCCGTCCTGTCCGGCACTTTTCCTATTCTTTAATTTTTGTAGGGCTAACTGAACGTCATCCACATTCACCTCAGCATCTTCGCTCACTATTATTTCCGGTGTACTTAGGTCTTCTTCTGTATCCTCTGTCGAATATAGATCAGTTAGGTACTCGATCCAGGTCTCGCTGGTTATATGCTTTGTTTCAACCAACTATTTATTTCTTTCCGTTGTGATCGGATTAGTCTCCATATTTGTTTTTGTAGCCCGTAGAAGTCATTCTCCATACAAATAAATGTAACTTGATCAATTCAGTTGTGATTTTCATTTACCTCCTCTATATCCATACAAAATATCTATCAAACAAATAAAATTTAAACTTCCTTTCGAAAAATGCAACCATTCCATCAGTATTTTCTTATGATGTCACGTTCAACTATCGTCAGTTAACCGACTATACAGACAACCGATTTTTTTAACGATTTCTTCTTTATCTATGAGAACTGACTTCCTGTTGTACTGTTCCCATGAGAAATTCAATTAACGCAAAACTTTCCAATATTTTTTTTTATATTAAAGGCGAGTCCTACGAGCACAGCGCGTATATTTTCTACAATGGGAATTTGGAACAATGCCTTTTTTATCCTTTTTCATATAATTTTTCCTAAAATTCTTTCATAGTAGCATCTTCTCCACCCATCCCTACTTCTTTCATCCTCAAAACAAATCACGCTATTGGGCAAAATATACATGTCCAAACTTTCTTCGAGTAGTGTATTTCAGTGTTTCTAAATCATTCTAGAGAGAACTTTATTGAATGGACTTGGTTTCCCCGTAAGGATGTCAATATTAAATATGCAGAATATCTGATGCATAGGCCTGTCATTTCTTGAACGTCATTGAACATATTATTACATGCTCATTACATAAGTAAAAGTATGTTTGAGTTTTGTGCATTCGGAATTTTCTGTGGAGCTATAAATTTCACAGTTCATGCCGAAGGAACGTCTTTGAATTCCGGTGGATGAAGAATCATAGCAATAACCGCTTGGGTTGCGAAGATGATTTCTCTATTAATCAATTGGCGAAATATTGTATTTTCAACAAACAACTTGCACGCTGATTTATGCCCTAATAATTCTTCACCTTTGGTGCGTACGGCTTTGTCCACTGAATGGAAAACCATAATACCATAAGGTGAGGCCAAAGATCGATGTGTTTTAATACCCATAAACACTTCGAATAATGACGTATAGATATGTTTATACACGTCGAATGCCTTTTACTGAAAATTATTACCATATACTTTGCCTATACTCTGAAATGTTTATTATAAGGAAGGATTCGAATCTTGTCGACTCCTGTGCGTTTGCAGTAACAATTATTACCTTACAGATTAAGGCATTTGTATTATCGCATATAATTAATCACCGATTTGGAATTGTTTATTTTCGAATTTAACTATCTTTATTATCTTTATCATGGCGATAACATTTATATTCACATTTTCTCTCTTTATTTGGAATACAATACGTAGTGTTATTGAAATATGCTATAAAATAAAACAACTTTTCCTAACACTTTAACTAATATAAATTGTTCATTGGCAGAAAAGCGAGATTTGGATTAGAGTACCTAACAGGGGTTCCAAAATTGGTGCAAGATTTGAATTCGTCTCCATTTATGCAGTAAATCAAGATGTCCTAACTGAAATGAACGAAAGGGCTGCTAGGTCCTCCAATTTCATGATTTACAACTTGAAGGAGAGTAAAGCACCTAATATCATTGTAGCTGCGCTGGTGACTTCATATTGAAATCTAGACAATTTTTTCTGCGTATAAATTGCAAAATCAGGGTTGAAAACTTCGGCTCGGCAATAACGTCAATTAATGGAACTAATTCGGAAGCAATTGTCCCTTCATATTCTAGTTCTCTATGTTACACCTCAATCTACCTCAAAATCAGTCTGTTTTGAAAAATATAACTGAGTGTCCCAAATGTACCAATTTTCAATTTCAATTATTCTTCGGATGCAATATATATTAATAATAATGAAATGTAATACAAATGTCTCAATCAATAATTTGTTTTATTTATTTTTACATTTAATTTATTTGTTTTCGATTTGTACGCTCGTATCGAATTTTTCATTCCAATCTAGTCACAGAATATACTATTCCGAATGTCCTGAATTTGGAATATTTATCCAAACAGAAAGTATTGCAAGAAGCTATTTTCCTGTATATATAATGTGTTTATTTCTTATTTGGTTAATTGTTTAAGGATATTAATGAACGTATGAAAACTGCCAACGTCCTAAAAAGTGATTTCATGAATTCAACAGTTAATGGCAAGTGTTTATAACAAAATTATTCGCGTTAACATCAAAGACAACATTAGATTATAATTTGATGTATATTGGATATGATTTATAAAGGAAGAGTACCGCTACTAGTAACTAGCATAAAATAGCTTTCTTGAATTTCTTAATTCATCGTTTAATTCATCTTAATTGACAACTGTAGGAAGAAATCTCTTGAAGAATATAACTTTTTATACGGTTATAAAAATGTTTAGTGGATAAATTAATGATATGAGCTAAAAATAATAATGAACACTTTAAGTGCTAGTTCTTCACAACGGTACAAACTCACGCCAGGATTACAAAATTTTTAGGGAAACTTCGTTATTTGATCTTACTCAACTCTTAAGGGTAGATTAGTACTTCAGCTGTCTGAGCAAACTGGCTTGCTCGAGTTAGTTGTCGAAAATGCGCAGAATGAATTGTTGACGTGTAATTTTTTTGGTATGTTTGAATTAGAAATTTTGGACTAAGAATTTTTGCAATTTCTACATTTGGGTTATGATTTCAGGAAAGTAATTGAAAAAAAATTAAATATATAGGGTTGGGAAATGTACCGGAACGGTTAATTATCTCAGTTATTTACCGAGCGATTTTTTTGAAAATTGGTATTCCTACATTGCTAAATATAAAGAATTCTAATAATTTGTGCTCGCTAGTGTTGACCAGTGATTGTGAATTTCAAATGTAACACCCTATATATTTGTTCATTTTCGGATTCAGAGAAAAAAACGTTTTCAGAAACAATCGCCAAAAAACATTTCCTTTCAATGTCGAGTTCATAAAAAATTGAAATAATAACAATTATTCACCTAAATAAAATTTCTTTTGCATTAATAATCAACGGGAGAGGTTGACAAATTATGTGGAGTATTTGTTGAAGTTTAGATTTTCGCACTTCAGTTCCTTTTAATGGTATTCAACTCAGTGAAGCAGAACGGATCGAGGTTTTGAAAATGAGCGGATATGGTGACAGACAACGATGTTACCAAGAAGTTCGTAGTCTGTTCTATACTGTTCACCCAGATCATCAAATTAGTAAGTCTACAGTATGCAAAACTATTCAGCGATATGAAACAAGTCGGCATGTGAAAGAGATTCCCAGAGCAGAACGCCCTAAGTCTGCCACTGACGAAGAAACATAGTTGGACATTTTACTTGCAATTGAGGAAATCCTCAGGTTTCTACAAATAAACTAGCCTTGAATCATGATATTTCCTAGTGGTCAGTTTGTAGGATACTGAAAATAAAAAATGAAACCATATAAAGGCTATTTCGTCCCTTAGCTTACTGAAGGCGATCCTGGCCGTAGAGTACAATTTTCAGAAACCATCATAGAATGATTATGGCGAATCCAAATTTTTTGAATAGAATGGTATTCTCAGATGAAGCTACGTTTTGCCTCAACGGTACAGTAAATAGGCATAATTGCCGCATTTGGTCGAGAGACAACCCACTTTGGAATGGAGAGGTTCATATACAACATCCACAAAAATTTAATGTTTGGGCCGGTATTATCGGTGACCACATAATTGGTCCATTTTTTATAGAAGGGAATTTAAATGGATAGCGATATTTGAAAATTATTAAGGAATGAAATTGTGCCACATTTAAGTAGATGTTCGAAATTATCTGGATGAAGTTTTTCCAGAAACATGGTTCGGTGGAAGAGGTCTTATCGAGTGGCCCCCGCGGTCACCTGATCTATCGCCTCTGGAATTCTTTGGGACCACTTGAAGTGCCGAGTTTATAGAGAACGTCCTGCCAATCTATATGAGTTAAAGCGTCGCATAACAGGAGAAATCAATTTGATTCCCCCACAATCTCTGCAAAATTCTCTTAGAAATTTCAGTGATCGATTGGGTTACTGTCAGGAGGTGAATGGATCTCATTTTCAACACCTGCTATTGTTTCAATTAAGGAATTTCTTTTTGAATTGTGGAGGCCGTTACTTGATATAGATCCATGATATAAATGAGATGAAAAACACAAGGTTTAACTTTAATCTACACTTTATTCGAAAACATTCGACGACGTTTTGCTGACACAGCAGCTTTATCAAGAATGACAAACAGAATGAAGAGTATGGTATTTTAAACAAATCGTAGAACAAGTTGGATGAATAACAGGAAAATCCACACCGAGCCATTGTACAGTTAGTATGAAAGGTAATAAAACTAATTAAACAAGTTAAGTAGGGTGAATAATTCACATCTACCTGCTGATTCAAAAGCTTGTCCGAATGTTTGTATATATTCATTTCTAATGCTTCCAGGAGATCTAATTTTAAACTTTTTGATTTTATATGTAATATGTCAAAGTTTTTATTGAATGGTTTTCTTTTATTGAGTGGTTTGAATAATTTGAATCAGATTTATTTTTATCGAAGCTGCGTTTATGTTCAGATGTTCTTATGCCAAAACTCTTATAGGTCCTACCGTTCTTCAGTTCAGATACAACTGTATCAGAAAGCAATAAATGAAGTGTATCCTATTCATAAAGACTATAAAATATTCAACAGTTTAACATTCTGCGGTTCTGCAAGTACAAATATTAAATCCTTTCTCGTCAAACAAAATCTTAATATAACTTTCAAAACTTCTAATAACTCAGGTAAACATATTAAAAATAATAAATCTCTTGTAGAAAAATCAAGTAAATCAGGAATCTATAAACTCAATTGCGGTTCTTGTGATAAAATTTATATCGGTAGGACCTATAGGAGTTTTGGCATAAGAACATCTGAACATAAACGTAGCTTCGATAAAAATAAATCTGATTCAAATTATTCAAACCACTTAATAAAAGAAAACCATTCATTCAAAAAAACTTTGACATATTACATATAAAATCAAAGAGTTTGAAATTAGATTTCCTAGAAGCATAAGAAATAAATAGATACAAACATTCGAACAAGCTTTTGAATGAGCAGGTAGATGTGAATTATTCACCCCTACTTAACTTGTTTAATTAGTTTTTATTACCTTTCATACTAACTGTACAATGTCTCGGTGTGGATTTTCCTGTTATTCATCCAACTTGTTCTACGATTTGTTTATAATACCATACTCTTCATTCTGTTTGTCATTCTTGATAAAGCTGCTGTGTCAGCGAAACGTCGTCGAATTTTTTCAAATAAAGTGTAGATTAAAGTTAAACCTTGTGTTTTTTATCTCATTTAAAGAATTTCTGTCGTTCGTGCAAAATTCAAAACTGCAACAAATATTTGACAATAATTGTCGATCTGTCACGTTGATTATAAATTCGAGAGTAATTTGAATTAGGTGATAATAATAATTGTCATTTTGATTTTTCTATGAACACGACATTGGAGGAAAAGCATTTTTCTTGATTGTTTCTAAGGAAGTTTTTTCCTCTGAATCTAAAAATAAATAAACATATAGGGTGTTATATTTTAAATTTTCATGTTGTGGTCATTTCCCACTACACCGGAAACACTATTGAGCACAAAATATTAACACTGAATTTTTTATGCTTCACGATGTTGGAATACTAATTGTAAAAAAAATTGGTTCGGTAAATAACTGATATAATTAGCCGTTCCGGTACTTTTGCCTAACCCAGTATTAGTAATGATAATAATCATAATATTGGTTCTTTATTTCGGCAGATACATTTACAATAAATGAACATGATGTAAAGGTTCTTCCATTAAGCGTTTCCTATCTCTAAATTTGAATAAAAGTGTGTATGAAATATCATCGAAATGTCAAATTTTCCATGACTTTGACGCATAAATCAGGTTAAATTTGACCGATGGCATGGGTTATGTTGACTTTGAGCGCCGCTGTGATTTGGGGCTTATTTGTATAAACCTGCGACGTTATAAAAGCCCTACAAGAAAAAGTCGAACGTGGACAAATCTCGGTGGCCAGTTCAGATCACCTCCACTTGAGATGACCATGCCTTCAAATCGCTAATGCAAAATATCCAAGGTGACGTGAGTTGTGTGGCACGTAGCTCCGTCTTATTGGAACCACATGTAGTTGGTGTCCAGATCTTCCAATTCAAGCTGAAAGAACAACATCGTTCTCGAAGAATTATGGACCAATGACTCCGCCATCCCAAAATTCACATCATACAATAACTTTTTCGGGATGCATTGGAGGCTCGTCTTATATCTCATGTGGATTAGTACCAATCCAAATTCGATCATTTTGTTAGTTCACGTACCCATTTATCCATAAATGAGCCCCATCGCTGAAGAGGATTTTCCGATTAAAATTAAGATCAGTTGCCCACAGTCCAATCGGCGAATAGATTTCGTTGTCTATGGTTGTTCACCCTATGTTCCTAGATCAATTGAATTGAATTTGTGGTCGACTGTTTGCACATTCTCACGAACAGCGGCGATTTTTTCGGCAGATCTTGCGTTTCATTGAAGTAAGGAAATTGATTGATCGTTTACTGATCCAGTGGAATCAAATTTAGTCACATTGCGAATAGTCCTCTAGGAGGGACGATTATGACGACCGTAAAATGGGCGAAGCGCGCGGTACGTTGCCCGAACAGAACACCCATTTTGATAAAAACAATTTTGTTATTTTCACGTTCTGTTCAATCATGTATTCGTCCACGTTGATTTGGCAAAACAGGCGGAATGAATGGCAACTAATTGATAGATGTAGCTTCAACAGGATAGCTGCTTTCAACTATCAAAGTTCGTAAGTTCCTATTGAAAGACCCATTACTTATATTTAAATAATAGAAAATACTTTATACCATTTACAAGGTTCACAAAAACTTTCCTGTTGAAAAACGAAGCAATGAACAGAAGCTGCAAAAGTTAGAAAAGCTAAAATTTTTCATCCTTTACTAGTATAAAATATACAGAAACAAAAACAAAAGAGTCCACAGAAAATATATCATACACAATTTTTTACTTAATTCATTCTAAATTCAATCAAATAATTTATATGATCTCTTTATGTAACTTACAACCACTTTGTAAATTTTTTTCTTAAAACTTTTTATATTGCTTATTTCTTTCAATTCAGTTGTCTATTTATCTCAAACTCTCCCACCAAGACAACAACGACCTCTTTGACAGATTGTTTTCGAGACGTTTGGCACAATAAGCGAATGGTTACCTCTGGTACCCATGGGTAAGAGACGGCACCTGCGTTTCCATATTTCGTTTTTGAGTGGATTATCAGTGCTGAACAAAACGTTTCTCTTAAATCCCACATTTCCTGATATTTCCAATTATATAATTATGGGACAGGTAATCTCTTTTTTGTATATTATTATTATTTATTTAGCACATTATTATAGGCACTTTCCATGTTTAATACCTTAATTGACATTCATCTAGGGCCATATATATAATTTTTTCAGTGATTTATATCAATTACCTTCAAAAGTTATTTCAATTTTGATACTAGACCTCAGAGTGTTCCTTCTAGCTTGTTTATATGTGCCACCCAGTCTAAGTGACTTTCTAAAGTAATTCCTGAATCATCATTCTGGTATATACAGGCTATTTCAAAAGTTTCGTTATCTACACGGATCAAAATGGGTTGACCTACAAGTAAATTACTGCTATTTATGAAGCCAGGTACATACTTTGTGTTCAAATTGATGAAATCTACCTCAACGGATTTTTGAGATCTTTTCAACTATTTCCTGAATAAAACATGATGGTGGCAAACGCAAAACTAGCAATATCACCTCTAGTAGGCACTTTCAATGAATTATCAATATATAGAGTGAAAAGAATGGGGCCCAGGATGGTGTCTTGAAGCACTCCATATTCAATAGCTCACATAATACTACTTATGCTTTCATTCATTTCAACTATTTGTTTCATTTTTGCAAAATAGCTACGTATCAAACTCATCACCCGGTCCCCAATCACGATTTTCAGAAAATACTCAACAGATCATCTTGCCCAACCGCATCAAATGCTTTGGTTAAATCAACTAAATCACAAATTCGAATAATTGTATTTACAATAAATGCTTGTATCTATAATTTTGGCGTGTGTCAGAAAAACACAATCGTAAAAAACAAGCGAATAAATATAATACCAGCGGCAGGCATCTAAACTCGCATCATGTCTTCTACGATTGCCCCTAAAGTGTGAGCTCAGGAAATGTAACAGGGGGACCATACTATCTTGCGTATGATTCAATAAACGAGTGAAAAACCTGAGGAAAGAACTCGTTTCCCTGTCGCTATTGCACTAGCAATAGCTTGTCTGTTTATGTTTTGTTAATTTCGTGTGTACATAAAGAGTACCAAGGATTTTTCTGCTTTGCAGCTTCATTCTCATCTTGTACTCCATGATTTCCAAACGAAGACAAGGGGTTTGGGACAGGTATCTGTAACAATGGAAAAGAACAAAGAGCAGAAAAATATTTCATTAATCATAATTGTCTCTTATATGACTAAACTCACTTGAATCTAAGAAAAGATTTTACATAGCAAGCAAGGCCAAAAATAGGATTAAGGAGATAATCAAAAAGTACGTAACCTACGTCAACATGAAACGCCAGAAACATAATCAATTCCTTGTTCTTGCTTGCCAATTCGGTCATTCTTTTCGTTTCCGTGAACGTATTTTGAAGTTTATAACAAAATTTAATCTCCGTAAGGTGTTCAATTTTCTCATCTATCGCGAAGCTTGTACCGGCGTACCAAACACACGTTCACGCAAACACGTCTATCTCGAGAACTATTGAACCGATACTGGGGAAAAAATTCACAGACACTCCTGAAGGATGTAGCAACATGGTACCGGTGTCGTACAACAGATCGCGCCACTTGTATGGCCGCTGAAATATAAGTTCGGGAACTTTTCTGACATACTGTGTATTTTAAGTCGGAGCTATTCTAGTCCATAATCGGACTTGGCGAGTATTCTTTCAACATTTTAACTTCTCATTGCCCGGAGTATTCTGGCGTGTAATATATAACTACATATGATAAAGTACTTTCCATGTCAATTTTTTTTCAGAATATTGAAAGATTGTTTATTTATTATACTACCACCTGCGGCAAGGATAATAGTTTAAGACTAGCAAAAGCAACAATTTTTAGACATATATGATTAACTGCATTACTTGCACTGCCTTTTAATTAATAACTTCAGTACACGCAAAATCGAGACTATGTAATCTAAGAGATTATTAGGTTAATTATAGGACAGCTTAAACTACATATTGTCTGCTATTGGCAAAGACAATTTGCTAATTCTGATAATATATGGAACTCAATATGTGTTGTTGTAAAATGAACGTTTTTTTCATCGATTTGAATAGTTAAATCTAATAAATCACTGTTTTCTTATGCCTTGGCGAAACTCTGGCAAAAAATTTTGTTTCGCACCTAGTGATTAGAAAGCGAATAGTAACCACAGCTTATTATCGATTCGATATAACAGTATAGAGTATATATAGAACTTTACTCGTTACTGATTAACTTCCAGCTATTTTTACGAGAAAACCATCATAATATAACAGATGAATAGTTGAAATACTTTTGAACATCCTGTTTCACACAACACGGAAATTGATTCTTTAATATTCGAGAAGATTGCGGAACTTCCTGCTCAGTCAATTTCCTTTACCAAAGAAAAAAGAGCATATATAATAAATGAACGTTGTTTAACAATGATATTGAGTCGGTCGTTGATCATCATATGATGATTTTGGTTTACTTTGTGAGGAATATCACAAAAATAGGTGGAAAATATTTAATTAACAAACGTGATAGCTATTTCGATAATTCTATTATCATCAGACGTTTACAAATTGTAATTTATAACTAAAATACAGTTGAATAATTTGTCTTAAATATAGGACAATAGCTGTTTGTTTGTTTTTCCTTCAACGAGTTTTATTTCTGCCTTTCGGCTGATGACACGCCGGGGAATTCTGTCACTTCACTAACCCGGGAATTTTGCCGAACCCCTCCTGTGCGAGGGAAGTCTAACACATATCTGTTAGACAGGACCGACGGCTTGACATCTCCTCCGAAAGATGGACACTAAAGCGATTCCCAGAATCCGAAAAATCGCACCGAATTTGTGGGTATTGAACCCTGATAACTCTGCGCAGGAGACGAGCATCATATCCTCTACGCCACCGAGTTGGCTATTAGGATATAGATGGGAAGTCAAAAGTAAATGCATAGTTACCTGAAAATCCCAAATATTGAGGAATAACATAGGTCTGTGTTGTTAAGAATGGATTTGGAAGAAGAAAACAGTAGTACTTCTTTCATATGTTTAACAGGAAGAACGATTATGCACAAAATGCACATCCATCATAAACTGAGCAATAAAGGTGCATAAATAGATCCATGTCTTCTGTCAAAAAAACATTTTCTCTTTCAGTTTGGCAGTTCAGTGATAAACCTTAAACAGTTCACCTACAAGACCATCTTTCCACACTGTCCCATATGCAGCTGAAAGTTCGAAGAATGCAACTTCTGCCTTCACTCTCTAGTAATCAAAATTGATGCTGTAATATTGTGGGACACATATAGCAATAGTACAAAATAATTATTTTCTGAAATTAGAAATACAGTTTCCTTTAGATTATTTTTTAAATTTGTAATTTACAATAATGGAAATTTATGCTGAGTCTCGATGAATTATTTTGTTTCACAATTAATGATATGAAGAAATAAATGCGACTTTATATTCCCGACCACCAAAATTGGTTTAAGTCTGTTTAATTATTCACTTTCGGTGCACGCGAATCCGAAAATCACTTAAGGAGCTCATTAATAAATTATCAATTATTAACAACTACGCCTCATACGACTTTAGTCTGATAAATTGGTTGACATAGTTTATAAATCAACTCGATTTCAATTTATAATGATCTGAATATGTATGTCTCAACACTACTTCAGTTAATGGCGTTTTGATTTATCTTGGAGGTGTATTGAAGCTCTTGTTTTTGGGATTCTCATTATTTCTTTCAGAAATTAAGGAATATTGAAGTGAAAGTTTCTTATTCTGAAAGCAGTACTTCAGTGATAAACAAATATAAGTCCAACCATATTTACAAAGTATCAAACTAAACATGATATTTGTTAGCCATCGACTCGTAGTTGAAAATTTGTTCAACAAATATAAAATAGACTGGTGTCCTACCTGTTTTTCTGGATGGTTCCGATTGAAAATCCTGGACGATGCTCTGGCACAACTATTATTTCGATGATGTATTGACAGAATTTCGACCCGCCCATCAGTTGAGAAAACCATATACCACGTTTGTGTAACAAACGACAACTGTCAATAAAAATATTGTGAAAATGGAAGACAAATCTGAAAGAGATTTATCATTACTAGAAGGTTGTGACAAAAACAATTGTGCGTTACCTACAAAACATTGGTGTTTATGGTCGTCTCCGTGGCACAGTGGAAAGAAGTCCCTGCTTTGATACGGCAGGTCGCTGGTTCGATTTCGGTGAAAGTCTGGGTGTTGTGTTTGTTCATCATCTAGTCACAAATGAATTACTCTCTTGGAAAAATGTGGTATAGGACAAATCCAAGGCCAATAGATCAAGGAATCACAGGCAGGGAAAGTATTTCCGCGTCCCTCCCTTGATGTTTATCAAAATCTTAAATTATTTCATTACCATGAGAACTTAAGTTCTGAGTACATGAATCTTCATTTCAAAATAAAAGCAGAGAATTGGAATTTTATCATTGAATGGATGTCGGATGATGTCATTGTGAGCATTCAATTTGATTCGTGGTTTTTTGCATTGTCAAATTTTTGTTGAATTACAACATTTCGTCGTGTTTTAACTGTCAGTATGATATTAAATGTTCATAAAGCTTCTTTTTGTGAATAGAGAATTAAAATACCTTGCCAAAGTTAATACCACTCGACCCCGCTCAAAAATTGGTCACCGTCCAATCAAAAGTAGACGTATCCCAGCTTTTTCTGCTAAAATCAGTCTATCTCGAGATAGGCGTCGGCAAATATTTTCTTTGGAACAAACTGTATATATTTCATCAATTTACGAGCAAGATACATCTTTTGAGAGAACGAAGGAAGAGAACTGACTGTCTAGGATCAGGTGCTATGTACCACAGTGTATCTTCGAGATATCGTAGAGCAAGACATACCTTCGGACCGCTGCAGGAAATGTGCTAGATTACTGGAACATATGCAACACATTATAATGGGCTGTCCTATTCTTGAAACAAGAGAATAGTAAGACCGTCATAACGCGATGGCCAGGGTGTATCACCAGGAAATTGTTTTCCAGTTAGTACTCAACTAGAAGAAGGTTGAGAACTGCAAATACCAGCCCAAAGATATTCTCGAAGATGCCATATATAAACTATACTGGGATACTACCTTGATGACAGACTGAGCAGTATATCATAACAGACCCATTATGGTATTCTTCAATACTGCAAAGACCCTCGACGTGACGGTACCGGCTAATGCTAACATCGCTAGGACGTACATTGAGAAGATTTCAAAATAGATGGATATCGTGTTTGAAGTGATTGAGATGTATAAACTGAAGAAGATGACGATTTTCCAACTGGATATCACGGTGATTGGTATGGTTGAGACACATTTGATGCACAATACAGACGGAATAGGTCTCAACCACAGAAGGATGTCTTTATGACCACGACGATAATTATTAGGTTAGTTTAGTTTGTTTTAATGGACACCTATACTCTTTCCGAACAATCTTTGTCACCCAGTGAGTATTGACGAATTTCCCGCAATTGCGGTGGGAATATATACACATGGAGAAATAATTCTTCCGCATATCAAAACTTCTTCTGAATGATTTTAAGCCCTGCAGTGGGCGCGTTGGAACCCAATCCGATTGTGTGATCGGCTCTGAACGGATTGGAGAAGTAGCTGCCCTTCTCAGTACCTTCGAATGAAGTAGTCAGCGACTCACGACAGTCGTTTCGTAGCAGTGAAGTGAAGAGCAACGATTTTATAGTCTAATTCGGTCTCCCAGACCCAACGCCGAGTTTCTTTTATATCGATATTTCCAATAGGTCGCTCAATAAAATGTCAAATTTGAACGATCATTACGAGTAGGAATTATAGAGACTGAGGCAATCATACGAAGAAACCCCAGTGATGGCAAAAATATATCAGATTTTGATTGTGACTCTATATCGATCGCTGAAATTGAAGAATAATGCCCCACCTAATCGTGGAACTTCCTGCGGTAATCTGTCTTGCTAGAAACACTTTATCTCCAAAAGAATGTTAGCATTTTTTTAACGATTCTGTCATGTAAAAATTCATGTGCGATATTAATATTTATCAGGATTCGGCACAAATGATCATCTCCTAGTTGTAAAAAATCTTATTGAGAGATCAGTTGAGCACAATAAACCACTAGTTCTTATATTCGTTGACTACGTGAAAGCGTTTGATACGATTAATCAACACAAGATGCTTGAGGCCCTAGCAGACTGTGGAATAGACTATTGGTACACCACAATCATAAAATATATTTATGAAAATGCAACTGCAAGTGTCAAACTTCATGAAAATACAGCAAAGATTCCAGTTGGAAGAGGTGTACGCCAAGGCGATACTATCTCTCCAAAACTGTTTATCACGCTCCTTGAATATGCTTTCAAACAAATAGATTGGGAAGACTTTGGTATAGATATTTACGGCGAGATGCTAACTCATATCAGGTTTACAGACGATGTGGTTTAATTTGCAGATTGTATTGAGAAGGCTAAGAAAATTCTCGAAATACTAAACGAGGCTTCCCAACAAGTAGGGCTAAAGATGAATGTTTCGAAAACTCAATTGATGACAAATCTTGTTCTAAGCGAAAATATGAATATTAATGGCATCCCAATAGAAATGACAACATCTTATAAATACTTAGGTCATGAAATATGGTTAGATAAAGATAATCGGATATGTGAACTTCATGGATTGACATGGACTGCCTTCGGAATCCTAAGACATAATTTCAAATCTCACCTTTCCATATGCCTGAAGAGAAAGGTTTACAACCAATGTGTTCTTCCCGTTCTCACATATGGTGCAGAGACATTAACTTTGACCAAGAAATCTGTGAATAAAATAACAATTACAGAGCGTGCAATGGAAAGATCGATGCTAGGTTTATCGCTTAGGGATAGAATTTTCAATATAGAAATCTTCAGAAGAACTGGAGTGATAGATTCCATTGAGAGGAGGGGCATGTTGCCAGAATGGGCGATAATAGATGAACAAAACGGCTCATAGAGTGGAGGCCCAGACAGGAAACGTTAAAAAACCGTGGCAGACCACCAACCAGATGGGCTGACGACCTGCGACGAATTCAAACGAATAAAGTTCTAGGCTTATGATGATGATGATGACTTATTTTTATATTGAGCGTATATCTAACCGCTCTTTACACAAAACTTATACAAGACCCACAAATGTATCTGAATTGAAAGCACTTTTTCGGTTACTCTACATCGCAGGTTTATGACATGCTGGCAGAACTTCTGTTTATGACTTTTGGTCCGATGATGGGACGGGATTAGACATGTTTCCTGCTATAATGGCATTAAGACGATTTAGGCTTCTAATGCGATGCCCTCGAATGTACGATATTGGAACGAGGGGACAACACAAAGGCTCAAGACAATTTAGCAACACTAAGGGAGATTGTCGAAGAAGTGGTGGGAAATTGTCAGAAACATTACACTGTAGGTAAATATGCAACACTTGATGAGATGCTCATGTCATTTAGAGGAAGTTGCAGATTCCGAATGTAAATACCAAATAAGCCTACACGATACGGGATCAAAGTGTTTTCTTCAGCAGACAGTCAATCATTTTATGCTCACAATATGGAAATTTATGCTGGAAATCAGCCAGCTGGTACATTCTAGGTTAGCAATGTCTTTTCTGATGTTGTAAAAAGGCTATGCGCTTCTGTCTAGACGGAATGTTACCATGGACAATTGGTTTACCTGTGTAGAAGTTGCTCACACTTTACTGAAGAATCATCAATTGACCATTGTCAGTACTTTCCGAAAGAACAAAAGACAAATTCCTAATGAATTACTCATCAGGAGGCCTGAAAAATCAATCATGTTCACTTTCACAGAAAAAACGACTGTTGTGTACCAAAGAAATACAGATTATTTTGCTGTCAACCTTTCATCACGATGATTCGAATGATGTAAATACTGGTCATGATAACAAACCTGACGTCATCACATTTCATAACCACACAAAATGGGGTGTTGATTAAATGGACCAACTTTCAGTGAAATATAATGTAGCGAGAAATACCCATAGATGGCCTATGGTAATTACGTAAGGACTCCTGAACAAAGAGGTAATAAATACCTATGTCATTTTCAAAGCAAACTCACAAGACGAGCATTCCATTTCCCGTCGAATAATTTTGAAAAATTGGTCGAGAACTGATGGATTAAATGAAGAGTAGAGCTCAATGTAATTTTTTACCAAGAAAGATTCGACAACTGCAGCTAAACTTAGCGGCACGCCAAAGATGCAAAGATCGGAAAACTCGATATGTGACGATTTTGCACAAAATATATATACCATTTAGTCGAGAATGTGCATAAAAACTCGTAGTTCTGAGGAATACGAAACTGTGACGTTCATTTGATTTCCGAAATTTTGTTTTTTCTGTATACTGTAAACTACAAGAACGCCCCTCGTAATTACATCAAGTAAAGTTATTTTTATTTTACATTCGAATGATATACTTCAATTATAATTACCATTTGCGATTGAACTGTTTGATAATACCATTATCTGCACGATCTTACAAAGAAAACATAAGATTATTTGATTATTACAGATATCGACTTGTTGGACACTTGCAGTTTTGTATTACGCTTATTAAATAAAGTGTTACATACATGAGGGAGATACAGGAAATTGAGAAATTTCGTAATTATAAGTTATATGTTATCAGTTGCAAGTGTTTGTAGCAATTGAGGAAATCCTAACATAAATTTTACTCTTGATTGTATAAAATCATGATCACTGTAAATTAAATAACACGTTACTAAACATTAACCGTGACAACAAGGAGAGAAATACAAAATTCGTATCCAGAGCAAGCTTGTTATATTTATTACACATATTTCAAAGATATGACTCGATAATTTAAGTTTTAACTCTGAACTAAATACTGATTCGACTATTCGTTGGATACTTACTTTATGGCGTGGAAAAACCACATCTGTAAATATTTGTTTTGGTTCTTCTGTTTTGCGATTGTTTTAGACCAGCTTTTTCCTTGATATTCAAATATTTTGGCTATAACTCTATGCCAGTTTCGTAATGGTCTGCCTCTATTCATATTTCCCTTCTCTTTTTCCTGTATACGTTTTACCCTTCGTGTATCACTACGTTCTATGCAGTTTTTATGATTCCCCCAACTCTCTTCAAATATCTAATTTCTGCTGCTTCAATTTAGCTGTTCCACTTTGTACCCCAGACTCACATTCAAGCGTGTATATTAGTCTATAGATGAATGTGAATACTTTCGTTCTAATAGCTCTTGACACTTCTTTTCATTATATAGAAAATATTTATCAATTTTCATGCAAAATTTCGACGAACGAGTACGTATATTATTCTATAAATAAGCCTGTCCTATGTACTTTATGATATAATAACAAACTTGCAGTCAGAAGTCTAAGAACTGTGTTTTCTCTACAATTCAAATCTTACGTTAGTTTTGGGACAACTTTATATATTAGAACGGTCATTATCTTTCAAAGTGAAGAATATCAACGGGGTACCGTCTAACTATGTTCTCTGTGCTTCATTATTAATACAGATTCCATATTTGATTTTAATCAATGTCGTTTAGAGTTCGCGAGCAACATTTTAAAATTAGAACTTGAAAGAACGCAAACGTTTAGGAGAATTTTTCATGAAGAAATTTACAACAGGTATGAGTGTTGCAAGTTTATATGACACATTAACGAGCAGTTGGTTGGAGAATTAAGTGATTAGTAAAGTGGAGATATATTTATATATATATATATATATATATATATATATATATATATATATATATATATATATATATATATATATATATATATATACATATATATATGATGGGACAAACGCGATAAACTTCGCGAGGAATCTACATATGTAAACTTGAGACAAGAAGAATTATTCAAAAATCCGTAGATCAATGAATAATCCTTCCTGGCAAGAGCTTGTTCCCAAATCTGCCTGCCATGCACGCAGCCCCTAAGAGCCACAATAGTGCAACTAAGCAGGATGCCGAGAAACGAAATGGCAGACTGCAGTTTCGCCCTTAGTAGGAGCTCATCAGTGTCGCATATCGCTTCTCAGCATCCTTTCAAGCTACATCGGGGTGCCCTATCGATTCCAGAAAGGACGCACCTCGTACATACGTATGAGAGTTGCCCTCTATGGACCGACACGGCGAACCCGCTACCGGACTTCGAGAAAGATACGAACAATAACAAACAGAGGTGGAAGCGTTGAAAATTCCAAATATTTGGGAGACATCTTTCGCCGTTCCGTGAATCACATCAACTGTAGAAAACGAGTGAAATAATCTCGCTGGAATAGTGCTCTTAGCCTCTGTTTCCTAGGTTGAACCTCCCGTCGGTAAATATTTAATGGGACAAATATCTTCCGCGATAAACTTCGCGAGGAGTCTACATATGTAAACTTGAGACAAGAAGAATTATTCAAAATTCCGTAGATCAATGAATAATACTTCCTGACAAGAACTAGTTCCCTAATCTGCCTGCCATGCACGCAGCCCCCAAGAACCACAATAGTAAAACTAAGCAGGATGCCGAGAAACGATGTAGGCAGACTGCAGTTTCGCCCTTATTAGGAGCTCATCAGTGTCGCATATCGCTTCTCAGCATCCTATCAAGCTACATCGGGGTATCCTATCGATTCCAGAAAGGACGCACCTCGTACATACGTATGAGAGTCGCCCTCTATGGACCGACACGACGAACCCGCTACCGGGCTTCGAGAAAGATATGAACAATAACAAACAGATCTGGAAACGTTAAAAATTCCAAACTTTTGGGAGATATCTTTCATTGATCTACGGATTTATGAATAATTCTTCTTGTCTCAATTTTACATATGTAGACTCCTCGCGAAGTTTATCCAGGAAGATATTTGTTCCATCAAATATTTACCGACGGGAGGTTTAATCTAGGAAACAGAGGCTAAGAGCACTATTCCAGCGGGATTATTTCACTCGGTTTCTACCGTTGATGTGATTCACGGAACGGCGAAAGATGTCTCCCAAATGTTTCGAATTTTTAACGTTTCCACATCTGTTTGTTATTGTTTGTATCTTTCTCTAGTGATACCTCGAAAGAAAGGTATTATCTTTGGCTGCATCCCCGTTTCATTTTTGATGGAAAACTGTGGAAGATACAGAGTGAGCTACTGAAAAATAGAGGAGACTATTTATCGCCCTGAGGGGTCACTGGAGCGAAATACTACCCCTGCTCTAGGGATTGAAATTCGAGATGGGGTGATTTCGGAAGATGACAGCTTTTGATCTAAAATGAATCTATTCCAGTTTCTCGCACTAATACTCCAATAGTCTTGGGGCGATAGTCTTCCCTATCTTTCAGTGGCTCACTCTGTATTACAGTTTTCAATCAAAAATGAAAATTCTTTCACGGGAATGCAGACAAAGATAATACCTTTATACCTTTCTTTCAAGTTATCACTCGACCCATCTACCTTCTTCCAGATTTTCAAGGGTTGCCATCCCTGCTCCAGGGATTGAAATTCGAGATGAGGATGGTACTTGATGATGACTGCCATTGATCAGCATGTATCTGTTCCATTTTACTTCACTGAAACTAGAATAGTCTCAGGGAAATAGTCTTCCCTATCTTTCAGTTGCTCACCCTATATCTTTTACAGTTTTCAATGAAAAATGAAAATTCGTTCAAGGCAATGTAGACAAAGATACCACCTTCCTTTTGAGTCGTCACTCGACCCATCTTCCCTATTCAAAATGTTCAAGGATTGCAACCCCTGCTGAGGGGTTGATATTTCAAACAGTTTTGTACCCCAAAAGATGTCCCCTTGAAATTAAAATCGACCTGTTTTACGCTTTGATCAGAAATGAATATCTTGGTAGATATAGCTTCTGTTTAGTTTTCGTTGAAGCACCTATATATATATATATATATATATATATATATATATATATATATATATATATATATATATATATATATATATATATATATATATAGGGTTTTACCCCGACGAGTTGCCCATATATCTGTTCATGCCATCAAACTGATTTCATGAAAAATATAAATCCACCACCCGGTAATTAATACCATTGCCAGGCAATGATTATAATCAAAACATATCCTGTAGTAATTATATATTAGGATAACGTTAAATGTTATGAGAATATATCAATCTACCAGAATATATACATACTATAGCATCATCAGACAATGATATCAATGTACCAACGAGTAGTGTCAGAGGCTTTCTCCCGGAAAAATCCAGTGTACGGACCTTAGTCAAGTAACACTGAATGTTACTCATTAATAGTTTCCTTTGTGTGAAGTGGTGAACGATCGAATAGAATACTGCTCTGAATATAAATATGACAAAATTGTCAGTTAATTATATTACATTTATATAAACAAATAAATAAAATATGAAATGAGATTCTGAGCAGTATAAACTAAAGAGAAAACCTATGACTCTACCTCATTATTATTTTCATAAAAAAACTACGAAGAATATTACAAGATTTGATGACTGTTATCTTTTGTAACTGTTCAAACAAATTTTTCTTCAGACCCAAAATCTCAATACTTTTGTGAAGATTTCTAGGAATAACGCCTGTTGTAGAAATAATAATCGGTAGAATAAATATTTTCTTCATTTTCCACATTTTTTAATCTCGTCGCCAAGCATCATATATTTAGAAATTTTTTCATTGTATTTATTTTGTATATTATGTGTGTCGGGTATAGCAATATCAATTATATATGTTATTTGATTCTGTTTTTCATTAAGAACGATATCTGGTCTATTGTGTTTTACAGCTCTGTTGCAAAGAATTGTTTTATCAAAATAAAGTTTATATTTGTCATTTTCATAAATAATCTCAGGTTCATATTTGTGAAATTTTTTCTTTTGGGAATTAGGTCATGTTTAATTCCTAGATTAAAGTGAATAATATTAGCGACGGCATTATGTCTTTCTTAATAATCTGTTGAAGCAAGGACTGAGCAAGATGATAATATATGAAAAACCGTTTCTGAAGAAACATTACATTTTATTATGTAATCAGTTAAACCCCAATATATATATATATATATATATATATATATATATATATATATATATATATATATATATATATATATATATATATATATATATATATATATATATATATATATATATATATATATATATATATATATATATATATATTGGGGTTTAACTGATTACATAATAAAATGTCAAGAAAATGTTCTTCGTGTGACTAGTTTTCATCCCAATGCATATTGCATGGGAAAATCAATGAATCAATGGTGGTACTGGTTCCAACAGTTATTAATTCAAATAATTCAAAAATCTTTGGACGTGATAATATTTCAAAGAAACATTCATAAGCAATATACGTTCACTGACATTTTTTCAAGTCCATTAACGTATCATTAGCTCTAGACCGAATCAAAAAGATCCAATAATTATTATTGAAAAAAATTTCAGGTAGACATATTAGTTTGAATGAATTGCATGTGAACGCACGTTTTTTGACAATTGATACCTCACGCCTATCAATAGTAAATCACGAAAGACATGATAGTCATATTATTATTGGCTAACTGTACAACCAAAATTTAATCATAATCAAAACTACGCTTCTTTTCAATCCCTAATTCGGCCGAGGAAAAAATTATTGTTTCATGAATTCATATCATGCCATGAACGACCGCCAGAAGGCTTTATTTAATTCGGCTTCTTTGTGCCTGAGTGCCATATATTTTCTCTGTCAGAGATATAGAAGCATGGTATTAATATAAATTTGCCTTTTTACCACACGCTTTTATTTATATAGCCTATTCTTCTTACCGTCTTTTTTGTTGTTTGTAATTTCGCTTAATGGTAGCATTCTTTAGATAATTGTTTGGATAAGTTTGTCAGTACATCGGCAAGGCCCATCAAAATATTTGCACTTATTTATTTGGGAACTCGTTTTTTTTAAAGCACAGTTATATTCAAAGATCTTGTAACATTTTAGAATCGACATTCTCCACAATTGGCTTACTTTTAACATCTTAGATTGTAATTTCGATTAAGTTAGAGACAATATCAACATTTAACTTCACATAGTTCCCTCGGTGAATAATAATAACGAAGATATCTTATTATTATGGATATCCATTCAATGAAACTCCTCACCGAACATATATGGAATTATTATCCTGCAATCCCATTGCATTTTATTGTTTTGTTCATTTTATAATTTTAGAGGTTGGTAAATTTGTCAACAAACTCTGTTATTGCTGCGACTTTGCCGTTGGAGTCAATCGTTTGTTGAATACTGATTTCAAATCGAGATCATGTGACGTAGACCTTCACGTCCTAGCCCATTAATCCCTATGATGGAATAGTTGCTTTATTGTTTAAAATTGACTGACGATATGAAATTAGTTTTTGTTCCAATACTGTCGTTGACTATGTTTAATGGCGTGAATATATAAGCCCACGGTATCAGTGGTTGAATTTTAGGTAGACTTGGTAATGGCAAGAAATATGAATTCTAACGTATTTTCTAATTTTTTTCCGGATGTGACTTCAAAAAGTTAACAGTTTCTGTGAAGTTTTGTAAAGTGGTTTAAAACTATCCAAATGCAGGGATTGAAAGTAAGAGTTTTGGTTGTGATAATCTCTATTCTACCATTTTGAACTTGAAGGAAGCACGTTTTCCCCTTCAACATCTTGGGGTAAGATATAGTCCATCTGATTGCTCAATCATTTTTATTTTCTGTTCAGTTGAATTTGGTGGTTCTCTGGCAATATTTTTTTTGGTATATAAGAACTTGGGTATCCTACATCTTGGGTGTCCTACAACTTAGGTGTCCTACAACCGGGGTATTCTGGAAATCGTATATGGAGGAACTGGGTTATTCCGGAATCCGGAAAATACTTGAAGTAGGAATATACCGACTGGGGTTGATTCATATCTGGAAAACTGCAGGATAGGAGCTACATACAAATCTAGGGTTGAATCTTCAGGACGTCCACAGATAAGCCAAGTTATAATTCATTTTTACCTGATCTAAACGATGCCACAGTTGTTTTTCTTTCAATTTGAATTGTAAAATATATATACTGTGCGCTTTTTGTGATCGCAAATTGACCTAATCAAAACATTTATTAAATTTAGAGTATGTTGACGAACATGTTTTGATTTTGAGTCACACCAACGATGTGACGATATTTTCACGTTTGGGTCTATCTATCGTGGTGCCGCAAAAGATCTTTTAATTGAGTTGGTTTAATGCACCCCTCCCTCTAATAAGCTAAGCTGATAAGTTCTCAAGAGACTCAAAATTGAAAGGCGATATCAAACTTATTTTCGTATTGCTTATGCTTAATTCTAGCGCCCGGGGTTTTTTACCTACTGTGTGTGAGCATTTTTTTTATCAAATTAGCTGCAATAACCACTAAGGGTTTTACTGGTCGACAAGATTTTCGTAACACAAAGCAGATCTTAATTTTTTGAATAGGAATACCCTTCTTATCATACGAAAAATATTCCTAAAGTCCTCACACGTACAGCACGACTGTCTATGAGACAGTCGTGCTGGAATTACGCAGGGTGTCCCAGAAAAAGGTATCAAAATCTCGGAATTCGATAGATCCCGTCAAAATAATACCACAACTATATATAGAATTATTTCCTAAAACGCATCCCTGCTGAGATATTTTCCCTAAAGAAAAAAAAAATAAATTGTTTCATTACGACAAAATATTTATCTCTCAACGAAATTCTCTGAAATTCAAGACATTGTTCAAAAGAATAGCATTTTATAGGATGTTTTTTCCCGTTTTTCAATTTCGACCCATATGCGCTCAGGTTGAACTACCTGTACCACATTTTACCCTCTAAATTATTAAGGGATAAGTGTTTTACAAATCTAATAACATTTTCAGATTATTTTTAAATTTGTCACGTGAAAAAGCTGCACTTCTTAGATCTCGAAAAATTTAACCAGTAACGAAACAAAACGGACTCGAAGAGAAACGATATTTTCAATAAAAATATCTTTATTTATTTAATTTGTTATTTATTTTAATTATTCAAACCTTACTACTCAGACACTATTCACATCATCTGTTCAAATTGATAACCATGAACTCGCATGCACGATGCAGTCTTTGAAACAATAGGTCTTTGTATTTCAATATAATTTTGAAAATGTTTTATCTCATTAGAATAATAAATTATTCTTTCAAGAACCATATCTCTATCCCTAATAGGTACAGCATAAACTTGGCTTTTCAGAGTGCCCCAGAAATAAAAATGTAATGGGTTCAGGTCAGGTGACCTAGGTGACCATGCGATAGGTCCACCTCGTATTATTCATCGATTGGGATAGGTCACATTTAGATGATCTCTAAGTGCTAAACGAAAATGTGGAGGGTCACCATCGTACAGAAACTACATATCCAGCTGACTGGCCAGTGGAATAGTCCCTAAAAGTTCTGGCAAGTTATTTGAAAGAAAGCCGAAATAACTTGCGCCGTTTATACGAGATGGCTACACGAATGGCCTAACAAAATGCTGACCTTCATATCCGGCCCAAACATTGATTTGGAACTGTTGGTGGTGTCGATTATGGGCTATAGCATTAGGGTTTTCATCGGCCCGAAATTGTAATGATGAGAATTTGTAATGCCTTCTCTCCGATAGCCTGCCTCGTCAGAATGAAGGATTGAACCAACAAAAACATAACTTTGTTGATGTTGGTGTAAAAACCAATTGCGAAATGGCACTTTTGCGGGTAAGTCCTCTAAGGACAGCTCTAGAACTTTTTGACGACGGTAAGGGTGAAGCGGTTCAATTGAATTGAACCGCTTCTAAAATGCTTTCTTCTAGTTTAACTATATCGGTCTGAAAGCAACTTGAGATACTTGCATTTTTGTGAATTTACCTAAATGAGATTTCATACAGAAAATTTCAATAATATCCTGCAAATAATTATCTGTTTCCCTTAATTGGCGATCTACATTTACAAAAGTTCGTCTTTTGTTTGGAAATCGCTCCAAATAAAGTCTTTTAGCACGCGAAGCATTACCAGATGCTAGACCAAATATTAAATGCATATCTGCATATTCTTCGAAAGTGTATCCCATATTTTAATTATGTTGTGAATACGATAGATACGAAAAATTGAATGCGTGAGCTGTCAAATATCAAAACAATAATAAAGTTTCAATAGGTCACTTTCATACGCTTGGATGTACTATGAGCATCAAGTTACACTTTCTTCACGGCCACCTAGACTATTTTCCTGCTAATCTTGGGGCTCTAAGTGAAGAACAGGGCGAGCGATTCCACCAGGACCTATGGAGGAACGCTATCAAGGGTACTGGAATGCACACATCATGACTAACTATTGTTGGAGCATTCAGAACAGCTCACTAACTACAAAATTTGCAAGAAAATCATACGAACGTTTTTTTCAATTTAAGAATTCAATAAAATAAGATCAATTTTAACGAAATTGAGTTTTATTATAAAATGACCCATGTTAGTTACATATCGTCTAGGCCAGAGCTGATATAGGATATGAGATTCTCATAACAAATTAGGCTAATACCATGGGCCATAACTTATCATCAGAATTGTTGTGTGCAATATCTCAGAAACGTTCAATATTTGAGAAATAAAAAAGACCTTCAAAAAAGAGGAATTTTCTACTGAAAACCTTGAAAATTCTAAACCCTTTCTCCATTATTTACAATTTCAATTTAAAGTTAGAGTAGGGTCACAGTAAATAATGTTTTAAGGTATAAAATATTAATTTTAAGATTTGAATAAATTTTAGTGTATTTTTAGCACCTTTAGAAATGCAGTCATGTTGAGAATTTCAATTAAAATGAATTTAAGGCAATTATTAATAACAACTTTCGTCTTCGTAGTACACCTGGGAAAAAGAATATTTAAATAACCTTTCGATTCATGAAACCCTTTTTGAGTACATTGTTAATGAGATCACGTCATGAGATTTTCAGAAACATTGAAACTTTGTTTATAATGCTTTTTCGAGGTTTTTACAAGAAATGTTAAATTTTTTGCTAATTTGAAGAAAAATTTTCGAACGAAGTATCAATATTTTTCTTAAGATGTTGACTATATAGTCAAGAAGGGCTTCAGAAAGCTGAAATTGTTTACGTCTATTATACAGGGTGTTACGAAATAGTATGTCACAACTTGAGGGGGTAAATCTACTTGCAATATTAAGAGAAAAAATTCATATAAACATAGATCCCCAAAAGCACGGAGCTACAAGGTGTTGACATTTCTGGAAACAATTGGTTTTTTCTTCAAAACTCATGCAGTTTTTGGGATATTCAGTCCAAATTTGGAATGCAAGCTATTTTTTACAGCCCCAATCAATACACGTCCCATCTCCAAGGTGTTTTCTTTTGCGGACCCATGTCTTATTTTGCCGTTTCAAACTTTTTTGCAGTACGCCACTGGTCAGCGTACAATCAATTTTCGATATTTTCATTCAATTTTGAAAGTTTTTTGAAACTCGTAATTTTTTCGTATCTCCAACCGTTCTCGAGTGATAAATTATTGAATTTGGAATATTTGAATTGTATGTTATTCGCTAAATAAAAAAAAAAATACTCAACAGGTATGCCCAAAATTTGCTTTTATTTTGATAGCTCGTCTTCTGAGACTCAACTTATATGTATTCAATATCAAATTAAAAAAAAATTATTAAAAACTAAATAAAGTGTCCTCACGCGAGAATACAGGCCTCTGTCCTTCTCTGCATATTATAACGCACTCTTTGAAATATTCCTTGGGTATTTCTTATCGAGTCACAAGAGGTTATTATTTGATTTCACAATTCTTCTACAATGTTCACACGAGTGGTATAAACTAAACCTTTGAGATATCCCCATAAGGAAAAGTCTAAAGTATTTAATTCTGGGGACCTAGGAAGCCATGGTACTGGCCCACCCGGACCTATCCATTGGTTGTTGAATGTATTATTCAAGAATTCCCTGGCTTGTCCACTATAATGTGATGGTGCCCCGTCATGCATAAACCACATTATGTTTGTTTCTCACCAAAAGTGGCACATACTCGAGCAATAAACTCCTCCTCAAGAAATTGCCGATAAGCGGGACCGTTTAGTCTGTAAAGCAAAAAAGATGGCCCAATCAAATAATTTCCAATTCTTCCAACCCAGACATTCAGTGCAAGTTGTTCTTGATGATAAGATTCTTCAATCAAACGGGGGTTTTCCTCAGCCCAATAATGATTTTTGTGAAAATTTGTGATAGCAGTTGTCGAAAAGTTAGCTGCGTCTGTGAACATTGTTTCACTTTCAAAATGAGAATTTTTTCTAATTTTATCTAAGAACCATCGGCATAAATTCAGTCTTGAGGGAAAATCTCGAGGAAGTAGAGTTTGGACTCGTTGAATATGAAACGGGTACAATAAAAAGTCGTGGAGAAGAAGTATTATTATATGGTGCTAGAATAGCTGCATAACAAGTGAGAATTTTATAAAAATGTCTTAACGACTTGTGGGCATTCTAGATATTGACCAACTGTTCTAAAATTTGGTGTGAACATTCTTTATTCAATTCAAAACTAGATGAACTAAATTCTGGGATTATATGGATATTCAAAATTCTTTTTTTTGAGAAAAAAGTGGAAAAATTTGGTATAAACACATAACATTGTTAATTTGATTGAGGAGGTCGTTACTTGATGAAATAAAGCTATGGTATTTAGATTTTCACTATATCAACAAAACTATGACCGGTTTCACCACACTGTGGCTTCATCAGATAGATCATAGCTTTGATAATATAGTGAAAATCTAAATACCATAGCTTTATTTCATTGAAAATACATAACATTGTCTTCAAACACCTCGAAAATTACAATTTTCATTTTTTTACACAATCAATTTTATATTCTCAGAAAATGTATTGCTAACGAAGAACAAAATTGTGATTATTACAGATGAAAATTGCTATCACAGGAATACCCACCAGCAAAATACTCTGATGGCAATCCTCCATGGACAGCACGATCTAACGACACTATTTTCGGCGGAAATTACTTGAAATTCTTAAGTCTACTTCAAAACATGAATGAAATACTTCCTAATTTAAATTCTGTCTTTTCCTGCCTATGTGAAAAATCCACGAGAAATAACAAAATAAATAAAATAATAATAATATTAATAATAAATTTTTCTTCGTAGAAATTATTCATCTTTCAAATTCAAGAAAATTCAGAAGCATGAAGGCGTTAGCACAGAAAACATTAAAACATTAATTGACCATAACAAATGGGCCAAGAAAGTTATGGCAACAATATACAAAGTTGCCACTTTTTACACCATATGCTGATGAAACAGAACATTAAACTTCAGTTTAATGTTTCTTGGGAGGCTGACCTCCTACTAATATAGTTAAAAACGGTGTCACTTCACATAAAAAGGAAGTCTCTCCACCATATATCATCATTCATATTCAACTGGAAATTAATGGGCCTTCATATCACAATATAAAGAGCCTCCTATTATGTTTTATAAATGTAAAAGGATTTCAGTGCGATTTTTCAAGCGTAAATGCCTCTCAGGCAGCAGTTAATAATGCATCTGTAATCTTCCGCTTTTGGCTACCTTTAACTCACTTTGTTGAATGAAACAACCACTATATTTTGGGCTACTTTCGAATTGTGGGATGCTCACCATCAATCAATGTGAGTTACGTACGGTATAATAAATAATTTGAATCGAGTCGTAGATCATGTTGAAAGTGATCTTAATTAGAGACGCTTTCAGATTACCCCCTAGGATATTATTGTGAATATTTAATTTTGTTTGTTTATAACTTAATGAACTTATATATGAGTTACACGAATATCTGTTCATGCAATCGAAGCGATTTCATAAAAAAATATAAATCCAACACTCGGTAATTAGTATCATTGCCAGACAATCATTATAATGCTGGACAATAAAATTGCCCTTTTCACTTGTTTTCTACCAGCTCTTGTTTACGAGTTATAGCTTTTATTAAAAACATCTAATGATTTGCTGTTAATTGAAAAATTATGGTTCAATTTGCTATAATTTGATATGACATCGTCAAGAAGAGTTTGTGTAAATGATTCAGATGTTTGTTTAATTCTCAGAGACTATATACACACAATCACTCGGTATTTCACAATATTGATAATCATAATTGAAAATGCCTTACGCTGGATTGTCCGATGTGAGGAGGGGTCGAATAATTGCTCTCGTTGATGAAGGGGTAACACAGAGGGATATAGCGGCCACAATGGTGGTATCACAGGGGGTGATTGCAAAAACCTACGTCTGATACGTGGAGCTACAATCTCTGTATAATAGTCCTAGAAGAAGTTGCTGTTTGTGCCCAGTTACAAAAAGAGACCCTAGTGCGTCGCACCCCATACTCCAAAGGCAATTTCTGGAAGCAACAGGCATCAGAGTATCAGTCGAAATGATACCTCAAAGACATCGTTCGAAGGGTTTATACAGCAGAAGTCCCTCAAGAGTTCTAGAGCTAACCAGACAACAAAAAATTAACACACTTAATTGGGGTATCGAGCACCAAATTTGAAATATTGAGAATTGACGAAATAGTCTTCTTTCGGATGAGACCAGAATTGGGGTTCGATCAGATGACCGCCGGATTCGGGTTTTGAGGGGTCGTGGAAGACAAGCTAGACTCCGAGCAGCAAGACAAATTCCGAAATACCAAGGGGGCATTGTGATGTTTTGGGGTGGCATTATGCTGGAAGGCAAAACAGATTTGCTTTCATTTCCTGCGAAAGTATCGGCTACAAATTATGTAGTCTCACTTCCGGAGCCCATATTGAGACTCTAGCGAGGTGCCCACGATGAAAATTTCAATTTTATGCAAGATAATACTCCCCCGCATACCAGCAACCTCGCGCAACATTATCTTGAAACAGAGAAATCGCTGTTTTGGAATGACCAGCTTGCTCTCCAGACTTAAATCTTATTGAACATTTATGAAATAATCTCAAAAGAAAAATTAGATCGCGCCAGGATAATCCAAGAACCACACAACACCTCATCTAAGCCGCCACAGACGAGTAGCATAATATCAACGCAGATAATCCAAAGCATACCTAAACGGATTCAAGCTTGTATTAGGGCAGGAGGAGGTTATACAAGCTATTGAGGTCGAGAAAAGAACACCTACTCCGTGAGAAAACAATTTTCAATTTTTCACTACATACGAAAAGAGTATTTTGTTTGTTTCGTCCTTAAAATAAACCTTAATTTATTTCTTTTTTCAACTGAAATATCTCAAAAAGGATCAATTCTAGCAATCCTTCGAAATTTCCAAAATCCCTGAGGTAATATTCAAAATATCGATATAAATTTGGTTGTGTGTATACTGGGTGATTCACCAGTGGCGCGGTGCTCTGTAGCTCCTACACTCTTGAAGATTTCATTTTTGTTCGAACGGTATTGTATTGAGAAAGTAAAAATCTACTTCAGCAATTTATTTTGAAGTTAACAGGGTGTCCCAATTTTTAATAATAAAATTTTGGGAAGTTTTTTCAGTTTGGAAGACCACTTTTCTGTTGAAGATTCGAGAGCATCCTAAACTCTGCTGTGTTAAAGTAATGAGTTTTTGAAGAGTAGTTCCGTTACAATTTTTTTCTCTCGTAAAAATTCATGAAAATAGGCTCTCACATCATCGCATGCTCCTTCGGCCAGAGAGGATGAATACTTTTACCTTTCGTTTTCTTATTGAATATTGTAATTTCGAAAATATCATATCTTGATTTTTCAAATGGAACATCCTGTATTTTATTATTCATGTCAACGCATAAAATATTGTGCCATATTTTTGAAGAAGTAACCTTATCTGTATCTTCGACAATTTTCAAAATAAAAAATTAACTTGAATAATAAAATCAGAGATTGCGAAAGAAGAGTTTATTAATACATATCATTATACTTGATCAGAGAATATTTTAAGGTAGTCGTGTATGAAATACGTAATAGATTGGTTTTTGGTGAGATAATCTATAAGGTGTTGAACTATTTCAATAAGTGTTCGAAATGTTGCCCGTTTCTTTGTAGACACAACTCAATCCTTCTGAGGAAATACCGTTGAACATTTGCAGATTAACTGACTGAAGGCGTCGACTATTCTCTGTCTCATATCCAACTGTGTTGTAGAAGGAATCTAGTAAACAATGCTCTTAATATAACCCCACAAGAAATGATCTAGACTTGTGAGGTCCGGAGACCCAGCTGGTCATCTAACAGGACCACCACGTCCTATCCATCTGTTCGGAAATACATGATTCAAATGCTCGCTAATCTGATGTGAGTAATGTGTCGGTGCTCCATCCTGTTGAAATCACAAATCTTGTCTTATATGCTCTGGTACATCGGCAAGTAACATTCGTAGATGATGTTGCAGAAAATCTAAATACATTTCACTATTGAGGTGCCCTTCGAAAAAGTGCGGCCCAATTAGATATCCATCTACTATAGAGGACCATACATTCAAGGACCAACGATGCTGGTGATCTATTTGTCTCATGAGGTGCGGATTTTCCGTGGCGTAATAATGAAAGTTGTGCCTGTTAACAAGCCCATTCTTGTGAAAAGTTGCCTCGTCCGAGAAAAGTACTCTGCTAAACATATTTTGATTTTCCGCTACTTTGCCACTTGCCCAATTGCAAAAATTGATACGATTTTTATAGCCTTGATTGTTCAGTTCCTGGTGCAGCTGTACATGGCATGCATGAGATTTATTCTTTTGCAAGATTCTCTGGACGGAAGTTTGACTTATATTGGTTAACTGAGAAACCTCTCTTTGGCTTTTATATAGGTCCTCTGTCACTGTCAACAAAACTGATAACTGGTTGTTATCAACTGTAGCAGTTTTTGGTTTTTCATGTTTTTTGTAAACGATATCACCCGTTTCGATAAATCTACTTAGAAGTTTTTCAAAGCATCTTGCATCAGGATACCTCTTATCAGAAAACCTTTGTGCATAAACTCTACTTGCCAACAAAGAATTTCTATCACACTCACCCAGAATAAAAATCATATATACCATTTCTTCTTTGGAGAATTTCATGTCAGTCAATTGAGAAAATTGGATTCAAACCTCACTTTAACAATGTTTAATAACGAAACACTGATAAGTTCACCATGTAAAATGCATAATATGATATGTCCTGACATCTGACTAAAGGCACAAATAAAAAAAAATGTCAACGCATACCTCGATTTACGTTTTAATCATCTTGATTTTATCATTCGTTAAAAGAATCACCTTGTTTAGGTTTCATTTTCTACTACTTGAATCACTTCAGAAAAAACTTATGTGCGAATAATGATGCATGTTGATGAGTTTGATACTGTTTGTAGAAATTTCATCAAAAATTTTCACAAATAATTGAATATTTCAAAAATGATCTAAGATAAACATTAGGTTACTTCTGCAAAAATATAGCACAATATTTTATGCGTTGACATGAATATTAAAATACAGAGTGTTCCATTTGAAAAAATCAAGATATGATATTTTTAAAATTATAATATTCAATAATTTCCTGTATAAAATGAGGATAATCTATTTCAATTCATCCTTGGGCAATAAGAAAACGAAAAGAAAAAAGTATTCATCCTCTCTGGCCGAAGGGTCATGCGATGATGTGGCAGCCTATTTTCATGAATTTATACGGAAAAAAAATATTGTGACGAAACTACTAACCAAAAAAACTTATTACCTAAAGATATTATAGCAGAGTTTAGGCCGTTCCTGAATTTTGAACTAAAAAGTGGTCTTCCAACCTGAAAAAACCTCCAAAAATTTTTTTATAGAAAATCAGGACACCCTGTTTACTGCAAAATAAGTTGCTGAAGTAGATTCTTACTTGAGCAGACAAAACTTTATGACTGTATTTAAGAATGATAATTTAAAAGTTTATATTTGAGGTGGTCGCTAATGACCTAGATGTTATACTGGGACCTTGAATAAATTAATAAAAAGAAAGAAAAAGATCAACTTCAAATTATTCGTAGATTACCCAAGGGACGAGAGTTAGATTACTTGGAATCCATCGACACTTTCAAACTGCAACAAACTTCCCATAGATATAATCTCTTGAACGACTAGATTCGTCTATATTAAACATCTTTAAAGAATACCTATTTTGAACATAATTCGTTTAATATCTCTTGTTTGCACCTTCATTAATTATGTATCCACAAGTTTATGTATTTATTTCACATTTAGTTCAGTACTTGTTGTCAACTGTAGATAATAATAATAATAATAATAATATTTATTTATCCTACAAGATACATCGGTATATAGGACACGTCATGAGAGAGTATCATCCTCCATAAATTCTTTAATAGAATAATATGCCTTTCTCAGAAGAAAAGACTTAAGAACAGATTTGAACACTTTTGTAGGCTTAACTCTCAGATGGTGAGGTAAAGTATTGAAAAATTTGATACTCTGGTATGTTGGAGAGTTCTCAAATTTTGAAGTACGATGTTTCGGCAAGAGAAGAGTTGACTGACTTCTAGTTGCATAATCGTGATACATAGAAAGTTTCGAAAAGTTAGCCTCATTATCCTTTAAATACACTAAACATCTATAAATATACACACATGGAAATGTCAAAATGGCATTCTCAATGAAAACAGGTTTACATGACATTCTGGGGTTTATATTGAACATCATTCTCAGAATTCGTTTCTGAAGAATGAGAACCCTATTACATCCACTGAATTCCCCATAATACAACATTATAAGACAAATGACTATCAACAAGACTGTAATACACTGTCATCAGGGACGTAACTGGCAGCGAATCTTTTATTTTACATGAAGCAAAATAAGCTTTATTCAATTTCCTACACACATGCTCAACCTGTTCTGACCATGTCAGTCCACTGTCGACATGAATACCAAGAAATTTTGTGCATGATTTAGATGTTAAAGCACTGTCCACAATCAGATGTCTCTCACCAGCATTTCTCAAACCAAAGAACAAACATTCAGTTTTACCAACATTTAAAATTAGAGCATTATCATGACACCAACAGTTGAAAGAGTTAACAATTTTTTTACAAGCACTTGCCAGCTCCTTAGGACTCCGCGCTGTGACACCAAATGAAGTGTCATCAACAAAAATAATGATTAGCATTAATATCTCTACTATAATATGATCTGGTAGATCATTAATGAAAAGAAGAAACAACAAAGGTCCCAGCACGGACCCCTGAGGAACCCCAAGTTTACATTGTAATCACTGGACCAACTGTCCTGTACCTTAACCCGAAAAACTCTGTCTGACAGGTAACTTTTTATCCAATCCAGAAAAACACCTCTAAATCCTAAGTTGTACAGTTTATTCAGAATGAAATTTAAGTTGAGGGTATCAAACGCTCTGGAGAGATCAAAAAACAGGCCTGCTACATATAGCCCCTCATCCAGGCTTTTATAAACATGATCTACGAAAGAAATCGCAGCTGACTGCGTAGATCTGCCTTGCCTGTAACCATGTTGACAGTCTGTCACAAGCTTGAACTTATTTATGAAGTCCATCATCCGATCAAGAACAATCCTCTCAAACACTTTAGAAAACACACTCAAAATAGATATAGGTCTATAATTGGCAATATTACTGGTATCGTTCCTTTTGAATAGTGGAATAACAGTTGATACCTTAAGTGCAGTTGGAAACTTACTTGTGGAGATAGAGATTTAGAATGAAAGACAAATGGGGAGCAATCTGCTCAGCTATACACTTCAAAATTTTGAAGAAATACAATCAATACCAGTACTTTTTTTGATTTAAGTAGTCTAATGGTTGATATAATCTCACCTTCCGTAACCGGAAAAAAAAGAAATTGCAACTTTTCATTATTGACGATGTGCAGCATTGTGAAATGTTATTCCCGAAATGCTGATGAAGACATTTGTTATTTACTGATGAGAAGTATTCTCCAAACGCTGATACAATCATTTTAGGTTCTGAACAGATTACACCATCAATACATAATGAAAATTGGTTTTTATATGACGACGATTTACCTAATTCTTCATTAACAATGCTCCATACAGTTTTATTCTTGTTGTGAGCTGTATTCAAACGGTTTTCCATGTACTCATATTTGGTTTCCCTTAATAAACATCTATAATTTTTCTTTGCCTGCCTGTACTCTAGATCTAAGCTCGTGGAATTTAAGTGGAAGATGTTCGAGAGATCGAAATGGCAATACCGAATTTCAATTAAACTCTTGTGATAGTATAATAAATAGTTTAATTTCTTATCATCATCATAATGAACTATCACATAATAACGGAGGAATTGATTAACCATTTGTTGTTTTTTGGTTTGATCCCAGTTATTTTGACAAGAAATCATACTAATTCGACCATGAATTAAGATTTTTTTTTCGAGTCTGCTCAAAGTACTGCAGGTTCCTTTTCCAGATTCTGATATATAATCTTTTTAAGCCCTAATTAACAGAGAGTATAGGAGAATTGTGTCTGTTTAATCTGAGAAACTAGATTTCTAACAATTTTCACTAAAAAGCCTGTACGATCGTCTTTTACATTACATACGCGAAAGATAACGCATAATTTCTTGCACAATATTTGTTTCGTCCAACAAGTCAAAAAATAGGTTACTTCAGTGGGTTTGTATTATTATCAATTCAAATTTTAATAGGTGTCACTGTTCGTAGTCATATGAGTAGTATCTCAGAATCTAATCTTATTTAACTTCGAATGAGGTCTAAATCTGTTGCGTCAAACGCAACATCGTCAATCATAAAGCAAATAAACACAGACAAGAGAACCGTGATTTCATTCATTCTTTAATTGCTTGAATATGGGTCAATAATTCAGTTCAGTCAGGTTTGCACAACCTAATGCGTGAATAATGCGTTTATCACGTTGGTGGATTTGTAGATGATGGCGATCAATTTCTTTGTTTGACTCGAAAGGAATATGGTATAATTCATTATTGAACTTCTGAGTAAGAATTGTTGTTGTCGAGGAAGTGATTTCTCAATGTTCTCATTTTAATTTTCATTTTTTCATGCGCGCTTCCCAGGAATAGGCGAACCTATTACACCACATAACTGGGCGCCTGGGAAGAATTGGAGTGTCTGTTTACTCACTTCTTGATGAGGGCCAAATTGTAGGATATTGGGAAGATGTTGGACTGAAGCGAGCTCCACAGGTTCCACAGTCACCGGCCCTGCAAGCAAAAACAGATCCTTAGAGAATCTCCCGTGGAAGTATCTGTAAAACAGAGAAAGGTCAGCAACTTGCCTTCTGTGATCTAGCGGATGGAGATCGCGGGTGATCTCCTGGTGGTCGATGAGGCGCACAGCCCGTTTCTGCATACTTTCCAACATCCGCAACGAATGTTTGGGCACAGATCTCCATACATGGGAACAATATTTCAAAGCAGGTTCAATCTGCGCCTTATATAGAAACAACAGCCGAGATGACGTTAAGTATCACTTGGCTCTGAAGGTGCATCGAATCTTTGGAAGCAATTTGTTGGCCTTGCGTCGTTAGAGGAGATTCTCCAACAGGGATCTTTCTAGAAAACGTAGTTGCTTGCGACTTGCTAAGTTGACGCTTACCAGGTTCAACGGACCTCACTCCGATATCTTATGTAAGACAGAGTTTAAGTTATTAATCTGTTGCACCTCTGACGCTGAGATTTCGCAGCTGTAATCGGCTGCAGACTACTGTTCTTGTTCACTGTAGTTGATAGAAGATTGCTTATCTGCTACAGAATCAAGGTTGGCGAAAGAATGGATTCCTGAGGAACTCCTGCTTGCAACTGGAAACAATCATATTTTATACCGTCGACCACAACTTCTTTTTGAAGAAAAGCTACTTATCCAATCCGCATTTTTTCGGAAAGCCCATATGCAGCAAGTTTATTCAACAAAGCTGCATGCCAAATCCTATCGAAGGCTTCAGAGATGTCGAGGGCTATTGCTCTAGAATTTTCATGCTTTTTCATCGTTGATGTACAAACATGAGTGACGTGGGGGAGCAGATCTCCTGTCGATCTTTGCCTGCGAAAACCATACTGACGGTCGTTGAGAATTCCCTGCAACTCAAGATAATTGATGAGTTCATCGTTTATGACTCTCTTCATCACTTTGGACATAATGAAAAGAAGTGCAAACGGGGCGGTAGTTTTAGGGTAAGGACTTCTTTCCTTTCTTTGGGATCGATTGAATTCTGGCTATTTTCCAGCTGCTCAGAAAAGGCTCTCATAAGAAATCTCAAACAGATGGTTAAGAATGGTACCAGACTTTCTCAGGACTATTGGAGCTATTTCGTCTTCTTGCAGTTTCGCTGCTCAAGAGCCTGTCTCGCAGTGCGAACTCTGCCATGGAAGAATTTGTAGGTGGAATGTTCGGTGGTATTGCGTTAGATGAGTCTAGCACAGAATTCTTTGACAACCCGAGAGCAAAAAGATCTGCTTTCTCTTTCGGAGAGGATACTATACTTCCGTGTTCTCTAACAAAAGGCGGAAACGCAGATTTGCAGAAATTGGCACTGACAGTCTTCGCCATAGACCAGAACTGTCTAGTCCCGCTTGCTTGTTCGCACGTTGAGTCACACAGGTCCTACCTTGTTGACCGCCCTCAATGTGTTGTTGTTGAAGGAGTAATGCAAAACTTTTCTAGCTATGGAATATGATTTACCTAAGGGTCATATTTAAGAGATTTTCATTATTTATGTAAACAACCTCCCACTTTATTTGAAGCCTTTTGAACGCACTGGCCAAGCTGTCATTCAAAACTAACATCATAAAATTAATCAGGAATAAAACAAGAGGTCATGCCTTTGATCTGTTATCTCTCCTTACAGGAATGCTGTTTCTCTGAGTGATTTCTGTGTTACTTTTGAAACTATATGAAGAAGTTGTCGGATTTAACAACTCTCCTTGGAACTTTCTGTCCAATATCAACTGTCAATCAATATTCACGAGTATCTGAGCAACCTTTCTTTTGTATTTACGAGAAACTGATTCATCTATCTTTGTAAGTTTCTTAAGAGTTACCAGAGATAAGGAGTAATTCATGACGTTTTGGAGACAGTTAAGGTCATATTCATTTTTCGAGACAAGACCTCAACGTCATTAGGAACAGCACACCTATAATATATCATACCTAATCGCCTTGATCTGCTCTCAATTTGAGTTTTGGTCAGACCACTCCTGCATTGATGCAATCTGAATGTAACGGGATACTTAATGAATGCCCTTGAAAATTATGCACTCGTGGCTCTGAAGCTGAGTGATCTAACTAAGGCTTTTGCTATCACGAACTGAAACCTTCTGGTTGAGGCAAAGAAATACTGTTTCAAAGGACCGTTCCAAAGGTTCAACCTTGTTAACCACTATCAATGTGTTGTTGTAGACATGGTACGCACCAGGGTTCCTTATTGAGATCTTTTTTGTTCCTAGTTTATATAACCGACTGGTCACTTTATTCAAAGCCAGTGTACGTAGTCTTTGCTAAGGTTAGCATATTATGATCAGTTTTAGATAGGCTATTTGCATTTTTCCGTGATTATATTTCTCTAGCCAAGCTGTTGTGCAAACAAACCGAAATTTTTTCAAATCTGGGCTTCTCTTATGGTTAAATTATATTTTCCAAAAATATTTTATTGAAAACATCGGGAGGATTTCGGATTTCATCCATTTCCAGAAAAGGATGGAGGAGAAAAAATTATTGTTCTAAAGTTCTAACTGTATTTAACCCCTCAAGTGGTGACGCGAATATGAAAACGGTCATACGTCATTTCACGATCAACTGAGGAGACCTTCAATTGTGACTGACCAAATTGTGGAAAAATCAATAATCCGCTTCGTGATGACCGCAGTTTGACTGTGAGTGAACTTTCGAAACGGTTGCCGCCAACCGCAAGGTCGACACTACACCAAACAATCACAGGAACCCTCGAATAATGGAATCTATTTTCGAGGTAGATCCCATAACAACTGACAGATCAAAAGAAGCTTAATCCAGTGGACGCCGAGCAAGAGTTTTTAAGGTGATGCAGACTCTATGGAGATGAATTTTTATGCTCCATCATTACCAAAGATGAAACTTGGGAAGCACTCCACACGCCTGAAACAAAAAGACATTCGAACAGAGGCATGGCATCTCTTCAACCTCCACCCAAGAGTCCAAAACCGCAATTTCAGCAAAGAAATTTGTGATTTGGGACTGTCAAGGCTTAATTTTAATCGATTATCTGCTTCAAAGGGAGACCATCAACTTTGTAAGAAACTGTGAGACTCTAAAACATTACGGAAGACGGTGCAGAACGAGAGTTATCTGGCTGGTGCACGACAATACCAGACCACATATGGCTAACGCCACAAAGAAATTGCTAGTCTCGTTCAAATGAATGTCCTAAACTATCCCACGCATTCCTCTGTTCTACCTCCTTGAAGCTGCACATGGGTTTTCAACCGACGAGTAGATAAAAGTATGGTGAAGACGTGGACAAGGAGTTAGTGGGAAACTCCTCAAGGAAGGCATCAAGATATTAACAAATAGCATATATTATGTACTGGAGTATCACATAACTTTTTCGGTCAAATGAATTTTTCAATTCCTTCACAAATTCAGTAAACTTAATGTCTGGATATGCCTCGTAATAGTACAACTAGTTTTAATGAAATTTCAATCAGCAGAAAAGGTTCGTTTCATTCCATTCACTCAACCTCATTAAAAATTAATTTTATCATTATTGAATAATTTTCACGATGGAGCTATTAGAAGTAGCTCTCAGACCCAGTAACATTGCTTACAATACCTATTCCAAATAGGTTCTGATATTATACAATATAAATCGAAATTAAAAATATTGATTTTCAAATCAAAAGTCTAAAATGGAAAGTAGATATCACCTCATCATGTCACTAATTCAACGAATACGAGTAGAAATATCGTCTTCCAAATGTTATTTTCAAATTAGCAACGCTTTTTTCACGGAATAATTATCACGAAAGTAATTTACAAAGAACGATAGCCTACGGTGCTTTATAGCATATAGAGCACTAGAAGAAAATTGATACTTGATTCAATTCAACATGTGCAGCATTAGTGTTATGGCGTTTAGATACCTGCGAAGCACATGTGGCCATTTAAGTTAATGCCTTCATAATTTCTCCGGCCCTGAAGTCATCAGCTACGCCCCAGTAACGAGCATAGAGGAGAGCATGTCTTTGTTTTCTGTGGGTGGGCCGTGATTTAAGAACTTTTTCTATGTCTGCACTTGAACGTTTGATTTCTCATAGTTGACCTGGTTACAAAAGAAGTTTTGCAACTTTTGATTGAATATTATGAGCTATCAATGTGATTCAGTTCATACCATGACTTAACATATCGATCGATAAAATTTATTGTAACCTGAGGGTAAAATGGTAATTGCTCTTGAAATGATCGTGGAAACAAACTTAAGAAGTAGATATTCAAGGAAAATAAGATATAGAGAATCAGGCAGGCAATATTTTTCATGAAATTTCACAAAACAAATCGAATTTCATTTGAGCCAGTTATAATATGTCATGTTACATTCCGTTAAAAGGATCATTTCAAGTTTAATGAAATGTATCTTTATGATTATCTTATAATTTCAAATGATTCAAGTTATAAAAATCTTAAGATTACACCTTAGCAATATACTATTGGAAATAAACATCTCATCGTGAGTGACAAAACTCCTTATGTTGAAGGAAATTTTTAGTCACAGGTTAATAATTTGTTAGCTTACAAGTCGACGAGAATATCTGTGCGGTTGAGATTCTTATAAGATGCGAGAAGAACGAAAAAGATAGCAAGCGGATGATGTAAGATGAATAATACTTTCTGCAATGTAATGTCAAATATCTATCAGCGTCGGTGTAAGGGCTTTTTGAGATAATTATCCCTCTAAGGCATATGGCATTTCAAAGTACTCGATCAATCTAATTTTTATTACAAAAAAGTGACTCCCAAACTCATCACCAATTAGACTGCAGGAAATTTTTGTAGATCTTGAACACAAGTTTTCTTCTTATAATACAAATTTTCAAGAATACCTGAAATCTGTACAATAGGATGAAATATAGTAATTGAAGGTTGATATTCAATAGGGATTCGAAGCAAAGGATTAGTAACTATGTTTTTCCTAAGTACCTCGATGGGTTTATTTAGGATTAACGACATAAGAAAGAAAACTGAATGTTTAAGAGGTACAATCGTATTGCGCCATCGTTAGGACGAACGATTCGGATTTATCTGGTTGTCAGTTTAATAATACAAATTCATCAAAAGTGGTAAAAACTCTGTTTATCTAGATAATTTTTGCAGACAATTCAAATATGAAACACAAAATGACTTGAATAACAAAAAATTAAGAATATTCTATGTCAGATAGTTCTTCATCGGAACTAGAAGTCTCGCTGTTGCTTTCACTATTGTTTGACTGCAGAGTAATTATGAAAATTCCGATAACGTCATCCAGCATACGTTCTTTTCCATAAAATATTGTTCTATATTCTGCGTATTATCGCATAATGATTCTCACTGATACGGAAAAAACGTTTTTCCACATTCATCATTGAGAAATCAACGTTCCTGTCAGCTACGCAAACTTTTATGGCTGCCCAAACTTTTTCAATAGGGTTTAAGTCAGGATGATATGGGGAAGTCTAAATACATCGTGGCCCTGATCATTCGGGAGTTTGTCAACGGTATACGTTTTATATCTGGGTTTGTGCAATTCAATTAGATTATAAAATTCTGCTTTGGGCATCCCATCTGCGAAGGCAATATTTCCACGTTGCACCCACTTTTTCATTTCTTCCTTTCCGGAATCCATCTTTGGGTGTTTTTCTATTTGAACATTGTGATATGGGGCGTTATCGATCACTAGCACACTTTTTGGAGGTAAATTTGAAATAAGTTTTTCTTTCAACCATTTTTCGTAGTTTGCGAAATTTATATCATCGTTACAATCACAGGTTTTACAATCGGACTTGAAAGCCAGATATGTGTTTCGTACGAATCCGCATTCACTACCAGAGTTCAAAATTATCAGTCTTGGTCCTTTTAAAATAGGCTGACGTAGGCCGTCGTTTGTCTCGTCATCCCAAGCCTTCTTGTGTGTATGGGAGGAATGAATATATGGTTTGTCCATGTAACAATTATTGGTCTCTTTTCTCAACCGTATCATTTGATGCTTCCCAAATAATTCAAACTTAGGTGCTGTATTATCCACTCAACTTTTCTCACCAAAACTTAGAAATATAGAAATGAAATTTCGTTCGCTTAGCTCTTCTCAAAGCTTCAAAGGTTCATTGGGAACTGTGATCACGTGACGTTATAGTTAACGCTCAACAAGGGGAGGAGCTATTTCACCCGCACAAATTTTCTGGTAGACCCGTAGTATCATTCGTTTTAATTGCATCACTCAGTATATCTTCGAATGGTTGCGTTCACCTTGTAGTAACAGTGTTTACTAAAACCGAGCCTTATAAAATTCTTATTATGATTAGTTGGCAAGCCAGATCTTGAACACAAGCTGCAGTTTTTCGGTTATTTGGACAAGAGTGGATTGAGCTCCAATTAACTCTAAGCAGAATTATGGCACAATACAGGAAATTTAGGCCATGTGAGGCATGTACCTAGAAAAAGACAATCTGTTGGTTTCTACACTAAACTGAATATTCTTCTGACCCACAAAATGGACGCGACCATAATGTTTGGCAATAGAATACAATTTGCAATTTGTACAAGAGTTACTTGGCGATGATTCAGATCGGCGAATGGAATTCTGCGAATTACCTGATTGCTAATGAATTTCAGAGATAAATGCAACAGAGGTTTGGAATGGATATTTCTGTGGAATTAATCTATGTTTACATCAAACTGTGAAGTTTATAGTTAAAACTGTTGATATTGGTAGAAACTAATACTCAATATTCAGAGAAAGTTAATGAGTGGTTAGGCATTATTGGTGACAATCTCACTGAATGAAGGAACCCAATTTTTCCATTAATACCTATAGTTCCATCCGTAGCCACTTTGTAGAGTATGCGATAGACTCTTAGTTCACCAGGTCTTATGCCATTGAACGTTTTCCTATGGAGATCTAGATCTAGAAGAAAACTAAAATTTTCATACATAAATTTGAATCTATTCAGGATCTCAGAAGCGAATGACATACGAAATTACAAAAATCCTACTAGCAATATGATCTTTGGATTGCTTTCATCATCAATTACAGCTGTACAATGTTGTACTTCTTGAGTCGCCCGGTGTGATACCACCGCATCTTGCTATAGATAGTCGGGTCTCCGGAATGGGATGGGTTTTTTTCAGATGAAACAAGATGATCTCTCTTAGAATAAAATTACCTGGAAGTAAACTAGTTGCCCAGTCTCATCACCTAGGGGAACTGTCTCGGAGGGTATTGATGGTAATACGAGTAACAACAGTCCTCTGGCGGATGCATGGAGTCCCCCAGAATCGGACAAGAGAAACCAAGTTTGCAGCATAAGGGGACTACGACACACCAACAAGAATCTCTCATAATGCCAACAACAGACACCACACATCTCTATTCCAATGGCTATGAGTTGCACTGAAAGCTTCGGTTATGGAAGTGAGACGTTGGAGGATGACGGTTCATGGCGAAACCAGTCAGCAACAACTTTTGAAAGTGATCCTTCCCACCTTTGATAAAAGATGACAATTCTATCGCATCATCACCTAAAGCGAAGGCGGATCTCTTTGCAGAAATGTTTTCGAGAATTCTGTTCTAGATACATCAAACGCAATGCCACGAAGATCAATCGAATATGTCTGAGTAAACTTCAAAGCAATTATTTTGAAGGAATGTGCCCCAGAGTTAGCAACTGTTTTTAATCGTCTGTTTCAGATTCCGTATGAGAGCCACACGTTTCCGGAGTGCTGGAAGGTTGCGAGAGTACACCCGATACCAACCAAAGGAAAGAAATACCCCAAAATTATCGTCCAATCGCATTGTTACCAATTTTGTCATAGAAAGAGTGATTACCGTTGAGCTCATAAAATATCTCGATAATATGGATTCCGTAGATAAGGATCAACTTGCATACATTACGCATTTGTGGACATCAACAATCGAATATCATGGTGAATCGAGAGCCATTGCTCTTGATGCCTTCGGCACAACTTGGCACGCAGCGTTGATGAATAAACTAATTGCATATGGACTTTTCGAAAAATTGCGTTGTTGGATTAGTAGCATTCCCTTCAGTAGATCGATTCGAGTGGTGGATGATGGTGTGACGAGTGTATCTTTTCAGGTTAATAGAGGTGCACCCCAAGGCTCCATACTCTGACCAACTTTTTCTCTGTTGCAGATCAATGATCTGCTCCACTCCACAGAAAACAGAGTATTCGTATTTGCAGACGACTGCAGCTGTACCGACAAAGATACCAACAGATCTTGTCACTGAGTTTAGGCTTGGAGAAGACATCAGACTAGGACCGGTTGAAGTTGGTTGTACCTAACGCAAACAAGACGCCATCAACAACGCACTCCAGAAGATTGATTACATGTGTTGAAGTGTCCAGAAGGGGCACATTGCCCACTTAGAGATCACGCGTGAGAGAGCTCTCTATAGCAGGGCGAATGTTCTTACGCTTATTTCTATGGACTCAAGTCACTATTGCCGTTTCTTAGTTCAGTCATACTATAGTATTTCTACAGTGCTACTAGATGGCGCCTGGTTTTGTTTGAAAAGTAGATTGAAGTGATTTTTTGCCCTAGTGCCCTTCAAATATGAGTACCGTTTCTCTTAACTTAGCCACTGACTGAAAATAGGACACATTTCGAACCTTTTATATATATTTTTATTCAATTTGAATACCTGTTCACACAATGGAAGATACTTCCTCAAAATAATAAAAACACTTCATAACTTGAATGATTTGATACACTCTCACTGATATTTAGGTATAAAAATATTCTACATGACCGTTTGTGTTTCCGATATTCGATGGTTTTTTATATAACGTGCTAAAAGGAGACTAGTCTATGGTACAATTAAAACTGGATTAGATAATTTTATATTATTCTTCAAATATTTAGAATAGAATTGTACCTAGATACGCAACTTGAAGAATTCCATTGCACCACAGATTCCAAACAATATGACACAACTTACGGTTATTCTTATAACGAAAAACGAATAGGCCATTCAAAAACTGTTAAACCAAATGAAAATTTAATGAAAATTCAATGAAAATTAATCCTTTGAAGCTTCTCGTTATCTCACAATTTCCTTATCACGCATGATTTCTAAATCGAGCACACCACTGAACTCGAATCTCCCGATCGATCTTATTCTCTCGATCATGGAACATGCAATAAACCAGCCGCGAACAGCAGTTTTTATGTCATTTGCGATTTTAAACAACATTTCGTCCGTGTATTTCGCATCGGCAATAAAAACTATCAGATCTTTATTATTGAACCACTTTTCGCACAAAGATAAAGCATTACTGCATGAAGTGATCGACTGTGCTGTTTTATTTTATATTCGTGGGAACTACATGTGAATTGAAAAAACGTAGCCTCTGAAGGCTAAACAAACCCAACTAAGGTCTTGATGTGATGTACGAGGAAAGTCTTTGAAGTTTTGCGTATGGTCTTTATTATTTTTCGAAGTATTCTCCACTAGCACTAATGGAATTTCTTCTGTAGGCTAGAGTTGGATAATACCGAGGCCATAAGGACTTAGATGTGTAATCAAAAGAAACATAATTCAGTAATTAGTGGAACATTCATTCAAGTACACATACCTTATAACGAAAATTGTAAATTTACAAAAAAAATTGACGGCGCGTCAAACTAGTCCGATAATATCAAACCAAGGTTTGATAAAATTGTGCCCACATTCATTACACCCAAATTGGTAAGTGGAAAAAGAAATAATGAAAAAATAATACAACTGAAAATAATTTTTTTTGCGTGAAGATAGGCAGACTCTCATCCTTTTCTAGAAATAAAATCACTATGTGAAGTATCACGTAGAATATATTAACAAAAACTTTAATAGTTTATGATAACAGAACGTGAACACTTTTTATAACTGAAAGTATTAGTAACTCTTTACATTATACAGGGTGCTTCAACGAAAACTGAACAGAAGCTATATCTACCAAGATATTCATTTTTGATCGAAATGCAAAATCAGGTAAATTTTTGTTTCAAGAGGGACATCTTTTGGGGTACAAAACTTGCCTGAAATATCAACCCCCTAAGCGGGGGTTGCAATCCTTGAACATTCTGAATAGGGAAGATGGGTTGAGTGATGACTCAAACAGAAGGTGGTATCTTTGTCTTTGAACGAATTTCCATTTTTAATTGAAAACTGTAAAAGATACAGAGTAAGCAACTAAATGATAGGGAAGACTATTTTCCTGAGACTATTCAAGTTTCAGTGAAGTAAAATGGAACAAATCCATGCTGATCAATGGCAGTCATCTTCAAGTACCATCCTCATCTCGAATTTCAACCCCTAGAGCAGGGGTGACCAGCTTTGAAAATTTGGAAGAGGGTAGATGGGCCGAGTGATACCTCGAAAGAAAGTTATTATCTTTGTCTGCATCCCCGTGAACGTGTTTTCATTTTTTATTAAAAACTGTAGAAGATACAGAGTGAGCTATTGAAAAATAGAGGAGACTATCAATCGGCCTGAGCTATTCAAGTATTAGTACAAAAAAATAGAACAGATTCATTTCAGATCAAAGGCTGTCATCTTTGATCTGAATGAATCTATTCCAGTTTTTCGCACTAATACTCCAATAGTCTTGGGGCGATAGTCATCTCCATTTTTCAGTGGCTCACTCTGTATCTTCTACAGTTTTCAATCAAAAATGAAAATTCTTTCACGGAATGCAGACAAAGATAATACTTTTCTTTCAAGTTATCACTCGATCCATCTACCCAAATTTTCAAGATGGTACTTGATAAGGACTGCCATTGTTCAGCATGGATCCGTTCCATTTTACCTCACTGAAACTTGAACAGTCTCAGGGAAATAGTCTTTCCTATCTTACAGTTGCTTACCCTGTATATTTTACAATTTTTAATCAAAAATGGAAATTCGTTCAAGGCAATGAAGACAAAAATACCACCTTTCCTTTGAGTCATCACTCGATCCATCTTCCCTATTCAAAATGTTCAAGGAATGCAACCCCAGCTTAGGGGGTTGATATTTCCGGCAAGTATTGTACCCCAAAAGATGTCCCTCTTGAAACAAAAATTGACCTGTTTTTGCATTTTGATCAGAAATTAATATCTTGGTAAATATAGCCTCTGTTTAGTTTTCGTTGAAGCACCCTGTATATAGAAAAGTTCGTCTTAAAAACACCTGAAATTGAGTAAATAACAGACAATATTTATTAATAGCAACAACAATCACATAAAAAATTTCTGGCAGAATCTTTTCCACTACATTCCTTATGTATCCAATTCGAGCATCTACAACATCAAAACCAGATTTTTCCATCACGACCAAACTATCGACATACGGCGCAAATATCACGATTCTTTATATCGTCATCTTCATCATCATTACACAATTGAGTTGAAGGCACATCATCCATACTATCTTCACTGCTGATAACGATACATTTCTTTGACGTTAGTTTACCTTCTTTCCTTGCCTGACTTTTTTCTTCTTGTTTTTCATGTTATCTTCATTCTCATTGCCTTCGCTACTCTTCAAAAATTTTCTCCTAACAGATTTTTCAGCTTGTTCTTTTTCTTTTACGTTTTTTCTACAGCGTTCTTCTCTTCCGCTATCTTCATTTGTCGCCTTAATCCTTTTTCCTCTAACTACTCATTTGATGAAGTTGATGTGAGAATAATAGAGTACTGTTTTCTAACACGTCTTTGTATTTTTATTTCCTTTTGTTGTGAAGGGCTTAAATCTTTTCAAATACATTGTAAAGCGCTCGGTCCAGGGATATATTTTTTTATATTTTAATTTGAGAAGTAGAAGGCGTGTTACTATTAGCGGTAAATGGTATGCTGGATTCTGTTTCTTCAGCAAACATGTCAACAGGATTATAATCAGCTTGTCACTGGGGAGTAGGAGACGTAATTACATTAGGCTGGTGTAAAATTGTTGGTGACGATGGCAGGCTATGAATGGTTTCATCATGAGCGATTACTGGTTCTATAAACTCATTTTCAATACCTGATTGACTAACTTGCCTGGATGCTTCTTGAATCATTAGATCAGCAGTGAATATATCTTTGTCTTCGAAAATAAAATGATTCATCGAGCATATTCCAGTAGCTTCAAATCCCTTGACGGCCTCCACCATCATAGCCATTCCGGTATAAGCTTCATTAAAAATTGAAACTAAATAGTCATGAGATATTTTCGAATAGATACATTTTCATGAATGAATCACACTCACGATAATATGCTCGGTTTTATGGTCCATAAAATGGAGTGATTGCATCTTATGTGAAGTATGGGAGGCAGGAACAAGAGATGAATTACAATTCCGCGACAAAATTCATATGCATCCAGCGATTGATGGCTGCAATGATTGTATAGAACGAGGAGTGCTGGATTTGGTTATGAGACTAATATTCGTAGCAAAATGGTACAAACATTCCATGAGAAACTCTTCTTTTATCCGCCCAATTTCAGAGCATTCTGGTGGGCCACCAATTCTTAGGGAAGATTTAGTGGAAGGAACATATATACCTGTCGCGCTAAGTCCACGCACGACTGTTACGTTTTGGTTGCTTTCTGCACTTGTAGCCTTTCCGACTTGCTTCATTCCTATTGGAGCATAAGTTTCACCTGGGATTTGAACATAACTGATGCCAGTCTCATAAACAATGAATATTCTATTGGCTGGAAAATTATACTTTGTCATCCGTGTCTCTAGATTAGAGAAATAATATATATTTCGGATTTATTTAATCCCATAACCCTCTTTTTGAACTTCTAAATAATATAAAAGATAGTATAGTACGTAAAAAAAGTATTCTGATTTCAATTCTATATTATATAAGCAAGAAAAATGTATAGTTTCAAAAGTATTGAAATATAAATGCAGTATAACTTTCCCGACTGATGAAAACACTTCTACGAGACGTGCTCTCTTCGTCGTTGCGCGGACCCTAATAGCTATGCGCGGGAGAGGGTGTAGGCATGTCATATTTCGATGTTTGAGCACTGTATCCCAAAACTAGAGTCCACGAGCTCTAAAATGATCCCTCAAGGTGCAGATTCGAAATTCGGAACAGCCTAGTAGGCGTTGCTTACTGCCAGCTGAAAGTTATCAGTAACGTAGCGTCTCATTCTCATTGTGAACCTAGAACTCGTCAAGTTATTTAGTTGTGAAAGAACTATTATGAAAATGGTAATTTGTAGTAAATGTAAACAAATCGGTTTTGAATTTTGATTTAATAACATTTACGGAAAATGAAGCGTGTAATGTTTTGAGCTTTACATTAAACCAAGTTATGAATCGTGTGTAAATGAATATATCTGCTACTACGGTAAACATAATAAATAGGAAGGACTTGATGTATTAAGTGGTGAAGCATTGGTCTTTTCTAACCCCGTAAAACACGGCGAAGTTTTCCTAAAACGAAAATAGAAGTGGGAAGAGATTACTTCAATAGACATTTGTTATATTTTTCGAACCACTGTCAAAATTTTTTAGCAAATTTTTTTTTAAAGTGAACAAGATCCACGAAGAAATAATATATGGTCGATGTCAACCCAAATTATTGGGTCTATAATGATTCTAAAACATCTATAGATCATAATCGGCATCACTTCGAAGACTGAACCTGGCCATCGGGGCTCTCTTGATCAAACAGAGAGGGAATTGTTTTGTTGAGTTTGAATATTGAAGGTTTTTTTTTTGCGATTATACTTCAAAATTGGCAAGCAAGAACAAGGAAGTGATTATATTTCAGGAGACTCACACTGCGACTGAAGGACATCTCCGTGAAAGAGGAAATATCGCAGGTTATGTACTTTTTGATTATCTCCTTAGTCCTTTTATGACCTTGCTTGCTATGTAAAATCTTTTCTTAGATTTGTTTAGACATATAAGAGGTAAGATTATTGAAATATTTTTCTGCTGGTTGTCTTTTTTCATTGTTACAGATTCCTGTCCCAAACCCCCTTCCTTTCACCCTTGTCTTTGTTTGGAAATCATGGAATGCAATAGAGATGGAAGCGGCTAGGCAGAACAATCTTTGGTACTCTTTATGTACACACGACACTAACACAACATAAACAGACAAGTTATTGCTAGTGCAATAGAGACAGGGAAACGAGTTTTTTCCTCAGGTTTTTTCACTCGTTTATTGAATCATATGCAACATAGTATGGTTCCCCTGTTACACTTCCTGAGCTCACACTTGTGTTTTTTTTCTGACACACACAAAAATTATAGTGACTCACTGAAAATATGAAAGAGAAGATTGACCAAATATTTATATTGACGAAACATATGTCAATTCTAACCACACTATTTCTCTTCAGTAGTTAGACGATTCTGTTCATGGATAACATAAAAAATTTGGAAAAGCTAGTCGATTCGTCATAACTTACGCTGTCAGTTAGCAGGGATTCGTTCCAAATTCACTTTTAATATTAAAATCTGTAGCAAAATCAGGGGACTATCATGATGTTATGAAACATGAAAATTTTAAGAAGTAGATAGATGATAAATTCATATCAAATTTATCACACAAGTCTGTGTTTGTTATGGATAACGCTTCATATCATAATGTAGCTATAGAAAAAATATTGTGTTTTCGAATTAAAAGGCCGAAATTATGCAATGGTTGAATCAAAAAGGTATATTTTCTGAACAACAAGCCACCAAACCCAAATTATATAAAATAATTCAGGAGCATGGACATTCGGTGTTCCCCTGTCCCCTCCTATCATCCTGAATCAAATCCAATAGAAAAAATTTCACTCTCGGGTTAAAAGATGTTAAAAATCTAGCAATTCAAAAGTTTGCTGATCCGCAATGTGCAACTGTTACCAAGTCAATATATGAAGAAATTGAAAAAATTGAAGAACAAAATTCAGAGAAAGAACATATTGCGGGTGATGATAATGTGGATCCTATAATTTTTCATTCAGGTGAAGATAGCTGTTATGAACACAATGATGATGAGGACATCGAAGACGGCGAATTTTTACAAATTAATCACCAATAATAAATAATGGAACCTTAAATAATTTTGATTATCTTCAATCACCAAAATTGACAAATATCTATCATTGTTTAATGTTAAGTTTCAGAATTGAATAAATTATCTGGTTTTTTTCAGGAAGTTATTCATCTTAATGATTTAATAATTATTTCCATGCGGGTAACCAGGTCTTAAAATCCATAAACTTTTATTTCGTTAATTATGCATAAGGTTGGGAATTTAACTTATTGTTAAAATAATAGTATGTAAATGATCTCTAACTAAGTACCTACCTAGATCAAATAATTGGGTATAAACAAATGTATAAAACCCATCTTTTCAACTTATTTTACCGCCGTCTATGGTATCTCCCTTTCTACTTGGTGGTTTGGGATACAATAGACCAGTTCCGTTCTTGAATGGTTATCTTCTATATATTTCCTATTATTGAACTGTTTTGTTCGCTTTCGAAAGATAACACACCCGAAATTCGAGGATTGCTGGAAAGCAATCTTGAAATCTTATTTTCTACATTTCTAGTAGTTGAATACTGATAATCGATTTTGAACCTTGATGATTATTGACATGGCTTATTCTAGAGCTGGCGGAGTGTAGTGGATAGCTTTTGAATTATGCTGATGCCCGCAATTATCAACCGCGTGGTATTATGCTCTTCCCTACGCGAATTTTAACTTATTGATTCATTTATATCGATTTTGACTCACGCAAAGTATGTGAAATATTACTCTTTTAATCCCTTCTATTCTTTACACAAAACCAAATCTAACCTAACCTAACATAACATTCAATTGTAATACTATTCAAGAATCATTTCTGTATCAACCATTTCGAAAACGTGATAAAAACTCTACTCTTGGTAATAAGAATCAGGGTACCTTTTTGAATGTCAGTTATAACACTTGGAATGCGATAGTGACCATATTTTTTTCAATAAAAAAACTGGAATTATATGAATATTCATACTACAACTAGAAGTAGTCAATTAATATTAGTTGGGTGTGATTTGGGCGTCACTTAGTGACAAGTGGAACAGGTTCAGTAGGCTCCGAGGATGTTGTGCCTGAAAGTGCGTAGTGGGTTGGTCCATTTCCATTACGTTTATACGATAAAATTAATATGGAAAAGACTCAACTTCAATGAGACATTTAAATATAAGGTTTTTGTGAATTGATAAATATCTTTATATTATATGGATTAGAATAGTTGTCGAAGGCAATCATCATGACAAGAATATCTTGTCGAGTTAATTTCTGTGTTCGGCAACTACTAAATCTCAAATTATTCCATACCTTTTTAATGGTATGGTGTATGTACTCTTCAACGGATTCGTATTGACGATGATTCAGTTAAAGGCTCTGTACTGTACATAAGGTTATCGACGATAACCTAGGAAGGTGGAAAAATTGAAAAAATAATAGTTATAAATAAAAGGAAACTTGATTAACTCGTTGATTTTATTTCACACTATGTTATTCGCTTCTTTTAGATAGAATATGTATATTGATATTTATTCAAATTATTTAATGAGATATTTTCATTTTCAGGTTGAATAATTGTCCTTTTTATATCAATAAATGTGTTCATTATTCATTTTCTTTTTCGCATCATCAATAGAAGTGCATTGATTTCGATGTTATTGAGTCGAATAAAATTCCCCAATAATCATCGCTTTCAATTCTCATAAATACTCAAATCAATTGAGAATGATTTAAACTGCATCTGATATCGTTCAAATTTCACGCTGCTACCTCGGCCTCTTCATCATTGAAAAAAAATGGTTAGTGGCCATCTTCTACTGCTACGTGATACGTCATAATTTCCGCATTGTTTTATTTTTTTTTTTGAATTTGGGAGGCTTTTTCTTGGTAAAATTCCATTATCGATAATAAAAAAGAAGGAATTTTACTTAATATAAGATATTAAGTAAAATTCCTTAAAACACAGTACTTGTTTTTCATTATTCCGCTTGGTTCGTCGACCGCATCTACTCCGCATTTGGTGAAATTATGAAAATCTATTATCTCAGGTTTTTTCTCTTCTCCCGTTCTTTCAGCTATTTTATCGTCGTGGTGAAGCGTGGAGGCAACCAGTATTACTTTTTCCTTCTTCGGTATATATGATAATATGGTTGTGTCCTTTTGAAAACCAAATTTGGTAGAAAAGACTTTCTAGTATCTACAAATGCAGATGGAAGCTCAGCTTTATTTTTTCTTATGGTGTAACAATTATTTATATCGTACGAAAGTTAATATCTGTTATATTGATTTCCTATAAAGTTGATCATTCAGCGCCTGCAAGTGGTCAACCAGCAATTAGTATTACATTTCAGATAAAGGGAAGGGATCTTATCACTGAAAATTCAGGAAATGCGAGACTTCAGTGGTTCAGTTCAGATTTCTTATGTAGTCCATGCACACAGAAAAGTCATATTGAATATTTCAATCTGTCCTAAAGTACTGGATTATTCTTTTACAAGTCACATGGATTTGAATTGTGCCTTTTTGTTATTTGAATTATATATTTTGGGCATAATTACCGCTGTATGCGGGATAAGTTTACTACAATTTGAAATCACAATCATATTCGAAGCCGTCCACCATCTCAGGTAAACGATGATTCTCCATTTTCTTTTTTCGATTTCTCAGTTTCGAATAATTTCAGGCTTCAAGTAACTACCTGCAATAGTTTGCATATTAATTGCTGACTACTTATCGTAAATATATATATAAATATATATACCTACCTGTTTTTTGAATTTCTGGATTTTAGAAAATACTAGAAAACACTTTTAGGCTCTAGAAACACTTTGGCGAACACTTCCACTCAGGCTGAGTACCCTCTATCAATTATTTTGTGATTCATTCCCTCCTTTCTTTTTTTTTATGTGGAGATATTTCTGAACTTTTACGTCATTTATGTTCGATTCTATATAGAAATTATATTCACAGTGGTCATTTTGATCGGATATATATATATATATATATATATATATATATATATATATATATATATATATATATATATATATATATATATATATATATATATATATATATATATATATATATATATATATATATATATATATATATAGGGGTTTCATCCCGACGAGTTGTCCATATATCTGTTCAAGCAATCAAACTGATTTTATGAAAAATATAAATCCACCACCCGGTAATTAATACCATTGCCAGGCAATGATTATAATCAAAACATATCCTGGAATAATTATATATTAGGATAACGTAAGATGTTATGAGAATATATCAATCTACCAGAATATGTACATACTACTGCATCATCAGACAATGATATCAATGTACCAACGAGTAGTGTCAAAGGCTTTCTCCCCGGAAAAATCCAGTGTACGGACCGTACCCAAGTAACACTGAATGTTACTCATTAATAGTTTCCTTTGTGTGAAGTGGTGAACGATCCAATAGAATACTGCTCTGAATATAAATATGACAAAATTGTCAGTTAATTATATTACATTTATATGAACAAATAAATAAAATATGAAATGAGATTCTGAGCAGTATAAACTGAAGAGAAAACCTATGACTCTACCTCATTATTTTTTCGGAAAGAAACCTACGAAGAATATTACAAGATTGGATGACTGTTATCTGTTTTGTTATACTTTTGTGAAGATTTCTAGGAATAACACCTGTTGTGGAAATAATAATCGGTAGAATAATTTTTTTTCATTTTCCACATTTTTTAATCTCGTCGCCAAGCATCATATCATATTTTTCATTGTATTCATTTTGTATATTATGTGTGTCGGGTATAGCAATATCAATTATATATGTTATTTGATTCTGTTTATCATTAAGATTTCACAAATAATCTCAGGTTCATATTTGTAAAATTTTTTTCTTGTGGGAATTAGGTCATGTTTAATTCCTAGATTAAAATATATATATATATATATATATATATATATATATATATATATATATATATATATATATATATATATATATATATATATATATATATATATATATTATTATTTTCACCATCTGTATTTACATCATTTACATTGATATTTCATGTATATTAATGCCGGCATTCACCCCTTTCATCTATGTATTTGCATATATAAAGGGTTTCTATATTATTAATAACGTAAAATTCATATTTAGAATATAAGGAATTATTATTTTCTTAACATGGTTTGTTGAATATCTCTACAACTGATCATTTACTTTTTTTCATCTATATAATTATTGAATTCTAAAATATATTGCGTTGTGTATTATTTCTTGAACTGAGACTTTATCTGATAGTTTATACTCATTTCGTTAGTCACCCCGGGATTCTATTTTCGTTCTAAACTATCTGGCGCCATTCATTTTATATTGTTGGGACCCACCTCATCTCCACTGAAGACTTTAGCCGCGAGCATCCCCCTCTTGAATTTAATTATGTTAACAGTCGAGATAGAAAATATTGATTCATAAGTTTAATTCCAAATTTACCGTAACAATGGTGCCAACGGAAGTGAGTTTGTGATTTTTCAACAGCGCAAAAGTGGTAAACCAGTTGTCGAAAGTCACATTTCGGTTAGTTTGACTGATGGGTGCCACTAATCTGTCAACAACATCGATCGGTGAATGGGCCATCTCGTTGTTGACCCGCATATGGTTCTATATTCACCACGTAATATAATTTTGCATCAACTAGGTGAAGGTTTATTTGGCATATATACTCGAAAAGAACATCGATCACGAAATGTAGGCAGCTGTTCATCTATGGTGACGTACTTGCTAGGAGAATAAGTGCCTTGACAGTTTCCAACGAACTTAGTGAACAAAGCTCTAATATGGGTGAATTTATCAATTTGTAGCATAATTTGTATATTTTCAGAGTTATCAAAACGCAAGCATCTGAGTAGTAATTGAAATCTTTGCAGAGACATAACTCTTCTATATATATCAAACCATTAGTATTCCATAGGTCCTCTAGATTCAAACACTCCGTTTTGTACACCCCAGATAGGAAAAGGATACCCGAAAAAGCACGAAGTTCGGCAGCATCCACTTCTTTGACCACATATTTGTGCTGATCATCATAAAAATCCCGAATAGTAGCCAGACGCTGATTGGTATATCTTATAGTCTTCTTTCTTCTTCTTCTTCTTTAAATAGGACGAGGTCCTGTTTTTCTGTTACAGCCCTTGCTGCGAACCGGAGCTCCAGCACTCATGCCATCGCTTTTTCGGCCTTCCTATGGGTCTTCTAGTGTTGGGTTTTTGTGTTTTTGCCCACTTCGCCATACGTTCGGGGCCCAATCTGTCTACGTGATCTCTCCATAGGCGTCGACGTGTTCTTGTCCACCTCACCACATCCTGGACACCTAGCTTCCTTAGCGTATCCTCATTCCTTATTCTATCTCTGCGTGTAATACCTCTTATAGCTCTTAGTGTTCTCATCTCTGTTGTCCTCATTAGTTGTTTTGTTTTTGTTGTCTCAGCTCTTGTCTCAACCGCATATGTCATCACGGGTCTCACACAGGTTTTATAGATTCGGACTTTGCTTTCTGTGCTTATGTACTTATTCCGCCAGATTACATATCTTATAGTACTAGTGATAATTACCTCATCAATATCGAAGCATTCTTCAACTATCTTGCGTTTCCTTGCAGCAGGATACTACTGAGAACTCACCCGTAATTATGTTTTCCGATCCGGATCGTGCTGCTCGGTTGGGACTAATTTTTCACCACATGGTTTTCTTATCTCTTCCGACGAAACAATTTTCTGATGACATTGTATTAGATGATGTTGTTTGATCATCATCTTGTTCATCTTCTGAATGAACGTCTCCGTCATTGTCAACTTGTTTCGAATCATCTTCCTATTCTGATTCAGAATCATGTGCAGTTTCTTGAACTATATCTTCATTTTCGGAATCGCCCGAATCGACATAAGGCGAGGAGCTTCCTTTGTTGTTCTTCACAACTCATTTCTCCAAATAACCTACAGAAGAATTAATATTACCTAAAAACTAACCCCACATCACAAAACATACCTGTATGACTTGAAGAAAAAAAAATAGTGTGGTGGGGTGATTATCACCAAAATTGTCTATCATCGATAACGTCAGTGTTGTTGTGGGGTGAAAATCACCAAGTCGAACTTCGCACTCAAACAAATATGTAACTCACTTAGGGCTAAGAGGCAACTGAGACAGCAATAGTCAGTTCAACATTTGAAGGTACTGAAGAGGTGAGGACGCTGACGGTCTCCGTGTTTTAGTGATGCGCAATTGAATAACACTCTGGATGATTTTAACCCCACCACACTAACGCCGGGTTGAAAGGACGCATAGTTTTAACCAATAGCAACATTTGAAAATTCAAAAAAATGGTTGATTATACTTTGTAGTCCCTCTTTCAACTTCAATCCACGAAAAACATTCCATGTTATATGGGTTAATGTCTTCCTTTTCCCTTCGTTCAAAATAATCGTACTTGATGATTCAAATTCAAATAGATTTATCTAATGTAAGCAAACCTTCATATTTATTTCTTCTTTCAATACTTCCTTGGATTAGTGGAAAATTGTTTTATCCTTGTATTGATATCGAGGGATCTGCTATTCTCTTATAATTGAGACAGAACTGGTAATCCCAGCTGTATAAGATTGCTTTGTAGCGAATGTTATAATGACAGCCTTCAACACCCTATGGGTCTAAACCTTAATGCCATCCTATTTCAGAAAAATCATTCAGGATTATACAGTTTTAGGATCTCCAGGCTTTAGACTTCGTCTTTCTTCCTTGATCTCATTTAGCTCCATTGAATATAATGTATTATGAAATTAGCACCCTCCGAACCAACTTCCTTGTTCTAGGTGGTCCTTCTACTATGCAGTAGCAAAACCTCCGCAGAAAAAGCACGAATTCGTGCGTGTGTCACAGTCATGAGCACATCACGCACATTATCATTATCATATTTTCCGCGTAATTACATTATTTTACACAATTTATAGCTGCGACTCATTTCGGTCGCAGAAGAAAAGAAATACTTATGGAAATTCAGCGTTACCAAGTTACGGTTATGAGATAATTACTGACATTTATGACAGTGTCAGTTGAGAACGTGCTTCTCAACCGGATACGGCCGCTGCTTATGTCGCTGAAAAAGCGGAGAGAAGAGCGTTTCCCACAACTAAAGACAGGTAGACACGTGAAGATCATTTTGCATTCTCGCAGAAATTCAGACCACGGACTGGTTTTTAAGTGAAATATGATGTTTAATGTGATATCATGGTTTTCAGTCTTCCTGAATAAGAAACTAGTTCTTATATTTTGACTTATTAAACGCTAACGTGCTACGTACATATTCCGTGAACAGATTTGAGCCGTGACCGAGAAAAAATTGATTATTTCAGTCATTTTGGGGTACTTTGAATGCATATCAGAATACATTCTGTCAAAAACGTATCGGAAATTGGCTCATAAAACACAAAATATCACCTTCAAAGTTGGTCCCTTCAGAAAATATTTTCCAAACGCTTTTTTCCGGAATCGACCTTAATTCTCGCCGATATTTCTTTTTTATGTCTTCTATCGACTAAGAACGTGTACCTTGAAGTGGTAATTTGAATTTAGGAAATGAAAAGTCAGCCCGAGCTTTTGGTCCGAAATTTATTCACAATGATAGCCTGAGATGGTGCATTACATGATGCAAAATCAACGAGTTTTCTTTTCACATATCTGGCCATTTTAGACGAATTTTCTCTCTCATATGCCATATAATGCTCAGGTTATATTCATTATTTACTGTCTGACCTTTTAACAATAATTCCGAGTGCACAAATTACGATTATCAAAGAAAGCAGTTAACATTACTCTTGACTTTTGCTCTACTTTGGCGTGGCTTTTTCGATGTCGTTTCAATTAGAAGATGCCGTTTCGAAGCTTGTTGATTGATTTGCATGTCAAACTCATAAACCCATGTCTCATCACTAGGTACAATGCATTTTATGAATGTGGAATCGGAATTAACTCATTCTAGGATATCTTCAGCGACCTTTTCGAGCTTCAATTCTTAAAGAAAATTCAGGTCTTTTGACAATCGCTTCAAGCAGATTATTAAAATATTCAACTCCTGGTTCTTTTTGACAGAATTCAAAAACAGTGCTGGTGAAAATGATATAATGGTAGAGACTTTTAAGTATGGCGGAAGTACAATAATCATACATACAAAAATAAAATACAGCATGCTAAAAGGTTTGGGCCACAGCAGGTATGTCTTAGAATTGTGTTAAATCAGTCATAGTGTCAATTTACAAGAAAGGCGATGTAACAGATAGTGATAACTTTAAGCAAATTACTTCAGTAGATGTTACTGTTAGTGGCTATGCTGATAAGAAGCAGATTGGAAATTTATGGGTCTTTAAGAAGTTCCAATGTGGATTTAGAAAAAATATAGGAACCACGAATGAGATACTTATGTTCAAACAGAATATATGTTTAGAATGCCTTGATTATAGAGTGCCAATGTATATTTTTTTTATCGATTTTAGACAGGGCTATGAGGCGGTATCGAGAAGTATGATAATGGGTATCTTAAAAAAATTCCAAGTGTCTGATAGACTAAAAGCGCTAATAATGATGGCACTAAAAACCACAAATGTAGCAGTAGAGATGGAAGAAAAAATTGACAAACCAATGTGAAGTTAAGGGAGGATTAAAGCTGAAAATTCTTTTATCAGCCGTACTGGCCATTTTGGTCGTGGAAAAAATGATATGGGAAGTTAATAGAGATGCTCAATTTTTAATAGAATGAACCAGTGTCTCGCTTTTGAAGATGACGTTATGCTGGTGGCAAGGGATAAAATGATATGAATAATGATAATAATGAAGAAGAAAGTAAATTGATATAGCTGGGATGCGAAAAAGTAGACGAGGAAGTTAAAAAGTACAAACTATGGAAAGATGAAGGAAATTTTATGGAGTTGATAGTTTTTATGTTTCGGGTTTGAATAGAAATCAAAAGAGATGAAGGCGATGTGATAAGGTGGAGAATAGCGAAGAGCTAAAGAAGGCTGCTACGCAAATCAGTATGATGCTAAGATGCAAGGACATATCTCAGTCAATGAAGATGAAAATTTGAAAAAGTACTTTTAAGTCAAATGTAACTTAAGCGGCAGAGATCTGGGAATGAGTAAGAAAAAACAGAAGGGATTGAAAGTATGGGATAGAAGAATTATGACGAGGACAGAAATTGTACGGAGAATGAAAAAACGTACAGATGAAAAAATATATGAAATATTGAATGAATCAGTCATATTTTGTATCACAAGATCACAACGTTTGCAATTCCTTGAATATATTGGCAAAGAGGACGGCGAGAAGGAAGTGCAGACAAGGTGTTATAGAGGATCTGGAGAATAGTGGCATAAAGAACTGGAGGGCAATTGCAAATAATCCGAAGGAGTGGGGGAAGACTATCAAACAATTGGTCTAAACAACCTGTAAATACATATATACGAATTTTTTCTTACTCTAATAGTGCAATGCTTTACGAGAACATGAGCAAGTAGGAGTCACGCATCGAGGATTCTGTAGAATATTGTAAAAGAATGAATAGTTCCTTCTCAATTTTCCCGAGTATATTTTAAGTTGTCTTCTCTTATCTGAAAAAATTATCTCGAAACGTATATTCATATCATTTGTATATTTAGCAGCAGTTTTAACCTAAATTGGAAATTCAAGTTTATTTCATTTCTTCAGTATTCAACGTTTTTGTAACTTTGGTACACATCGAAACAATGAACTAATCGTCAAAATGCATGATGAAGATATTTATGGATATTATTGATGTTAACCTTGAAATCTGCCTGCATTATGATCACTGGAGCATTCTGTCCTACACTTGCTGCGACTAAGGAACTGATACTTTGCTTTGCTTTGCACCATTTCACCTGGTGATTAAGGGAACAACTAGAATAGTTTCCTACAGATTTCATCACCTTATTCGAAATGGGACAATGTTCAGCTTCATGCCCAGAGCTTTACAATCTGGAGGACAACAAGATGCTGAGTATACATACTGACATAGGAATACTCAAAACTAACAGGGAGCTGCTATTCACTATCATCATTCCAAATAGATAAGAGTAGACCAGCTATAAGGACTATCTACTTGAGAGCTCTTGTTGGTTCACAGACGGCTCCAAAACTGCCGAAGGTGTTAGAGTAGGTGGGCATTGAGAGAAATGAGATCCCCGACCGGATCCTAGACTTGGAATTACCCTGGAGATCGCAGAGATGAAAATAAGAGGTAGTTGGTATGGACAAAATCGGCTTGCCATCAGTGGAGCTTCAACTGCAGGTGCCAAAGCTAGGCTAAAACTCTGCAGGCTAGACCTAAAAGTTTTAATCGCCATATTATCGGCTTAGAAACCACCTAAATAATTAAGAATTGATCGAGAATCCTTCATGCAGATTATGCGAAGATGAATTTATTAGTAGAACATGTCATGTGTGAATGCTCCGCTGAGGACAGAATCAGGCACTTAGATCCAATAACTTTAGCTGACTGAGCTTATTAAGCACTCACGCACTAAGCTCACAGGCTCTACCATGATGGATTTTATAAGGGGAATCCAACATAAAGTGTACTACATAAGACCACTGCTTTGCTATCTACCTAAAGAATTTTTTTTTTGAATATCTATCTAAAAATTCTGACTTTGTAAAGATACTGAAAAAAGAGTGTCTATGAACTTGAAATTCAATTTCATGAATTGTACATTTGATCGGAAAAAAATTAAGAAAGTTTAAGTAACAAAGTAAAACTATAACGGCAAACATTTAGAAAAGATAGAAATTGCATATAAGTTGACAAGAATATCTGTGTGGTTGAGAATATTATTATTATTATTATTATTGAAGTAATTTAAGGCTGAGGACAAGTCCTATAAAAGCCTAATAACGAAAAAATAATTTCTATAATATTGCAAGCACAGCTTAGCCATAATTAAATATGCACACATATATAATAACTAAATCCACTTATGTCAAAAACGAAATCTAATTAAACAAAAGAAAGTCCAATTTATTTTTGAATTCATTAACCGAATTTGAATCCACCACATCACTAGAAAACCTGTTCCAATCATCGAACACCCTATTAATAAGAAAATACTGTTTTTGTCTCGACGAAAATTTTTCTTTTTTCAGCTTCAGATGATGACAACGCAAACGAGTATCAGCACTCAAACTAAACAAACATCTCAGGTTGGTGTAATTGTGTTTAATTATACGATAGCACAAGATTAGATCTCCGCGATGTCTTCGCTGCTCGAAGGTTATGAGACCAGCTCTAGCCAATCTTTCATTATATGAGGGACGAACGACCCCAAAAGTCATACGTGTAGCACGGCGCTGGATACCCTCAAGCATGCTTTTATCCCGAGCGAGAACCGGACACCAAACCGAGCCTGCATACTCCAAAATAGGACGCACATAAGTCTTATAAAGTGTAACCGAACTAGAGAAGGACAACTTAACGAACGATCTACTAATGAGATAAATTAAAGAATTAGCACGTTTACAAACACTTAGGACATGTTCCGACCACGTAAGGTTTGAAGTAACGGTTACTCCTAGATCTACATGTGAAGTAACTGAGCGAAGTGGATGATAGTCAATCGAGTATTGATGGGATGGATTATTGGGTCCTATATGGAGCACAACACATTTATCAACATTAAGTGGTAGGAGCCAGTCGTTGCACCATCGGTTTATTGCGTCAAGATCGTACTGGAGAATCTGTCTCTCGGTGAGCGGGTTTGCATACAACTTGGTGTCGTCAGCGAAGAATGACTCGCGAGATTTAATGTGTAATGAAAGATCGCTGGCAAACATGACAAATAAAAGCGGCCCCAGGACGGATCCCTGAGGCACTCCACTCACAACCGGTCTTTCCGACGAAAGAACACCACCAACCCTCACCACGAATGTTCGCTGCGACATATAATTAGTACTCCAGAGAAGCAACTTCCCGCGAATTCCAACGATATCCAATTTGTGAACTAATCTTCTTACTGTGACTCTGTCAAAAGCCTTGGCGAAATCGAGATTCTTATAAGATGCGCTAAGAACTAGAGATAGAAAGCGGAGGAAGTGAGATAAGAATAATACGTTCTGCATTGTATTGTCAAATATCTATCAGGTTCGGCTTTTTGAGAAAATTATCCCTCTACGACATATGGCATTTAAAGTCGATCAGTTTAATTTCATTTACAAAGGACTCATCACCAGTTAGATTACAGGAAATTTTCGAGGCAGAGGATTTTCTAACTGAACCTTCATAATAAGTACTATTGTTTTCTCCTTATAATTGAAAATTGAAGGTTGATATTCAATAAAATTTGAGGCAAAGGATAAGTAACTATGTTTTTCCTAAGTACCTAGTATCTTTGTGATTCCTCGATGGGTTTTTATGGGATTAACGACATAAAAATAAAACGGAAATTTCAGGAACAATCGTATTCAACTATAGTCAGGACGAATTATTCGGATTTATCTGGTTGACAGTTTGATACTACAAATTCATTAAATATGGTGACAACTATATTTATTTAGATAATTTTTGCCAACAATTCAAATATGAAACACAAAATGAGTTAAATAAGAAAAAACTGAAATTTTTCTATGTCAGAGAGTTCTTCATCAGAACAAGAAGACTCGCTGTTGCTGTCATTATCGTGTGCTTGCAAAGTATTGATGAAATTGTCGATAATATCATTCAGCATAGGTTTTTGCTCCATGAAAGATTGTTAAATTTTCTGCGTATTGTCGCATAATGATTCCACTGATCTGCAGAAAACGAAAGGACAAACTCACCACTGAGTTTTTCCACATTTTTCACTGAGAAACCAACATTCCTGTCCGCCTCATAAATTTTCATATCTACTCAAACTTTTTCAATTGGATTTAAGGATGATATGGGGAAAGTCTGAGTACATCGTGGCCCTGATCATTCATGAGTTCGTCAATAGTATACGTTTTACATTATTGGTCTCTTTTCTTGACGGTATCGTTTGATGCTTCTGAAATTGTTCGAACGTAGTTGATGTATTTCAGGTTTTTCCATAAGTAGCTTTCTATTCCTTTTCGTTTCAATCCAACGGAACCCCATTTCTCTCAAAACATTTCGATTGCTCTCTCGTGCAATCCTACATATTCTCATTTGACGGATTTGATTCAATGTGGGTATGACTATATCGACGATGAGAATTGACAAAGAACCTACGAAGCAGAGCTCTATCGAAGTCAGCGAGATCAGTTTTCTTCGCTGATTTTCTCCTCATTATATCTGGAGTTGAAGAACTGTTATTTCGCAATCTTCAATCTTCTTCATTTTGCTCGAAATTGTTTGCACACTTCGCAAACCTATTCCTATTGCGAAAGCTACACATTTTTGAACCTTTTTCAAAGAAATTACAGGTTTATTCTACATCCCTTCTTGTTTCATGAAATGAATGACCTTCGCAATTATTTCTCTGGATTGCCCCTCAATTTTTTCCCATTCAAATTGGAAATGAAGTTCATCCTCACAAAAACTTAAAAATATTGAAATGAAATTTGCAAGATTCGATCCAGTTCGCTTGGCTCTTCTTAAAACTCCAAAGGTTCATTGAGAACTGAACTATTGGTCACGTGACCGGCAAAGTTAACGTGCAACAAGGGGAGGGGCTATTTCACTCGCACATATATTCTTGTTGACCTGTACATCAGATCAAACATCGAACATCTAATAAAGTATATGTAGCGTTAAAATTTTTATAAGAATTGATTTGGACGATTTACAGGAAAAAGGCACATAACAACAACTATGTCTACTCAAAACAGCCTGTATGTTACGAAAGAAGCCGAATTCTACATGTTGTTTTTTCTGTATGGTAATAATAAGAGAGGAGCTTATGCTTGTGAATCATTATCCAGATGATACACATATCACGCAACGTCTTTTTTGGCGTATAAAAACTTCCAGAGAATCAAGTGCACTTCTCATGCATAGTACACTTTTCTGTAATCTATTTAGGATAACTTCTACAATTTTACATTCAACTGATTTTTTTCGTTCCCAAATGCCAATTTTATCAATTCATTACTCAATTCACTTCGGCAAATTGGTTGTGAACCGTTTCTCGATTTCAGCCTGAGCATGCTCTATTATACATCTGAAATTGTCCACTCTCTTGAGATAGCTATTAGTTATGTGTCATCGTAATACAGGATCAAGCCATTTCAATCTTCAATGTCTCATGTCGTTTATATAGGTGATGAATAATGCAAGCCCCGAAACCATTCTATCTGGCACCCATTGATTAAATTCCTCACCTATGATGGTCTCTTATTTCCAATGTATCTCTTGTACGAGAGCACACAGGTTTTTGAACACCATTGAAGTGTAATTGGTTTCTTTGTTTCACTTATCAGAATTCAGCATTTCTATGAATTCTCCTTTGTCGATTGCGTGTATGACCTTGTGGTATTCTTATCAGTATGCAGTGATTGTTTATCTTCTTTTTTTCTTTCTTATATCCTCGTTGGTTTTCGCTTATAATATTTTCCATCTACATCATTATATTGCATCTGAACTATTCTCGAAACACAAAGTAAAATTGGGTCTTACTTATCATCTCTTTTTAAAATATACAGACACTATTCACTGACAGTTGTCACTAATAAATCTACGTTCATTAGTGAAGGGCGACACACGGTGCAAAGACAACAATGAAACGGACAGACTTGTCAAAATAGCGTCAATGCAGGCAATCTTTGCGGCTAGTGAAGATATTGCATCTCGAAATATTTCAAATCGTTATGGGATGAAAGGAAAAACTACTAGTTGGACAGATAACTTCAGAACTATCCTAGTGCAAACAGCAAGGAAATATCTGTCAATGCAAGACAACGCTAACTGTGAGAGGATACTGGATCAGATGAATGGAATGTTTGTAGGACCCCTTCACCGCCAGCAGAAGGCCAAAAAAGGCAAATATCTGATAGAGACTGCAATGTCTTCAGTTTGTGCAATACTTTGGTACTAAGAAATGTAGAACCTGATGAAGATGTTGGTATAATTGGGTCCTTGAAGGACACAAAATCTGCTGGCATGGATGGTGTACCTGTAGCTGCCCTGAAATTTGTTGCTGAATCTTGTGTTTGGTAGTAGGGTCTAACCTGAGGCACTAAAGACAGCTAAGGTGAGGCCAATATTCAAGAAAGGGGAAAAAACAAAAATGGAAAATTATAGGCCCATTGCTATTTCGAGTAATATTGATAAAATTTTGGAAAATCTTATTTTCAACAGAATAATTGGTTTTTTCAAAAGAACAAAGGTGCTCATTGAAACTCAAAACGGTTTCAGGTAGGGGAAAACCACCATAAGAGCCATATACCAAGCAAAATCATTTGTTGTAGATAGCTTAAATAAAGGGAAAGTAACGGCTCTTATGTGTTTAGATATTACCAAGGCGTTTGACACTGTTGACCACGATTTACTGCTGGAGAAACTACACAGACTCGGAATTAGAAGTACTCCATTGAATTTGATTAGGTCTTTTCTCACAGGATGTACTCAATGTGTAGTTGAAAATCACCCAACATCCGGTGAGCCTATTGCTTCGAGGACTCTATCTACAATAAAAGTGTGCCTCAGAGGTCTATTCTGGGACCGCTGCTATATATTGTTTACGTAAATGATTTACCTGAAGTAGTCTCAGAGGCAGTATGCTGATGACACGTCAGTGATGCTTTCAGATCCTTCGTCTATAGCTCAGCAAGTAACAAACGCAATGTCTGAGCTTCATGGATGATTCTCTAACAACAGGCGGATTTCAACAGTAATAAGTCTATATGTTTATGAGTCAGTAATGTTTGTTTTACGTAACAGATCCCTGTTCTAGGAGGGTTTCCATGAATATAAAACGCGAGGGAGAGGTGATATAAGGCCACCGCATACCGAGTTGTCTTATATTCAACAAAGTGATCTATAACCACATTCCCAGGAAAGCGAGGAAATGGCCTCAGAAAAGACTGATAACTATGATGCGTCACTATTTGTTGGAAAATCCATATTACGCTCTTGATGAATATTTTGCGGACGACCTAAGTGGTTACTGATGGATTTTTGTTGGATTTTGTGTGAGTTGTGAAATCACTATATGTAACGTTGACATATTGTTCTTTCTTTATTGTGTTTTATTTTATGTTTTGTATTTCAATTGATGTTTTATCTATTATTAATTTGAATCTTGACGCGCTGTACGCCATATTATGGGTTTATAACAGCAAATAAATGATATTTATAGAACTACTTCTTCAATGCATGATAATAAATGCTTTTAAATAATTTGGCAAAATGTGCGTGGTGTGATTTCTAGAAATAATGTATATAATGCTTATATTTATAGAATTTTGCAGCTAAGTATTGTTATTACTATTATTAAAACATTACTAAAAGTCCAGAAATTTGTATTTTACTCGTACTAATTTTGTATTATTTGTATTTGCGTAATTTTTCATATAAGCTTTTCGCTTAGGAAAATTAATAGAATATAAAATTTTATAGATTGGCATTATATAAGAAAATAGTATGAGAGAATCTAGCAATGTTCTATCAAGGTAAACATATATCAATTATTCCTGATAAGGAAGACATAACTAGTATACAGTTTTACGACTCCTGATTGCTATGAGAATGTTATTACCTCAAACATCTTTGGTTTTGCTTGATGTGAGCTTCAATTACTATTGGAGGTCTCGTGAAATGGAGATCTCTGGTTTTTGGAGGGAAGGCAAAATAGACAAAAGGGCGTCTACGCAAAGAATACTGGAATCAATGCAAATGAGACAACATTGCTCAAAGACTTTACCCTAAAACAGTTATGAGCCGAAACGAAAAATTTTATGTTAAGCAGAGAAGTTCTGAAGTAATTTAGTGAAAACAGCAAACAAATATATAACAGTGTCAAGACAAAAACTGCAACACATAACAGGCATTCTGCTTGGACTTTTTCCATTAAAGAAGCACCTCCATAACGTAGGTAAAGTTATTATGCTGCTCTTCAATGGTTGTGAACAGCAGTACGAAACGATTGGAAGAATTTTGCTCAAATGGCAATGTCCGACCTTCCTTAACGCAAGGATACACCATCTTGGATAGAAATAACCAATCGCAGACCACCTACATAGGACCACACTGGGCAATTTTAGGTGAGATAGACTGCAGGATTGTATATGCATGAATGATCTAACGCCTTTCTGCACTCTCGATCTATCATACAATACATATCCTTCCAGCTTTTAGATGACAACTAGTTTAGCAACTTCCAGTTCATCCGCAAAAGAATCTTCCTTGAAACATTTAGTAATTATTATTGATCAGAGATGTAATAAATATCTACTGTCTTTAATGAATGAAGATAAATGCTTTCAAATAATTAAGAAAAATGTGAGTGAAACAATGTCATGTATTGCTCACAATACACATTAATAAGCATAATCCAAACACTTCACTGAGGCGTACGTTTGTATGTTCGTGTGTGTTTCCTTTAGCTCGATATATTTATGAATCGCTCAGTCTTCGTCTGCTCTACTTGAAGATGATAGAAAAAGATGTATGACACGTTGTTCCATTGTGTGTGCGGCGGAATGAGAGTGGAGTACATACGTTGAATAGCAAAACGGAATTTCTTGGTTTGAGTTTCGCATAAGAGTTTTATTACACTTGTCGATGGCATAAATTATCAGCGGAAAGTATGGAGGGAATTCCTAAAGGTTATGTTCATGTCGACATCCACTTTCAGCATCATCATAAAAATAAATACCATCCACCTCTCTTTCCGGGTACACTGCTTTGCATGAAGTCTAGAATTTTTCTTTTTATATTTTCAGAAAACTTTGATTCTACTAGTATGATCAACTAACATGATTTATTGTTCAAATAAATACACTAACAAAAAGGAATGTACAATTAATAGTTCCCATCAAAAATACATGGGGTATAATTATAAAATATAGATATCTATTCTAAAATATGCAAAAACAATAAAATACATTTAAAACACTTAAAATATCCCACAAAATTCATTCATCTTTAAAACTATCATTAACATACTTATTGATGCTATAATATGTCTTGGACATATGGATTTTTCCTTTCAATTTCCTCAGGAAATTTGTTGGAAATCTTTATTGCGTTATAGTTAACGCTAAGTTAAGATGCGTTCAAGTAGGAGTGGTTTCATTATTTTTAGGGAGATCATCTCCAAAATCTTTTTCCTGGAAAGAGGATCTTCAATTCAAAAGTATATTAATTCAGCTCTACTGCAATTATTATCATTACTTTTACTGCCATGGTAAGTCATATTAATACCTACTGACCGCATTTACAGGGGTGTTTTGTCTCAAACGAAATAGTTGTAAGCAAACTATGCCACTGAAGCTAATACTATGGGCTAGTTCCCTAATACCATAAGCTAGTGAGGGTATACAAGTGGTGTGCACCTAGTATTACAAGTCCCTAGATCAAATGTTGAAACAACTTAACTTGGAAAATTTGTCTCCAATTTGAAATGACTATCATTTGCAATATGAGGAATGTATTCTTCTTGTAAAAATTTTAGATAACACCTTGTTGTGTACCGAGATGATATATTTTTAGATCTTCAATTCAGATAGCATTACCTCCTCATTTCAGCATCATAACTTAAAGTTCATACTCATCGCTGCGTGCAAACCATTATTTGTACCTCCAACTTTTTTGGTACTAAGATAAGAATCGAATATTTATCAATCAGTTTTCATTATATTTTAAGTAAATGCACATAAATATTAAAAACAAGTAATGTGTTTTGTAATTTTACTTAATAATTATGATTCGTAACGCGTTTCACTACACCGTAGCTTCTTCAGACGAATGAATGTACAGAAAATAAGAATGAGAATATAAATATAAATTTTCTTAAGTAATTAAAAGCTTATTGGGTTGATTCTTCTTGAGTGGTTATTTATAACATGTATATCCAATAAAACTAAGGAATAGATTGCTCCCCGAAGAGATTCAATAGAGGTTTCCCAAAGATCTACCTTCCAATATTCATTATCTGTATGCAAAATTTCAAAGTGTGGGTCGAAAGAGTGATTATTTTCTAAGAGATGATTCGCGCAATTTGAATCTGATCTTTTATTTGAAAAACTGCGTTTATGTTCCGATATTCAAATATTAAAATTTCTATGTGTTATACCAATGTAGAAATTATCACAGGTATTACTATTAAATCTATAAACACCTGATTTATTGTTTTTACCTGATTTGGTTTCATTATTTTTATATATTTACCTAAATTATTATTAGTTTGGAAAGCTATGTTGAAATTATTGCTACTCAAGAATGATTTCAGTTTCTCACTTGTAATGCCAACATAGGTTAAGGTGTTGAATTTTTGTTTCAATTTATCGACAGGGTAAACTTCATTCAATGTGATTCTACTTTGTTTTTATTTAAAATATTATTTATTAGTTTGGGATTGTAACCATTATTTTTGGCTATTTGTTTAATCAAATTTAATTCTTTGTTGAAATTTTCTGGTGATAACGGGATGTTAATCAATCTATGAATAAAACTGTTGAATGCTGACATTTTATGTTGATACGGATGAGACGACGAGTTATGTATTATAATATGTGTATGTGACAGCTTATGGTAAATTGCGAAAACATGTTTTCCAATCTCATTCGAAATTGTTACGTCTAAGAAATTTATCGAATTATTGCTTTTTATTTCGGTTGTGAATCCAATTTTTGGATGTAATGAATTTATATGATTTTCGAAAATTTTTAACTGTCTATCTGTTACTGTGAAGCAAATAATGATATCGTCTACAAAGCGATACCAGTATAAACAATATTTATGAGTGGATAATTATGAATTATGATATTTATATTCTCATTCTTATTTTCTGTACATTCATTCGTCTGAAGAAGCTACGGTGTAGTGAAACGCGTTACGAATCATAATTATTAAGTTAAATTCCAAAACACATTATTTGTTTTCATTATTGATAATGGAATTTTATCAAGTAAAAGCCTCCCAAATTCAAATAATGCACATAAGTAATGCTACAAATATTCCAATATTTTTTTGCAACGAAAATGAACGTCTGACTGATTCCGATATGGTAAGTTATCAGAGACAAATTCTGACTCAACTGATAAGCTTGTACACCACTCCAGAAAATCATCACACCTCATATCTTACATTTTGGTGAATTATTTGTGAAAAATTATTTTTCATTTTTCTCGAAAAACATGTATTGGGAATAAAAGGAGGTACATGTAGGGATTTATTGAAGAAAAAAGGGAAATGAACAATCAAAAAACTGAAATTCCAAACTATCAATACCCTGCATTTTCGCTTTACCTCAATTGTATATTAAGATCTGTTCTGTTGAAGTCCAAAGCTTAACCAAATGAAAAGTATGCAAAATCTGTAGCTAGAGGATTCATAGCGATCGCATTTTCATGAAAGTCCATACGTGCTTACTAAGATTCAGATCAGTAGTCAGCGAAGGCCACCCCATTACACCATTTCTGACTTCTTTTAGGCGATTCCTCCTCACAACGGCACTGTACTATCTCTCATTGTCGTACATAAGAAGAAAATTTTAGAGGAACAAAAAGCCCTACCTATTTGCACAATATATAGTTCGCTTGTAAGAAAACCGTGAATGAAAGCGCATTTTTCTTGATATCGATCAATCAACAAATCAGTCAATTTGATACACCATCAAAATATCACATGACCTATTAGTTGGATGCTAAATGATTTAACAATTGGGACCAGCACCTAATGAAACATAAATACTTTAAAATAATACTAGTATACTACAGGAACCTACCTACGCATTATCAAAGAAATAAATAAATCAGACTATTACAAAATAATTTGAAATTCATGTAAAAAGAAATCCTCTGTAGAATGAAATGGATTATCTACTAGGATTATTCTCACTTCTTTAGTGAATTGGGGTTCCGGTAGACTGTTTATTCTCTATCGTAACGTGTTGTAAAACCTATGTGCTTCTTCCCGATTTGTATCATTGCAATGAGAGAATGGGTTAAGCAGATCTGGTCCCTCCTCCTGGTTCTGTTCAGTTGTGAAAACTCCCGTTCAGAAATCATTCGATTTCAAAGTTTTTGTTGTATACATACTTGAGGAAAGTAAGGACATAGACTGCCACACCAGAAAGAATAATTTGGGACTAAAACAGGTCTCTACAGATTGTTCTTCTAGGAATACCACATATTTCTCTGAGAGCCTCCTCCTGTTTAAGCAGAATTCTATTGATTCTCGAACTGTGATCCCAAAACGCAAATTCACAAGTGTGAAAATTGGTGAAGTAAGCCAATTTGCATGTGATCTGGGTTGATACCTTTCTGACCCATCAGATAGAAAATATCCCTGAGCTAACCTCCCTGAAAAACTCTGAATGTAACTTCTCCATGTTAGGTGGTTATCCAATACAATACCTAAAAGATTGATTGTTTTCCTTCCCGTCCAGTTATTTGTAATTTATACTTATGAGCTTCAGCTCAATTGCTGAAAACCATTCATTAGCCGCATCCAAAGATTTAGATAACAACCGATTAAGCTCCATAGCTGAGGAACGGCATGGAATATTTGCTGGAAAGTCGTTGATATTTATACAAAACAAAACTGGACCCGAGACTGATCCTTGAAGGACTCCGTGCGTAGTATTCATCTTCTCTAAGACGTTCCAAGAAGTATGATGTATTGAAGATAGTTTTACACTGCTAAATACAATGAGTGATGGAGAAAGAGATATTTTAAAGATTAACAAAGAAATGAATTTAGGTAGGCTACTTAATAGTCAATTAGATCTAAATACTTTTCCTTTACTCAATCTTTTCAATTCATGAAATTCCGATGGGTTTACCAACCCCTTGTACTTGTACCTAATGTAATATTAAGTACGAAATAAGACTAATAAATGAGGAATAACTCTGTTCATTAGTTTGTAGTAAAACGTAATGAAATTAAAACAGTTTTTTCGAGATTAGTGCTTTATATATATATATATATATATATATATATATATATATATATATATATATATATATATATATATATATATATATATATATATATATATATATATAAGACTTCGTCATTTTCTTGAATTCGTAATGAAAAATTGGAGAACCAATCTTCATTTAAATATTTCAAAACAATCGTTAAAATCCGAAGTAATTCCAATCAAAAGAGGCATTTTTCAAGGTGATTCTTTAAGTGCTCTTTGGTTTTGTCTTTGCCTCAATCCATTATCTCATGAATTAAATGCTACTAGTTTCGGCTTCAAAATAAAGAGTTTATTAACTGAATTCAAATTAAGTCACTTAATTTATTTAGATGATATTAAATTATATGCCGGAACCTGATCTCATTTAAAAGTCCACTTGAGATTACTTTCAACTATTCCAATGATATTCATATGAAATTTGGGCTTCCAAAATGTAAAAATCTTTCTATTGAAAAGGAAAGATCACCTCTGATTATATGAAGATTTCCAATATCGAAATCGAGCCAATGCATCAAGGAGATACATATAAATATCTTGGATTTTGTCAAGAGAAGACAATTAACCATAGCAGCACTAAAGAAATTATTAAAAGTTCATATTACAAAAGACTAAGAATTATCATCAAGAGTTATTTAACTAGTAAAACCTTTTCAGAGCTATCAACTCCTATGCTGTTCCTATTCTTGCATCTTCTTTTGGAATTATTAAATGGTCTAAAACTGATCTAAATGAATTACAATGTCGAACGAGGAAAATGCTCTGTAAATATCATAAGCACCACCCAAAGTCAGCTGTTCAGAGAGTTACACTACCTAGACATCTTGGAGGTCGTGGATTAATTGATTTGAATAATCTTCATAGTAAACAGATTTTTCATCTACGTTCCCATTTTCATGATAAACAGAGAACGTCTAAATTACATGATATTGTTGTTGCTTCAGATTATAATCTTACACCTCTGAACTTGACAATGCAAAAGGTAGGTTTTGATATATTTGATGATAATTCTAAAAGAGAAAGTTGGATGCAGAAGGAATTACACGGAAAGCACCTAAAGAATTGAAAAATGATTATATTGATGAAATTGCATCGAATAAATGGTTAGTATCTGGAGAATTGTTTGCTGAAACAGAAGGCTTGGCAATTGCGATCCAGGACCAGGTTGTTTTCACAAGGAATTATAGAAAACATATCATCAAACAAAATATAGATGATTCTTGCCGTAGATGTTTCTGTTCTTCAGAAACAGTTTTTCATATATTATCATCTTGCTCAGTCCTTGCTTCAACAGATTATTTAGAAAGACATAATGCCGTCGCTAATATTATTCACTTCAATCTAGGAATTAAACATGACCTAATTCCCAAAAGAAAAAATTTCAAAAATATGAACCTGAGATTATTTGTGAAAATGACAAATATAAACTTTATTTTGATAAAACAATTCTGTGCAACAGAGCTGTAAAACACAATAGACCAGATATCGTTCTTAATGATAAACAGAATCAAATAACATATATAATTGATATTGCTATACCCGACACACATAATATACAAAATAAATACAATGAAAAAATTTCTAAATATATGATGCTTAGCGACGAGATTAAAAAATGTGGAAAATGAAGAAAATATTTATTCTACCGATTATTATTTCTACAACAGGCGTTATTCCTAGAAATCTTCACAAAAGTATTGAGATTTTGGGTCTGAAGAAAAATTTGTTTGAACAGTTACAAAAGATAACAGTCATCAAATCTTGTAATATTCTTCGTAGGTTTCTTTCCGAAAATAATAATGAGGTAGAGTCATAGGTTTTCTCTTTAGTTTATACTGCTCAGAATCTCATTTCATATTTTATTTATTTGTTTATATAAATGTAATATAATTAACTGACAATTTTGTCATATTTATATTCAAAGCAGTATTCTATTCGATCGTTCACCACTTCACACAAAGGAAACTATTAATGAGTAACATTCAGTGTTACTTGACTAAGGTCCGTACACTGGATTTTTCCGGGAGAAAGCCTCTGACACTACTCGTTGGTACATTGATATCATTGTCTGATGATGCTATAGTATGTATATATTCTGATAGATTGATATATTCTCATAACATTTAGCGTTATCCTAATATATAATTACTCCAGGATATGTTTTGATTATAATCATTGCCTGGCAATGGTATTAATTACCGGGTGGTGGATTTATATTTTTCATGAAATCAGTTTGATTGCATGAACAGATATATGGGCAACTCGTCGGGGTAAACCCCTATATATATATATATATATATATATATATATATATATATATATATATATATATATATATATATATATATATATATATATATATATATATATATATATATATATATATATATAGTAACATGCCGAGAGTGTGTACAAACCATCCTGATCACTTCTGTTATATTTGCGGTCAACTTACTGTTGAAAGTCAACGTCGTAGTTTGACACTATTAGTTAAAAACTGTTATTTTAATTATTTTGGTTTTCCGACGCGAAATTTTGTCAATACCTGGACTCCCAGTGTTTGCTGTGCACAGTGTGTCACTTTATTAACATCATGGACTAAAAGATCTCGTCATATGCCGTTCGCAGTTCCAATGATATGGTACGAACCGAAAGACCATGTATGAGATTCCTATTTCTGTAAAACTTCTATGAAAGTTATTAATCACGAATCTAGGCACTCTGTGAACTATCCAAATCTACAATCTGCTTAAAGACCTATCCCGCACAGTGATGATTTACCTGTTCCTCAGCCTCCAGTAAACATGGACGACGTCATCGAAGAAAATGTATCCGACAGTTCAGATTCCGCTCCGACTTTTGAGCCCAATACTTCAAACAGAGAACCTCATTTAATAACTCAAAACGATCTCAATGACTTGGTACATGAGTTGGATCTCAGTAAAAGACAGGCAGAGTTGTTGGCGTCCCGACTACATGACTGGAATTTACTGGAAAAAAATACCAGGATATCCGTATACAGAACTCGGCATACGCACTTCTCAAGTTTTATTTTTTCAAGATGGCAATATAATGCCATTTTGCAGTGGCATTCCCTCAGTAATGGTGTAGTTGACGTTTGATACAAATTATCTGACTTGCGGTTGTTTATAGATTTCTCGAAGGTTACTTTAAAAGCTGTACTGTTAAATAATAGTAATAAACATCCTCCTGTCCTGCAGACATGAAAGGATCATATGAAAATATGAAACCATTGCTAGAACATATTAAATATAACCAATATTCCTAGAAAACATGTGGACATTTGAAAGCAATTGCTATATTGATAATTCTAGAGCTTGGATATACGAAGTTTTGTTGTTTCCTCTGTGAGTGGAATAGTCGAGATAAAAAGAATTATTATGTCCAGGAGGAGTGGCCTAAGCGAGACGCTCTCATACCAGGTCAACGAAATGTTCTTCAAACTGGTTCAATAAATCCTAAAGATCAAACTCAGACTAATGAAAAATTTCGTCGAAGCTATGGATAAAATGGGAGATCGTTTTTGTCACTTGAAACAAAAATTTCCAAATAAAAAACCTACTGGCTGATGAAGAGTTTGAACAAAAATTTTTTTTTGGAAACCATAGGGCTGATAACTACGAAGACCTATTCAACAACCTCTTAGCGGCTTACTAGGACATGGAAGGCAATGTTGCTCAAAATTCACTTTTTACACTCGTATTTTTTCCTCAAAATTGGGGATGCGTTAGCGATGAACACGGTGAGCGGTTCCAACAGGAAAGATCCAACATGAAAAAAAGGTACCAAAGCAAGTGGAGTCCGAACATCTTAGCTGCCTACTGCTGGACACTCAAAAGAGATTTACCTGACGCTAAATATTCTCGAAAATCCTGGATAAAAGTAAATACGAGTTATTTTTTCCTAGCTTGAAACATTTTTTCACCGTTTTTAATTGAAAAAGATTAATTGCTGTAGCAAAAAAGAGTGTGATCCAAATTTTCTGAATGCAGATTAGTTACAGACTAGTTGTAGATACAAAATAACCAATTTAATTCCATTTAACTTTCATAAAAGTCATTTGTGTCTATTAGTGCAATAAACGTACAGACTCTATGCCGTCTTTTCCCTAACCACGTAGAATTTGATCCTCGATGTTTCCTTACCGCCGCCAAAACAACGTAACAATTTTGAGCAAGTCACGACATAAAACTGTAGCAAATTGACGAATAAAAATGAGTATAATTTAGGTGGAACCACGTATTGTAATATCGGAGAACCGCTAATTGATTTGAAACTCGACCCAAATCCAGCCGACAAAGTAATTTCATTTTTACCTGCTATGAAATTGCCATTACTGAATCGAGGAGAAATTTTCTATTAATAAATTGAACACATATCTAGTTGGATTGGATATTTGAACTCATACATACTGGTAATAAAGTGTATGAGTGCATCAAGTAAGAAAATATGAAAGCAGATATTGTAGTTGTTTAGTTTGTTTATTATACGGAAAGTCTAGCCCATGGCTAGTTATACATTCTTTCCATCTCTCGAGTTGGAAATACCAAACCTGAAATTTCCTTCAGTAATGAAACAAAAATTGTGAAATATTTTACAAAGATAGAATGAATTCTGGTGAAAAATTGTTATGATTAAAAAGTCTTCAACACAACCTCAGTCACAAAAGAGTTGAGGGATAATTTTAGTATTAAAATTTCAAAATCCTACTCAAGTTTCTGTAAGAACGCAGGGATAAAAACACAGATTTCTATATCTCAACCACGAATCAATTTTGAATGAATGTCTATATCAATTTTTTGCATTTACTGGGTGTCCAAGCGACATGATACATTGAAAATAATGTAGAAAGGAATGACCGATTAGAGAAATTTTTTTTGTTGTCTTGAATTTTATTCAAACTAATTTCCAAAATTTGACACAAACTTTGTTATTTCAAAAGGCATATTGTATGTTTCTGAAATCCGTCATTGTCAACGGTCATAGAAAAAACTTTAAGAGGTTTTATACGCATTTAAAAGTGAAAAAACTGATTCAATGAGAAAAACTGAAATTCAGAAATAAGAGTAATTAAATAAAATTATGAGAATCACAAAAATCAAGATATTTTGCTGCAATGAGATATTAGGTATTAAGATGATAAAGAACTTAGCCGCAATGCTGAAAAATACGAAGTTATGACTGAATAAATCTGGGTCTGGTATCTGAGCCTGAAACAGACTACACTCGGAGGCAAAATTAGCGGAACACTCGAAAATTTAACCAAATTCGAAGTTCGATATTTTTCCTAATTCTCAACCGATTTAGATGATTTGTTCTGCAAGTTATAGATCAACTCTTCTGCTTTGTAGAAATTATAAGAGAAAACAAAAAAAAATTGAAAAAAAATTAATACGGGGGCAAAACTAAAAGTGTTTTTCTTGTCAAAAATTCGTAACACTCTGTGGAATTTCGTGGTCCGAGTTGAAACGTACAATATCATGGTCTGTCAAGACACATCTTCCTACAATAACGCCCTTCTTGTTTCATGCGTTCATTTCTATTTTTGCAAAATATATTTAATTTCAAGTGGAAAATCACCATTTTGGAGAAACTCCATTGAATCAAGAAATTGTCATTAAAATTCGTCTATCAATTTGGAATTTTCTTATTATCACTAAGGCGTGTCGAAATTGTCGTTTGCGGTTTTTATGTTCGAATTGCATTAGTTATTGATGACAATTTGGTTAATTTGGTGAAAATTAGGAATTCATAGGAGATAACAGTCGGTAGGTATTAAAATACACAACTGAATTCTGAGACCATTGATAAAACTTTTCATTTACACATGTGCACACCTTTTTTTTATCAAATATGAAATACAACACACGTTTTTTTGTATATGACCGCATTTGCACTTGTTTAAAGAATGAGAGTTTTCCATTCTTTGATTTGATATAAATTCGATCGGTTGCGGTGTTTTGTGATTCTTTTACTGTTTACGATTCGAAACGGTTCATAGCGGGTCATACTCTCTACTAAAATCAAATGTTTTTTTTTGTAGGTCATCATTAACATTTTTCTCAACATGTTCATTTCATTTCACGAGTGTATCGCCAGGATACATACCTGCTCTCAATTTTGGACAGAAATGATAATTATTATAGAGTGTCACACAAAATAATTCAAAAATAAATGTGCAAAATCAACGATTTTTCCAGTGTACTTCGAGTTCTCCCGGAGCATGAAATTGGCCAGTAAATTTCGAAAATTTTCATTTCGTTAGATTTCCGCTTCTCTAGTTTTGATTTTATTTTTTGGCTAACCTCCGATGTTATGCACCTACGCAAGATTAAAAATAAATTCTTGAAATTTGTGACTTTTCGCTTCAAATTGGATATCTCTTGTAAAAATAGAGATAAATGCATAAAACAAGAAGGACGTTACTGTAGGAAGATGTGTCTTGACAGACCATGATATTGTACGTTTCAACTCGGACCACGAAATTCCACAGGGTGTTACGAATTTTGACAAAAGAAAACACTTTTAGTTTTGCCCCCGTATAGAATTTGTTTCGATTTTTTTGTTTTCTTCAATTTAATATGCATAATATACTCTATAAACTTTATTTTCTTGATTCGAAATCATTCAAATCGAAGATGGAAAAATTAGGCAACGCCTGATCACGTATTCTAAATAAAATAGATAAACACACTGCCCAAAGCTTGGTTAAATTTAAATTGTGCAATTATTCTAATGAATAATATTCATCTGGTATAAATCAGTAAAAGTCATTAAGCACATCGAATATCCTGTTCGAACGTCGATAAAATGATTGTGCACTATTGTTCTAGTTGTCATTCAGAAATCATGAATAAAATCCTTAATGAATTCTGACTAATGTTCATAAAAATGCGCATATTTTAACAATTAATTAAATTCGTTTAGTTTTCAATATTCAAAATGTCACCTTTGTAGATAGATACAATTCGAGAATTGAAACTTTTCCGAAAGGACCATATTTACTTAAATATATGAACAGAAGTAGCAATGTTGCTTTCAGACTATTGGGTGTTTCAACTTAAAAAGAAAATAATTGAAGGATAATAAGAAATTCAACTATGTATTATACTATCACAAGAGATTTATTGAAAATCAGGATCGCAATTTTGGTCTCTCGACTATCTTCAGCTGACAATAAGTTTTGAACTAAGGTTGAAAATTCATACATATATAAACATGTAGATACAAAATTAATAAGGGTGATACAATGTAAGTTCTCTGGTTATTGTAATCTCAATGATGCTCTTTGTATCTAGTTTTGAATGAACGACCAGTTTGACATATATAAACATCTTCACAATCCATACAGGACAACTTGTAAACTCCAGTATTGTCAAATTTATTAGTTTTATCTTCACTATTAAAAAATTCTTGGGAGAGTATCATGAGGGTCTTGAAAGCTACTTTTGTATGTTTAAAAATGACATTGGCGATCTTATCTGAAATAGTTATTTCTATATTTTGGTGAATATTATGATATGATATTTGTGGTTGTTTTTTCTGATCAATTCGTTTAGTATTTTGAGGATAACCATTGTTTTTAGCTATTTCTTCAATAGTTGACACTTCCTGGACACATATTCTTCGTATAATGGTAGAGAAAGCTCTATAAATCATTAAATTAAAATAAATTAAATGGAGTCATAAGGAATGCAAACATCAGTAAAGGTGGGTTACACCAAAACATAGTTTGTTATATTTATGAGTGATTTTTAGGTTTAACAGTATATATATATATATATATATATATATATATATATATATATATATATATATATATATATATATATATATATATATATATATATATATATATATATATATATATATATATATATATATATATATATATATATATATATATATATATATATATATTTTTTTTTTTTTTGAAAAGAGAAGATTTACAAAAATTTGAATAATTGTATTTACAACAAATGTTTATACCTATAATTTTGGTGTGTGTCAGAAAAAACACAAGTGTGAGCTCAGGAAATGTAACAGGGTAACCATTCTATCTTGCATATGATTCAATAAACGAGTGAAAAAAACCTGAGGAAAAAACTCGTTTCCCTGTCGCTATTGCACTAGCAATAGCTTGTCTGTTTATGTTGTGTTAGTGTCGTGTGTACATAAAAATAGTACCAAAGATTTTTCTGCTTAGCCGCTTCATTCTCTCTTGCATTCCATGATTTCTAAACGAAGACAAGGGTGAAAGGAAGGGGGTTTGGGACAGGAATCTGTAACAATGGAAAAAGAAAACCAGCAGAAAAATAATGCAACAATCATACCTCTTACATGTAATAACGAATCTAAGAAAAGATTTTACATAGCAAGCAAGGTCATAAAAAGAATTAAGGAGATAATCAAAAAGTACCAAACCTGCGATATTTCCTCTTTCGCGGAGATGTTCTTCCGTCGCAGTGTGAGTCTCCTGAAACATAATCACTTCCTTGTTCTCGCTTGCCAATTTTGAAGTATAATCGCAAAAAAACCTTCAATATTCAAACTCAACAAAACAATTCCCTCTCTGTTTGATCGAGAGAGCCCCGATGGCCAGGTTGAGTCTTCCAAGTGATGCCGATTATGATCTATAGATGTTTTAGAATTATTATGGACCCAATAATTTGGGTTGACATCACCCATATATAATTTTTTCCTGGATTTTTTTAATTTAAAGAAAAATTTGCGAAAAAATTTTGACAGTCGTTCAAAAATAATACAAATATCATATGTTTAAGAAGTTAATCTGATTATCGACTTCTCTATATTTTGAATTCAATTTTGGAATGAATGCTATTGATATAAGTTAAAAATTGATCTAGTTGTCTAGCGGTTCCTATGAAACATGCTTGTATATCGTCTACATATCTATACCAAAAATGTATTAATTTTGATTTGGAGGAATTGAATATGATTTCTTCAATGCACGCCATGAAAATGTCAGCTAGTAAAGGGCTCAATGGTGATCGCATCAGTAGACCGTGAGGTTGTTTATAGAATTTGACATAATTCTGTTGTAGACACAACTGGAACGAAACCATTTTTGTACAACCGGATTAACGTATGATTTCTTTAAGATGTCTGAGACCAATGGAAGACATTTGTCTCCTGGGATGTTGGACAACATGTTATCTACATCTAAACTAATTATAAATGATTTGATTGGGGTTTGAACCTGTTTCAATTTTTGTGTTAATTGGATTGAGTCTTTTATTGAATATTTATGTGTGAAATTTGTTGCTTTTAATGCATGATTTAATTCTTCTGCCAACTTATATACTGGGCTGTTCCGATTGAACTATTAAATAAATAGGTGAGAACAATTGTTATCCTAAAACATGATAAACGGAATGATCATAAAAGAAAAGCAAATCAATCACAAATAGCATATCATAATATTTACCCACGTATAGAATCACCTAATACGGATAAATGTATTTTATTTACATATTTTGGCCCTATCAGCGATAAGATTGCAAATATCATTTCAAAACATTCTAAAAATATCTTTCAAGATTCACATGAAACTCTTCTTTTTAATAGTAAAGGAAAAACGCATAAATTTGACAATGCTGGAGTTTAAAACTTGTCCTGTATGGATTGTGAAGGCGTCTGAACAGATTAAACTACAGCATTAAAATTTTCAAAAAGCTTGACTTGACTTGCCTTCGAAAAATCAAATGTTTGACTTGACTTGATTTTATAACCCGAAAGCTTGACTTTCTATCAAACATCTTCAAGCTGTTCCAAAGCTTGATATTTGAAAGAATTTCTTTGTCTGGATCAGCGAGGTAATTTGTTTAGTTTTACTTTATGGTAGAATGCTCAAAGGTAGGATAGGGGAAGAGTTTAGGGAAAGCGAGGAGCAAAGTGGTTTCCGACCAGGCCGATCATGTGTCAAGAATATATTCATTGTCAAACAAATTGTTGAGAAAAAACTGGCTAGAGGGGAAGACATGCACCTGTTTTTCGTCGATCAACTAAAAGTCTATGATACGATTCTTCTGCAGCAAATTTGGCCATCTACAAAGAAGGGTAACATAAGTGCAGTTTACATTAGTGCCACCAAAACGCTTTACAAAATTGGATCAGCCAGTATAAAAATCGGAAACGCTCTCTGCACCCTTTTCCCCATCAAAGGGCCTATAACAAGGATTTTGCTTGTCTCCTTCTCTATTCAAAATATATTCAAACGCCGCTCTAGAAAATTGGATCAGGAAGTGTGCCCCAATGGGGATACAAATAGGAGACACAACAATTCATACGATATTATTTGCAGACAACCAAATTCTCTTAGCAGAAGGTAAACAAGACATGACTTACATGATGAACAAACTGATAGAGGAATACGACAAATGGGGCCTGCAAATAAATCTCAAAAAACACAGTACACGGTGATAGGCGAGGAGCAGGAAGATTTGGTTAAAGACAAAGCAAACATTAAGATAGTTGAGCAATACAACTAACTTGGAGTGACGATAGCGGAAGATGGAAAAGATGAAAAAGATATACTTCGAAAGATAGGAAAAGGAAGGAGTATGAAGAAGGCGCTACATTCAATTCTGTGGAACAAAAATTTGAGTAAAATGACGAAAAGGAGTATTTATAAGACCTTGATAGAATCAACGATAACGTATGGCTCGGAAGTATGGGTACAGAATGACAACTGAAGGTTATTAGCTTCGGAAATGGCTTACTGGAGAAGATGCTGGAAATCCACAGCAGTGAACTTCATAACGAGAATTTAAGGACGGTAGTAAGTGACTTCGTTGACACTTTTCAGTAGCTGAATCAAGACGTTGTTGGTACCAACTCGATGGAGTGCCAGCTTAACGCAGAAATGAAAACGATCGAATTTTAACTGATATGTTTGAAGATAGATTGGAACGACCGGTCCGTCTTAGTAGCTTCCAAGGTCACCTGACCTAACGCCTGGATTTTTATCTTTGGTGAACACTTCTGATATAACCGGAAGTGCCACTGAGGTGAAAATATTTCAGGAACAGAGTTTCGGAGTTAGAAGGGGACCAATTTCTGTGTTTGTTTGGAGCATGTAAAATCAACCCACTACCCTCAGCATTTCCTAACTCGAAATTGATTAATTGGAAAGTGAGTGGAGTGGTATATCTCTGGAAAGGACTTTTAATTGTCTCTTCAAAAATAGTATCTCTATAAACATTAAATTTCGTACAGACAGATCGAACACAACGAAAATTTTTTACTTCAACAAAAATTTGACAAGGCTAATAATCAGCAGCTACTATTAAATCCATGAGCGTCAATTGCTAGTGACGACTCACCCTTTTATACATGTCATGAAAGGTTAATATTTTGTTTTCCAAGCAAATAAGATCAATGCTTAAAATAGTAATTTTTCAATTTTGAATTAATCATATAATTTAACTAATCTACTCAGATAAATTTTGAACTTATCAAATTTGAAATACTTTTCTTCCATTAAACGTACGGAAACGATTGTTTTCAATTTGTATTTGTAGCTGCAAAAGAAAATTTTATCTCCTGATTTCTTTCAACAGATTCTACTATAGAAGCAAATTCGAAGACATATTCAAGTCAAACTGTTTTGAGAACTGGTTATCAATTTAACTAATCTAATCTATTTTAGGAATAGCACTAATTTTGTTATAACTAATAACGGTTTTCAAGATTAATATTCTCACCTTGTCGACCTAATTAACTATAAAATATAAACCGCTACCGGTTCTCCTCCTCAATTCTTCACAGAAACTTAATTTTATCTAATTCGCCCAACAGGTGGGCGCCGATATAATATATTCCGTTTACCAATCCTCTTTTTATTTCTTAGTGCTGGTAGCATCGACAATGTCAACAAAGTTGTGGCAAGACGACGTTAAATTTGAATATAATAAAATGAAAAGTACCAATGATTTACATTTATGTATGCATGCCACGTTGTTGTATTACAAAGGAACTGTAACACCTCTGCCCATGTTTATGCATTTGTCAACGCCAATTCACACATAAATCATCACTGTCAGAATGAATCGATTCCGATTGATTTATGCCAAGCGATTACAGGGAATATTCGTCTATGAATTATTGCTCAATACAAATTTCACACGGTTGTAGGCCCTGTATTTACACAAGTTATTCAATAGAGATCGACGCGTTAGTTTTAGGACGTTTAGTGATGAGTCATTAGAATATTGAATTTATAATTAGGTGTTTGAATCTTCAATATGGAGTGTGTTAAATTAAAGAAATAGATCGAAGTTAAAAGTATTAATGCTTTGTTCATTTAATGGAAATTCATTTTCAACGAAGATGAAGTGAAATATATTTTATACTTTCAACATTTTATTTTCACAAACTCGACCGGTTCCGACCGTCATGTCATTTTCAAGTGGTCAACTACAGAAAACGAACTTAATTATATTACTAGCCTAATTACAAATTGGGTAATGGATAGCTACTAATGTCTAGCTGGCTAGATTTTACTCGGGTTGTTACAAAGTTTATTGTTTTTTAAACATTCCAACAACAGCAGTTGCCATAAACTATGTGGCGCCTGTGTTCCAAACTTAGTGAGAACCATATGTATTCATAAGATACTTTGTTAGCGGTTGCTATAAACTAGATGGCGCTAGTGATTTCAAATTTTGTAAGAACCATGCGTATTCCATGAGATACTTTGTCAGCGGTTGCCATAAACGATGTGGCGCCAGTGATCTCCAACTTTGCGACAGCCATATATATTTCATAAGATACTTTGTCAGTGGTTGCCATAAACGGTGTGGTGCTAGTGATCTTAGATTTTGTGAGAACCATGTGTATTACATTAGAGGGCGCCATAAACGATGTGGCGCCAGTAATCCCAAACATTGCGACAGCCATACATATTTCATTAGATGCTTTGTCTGCGGTTGCCATAAACTATGTGGTGCTAGTGATCTTAAATTCTGTAAGAACCATATGTATTTCATAAGATACTTTGTCGGCGGTTGCCATAAACTATATGGTGCCAGTGATCCCAAACTTTGTAAGAACCATGTGTATTTTATAAGATACTTTGTCAGCGGTTGCGATAAACTATGTGGCGCTAGTGATCCCGAACTTTGTAGGAACCATGTGTACTTCATAAGATACTTTTTCAGCGGATTCCATAAACTATGTGGTGCCAGTGATCCGAAACTTTCTAAGAACCATGTGTATTCCATACGATACTTAGTCAGCGGTTGCCATAAACGATGTGGCGCCAGTGATCCCATACTTTTCGACAGCCATATATATGTCATAATATGCTTTGTCAGTGGTTGCCATAAACGGTGTGGCGCTAGTGATCTTAAATTTTGTAAGAACCATATGTATTACATAAGATACTTCATCAGAGGGCACCATAAACGATGTGGCGCCAGTCATCCCAAACTTTGCGACAGCCATACATATTTTATTAGATGCATAAGATACTTTGTTAGCGGTTGCTATAAACTAGGTGGCGCTAGTGATTTCAAATTTTGTAAGAACCATGCGTATTCCATAAGATACTTTGTCAGCGGTTGCCATAAACGATGTGGCGCCAGTGATCTCCAACTTTGCGACAGCCATATATATTTCATAAGATACTTTGTCAGTGGTTGCCATAAACGGTGTGGTGCTAGTGATCTTAAATTTTGTGAGAACCATGTGTATTACATTAGAGGGCGCCATAAACGATGTGGCGCCAGTAATCCCAAACATTGCGACAGCCATACATATTTCATTAGATGCTTTGTCTGCGGTTGCCATAAACTATGTGGTGCTAGTGATCTTAAATTCTGTAAGAACCATATGTATTTCATAAGATACTTTGTCGGCGGTTGCCATAAACTATATGGTGCAAGTGATCCCAAACTTTGTAAGAACCATGTGTACTTTATAAGATACTTTGTCAGCGGTTGCGATAAACTATGTGGCGCTAGTGATCCCGAACTTTGTAGGAACCATGTGTACTTCATAAGATAATTTTTCAGCGGATTCCATAAACTATGTGGTGCCAGTGATCCGAAACTTTCTAAGAACCATGTGTATTCCATACGATACTTAGTCAACGGTTGCCATAAACGATGTGGCGCCAGTGATCCCATACTTTTCGACAGCCACATATATGTCATAATATGCTTTGTCAGTGGTTGCCATAAACGATGTGGCGCCAGTGATCCCATACTTTTCGACAGCCATATATATGTCATAATATGCTTTGTCAGTGGTTTCCATAAACGGTGTGGCGCTAGTGATCTTAAATTTTGTAAGAACCATATGTATTACATAAGATACTTCATCAGAGGGCACCATAAACGATGTGGCGCCAGTGATCCCAAACTTTGCGACAGCCATACATATTTTATTAGATGCTTTGTCTGCGGTTGCCATAAACTATGTGGTGTTAGTGATCTTAAATTCTGTAAGAACTATATGTATTTCATAAGATACTTTGTCGGCGGTTGCCATAAATTATGTGGCGCTAGTGATTGCAAATTTTGTAAGAACCATCTGTATTTCATAAGATATTTTGTAAGAGGGCGCCATAAACGATGTGGCTCCAGTGATCCCAAACTTTTGACAGCCATATATATGTCATAATATACTTTGTCAGTGGTTGCCATAAACGGTGTGGCGCTAGTGATCTTAAATTTTGTAAGAACCATATGTATTACATAAGATACTCCATCAGAGGGCGCCATAAACGATGTGGCGCTAGTGATCCCAAACTTTGCGACAGCCATACATATTTCATTAGATGCTTTATCAGTGATTGCCATAAACTATAAGGCGCTAATGATCTTAAATTTTGTAAGAACCATGTGTATTTCATAAGATACTTTGTCAGCGGTTGCCATAAACTATGTGGTGCCAGTGTTCCCAAACTTTGCGAGAACCAAATGTATTTCATGCGATACTTTGTCCAGGTCAAATCAGTCAGTGGTATATATAGGTCTCAGTTACATTCATTCATCATTCAGCTATCACTAAACCAAATAAGCATCCAGTTACAAACAATTCTAAATTAGGAATTAATAAATGAGTGTTATGTTATTTTGTTAATATAAAATAATTACAGAAAAAACAGTGTTTTGTGTTATGTATAGAAACCAATTACCCGACCATTATACTCAAAAGAAGTATGATGGTTCGAATTGAAATCAGAAACCAGTCTCGATAATTCATTAGTTCAAACTAATGAAAAATTAATTGAAACTTTTGAAAAAAACACGTAATAGAACATATTCATTATTATTTGCAACAAGTACTAGAATTTTATCACAATTTCAAGACAAAGGGGTTTATGGCAGATCAAAAACTGTGCGAACTGCTATATTTCATTGCTACCATTAAGCAGTTCTGATTTTTCTTCGTCGTCATGATATTCATCGTTCTGTTGGATGCAAATGTTATGTAGTACTGAGCAGGCAACTATAACGTGGAGAGTAGTACTAAGCTTTTTGGTCAAACAGGGAAATCGTTTCTTCAAAGCACCAATAGAACAATCATCAGCATTCTTCGTAGATCTATGTGCTACGTTTCATGCTCTTTCTCTATTATTTGTTGAAGTTGAAGCTTGCGTGAGCAAGTACTTCTTGCAGGCATAGTAATAAATTATCATTGCCGTTATTGTTAGCAGTAGAATCAGCACATATTGGTGAGTCATCGAAAATGGTACTATCGTGAACACATCCTGGCCAACAGGCAAAAATATTTTTAATCAATCAGATCAGCATCGAAGATCATTTGCACGTTAATAGTAAAATGAATTTCTGAAGTAGTCTGCATCATCATCACCAGGAGATCGTATTTTAATATGGGTACAATCAATTTTATGAAATCGGGCTTTAATTTAATGTTTTTTATGCACGTTCCTTGCAGATCCTTGTTGCGAAGAATCTTAATGAGAAATTGAAGCTTGGAAGAAGCGAATGGGTTATGTGTTATGTTATGTGCAATAAATTTATTTAAAAAAAATTGAAGTAAACACTCATTCATTGATTGCTTATTTAGAGTTGTTGATAACTTAATGCTCATTTGCTTTGTTGAGAGCTGAATGATGACTGAATGTAACTGTGACCTATATATACCACCGAAGGAATTGACCTGGACCAAGTATCGTATGGAATACATATGGTTCTCTCAAATTGTGGGATCACTGGCGCCACATAGTTTATGGTAACCGCTGACAAAGTATCTTTTGAAATACATATGGGTCTCTCAAAGTTTGAGATTCCAAGTGATGAGAGATTAAGTCCAAAATTGCAGGATTTTTGCTCACTCGATATCTGAATTTTAAATTATGTTCATCATATTTCGTAAGTGAATCTGTTCTTTTAGTAAATTGTCTTGCATAGCAAACACGGTTGACTTGTACTTCAAAATCATTATCATCAATCTGAGACGATAAGCTGGGCATAAAAATTTTATAATAATTTCAAAATAATCAATTAATTATATGCAATTGATTGACTATATGAATAATATGTAATTGACACTCATATTTTAATTTTAATTCTTCTTTAAAAATACTGTACAGTTATTTAACAGGAAGTGGATCAAAGGCTATCAACCAAGGAGCTGACAAACAGTTGACGTGGACTTAACGAGAGTTAATAATCAATTAAGTTTTATAAAATCCAAATACCGAATCAACATTGATTTCTCGTTAAATGATTTAAGCAACCCTAATATAAATTTGACATGAAGTTGACAAATTGTCAGACTTAACAATTTGTCGAGTAGCTTCTTACAAACGAACCCATATCTTTCAACAGCGATGAGGTTACAATGTATGCGAATGAACTAATTCATTCTTCAATAACTAGCATCAAACACTCCGTATATTTCCATTAATATAACTGTAATTTATCAAAATAATTCGTTGTGCAAGGTACATTAAATTTTGCAACCTCGAATAGAATTTCGATCATTAGTATTGAAGTTGATTTATAAAACGAAATTGTCCCATTGTGAAATTTACCTTCGGGCGTGCATATGCTATGTCGATTTGCAAGTGAATTCATGTGTTGAGATATGTAACCTACCTGCCAATCAATGTGTTTCGAAAAAACGGCTTCTGTCAGCAACCGAAATAAAAATGAAATCGATGGATTTTCAACTAGTGGGTTTCAATTATTCGGAATTTTATTACTGACATGGATTTCTTAATCGCTTTTTACTCCATTTACAGTTGTGGGAGTTAAACTGCGATAAAACTGATAGAGCCCGCTTCTGTCATACTCATATGTTGAACATATTTTTTTATGATTAAAATTCTAGTATCCAGATATGCATATACAATAATGTGGTCCTTATCTTCGAAAGTGAAAAATATCAACCAGGCACCCTCTAATTATATTCTCTGTACTTCAATATAAATACAGATTTTTTATTTTATTTTTTTAATGACGTTTAGGTTAGTTCAAAATAAGACAAACGATTAAGAATAATTTTCATAAAGGAATTTACAACAGGGTATGAATTTTGTTTATTTCTATAAGACGTTAACGAGCACTTGTTCTTAATTTGACTACCTCGCTTCCCTCTTGCCAGACATTCTCAAGGACACGCCTCCTACCTAGCTCAAGTTAGTTCTGTTTCAGTTGCACGTTGTCGGTTTTGTTTTCGTAGCTTCTTCTGTTATTATGTCGTTAAAAAGTAGGAAAAGTAGATTTGTTTCCACAAGAAACAGAACAAGCAACGAAGTTGCCATTAATCAAAAAAATGTTGCAGTTGTTCTTTACTACAAAACCAAAAATAATAAATGTACCCATGATTCTGCTACCTTGATTACTTGCGACGTCTTGGGAATACGGAAAACGGCTGTGGTACCAACTAGATTGAGAAACGTGAGCTTGGTAAAGTGAAAAAAACTTCAAAATGTGGCCAACCCTTAAGAAGAGTAAGGAAGAACGTTCGCAAGCGATGAGACAAAAAGAGAATCCATGGCAGCAAAAAATAGACGGATTGTGTGATATTGCACATGCTAATGCCTTAGATATTTCAAAGGTTGAAGCAGATAAACGTAAAGAGTTTAATTGAAGGGACAAAAGTTCAGAAGAAAGAAGAATGGCTCAAGAGATTTTGCGATCGTGAATCTGAACGCTTTAACTCATTAAAAACACAACTCTTGCTTTCATTGACCACAACTATTACCACAGACTAAGATTTGAGCATTTAACCTGAAATTGTGGTTGCTGGTCCTTCCACGACTAAGTCACCAGCGTGTAAAAGAGGTCCAGTAGAGTTGTGGTTAGTCATTGTGCTTCAAGTCTTGACGCCGCCAAATGAGTGACAGAAAAGCTGCGATTTTAATCACATCCACATTGAAAAGTGTAGGCTTTAACTCCCTAGAATTTACAGTCAACAGGTCGGCCATTCGTCGTCAGCGTCAAAATCATCGTCGCCGGGATCGTTCAAACGTGAATTCAAAACTAATTTGCCTTTGACTGTTCACTGGGATGGAAAGCTACTCGAAAATATCACTGCACATAAAAGCGTGGAATAAGAGAGGCATGTGCGTCAGCTGTCTATGACACAATACTGCAATGGGCATTGAGTGATGGAGTCTAGTGCATGAGTTATCATACGACGGCAGTCAACTCGAAACCTAGAAATGGGGCATGCATACTTCTGCAGCAACACATGGAGAACGATATTGTTCGGATTGCAAGTTCCCATCATGAACTAGAGATAATAGTAGAAGCTGTAGTAAGCACAGCACTACGTCCTTCGAATGGGCCTGATATTTCAATTTTTTAGAGATTTGAGAACGTAGCTCCGGATATGATTATCTTCATGGAGCCAACTATAAAAAAGTCATATTCATAGTCACGTGATGACAAATTCCTTCCACTCAAACAAAGCTCCATCAAAGTCAAGAACACAGACGCGGCGGAGAGTTGCTCGCGTTGCTATTTTGTTGTGCGGTCCCTCGCTTCGTAGACTTCGGTCGGCGACGTTAAAATTGTAATTCGCGCGCTCAGCTAAAGGTAAGTTTTTATGTGAATAAGCTATTATTATCATATTCTTCTTACTGTAAATTGTTATATAAGGATTTTTTGTGGTACTGAAGAAAATATATAATAATTTTGCTTCGATTTTCATTAAAATATCGGTAGTGTTCCTAGGAAAGCCAATGGCTCCTTTTAAGGCCCATATGAAGACCATTATAGGTGAAAAAATATTGATAATTTCATTGTTAAGCGCATTGGCAACTTATTTGTGATCGATGTAATACTCATTACTATCATTTTATATAATTTCCATTAATATATCCTTAGTTATACGATGGTCTCCAAGGAATGTTCGTTAAGTTTTTTAAAGAATATTATAATGTGTAAGATTAATTTAATTTAATCTTCCATTTAAATGAAAGGGTTTTCACTATTGTTTTAGTAAAAGCCGATATTTTGATTATTACAATTCCTGTTTCAAGTTTAACGACTGATTTATAATATTAGCCTTGTATGGAGACATGTTCCTTACAAGGCCGTTTAGAAGAGCTGTATGAAAGTTGAGTTTGAGAAACAACGATTACGTCTAGAATAGAAAAAAAAGTTTGTATGATAAACAATAAAATAAAGTATAAATTAATGATTACTTTCTTTTATTTATCCAGTAAATGAACTAATAAAAACTGTTTATTCGTTAGAGTGGCCTTCCAAGGTCCACCCAACTCAGATTCAGCGTCTAGAATATTATAAAGAGCTACTCAACCTCCCTTAGGAGGAATCGCTGAGAAACGAACATTATTTAGAATGCCAACAGGACTTTCTATTCGAACAATCTACAGAAATTAATTTGCCGCTTGGAACTGCCAGGAAAATGGTGGTTATTCAATCACATTATAAATTGTTTCATCTTATGTTTTTTTAATTTTCTGTGATTACGACATTTTTCGAAACACCTGTTACATCGACTATTTCTTTTGTCGATACATCACAATTTGCGAACTTTCTCCCAGAACTTATTTGCTGAACCATATGGATATCCAAATATCTCCAGATATCAGATATTTTGAAAACAAATATTTTATACTTTCCGCTACTTGCAAACATTGCAAATTGGAAATGCCTTAATTTCCCGCACGGCATTTTTATGAACCAGATTTCTCTTCCCACATTTATTCAAACTGTTTCGAACAAAAACCTAAAGCGACTAGATTGAAACGTGATCGATCGATGAACAAATAGAACCAATTTTCTGCCCTCTGGCAAATCAAGAGTTAATTGCCGATTTGTGGAACGCACGCAATTGCCCCACACGGAGAAATCTATTTCAAATACTATTTTTTAGTGTCCGAACGCAATTTGAAGAAATGATTGAAATGAGTGTTTTTCAATCTATTATCTCATTTATAAATGTCAGATGTCATAGAGCCATTTGAATATTTAATATGAAGATTGAAGACGTTTAGATCTGAGATAGGTAAATTATAGAATTAAAGTAGAGACGAGGTGGTTGGGTTCTTTATACCCTACAGAAACGTCATTATGATGACTGGGATGCACATACTATATCAAAGTTAGTAGACAATTCACAATGAAAAATGTCATGTCAAGGGGTGTATTTCTTGGAATTATTCATAATTGCATTCAAACTATGTACGGGAGAGTATATTCTGTCAAAGTACCAGCTATTGATCAATGAATCACAAAATATGCTTGTGAAGGTTCCCAAATATGTTTCTTCAACTCATCAATCTCCTGTCGAAGAAACATCCTCAAAATTTGTTTGAATCATTTTTTTTCACTTGAAAATTCTGGTAAATCATACATTGAGTAATTACGTGTTCACTGGATGGATATATAACTTTAAATAAGTGAATTTTATATTTGATTCAACTAATATTCTATCAATGAAAGACAATTGCATTATTTTCATACACATTTTTTCTGTTTCAGAACCATAAAAGCAATCCACAACCAATACTGGAGAGAAGTTACTCGTGTATAACAAAAAGTAAGAAAGTGTTAATTATTTTCTTTGTTTTAATAATTTATTCAAGTAGGTCGTTACCTCATGGAAGTTCATATATATTTTAATAGAATAAAACAATGATGTTCAAATTTTGACTATACTTGGTCAGTCAATAAGAAACTTCTATATCTCGGAAACTATTTGAGATAGAAGCGAAGTGATTATTGTTTATTAAGTATGTGTGCATTCCTTAGAATTATTTTTGTACATACAGGGTGTTCCATTTTTGCTCCAGGGACAAAGATAGATTTTTTTAAATATCACGCCCTATATTTTTATCATATTCTAATTACAATTTGGATGTTCTCTTCAACGATATCTGTTTTGTGCCCAAACAACTATCGGTAGATTTTAAATTAATTGAAATATCGATAATTTCGGGAATTTGGAAGTTTTATCAAAAGTACTCAAATGCCTAATTCCGCATAATTTACGCATGATATTTTTTTCTTCTTGAGGTAAAAGTGTTGTACCATATTATCAAATGAAGGAAAAAAAAATTTTATACCGAGTGTTCCTAGTAACCCGGCGAAAATAAAATTTTTCAAACATAAAAAACTTTTGTTTTCAAATGTAACACCCTGTACCTTTTTCACGTGTTTTGTTCCCACTCAAATAAGCTTTACAACGATACCTTTCTTTTAAAAATCTGATGGAGATTTTCCAGAAAACTTCGTGAGGTTTACGTATTTCTAGCAATAAACATGATGTTGATAAAATTCAGACATTGAAATATTCAAATTTCAACACAAAATTAGATTCTTTGCTGTTCAATGAAACTTTAACATCAAAACTCTCAAGGTGTATCAAAATTTTTTCACAAGAAAAGATTCATTTGCGATATTATCATTTGTGGTCAGAGCTAAGCCTTCACTTAATTGAAATTACTCAGTTCGAAATTATCTCAATAAATGTTCAAAAAGTCAAAATATCAAAAAGATCGAGAATTTGGAAGGTTTTTCAGAACTTCTTACAATCTTCATTCGATATCATTTGAGTATGAAAAAACAGTTGATCTCTTACTACGATGATGAGGAACATATTTTCTTCAGGGAATAATTATTTATTATTATCATCGAAGTAAGAGATCAACTGTTTTTTCATACCCAGTGTTCTTGATGATCCAACGATGATAGAATTTTTCGAAAGTAAGTACTTTTAAATTGAACTGCTTGTCGTGAATGAAACATCCACTGAAAAAAAATGCAAATCGAAATCATAAACACCAATTTAATTCTATTTCAATAAGTTTTCAAATCAAATGAGATGTTCGAAATGTCCCCATTTTGACGAATACATTCTCGAACACGATTGTTAAATGATTCGGTCACTCTCTGGAGAACATTCTAACCTAACCTAAATGCTTCTGTAATTCTCTCCATCATATTTTCCCTGATTGTTGGAGGGTCTCGATATACCCTCTCTGAAAAATAGAGAAGACTATCGCCCCAAGACTATTGGAGTATTAGTGCGACAAACTGGCATAGATTCATTTTAGATCAGAAGCTGTCATCTTCCGAAATCCCCCTCATCTCGAATTTCAATCCCTAGAGCAGGGGTAATATTTCGATCCAGTGATACCTCAGGGCGATAGATAGTCTATTCTATTTTTTAGTAGCTCACTATGTATCTTCTACAATTTTCCATCAAAAATGAAAATTCGTTCACGGGGATGCAGACAAAATAATACCTTTCTTTCGAGGTATCACTCGACCCATCTACCTTCTTCCAAATTTTCAAGGGTTGTAACCCCTGCTGCAGGAGTTGAAATTCGAGATGAGGATGGTACTTGATGATGACTGCTATTGATCAGCGTGGATCTGTTCCATTTTACCTCACTGAAACTTGAATTGTCTCAGTGAAATAATCTTCCCTATCTTTCAGTTTCTCACCCTGTATCTTTTACAGTTTTCAATTGAAAATGGAAATTTGTTCAGGGCAATGTAGACAAAGCTTTCTTTTGAGTCATCACTCGACCCATCTTCCCTATTCAAAATGTTCAAGGATTGCAACCCCCGCTTAGGGGATTAATATTTCAGGCAAGTTTTGTACCCAAAAGATGTCCCCCTTGAAACAAAAATTGGCCTGTTTTTACGTTTTGATCATAAATGAATATCTTGGTAGATATTGCCTCTGTTTAGTTTTCGTTGAAGCACCCTGTATGTAATGATGCGTAGCTGAACAGAGGGACACGCGAAATCTGCCAAACAGTGCACCAACTGGTGATCAGAACAAGCACTATCCAGGACACCAGAATCCACAACATGATCAACAACGTTAGTGAAAATCAAATCTATGATAGACTCGCTGGTTTTAGTGATACGCGTAGGTTCCGTACTCAATTGCTTAAAGTCATACCACTCTGCAATGGATCCCAATATGACATCAACTAGCTGATCAATATTGAAATCACCTGTAATGAAGATATTTTGATACTGAGGCGAGATAAATGAGAGGATATTTCAAAGTATTCCCGAAAAACAGATGAGGTAGAATATAAATTACACCAACAAGAATCACATTTTTACCTAGTTGACACTTGATCCACAGATGTTCTACAGAAGGTACACTTTCAAAATTACACAGCACCTGACAAATTCTCAAACTTCTCTTATAATAAATTTCCACTCCTCCGCCTCGTCGACCAACTCTGTTTCGTGCCATGAAATCATAATCTGGAAGTAGTATTGAATTTAGTGGAGATTCATTTTTCAATTAAGTCTCAGAAACACACATAATATCAAAATTATTAAAGGTTACTAGATCGCGGAACGAGTATTCAAATGACCTAATTTCAATGTTTTATAGAGTCTATTATTCATAACTAATTCTTGACTTGAAAGATGTCAATGATTGAATTAAATATGCACAGTTTGGGTTATTGACGTTATGATTTGTGACGTGCTTCAGCTCAGAATTTACGTTGTGCTCTTTGCAATGTATGCAACATGCGAACCAGAACACATAGGGCAAACAATATTATTGCTCTTACATTCCCTCTTCAGATGGTCATACTTCCAACATTTGAAACATTTTTTTAAGTTTAAATGATCTTTCACCAAACACTTACCCCAAGACACCCAGAGATAACCCTTCTCAATAATAATCTTGAAGGCTTCAGATTTACATTCAATAACTATATTACAGGATTTTCTATATTCAAATGTAGTAATAAATTTTATATCAGAAGAAAATTTTTCCAACTGATTTTGTCTAATAATATCAGGAATCAATTGATCGCTCCCCACTTCATCAGGATCCAAACCATAGACAATAATCCTCCATATAATTATTTTCATTTTTGAAAATTCACGTTTATAAAATTCTTGTTGACCACGACATTGTTTTGTTCTTAGTTTCATTTAACTGTTTCTTGAGAGAACCAATTTTCCAATGCATGTAACTCACATCCAAAGATAGAATTTTCATCTTGAAATTATCAACAATACGATTAAATTTGTCCACAAAAAGATTATTAGAGCCTAACATTATTAGGTGTAGAGATTTTGATGTGTTTTGAATATGATTAGGAAAAACATGCTGATTTTTACAAGATAACAGGAACTTCTTGTGATTCTCATAGTGAGCTAATTTCTTGTTGAGATATTGCCAAGTTTTAAAGTTTCACAGCCTTCCAGTACATAAGTTTCCCTTATCACTTGTGCCAACCTAGCAACAATAGACATGTTTACAAAAATTTCAAGCAATTTTTTTTTTAAATTAATTTCCAGTACTTCTTTGACAGAATGTACATTTAAAAGGATTATGTTTCCAATTATATTAGTATGAGTGGTAATACTTAACTCATTAGGATAAAAATCCAAACAAGGTTGCATCTTTTAAGAACTAAAAGATTAAATGATAGTGACTAATTTAGGTCTAATGGACTATTAGCACTCTTCTGTTAGATTAAAAAATGTGTGTGTATCATGTCTTTATTCTCTTCATTTACGTCTTCCTTCCATATTCATTTTGCTTGAAACACTCGAAACGAAACAATGACAAGAATTAACGGGTATGTACTTAATTTATCATAATTTCTCGTTGATAATTGCGAATTACATCCATTATAATTCTATGACGATTCCTTCATGATTTTCAAGGTTATTCCGACACAGATCTTACTTTACGATTCATTACAATCTTCTGTTACATTTTGAGTCTTTTCTTAACCAAACACAAAATAATGAGAATTATCCGAACCGAAATAAAGACCAAAACACTTTCTAGGACAGACATACCCAAACAGTCGTCCATTTTGCAAATCACATCTAAATGTGAAATGTTTTCTTCCAAAAATCAGCAAAAAATTCATTATTCTCTGAAATTAAAGCGTTTCGTGAAAGGTGCTGAAAATTGAATGAGTAATTGAAAAAATGAAATAGTAAATAAAAAAAATAAAACAAAAATATATGGTTAGGAGGAAGGATAACAGTTATGCATGGGGCAAATGGATTTGGATACACAAGCATTATTCAATAATTGATTGAATATATTCGTGGGGTGACATCCCTAAACCTCTCGTAGAAATATTTGAACACATCCAAAGCATTCGCACTCATTGGTGCTCTACAAGCGATAACGTTTTTCGAGTGGCCAACTGAAAAAAAGAAAAAGACAAAAGTGTTTCCCCGGTTTGTTGAACCATCTTGTGAGGGTCTATCAATACCGAAGTTAGGTTAGGGCGATCAATATTATAGATTTGCAAAAATCATCCTTTGGGGCACTTAGATACAGCAAAGTACGAGGCAAATCGATATTTGCACCCATAAAAGTTGTAAAATGATTTGAATTCAAATTATATAACTATTTCCTGTTCAGTACACCCTGCCACCTATTCATCTAAATTCGTTAGACCGTGAAAAAACATGTAAAAGATATTGCGCACTCCAACGAGAGCGATAACATTATTGTTATACGTATAAAGGAAACTTAGCAAAAGGGACATTTCTAATTATCGCCCGATAACAATTTTGAATACAATTTCGCGAATAATTGAAAGCTCATCTATGATAGATTGATGGAATTTATTGACAGACAGGAATAACTTGCTCACGTCATGCCTGCATGTTTTCCGCTCGGAAAAGTCGACCGAGAGTGCAGCAAGTGAAATGCACGAGTTCATCTATAAGAGTCTTGACGAGGGCTACCTTGTGATTGTCTGTCTGTGGGTTCCGCGGGCGAGTTCTGACTTTGCTGGAATCATAGCTTACGCGCAGAAAAATATACGTGAAAATTGAAGAATATTACTCGAAACTAGAGAATATATATATGGGGATTCCACAGGGCTCCGTTCTCGGACCACTACTATTCATATCATTCATCAACGAAATACCCGAGTACATTTCAGAGGGTAGAAAAATCATTTTTGTGGACGACACATCCGTAGTGGTGAGGGCGCGGAGCCCAGAGGAACTCTCATCGAAAGTGAACGATGTTATGCGCAGCTTCTCCGAATGGTGTGAAAAAAACAACCTGATATTGAATATAGAAAAAACGCTTATAGTGAACTTCCGCTGTAATCGCAGCTCACCAAAAGTAGATATTCCCGGATTCAATTCCTCCAGATTTCTAGGGTTAATGGTAGACGAGTTTTTGAGGTTTGCAAATCATATTGAGCTTCTCACCAATAAATTAAATTCGGGTAACTATGCTCTACCACAAGTCAGAGGAACAGTGGATCAATCTGGTTTGATCAAAGCGTATTACACCCTGATTTACAGTCACATAAATTATAATTCGATATTATGGGGAAACAGTACCCATAACAAGAGAATATTCATATTACAAAAAAAGGTCCATACGACTGTTATTTGGAGTTAACAGTAGAAATAGCTGTAGGCCTTATTTCATTTCACACAGACTATTGTTTCTGCCAAGCCTGTATGATTACAGGTTGCTCCTGTATATAAAATTGAGCTCTAGCAGCCACTTAATGAATTCTTCTTCATAATTACATGACACGAACAGCTGATCACTTCTCTATTGAGAAGCATTCTCTCAGTAGAACTGAAGAAACCCCTAGCAACATAACAGAGAAACTTTACAATAGACTCCCTCAAACAATAAAAATCATGAATTTTGGTCCATTCAAGGGTGTAGTCAAAAGGATGCTTCTCGATAGGGCATTATATACGGTAGAAGAGTTCCTTAATGGCTGATAAACGCGAATTGTTCTATAATGCTTACAATTTTTGTATGAGATTTCATTAGAATGTCAATCTATATATTTATTATGCTTCTGACGAAGCCAAATATGCACTATTTCTCTGTCCTATTCTTTTTTTCTGTGCGCAGCATCTTGTATCCCTCAACCCTAATTCTCGTCGGGTATGTGTGATCTATCGGATGAATGGTGAATTTTTTACTATACACATATTCGACTACTTTTATGTAACAAAGTTGTCGTATGCTAAGGATGTTAGATAAAGTGAACAATCCATGATTTTGAGAATCCATTTCTGGACTATTTCAGGCTTCCGCAGACGATGTTCGTAAGCAGCTCCCCAACCAAGATTTCCATATGACAAAAGTGACTGGACTAAGTCATAATACATTATTTTCAAATGTTGAGTGTCCATTTGTCCTTTGAAATATTTGAACTTATACAATAAGCCACGCAGTTTCTTTGTCAGATATTCGAAATGATAGTCCCACTTTATATGCCTATCCAATATAATCCCCAAAAATTTCACATATCCATGTTCTGCTTCTTCAATCAGGGTATCTTAGTCTGCAGTGAGTGGTCCTAAGTTAGGTAGACCTGTTTCATACGAAGTGAACAGTAGATACGCCGACTCTTTTGTTTCGATAGTGAGCTTTTTATATTGCAACCACTGCTTTATGGTTTGAATATCGTTTTCTGCATTTTCTTTGAGCTCCTGCCAAGTTTCTGCTCTACATAATATACTAGTATCATCTGCAAAACGTACAATCTTTCCAGTGATCTTCAACTCTGATAAACTTTTCACATAGATGATAAAGAGCAATAGTCCTAGTACCGAACCTTGTGGTACTCCATGAGTGATAACCTCTTCTTCACTGATTTCGCTATCTACTTGTACCACCTGTCTGTACCCGTCAAGTAGCTCTTCAGCAGCTTCAACACTGTTCTTCTTAAGCCATATCTGCTAAGTTTTTCAAGCAATTTTGTATGGGAAATAGTGTCGAATGCCTTGGAGAGTTCGATTAAAATGCAGAGCAATGGGATATTTTTGCCTTTTTGATCATACACATACTGTGTTAAGTCCTTGATGACATCTTGAGTTGATTTATTCTGTCTGAATCCATACTGTTTTCTCGAGATAATTTCATGTTTTTCTAAGAATGCAACCATTCTGTTTTTCAACAGTTTTTCCAGAATCTTTGACAAGTTGAATATCAGAGAGACTGGTCGATAATTTGAGACCTCAGATTTTTTTCCACTTTTTAAAGGCGGTTTGACAACTCTCCTTTTGAAGGGTTCCGGAAAGAATCCTGTCATGAAGCATTGTTAATAAGGTTAGATAACGGGCCAAATACTTCCTTCTTCACTTCTTTTAGTGTCTCAGATCGAATGCCATCAATTCCTGGTGCTTTTTTCACTTTGAGGTCTCCAATAATCTTTTCATTTCTAAAGGAAATGTGGGAATAGAAAAAAATTTTTCCCTGAGATGAAATTTTTCCTCTGAAGAATTTTTTGGTTCTTTAAGTTTATCTGCGTATTTCTCGCCAATTTCACTATAGAACTTATTGAATCTGTTTACTATTTCTGTTTTCGTTGTAAATATAAGTTCCTTTTCCTCCTTGATTTTTACAATTTCAGACAAAGATACACTTTTTTACTGAGGTTCTTCACATGCTTCCAAATTCCTTTGGAATCATTTTTACTCTTGTCTAAGTTGTATTTGTTTTATAAAAGTTTTGGCAATCCTACCGGAAGAGTTAAATTATTCTTAATTGTCAATTCGGTTGAGTAACGAAGTTTTTGTAAAACTAATTACAAAATGTTCACAATTATACAGTATTATTTTCAAGAAAGTGTTGTAATTTAACCAACTTCATAAAATAACAACTTTGTATGAGAGTGCAATGGGTATACATTCAGCTGAGTTGTTACTTGAAAATTAATCAAAAATATGACATTTGTTCACATAATACTTGATTTTCAATTTTTGTGCATCTGCCCAACCTCATTTCAACTTATTTAATGGAATTCGATCAACAATTGTAAGAGCTATAGCTTGGAGCGTTTTTCAGGAAACATAATATCAGTCAATTTCAAGAGAAAAAAATATTCATTCAACAACCAGCCAGATTTCTCTTTACTCAGAATATGTCGTCTCTAAACTGATTGAGAAATACATGACTGGTGGCGAAGTGGAATGTTCGATAAATATTGACTATTTGGTTGAACACAAATCGATTCCACAATACCTGATTGACTAATTCAGTACGTTTAATTTAATAAGTTATTTTTATTCAGCATCCATGCGTGTCTCTCTGTCTCTTTCCAGCTCTTGAATATTCATATCAAAGACGGATAGATAACCTGTTCTTTTATGCTGACGGTAAATTTTATGGGTTTGTTTATCAGTGGAAAATATCGACTTGCGTTTTCTCTTCTGAGAATTCGAGCGAAAAAGGAACCGAAATAATTTTTCGATTAACTTCGGCATATTCATAGAATTCTGAAATGGCATGATACATGCGACATCTTGGACTTTACACCATATAATTTATCGCGTTAGTCGCTGAAAATTTATTTCAGGAAATTTCCGAAACTCATTTGCAGTAAACGCAAGTTGCGTTCCGAATAGTCATCAATGATTTCTTGTATCATGAAAACTCCATGCTGACTAAACGTATGTTTCAGGAAACGAGATAACCTAGTAGTTTCCTTGATGAGTATTCTTGTGAATGGAACTTTTTTTTCAAGGCTATTTCATTCTGGGAATATTTTCTGCATTTTTATGAGAATCATTCAGATTTCACCCAATCATATCATTAAATATTATTATAGGCAATTGGACATAAACTTTAGAAATGAAAATTTTGTGTAAACGTCCAGAAATTTTTCTTCGCAAATGAACGGTGTCAAATTTAAACAACAATTCATTTATCGTAGAAATATGTGAATATCTCTAGTCAATTTTATTGAAATTCGGGAGTGGTATTGAAGATCGTGGGTGGCTAATGTAGCCCCAATAAGTTTCAACTTATTAAGTCGAATTACTGTAGGAAATAACCGATAACCAATAGTTTTAATAGAATATTGTATGCTTCGGGATGTTTCCCAGAAGATTGTCTATTCTGTTTGGGATGTATGGGATGTTGCATTATCGTGGTGTAAAATCCATCAGTTTTCTCTCATGGCCATTTCCGACAAATATGCTCTCTCAAACGCCGCATAAGGCTGAGGTAATAGGACAAGAATTCCGAGTGCACAGCTCCGCGATAATAGAAAAAAACAGTCAACATTATCTTGACTTTTGATAGACGTGGTTTTTAGATTCGGTTCAGTTGGAAGGCGCCATTTTGAACCTTGTTGACTGGTTAGCACGACAAACTCATAATTTTATGTCTCATCGATAGTTACCATGCCTTTCATGATTCTGGGGTCGGAATTGGCTCGTTCTAGCACGCCTCCAGCGACCTTCACGCGATTCAATTCCTGAAGAAAATTTCGGTCTTTTGGAACTAGTTGAGGGGCACCCGTTTCACGCCCAAACAATCGCTCAAGTAGTATGAATTGATTCGTGAGACACAGAAAGTTCATTGCCTATTTCTCTCAAATTTCAATGACGATTTTCTATTACCATTTCCTTCACTTTATCGAAGTTGACTTCAGTTGAAGATGTTGATGGCCCACCAGAGCGATTCGGCATACGAAATTTCGTATGGAATACAAAATTCGAGGCAAATTTTTTGTTCGCTAAATTTATCCATTGAATAAATCGCAAAAACACTTGTAAAAACAGATAGACTCGAGCACAGTAAACAAACTAAATGACAGATTACTCCGCGTGAGTATAGAAAACAATTGTGCCAACTTAGCAACAATAAAAATTTTGACAATCCTTTTTATATAATCAATTCGCAGTACATTTTTGACAGAATATATATGTAAACACCTCAAAAAAGTCTAAGGAACACTTCTGAATATCGTTATATCGTATCCAGAACGATCAATGTGGATGATTTTCTAAAGAAATGAACACCTGCATCGATTTCTCACCAAATTATGTAGAGTGCCGAAACAGATTTCAGTTTTTTTTTATAAAAAACTAAAAATGCAGCAGATGCGACACTGCTTTATAATCATTTCATGTATTCAGTGTTTGAAATCAACTAGTTGGCATTTTGTTTCTCTTGTAAGCACAAATAAAAGATTCAAGTTTTGTGATTCGACCATGGAAAGACGACATTTGACTAGAGAAGAGATGTTACCAGCCGTTGGCATGCTCCAAGCTGGGAGCTCACAACGGGAAGTATCCAGGGTTCTGGGAAGTAGCCCAAGTGTCATACACCGTTTATGGTCGCGTTTCAATGAAACAGGTAACGTAGAAAAATGCCATACAGCTCGTTTCATGATTACTACAGTCGCCCAAGACCGACTTTTGGTTTTACAAGCCAGAAGAGATCGTACTACCACAGCATCTCAATTAGCTCCAGAGCTATCACGAGTTCAAAATGTACAAATTTCCGACCAAACTGTGAGAAATCGACTGCACGAAGGTCAACTCCACTCCACACGTTCTTTAAGAGTTCCACAACTGACCCATGGAAACCGCGCTGCTCGTTTAGCTTCTTGCCAAGAACACGTAAACTGGGATCAATAGAGGTGGGCCACAGTTCTCTTCAGTGATGAATCTAGATTAAGCTATTATCCCGATTGGGGAAGAATTCGAATATGAAGAGAATCTGGGAAGCGAAACAGTCTCCAGCATGCTCGAGAAAATGTTAGACAGGGAGGCGGATCAGTGATGTTTTGGGGAAGTATACGCCTTGGTGGAAGAACTGACCTCGTTTTCGTACAGAACAACCTCACGGGAAATTCTTACGCAAATGAGATAGTTTTACCTGTAGTGGTACCGTATCTCCAAACAATGGGTCAAAATCCACTATTCCAACAAGATAATGCCCCTCCTCATCGTGCAAGAGTTGTCTTGAACGTTCTTGAAGAGAATGATATCGATCTTCTACCGTGGCCATCCTGCTCCCCAGATCTGAATCCCATCGAGCATGTGTGGGACATCCTAAAAAGAAATCTCCTGCGTCAAAATATCTTCCATCATGAACAGGAGCTTCGATTAGCAGTTCAGGGGGCTTGGAGTGACTTAGGCCAAAATGTAATAGACAATTTAATATTATTAGTTCAGGATTTTTTTTATGTTTTACCAAATTTCGTCATTTTCAAATTTCATTTTTTTTTTATAATAGGTGCTTTGGAGAAGTCAAATATTATTTTGTTTTCTTGAGAATACATTATATACAATACATCCTAACAAAAACCGAAAGTTTTCTATAAATTCAAATCATCAAATTCATATTTTAAAGATATTGGTAAGTGTCCCCTAGACTTTTTTGAGGTGTTTATATGAAGAGTTGGTACTCGCGATTACCGAAAATGTAAACTCGACGTGCTTTGTTGTGATTTTTTTTGTGCTGCATTAGTAACGCAAACGACGAAGAAATATTTTGCTTTCATAGTAGATTTCCAGTATGTGGAATCAGCTTAGCAGAAGTATACCGGTTGTTACATAATAGTATGTCAAAACTTGAGGGGGTAAATCTACGTGCAATTTCAAGAAAAAAGTTCTTATAAACATAGGTCAGCGAAAGCTTCGTTACGGAGCTACAAGGTGTTGAAATTTCCGGAAAAATTGGTATTTTCTTGAAAACTCCTGCAATTTTTGAGATATCAAGCCCAAATTTGGAGAGCAAGCTATTTTTTACAGCATCCATCATTACACGTGCTAGATTTCAGCTGAAATTCACAAGGTGTTTTCTTTTTCGAGGCCATGTCTAATTTTGCCCTTTCAAACTTTTTGCAGTACGCCACTGATTAGCATACAATCAATTCTCGTCATCTTCGTTCAATTTAATAACTTTTTTGACACATGTAATTTTTCAATATTTCCAACCGTTTTCCAGTGAAAAATTATTGAATTTGAATTATTTGAAATGTTATGCGCTATATAAAAAAAATAATAGAAATACTCGATAGGTATGCCCAAAATTTGCTTTTTTCTCGATAGCTCGTCTTCTGAGACTCAACTTATACTTATTCAATATCAAACCAAAAAAAAAGAACAATTAAAAACTAAATGAAATGCTGGAAGTGTCCTCCACCTGCAAGAATACAGTCCTCTGTCCTTCTTCGCATATTATCACGCACTCTTTGAAATATTTCTGGGGTATTTCTCATAGTGTCACGAAAGGTTATTACTAGATTTCTCAATTCTTCTACAGTGTTCACTGGAGCGGTATAAACTAACATAGATAGATAGATGGATAATACTGTTAAAGCTAGCAAAAATCAAATATTCGCGAGTATAAAAACATTTTAACAAGGTCTAAGATTTGGTTATATTACTTCCTATTGAAGTGCAAATGGAGGTAAACTTCAAGGGTAGCTTTGAGGTCAATGATAAAACAGACAGACTCGCCAATTACATCTTTCTGTCAGAATTGCCCCAGACAACGAGCTTTTCGCACAAATCAAATTTTGGGGTCAGCCGGATATCATTGAAATATTACGAACTAAATATCATTAACCAGAACTCATTAAAACAAATCCTGTTTTGTTTTATAGAATACGAGTTCGATAGACTCATATCTTATCCTTGCTGCCATACTGGTCTGCAATAATGTGTTGATTAGCCAGATGAATAAATAATTAGTAATGTATTCCAGTATGATCATTTGCATATTCAAGCTAGACATTTCACAAGCTTCCAATTTGTTATTTAATCGCCAGAAATGCATCTGATGTGATTTTTAGAATTATGTGGATTGCGTGGAACTAATACAGGAAATGAAATCTATGGTTTTAACGCTAATTTATGTGTAAGGTAATAAAACAAGAGTTACAGCATAGTTATCGAGAAATTTGTAATGTATTAGTCATGCTTTGTTTAATCGAAAGAATGTTATACTTGCTATTGTTTAATTTGGGGATTCCATCTTAAATACACTTAACCACAGAAATAGCAGTTGGTAAAATTTAATTTTGTTATATTTCGTAAACCATTTAACCAAAATGGTTTCTCATTTTTAAGAACAAATATTCGATATTATTCCATAGTAATTCATTTGATAGGAAACTCAGAGGAGTAGACGCGACAATACATAGACCGCCAATGCTTCTTTTTAGCCAACTCCCAGCAGTCCCACGAAATGTACTAATCACATTCTAGAGAGAAACAAATATTTCATCTTCCTTATTTTTTATTTCAACATTTTATCTTGAAAATTTGCGGAGATACAAAGCTACAAAGTCAACCGTCCACTCTTGGTGTTTCTAAATGCAACTACAGAAAATTCAATGGTCTTCCCCCAATTTCCAAACCTACAAAGTGAATTACCAGAGAAATAAGAAGAAAGCGATAATTTTGAACTCTTAACAAAACTAAAGTACCGAAAAAATTAAGATACAGCAATTTTGAAACCTTATCTCCTACAAACTTAAATAACAAAATGAGGATTTCGAATATTACAATGTAAAATATATCACTGTTTAAGATGGAGAAGTTCATTCGCCGTTAAAGTTATTTCGAGCATTCGCTTATGTTCAGACAAGTATGAGTTTGAAACTAAAATACAAGGTCAACATTTTTCTTACACTGTGGCAAAAAAATATGCGGAAATTTGAAATAAAACGCAAAAACCCTAATCTACTCCAATATTTATTGAATATCCTTCAGATTATGCTCTATTAAAAGCAATACACAAGTCCCAACGTTTTTTCCAATCGTCGAAATATCTTTTATAGGCGCTTTCCGGGATGGCCTTCAACTTCTGCGAATTTTCTCTTATGAGTCCATGGAATCAAATCAGGTTCTGGAGGGGCAATTTCAGTCTGGAGAAAAGAAAAAAGTCACACGAAGCTGGATCAGGCGAATAAAGCGGCTGCTCGATGGTATTTATTGAGGGTTTGGTCTTAAAGTCGTCAATATCCATACTCGATTAAATGGTTCGCGGCATGCTCAATTGGTTTACCAAAATCAAACGAGCGGTTTCACGAGAAATGCTGGGATCACGATATATCTCTCCACCGCTGGCATGACGATTTTCGGGCACCATTTCCTTGAATTTTTGCACGTTATCGATCTCCCGACGGTCTTTAAAAACTTTGTACCACTCATACACTTGGGGTTTCGATGAAACAGAGTCTCCGTAAGCCTTTTCAGCATTCGCAAGGATTCAGGACAAGGAATTTTGTTCAAAACACAAAATTTGAGACAAACTCTTTGTTCAATATTTTTTTCTAAAAAAAATTCGCAGAGTATCAGTGCCGACTGATTTCAACAGCTGTCGTAAACAAACAAGTTGGCAGATCGCGTTCATGTTTGGCATAGTAATTAAAGACATTCCTACCAACATACAGAAACTTGAAATACTTAAAAATACTCAACGCGGGCAATTTAAATGAGAATACATATAAGAAATATTAACATTGGGTACTAATACACTAATATATAATTGAAAACTACATAAAATCCCAAATATTGGGGAATAACATAAATCGTTCATGTCGTTAAGTAATATTTGATTATGGTCTGTACTGTGTTTGGCTTTTTATATTTCGAGATAATTGAGTTTTCTATCAATTTGTTCTTCTTATAGGATCTGTAGAATGTCTTTTGATGGAATAATATGGTTGTTTCCTAAGAAATTCTGTGCTATAGTGGAATATGTTTTGTTCTCACAAAATGTATATAATGTTCTTCATATCTAATTCTAAAGGACCTGCCTGTTTGAACAATTCCGTTACAATTGGGACATGTTGGTTTAATTATTCTCAAATTATATAATTTTTGAGTTTTATCTTCAGCATTGAAAAATATATTCGAAAGTTTGATTGCGGATTTATAGGCAAATTTCACATAGGGGATTTGGGTGTTGTTTGCGTTTTTTTCTCTAAATTGAACCAAAATAGGTTGATGAGGAATATTGATGTGGCTGTCAGAAATATTTTGAAGATGAATACTGTTATAGCTTAGTTTAAAAACGTGGTTAAGACAAAGTTTATCTATTATTGGGGAAGAATAGCTGTTCTAATGAGTAATATTGATGTGTTATCCACAATTTTATTATCCAGAACACAACCGGTTTTGACTGTCAAGTCATAGTCAAGTTGTCAACTACAAGGAACGAACCTACTTGACTTGTACAGTTGACTATTAAGAGTGATTTTCTTGGGTTTTTATTTCATTGATTTCCTACAGATTTATTTTCTGTATAAATCTGTATCAAATCTTTTCTATTTCATATACGTAGAATAGCCGTTACTTTTTGCTATAATTCCAATTTTTCATTAGGATTTTTATTGGAGAGAGATAAAGTGAAATCTCTGTGAATCATACAATGATGGCAAATCCAAAACTGATTTTTATTTTGTAGAATAACTGTAGCGTAATTTTCTCTCTGAAAAATGAAGTAATGTGTTAGTATGGACACCATTGGTAGAATTCAAACTATTTTTGTCATTACATAATATACTTCTTGGATTGCAGTTATTACCTAAGATATTTCATTCAAATATCTGCAGTCGTTTGGCAACAATGATTTTTTCATTACCAAACTTGAACAACCTGTATTTCGTTGACGAAGCATTTTTCGAATATAGTTTATATAGAGAACTCATATTATTTTTCAATTCTCTACTAGTCTCTAAATTTTCAGCTATTGAAACTGGACTACCCTGTATACACCCATATTTTCGTTGTATTTATATTATATTACATAGCATCCCAAACAAATAAAGTCATTGATTCAGTCGTTTTACTTCATCATCTACATAAACATGTTTGATAAGGGACGTATTCAAATACCTATTATCTTTCGATCACACTCTAGAATTCATACATCTGTGATGTATTATATCTTTGCTTAGTAATGATAGGCACTAGTACGAATAAATTACCGCTGTATGGCTCCACCTTTCTGTTGCACCTGGCACGACAGATACTTTTGGGACCACCCCCGTAATTGGAAATTTATTGTATCGATCTGCTGTAATTAACAGAAGACGAATGGAAATACGTGATTATAAGTTAGTAGCTAATCGTGACAGACTACTGCAATTTACAGAAAATGCGAGACAGAATTTGTTATCAAAATTTGTCACTTTTATAAGCGAATGAATTTTATTAACATTATTTTTAAAATCCAAGTTGCAAAGTACTATAGTCATTGAAGACTGATTTTTAGAATTACTCTTCTAATTCATTGACTTTTGAAAATTATCTTTCGAGAAATAATAACCGGTAAATAAAATAACCCGTGAAATACTAATCACATCTAGCCACTTTTAAACTGTCATTAAATGTCCATCACTTTTCGTCGAATATTTGTATATTGTTATACTAGTTTTAAATATATCTATAATGAAGCAGCTCAATAAAGAATAGTAATAATTTCACCTCATAAACAAAAGATATTGTTCTTTATTATTTATTCATTCATTCCTTTACCGCTCTGATTCGAGTGAATTCTTTGACATAATAATGTAGGAGGGGATCTCCTTATATGTGACGCTTCGTGTAGTTTCATTCATGTGAGAAACCAGCTTTCCTCAATACTTCTGTATTCAGAAAATTACTTCGTTCACCGATGTAGGAGAGAGAAAATGTTGCATTTAGTTGTTTGCGCATAATTAAGATGAAGATAGTTCTGATTGAATAAATTCTGAATAAGACAGAAATTAGAGAACTCTATCTGATATATATGATGTGATAAATACTACGATATTGTCTTTTGTTTATTACATCCCGTCAGAAAAGTACCCGGAATTGATCAGTGAAATATTAATTTCTTTCCAAATAATACATTTACGCAAACGAATAATCTAATCAACAAAACATTTTTCGAACGATTTTCCCGGAATCGACTTCAGTTCTTGCTGCGAATTTTCTTCTATGTCTTCTATCGATTCAAACCGGGTCCCTCGAAGTGATACTTTTGGAAAAAGAAAAAAGTCGGCCGGAGCCATATCAGGTGAAAACGATGGTTGCTCGATGGTATTTGTTGAGAGTTTTGGTCAGAAATTCATCCACAATGATAGCCTGGTGAGATGGTGCAAATCTCAGTTTCCTTACCTCAATCTGGCCTTTTTGGACGCGTTCTTTACATTATGTTTTCATCAAACAACAAACAAAATGATAAATTTCTCACACAAAAACTGTGGCAGACACGGAAGAAGTGCAAGATATGAAAAAACTTAAGGATAAATTTATAAATTGAATTTTAGTTGTAAGAAGCATACTGGGGATAGAAAGGACACGTGACCTCTGAAAAAGTACCACCCTGTAGATATACATAATTGGTTGTGTGATCTGATTATGTAGATTTTGGAAAGGCAACTATTATATATGCTGAATTTGAACTGGGTATCTGAAAAACTGTTGTAATCACAAGAAGAGACTGAAAAAATTTGAACATCTTGTATTTCGGTAACGAAGCGTTTGAGGACATAAAATATATATGGGAACTTTAAGTCAAATACTGGCTCGAGGAATCACATCGTGAATTATTTCGCTGTTATTCATTTACTCTGTATATATCATGTTTCGGATTCAGTTATAATAATGATTAATATAATAATATAATAATATAACAATATAATGATATAATAATATAATAATATAATAATATGATATATATAATATAATAATATAATATTATTATATATGACCATATTATTGTATTAAGAGGAAACGAAGAAACAGGTAAATCAAGTATATCGTTGTAAATCATTAATCCTTTGCAAAATAACAATTATATTTTTATATTTATTTTTATTTTTATCTTAATAATATAATAATATAATATAAAAAATAATATAAAACAATAATGTTTATTTCACAAAGTATTGATTTGATGATTTGATGATTCTCAACGATGTCCTTGATTCTCCTGTTTCTTCGCCTAGGTTTTCTCTAAATTTCTTGATCAATTGATGAAATTCAATATCGTCTGTTTTACATTCCCATGCAGGTCAATTTTTGAATCGATTGGGACCGTTTTTAAGGTTTATTCCAAGCACGTGAAATCAACACCTCATTGTTTTCCTCCTCAGCATAATCCAGAAGCAAATGGTACAAATTGGACCGTGAGACACATAAAATTCATTGTATAGCCTTCAAACTTGAATGATGATTCCTTCATTTCCTTCATTTTATCGATGTAAACTGCAGTTGAAGATGTTGATGACCGACCAAATTGAGTCAAATCTTCCACCATACCTCGACCGCTGTTGAATTCACTGTACCATTTTCAGTCATTCGGCATACGAAATTTTATTTGGTGTACAAAATTTGAGACAAATTCTTTGTTGAATATCGGTTGTAAAAATCGCCAAACACAATCGTGAGAACTGACAAAATCGAGCAGTTCTGAGTTTTAACTCGCATTAATAACTCGCATTAATAACAGACGTTACCACCCTAAAAACATTAAAGACACAATTATTCATAATCTTTTGCATATTAGATAAGCACGCCACCCTGTGAATGGACATCCTCCCACCAGCAATCTCCTCGGCCAGACATCTTATACAATTATTTTTAACAACGTCTTTCATTCAATTTATTTTAATGAAAAGATAACAAAGATGATGATTACTTCGATCAAGTGCAAATTATTCAAATTTATCAATGCTTGTATATTCAACCTCAGTTCCCATACTCTTATTTTGAATAAATAAAAATTAATTGGAATACCTATGTATCAAACCAGAAGCGTTGATATACTTGATGCTGAACATAACTTATTAACAAGGAAATAAATATTGGACTTAACAAAAAGAGACCCCAATAGCAGATCAAGCGCGAAACCCGGAAGAGATCCCAGCGATGGGTTAAGCGCGAAAATTACAAGTATTTATTTTTGTTTGAATTGAAACGTACAAAGAATTTTTTATTACATAGCTGAAAAGAGTTCATCCGAATATTCATCTCGATACTTGTTTAATGTTTGATTTTTATCTCGACCTTAGCTGGTGTAAAATAAAATAATTTAAGTAATTGTTTCATTGCACCTTATAATATGTATTTATTGATCTCAGCTCTGGTAACTACTTTGTGAGTAGCTATTTATAAAGATTTATACTGAAGCAAATTCCAAAGAATGTTTCATTCCCATCCGTAAATTTTTTATAAATTGAAATTTATGTAAATTTCGGATTAAGTGTTTTCGGTTTACGAAACTACCTTTTAAAAATACCTTCAGTGATTTACAACCTCCACTTGTGAGGAAAGGATAGCTTACTTTGTTCTTTTGAATGGATAATAACTATTTCCATTTTTACTGCTGAAATAACATATGATGATAAATTTACACCCTTTATGTTTCATATTTCATATTTCATATTCAAACATAAAATTTTTATTTTTCAAAGTAGTGTTGATGATTTGCAACGATATCTATGTTTCTTCTGTTTATTCGCCTAGGTTTATAGATGACCATTTTTCTTTAAATTTCTTGATCAATTAATGAAATTCAATATTTTCTGTTCTACATGCTAATGCAGCTCAATTTTTGAATCGATTGGGACCGTTTTAAGGTTTATTCGAAGCATGTGAAGTCAGCACCCCAACCTTTTTCCACTTCCTTCAATTCATCTATTGGAAAAGATGAAGATGTCGATGGCCAACCTAGGCGAGGCAAATATTCCACCACATTTCGGCCGCCGTTGAATGCACTTTACCACTCATATGCTCGAGTTTTTGATAAAGACGATTCACCTTAAGCCTTTTGTAACATATTAAGCCATTGGTCATACGAAATTTCATTTGTTATACAAAATATGAATCTAATTCTATGTTTGATATATTCATCAATTGCAAAAATCGCAAAACACACTTGTGAGAACTGACAAAATCGAGCATTGTGAACAACCTAAATCACAGATCGCGTTCGAATTCTGCATTAGTATAGAAAAGAGTTGTGCAAACTTAGCTATAACAGAAATTTTTACAGAATCTATATGAGGTAATAAGTTTATAATTTTTTTTATTCTCAACTGTTGGGGAAAGGCGTTGGCTGTCATGCCACAGTTGTGGCATAAAAAATATAAAAGATCAAAACATGATGTGCATAACAAAATCTGATATAACTTCTTCAACATTTACAAAAAAAAAAACATTCTGTCAATTCTATGAGGGTAGGTATTTTTTTAACACTGGAGGAAAGAAAAAGCTTCTTTATAACTGTGCAGATGCATCATTCAGGTGTGATTCGTAGTGCCGCCAAGCTCCTTGATCTTAAGATACACGTTCAATTATTCCATCCTCAGCGACAAAATTTTCGTCCAGATAGTCCTTGTTAATTTTTTCTACCAATATCTTCAGTTCTTGGGTGACTATAACTTCATCGTCTCAATTGTGAAAACGCCATTTGTTCCATATGTAATCTTTTCGTACGTTATTTGTACACTATTACTCTTGCTATTTTTCCGGCATCAGACATCTCCATACTTGATCCTTGATCCTATTATTTTAAACATTTACAAATTTTCATTGTGTTTGGACTGTTCGTATAATATGAAACGATCACATAGATGAAATTTTCTTATAGAAAATTGAATGATCATTCCTATATATTTCACTCAGTCCACATTGCCTCAGGTTTTCCGCTAAAATCAGTCTTTCTTGACATAGACGGGTTGGCCCGAAAAAAAAGGTAAAATGGGAGATCGAAAGTGAGATAAGAGAGTTGAAACCGGAAGCAGTGGAATATTGATGATTTCACAGTTCGCGACAAAATCCCTCAAATCATCTGCAGACAAATTTTTATGAAGCTCACTTGTTACATTCTTAACATATTTTTAATGAAAACCTCTTGCTTTTGTAGGTCTTTGAGCTTTTCCTAATCGGCTGTATCTGTTTTGATCAATACTTTTGTATTCAACCTCAGTTACCATATTATCATTTTGAATGAATAAAAATTAATTGCATTACTTACGTATCAATCAGGAAGCATCGATGTACTTGATACTGAACAAAATTTATTAACAAGAAAATATAGACTTAACAGAAAGAGACCCCAATAGCAGATCAAGCGCGAAACCCGAAAGAGATGCGAACGATGGGTTAAGCGCGAAACTTTCAAGTTTTTAATTTTTGTTTGAATAGAAAGCTACAAACAATTTTTTCATTACATAGCAGAAAAGAGTTCATCCGAATATTTTTGTTGATACCTGTTTAATAATTGATTCTCATCTCGATCTTAACAGGTGGAAATAAAATAATAAAAATAATTGATTTATTGAACCTTATAAATTTTTTTATTGATAAAGAACAGCACTGGTAACTACTTTAGGCGTAACTATTTATGAAGATTTATACTGAAGTAAATTCCACAGAATATATTATTCCCAACTGTAAATTTTTTCTTATTAATTGAAATTGATGCACATTACGGATTTAGGGTTTTTGGTATACGAAACTACCTTTTAAAAATATTTTCAACTTCCATTTATGTCGGATAGGAAAGCCTACTTTGGCATTTTCAATGGATGATTCATCTTTCCGTTCTTTTACTATTGAAATAAGATTTGACGTTTCAAATCAAAATTTTCAAAATTGAAATGTTGATTCCTCGTCCTTTTGAAGATAGCGAAAATGAAGTAAGATAATGAATATATTAATAATAATATTAATATTAATTTACATTGTTCGTTAATCGTCTCAGCAGATTTTTGAATAATCAATTCTCAGTACTTCAAGGAATTCAAAGATTTTCGTAATCTATTGTACTATTATTATTATCATCATGAATGAAGCATTTTTATAGCCTTTATTTTTCATTTACACATTTAAGTTGATTAAAAATGACTCACTAATCTGACAGATTTAAATCACGCAAAAATCAGTTTGTTTTGAATAAAACATCATATTCATTATATTATTATATTGTTATAAGATTTTCTTATAATCAAAACTGCCTCTTTTGTTCTATCCAGAAATTAATCGAACACCTGCTAGCATTTTGAGCAAAATATTATATAGTTTTCGTTATCCTAGTAAAAGAGCTTTCATGATATTTTGCCGTTCAAAATATCCTGCTTCAATCAATAATGCCAATTCAATTCCGCACAAAACGTTGGTTTCTTATAAATAATTGTGATAAATATGCAACTATATTAATAGAATTGGATATTTTTGTATTAGAAGAAAACGTGACAGTTACTTGTTTGTAATTTTCCAAGTCACTTGGTAATTTCTGATCACCCTTGAGTGATAAAAAATACATTATTTAGAGGATCAGAGCTTTTTCTTCGAAACTGGAGGAAAAATATATTCTTCTAAAATTAAATTTCCTTCAAAGGGACAAAAACCAACAATTCAACTTTAAATTATATATTTCTCATTGTTAATTTAAAGTGTGACAAATATAGTAAAATTTGTGAAAGAAGAGATATTACTATTTAAAATAACTAAGTTATAAAACTCAAAATATTTTCAAAATGTACTTTTGTAACCTTAAGCACTGAATCAACAATTTGATGACGATCAATAGACTTATTCTTCATATCACGGTCATCTCTATACAGGGCCGGCGTTGCTGAGAATTGGCAACAATGCTAGCAGGGCTATTGACAGCCCGTACCGAGTGCGCATCATGCGGGCCATTGTTTACAGGTGGTTGAAGCACGTTGAATATATTTCAATCTACAATCTTTCATTGTTTTCTATAGTTTTCATTGCGAACTGTATTCATTTGAGTGTACCATCACTTCAAGTTTTGAATAATCAGCTGCGTATTCATCTGTATATGGTGTCGGTCTAGTTCGGTTTAATTTTCGTTTTGAGGCTCTAAACATGCCGAATACTTGTGTAGTGCCAGCTTTTAAAAGCAGTTATAAATCGCAAAAGGAAAAAGTATCAGTGTTTAATTTTCCCAGAAAAAACTGGACTCCTGGTAAAAGCTATGTTGTTTGTGAAAAGCATTTTGAACCTCATTTTATTTTAAGAGAAGAAAAGTATGTGCATTCGACAGGCCAGAAAAGAGTTATTTCTAGATCGTGGTATGCACTGGTATCTGGGGCAGTTCCCACATTATTTCCCAATTTACTTTCATATATAAGTAAGAAATTGCCAGAATTATTGATTATCTCCTTAGTCATTTTTATGGCCTTGCTTGCTATGTAAAATCTTTTCTTAAATTCAAGTGTGTTTAGACATATGAGTCAGGTAAGATTGTTGAAATATTTTTCTGCTGGTTTCCTTTTTCCATTGTTACAGATTCCTATTCCAAACCCCCTTCCTTTCACCCTAGTCTTCGTCTGGAAATCATAGAATTCAAGATGAGAAATGAAACTGCTAAGCGAAAAAATCTTTGGAACTCTTTATGTACATACGACACTAACATAACATAAATAGACCAGCTATTGCTAGTGCAATAGCGACAGGGTTTTTTCACTCGTTTATTGAATCATACGCAAGATAGTATGGTTCCCTTGTTACATTTACTGAGCTCACACTTGTGTTTTTTCTGACACACACCAAAATTATAAATATAAGCATTTATTGTAAATACAATTATTCGAATCTTTCTAAAACCTCTCTTTTAAAAGAATATTTATATTGCGATTCGAAGAAACATGACAAGGTAGTAGAAATTTATTCATAACTTGCAACCACTGTAACAAATCAACAACATAAAAATAGAAATAAAGTATTTGAAATGAGAAAAATATCTCCCAAAATTGTGTGAATATTGAAAATAATAATCTGAACTAGAACTATGGAATGAATTCTCCATGTGCTTTCACAAAAATTTCTGCAATACCTAAACATGAAATACATTTAGTAGGTCATACTTTTGCACTACACTCTAAGCAAATGGCTCTTTCGCATATATTGCACAGGTAACTTGTCTGTCTTTTCAGTTTCGGATCCATAGATAACACACTTTCCTTGCATTTTCAGACAGCGCATCGGAATCATTTAGAATTTCTGGGACTTTAGTACCAAATACTCTATGAACGCTCTGTCTAAGTTCTCTTGAGAGGCGAATGTTATTTGCCCTTCAGGTCACTCATGTCCATAATACGGAATAATAAGTCAATCGGCCAACGTCTTGTTCTCCTGCTACAAGAATATTTCGAGCATTTTCCGTTAACTGAGTCCTCACCTCCCATTGTTCTATTGTAATATGATTTGATTTTCGGTAACCCATTCCCAACATCATCTTCTTTGCTATGGTGCATTGATGAAATCAAAACAACAGCCTTATTTTTTTTTGGTTGATATGAGGGTTTTATAATTTGTTAATCCATACAATGTCGATCCTACAGCTCTAGATTTAGAAGGCAGAAACTTCCGAGGAATTTCTGTTTCATTTTTCTTCATAGTTCCTACATATATTAGTTTATTCTTCAGCAAAATGTCTACAAGTTAGATGAATACCAGTTATCAACAATAATATTTCTGTTGCTTCCAAATATTGGCTTGCATTAGCGATAAAATTCTTGGGTGGGTATTGCAAACTTTTTTTCCTCAAGTGTTACATCTTCCAGAGCATTCGTTCTCTTTCCACAGTCAATATACTCATTGTAAACGTAGTACATTGAACTTTTATGCCGTATTTTTCTGGTTTTGAAGGAACATACATCTTGAACTTACATCGCCCTCTGAAACCCACAAGCATTTCATCGACTGTGCAATTTGTTCCAAATGTAGGCACATCCAAAGTACGGAAGAACGGCGCGCGGAAGAAACCAATCTGAATACTTCCCTGCCAATACCATCTGTGGCAAAAATAGCTTGGATATCTTCATTATTTGATTTGAATACCGACGTCAACAAAAGGAGACCCAAAAATCCATTGATTTCCGTTTCGTCTATATTTTTGAATTCAGTAGTTTTATGTTTGTTAATTGGGCAACTATTTCCATAATCTCCTGAGAAGAAAAGTTCTGCCACGATTCTAATGTTTCCAAATCTTGAGCATTTCCTCTTGGAAATAAAACTATCATTATATTATGTGCAGGTGCTCTGGTGTTACGTGATGGTTCAGTTGATGACCATTTATATCTATTCTTTCCATACAAATATCTCTCATTCGTTTCGTTTCCATCAAAATCTTCATCTATGTTCGAATTCTCGCCCTCACTTTCATTATTGTCTTCGTCATCACTCAACAATTCTGAATCACGAATACTCAATATTGCTGATTTTTCTTTATTTGGTACTGCTTGTCCTCCGTATTGGTCAGAAAAATCAGTTTCACATTCCCCACACCATTCAAGGAGTGTTTTTTCGAAATCTGGATCAGTGGGCTTCACTGATCGCTTTGAACTTTTTGTCACCATCGAAGTTAAAAAAATCACACAAACTACGTTGTACGTCCCAGAGACACTCAACCTCCAACTTCGAATACTTCCGATTCACTGAACGCCGTGCTTCGCTAGTATGTCGAAGAGACTTGTACAGGGTGTCCTAGAGACCTCACAACTTTCTGTATCTCACGTACTTTTTTAAATGATTGGTTGGGCATGAAACGCGTTGCCACTCGACTAGTTCTGAAAGACCTGAATTTTCTTCAAAATTAAATCGCGTGAAGGTCGCTGAAAACACGCTAGAACGAGTCAATTATTACACACATTGCATCTGATGATGAGACATGGGTTTATAAGTTGGCGTACAAACAAGCTTCGGAGTGGCGCCTTCCAACTGAACCGAAATCGAAAAACCACGTCAAAGTCAATCGAATGTCAATGTAATCTTCACTGTTTTCTTTGATTACAGCGGTGTTCTGCACTCGAAATTCTCAGGTCAGGAGGTCAGACGATAATTAGAGAATCTAACCTGGGCATTATGCGGCATTTAAGATGATCGGAAGAGGCCAGTTTTGTAGAAAAAACTCATAATTATGTACCATCTTATGAAACTATCATTGTAAATGAATTTCTGACCAAAAACTCAACAAACACCATCGAACAGCCACCGTATTCACCTGATATGACTCTGGCCGATTTTTTTCTTTTTCCAAAACTCAAATTACTACCTCAAGGTACCCATTTTGAATCAATAGAAGACATTAAAGAAGATTCGCGGTTAGAACTGAAGTTGATTCGTGAAAAAGTGTTTGAGAACTGCTTTGATAGTTGAATTATTCATTGGCGTAAATGTATTATTTCGGTGTCCTACTTTGAAGGCGATAAAATTTGGATAATAAATATTTTGTGTTTCATTGAGGAATTTCCGTTACTTTTCAGACTAAATGTACTGTTAATGTTTCATATTCAGGGATCATCCTGTAAATAGGGTGTTACATAAAAGTATGTCACAACTTGAGGGGGTAAATATACGTGCAATTTTAAGGAAAAAAGCTTCGTTACGGAGCTACAGGCTGTTGAAATTTCCGGAGAAATTGGTTTTATCTTCACTCCTGCAGTTTTCGAGATATTCAGAAACAATTTGGAATTCAAGCTAATTTTTACAGCCTCCAACATTACACGTCCTAAATTTTAACTAAAATCTACAAGGTGTCTTCTTTTCCGGAGCCATGTCTACTTTTGCCCTTTCAAAATGTTTTTCATTACGCCACTGATCAGCGTACAATCAATTTTCGTCATTTCCGTTAAATTTAGAAACTTTTTTGACACTTGTGATTTTTTCGCATCTCCGACCGTTCTCGAGCAAAAATTTATTAAACATTTGTATGCATTTGCTAAATTTAAAGAACTAATAATTAAAAAAATAACTAGTAGGCTTTGCTTCTTTTCATTTATTCATTTATTTTGACAGTTTCTAAAGTTGAACCAGGGTCTGCTCGAATTGTTTATTAAATTAACGCTTAGTTTTAAGACTTTTGAAGTTATTGCTGTAAGAAAAATGGCTAATTTCACTAACGCCAAATTGGCTGATATCCATTACATGTACGATCTGGCTGACGGAAACACAACACAAGCAAGGCCATTATTTCTGGTGCGCTTTCCAAATCGAGTAATACTAGACAGGCGGACATTTTCAAATATCTACAGAAGGTTGAGGTAAACTGGTACTTTTACTGCAAAAAAATCATTTAAAAGGTGCAACTCTAACTATTAGAACTCCAGAGACTGAGGAAGCAGTTTTGAATTATATTGATTTGAATCCTCATATGAGTACAAGAAAAATTGGAAATCAAATGAATATTTCATATGTTCTAGTTTGGAGAATTCTCCACCACTTTTTATTTTACCCGTTTCCTTGAGATTTTCCTACAAGACTGAATTTCTGCCGATGGTTCTTAGATAAAATTAAAGGACATGCTCATTTTGATAGTGAAATAATGTTCACAGACGAAGCTAACTTTTCGAGAAATGCTATCAATTTTTACAATAATCATTATTGGACTGAGGAAAACCCCCATTTGATTGAAGAATCTCATCATCAAGAACAATTCGCACTAAATGTCTAGGACGCAATAATTAAAAATTATTTGATTGGGTCATTTCTTTTGCCTAACAGGCTGAGCGGTACCGCTTAGCGGCAATTTCTTGAGAAGGAACCACCTTTATTGCTTAAGGATGTGCAACTTTTGGTGAGAAACATAATATAGTTCATGCATGATGAGGCACCAGCCCATTTCAGTAGTGAAGCTAGGGAATTCTTAAATAATACATTCAACAACCGATGGATAGTTCAGGGTGAGCCAGAACCTTGGCCTCCTAGGTCCCCAGACTTAAATAGTTTAGACTTTTCTTATGGAGATATCTCAAAATTTTAGTTTATAGCATTCCAGTGAACACTGTAGAAGAATTGAGAAATCGAATAATAACCCCTCGTGACAGGATAAGAAATATCCCAAGAATATTTATAGGAGAGCGTGACAATATGCGAGAAGGACAGAGGCCTGTATTCTTGCAGGAGGAGGACACTTCCAACAATTTATTTAGTTTTTAATTGTTCTTTCTTTAGTTTAATATTGAATAAATATAAGTTGAGTCTCAGAAGACGATCTACCAAAATATATGCGAATTTTGGACATACCTATCGAGTATTTTTATTATTTTTTTTATTTAGCGAAAAACATACAATTCAAATAAATCAAATTTAATAATTTCTCAGTCGAAAACGATTGGAGATACGAGGCAAGTGCAAAAAAGTTTGTAAGGACAAAAGAACACATGGCTCCAGAAAAGAAAACACCTTATGGATTCTAGTTGAAATTTAGGACGTGTAATGATGAAGGCTGTAAAAATAGCTCGAATTTCAAATTTGGGCTGAATATCTCAAAAACTGCAGGAGTTTTGAAGAAAAAAACAATTTTTTCCGGAAATTTCAACTACCTGTAGCTCCATAACGAAGCTTTTGACCTTTGTTTATATGGACTTTTTTCTTAAAATTGCACATAGATCTACCCCCTCAAGTTGTGACATACTATTATGAAACACCCTGTATAATGAAAATTGTATGAGAAGAACTTTTCACTGAAATCAATTATTTCCTAGGAAGTTGATTCTTCAGATTTATTTCCAAGATATCATTTCCTGTTTCTTCTCCATTCTACGAAGAAGTCCAATATTTTATTTGGCTAACTAATATAAAATGATGACACTTCTTGTCGAACTTGAAGAACGGAAATTCTCTATATTCTTGTTCTATACGGAAATCCCCCTCAAGATCCATCAAGAATTCATCTGATATAGCATAGTCAAATTGTGGTATTTCCCTTCAATTAACACATCTTAAGATCTGCTTGGAAATAGGCCTGGAATATTCCATGTGACTAATCGGCTACGTCGTTAATGGTTTTCGCTGTCTAAATGAAGAATAATGGCATAATACAAGAACTCGATAATCTAAATAGGTCATTTCATGACGAATCGGAAGTAGTTCATTCTGCTTAATTGCAAGTCACAGTAACAATTTGTGAAATTCAATTATACTATGGTAACTAATGTGACAAATGAAAAGAATCTTCATTTTGTGAATTATAAAGAACTATTTCTACAATTGGTTTTATACTTAAAACCCTTTTAAGTTTTATTAAAATATTAGGTGTGAAAGAGTATTTATATGAACATAAACAAAAGATAACAATAATCCATATATATATATATATATATATATATATATATATATATATATATATATATATATATATATATATATATATATATATTCTTTTGAAAGAGAGGATGTGTGTCAGAAAAACACAAGTGTGAGCTCATGAAAATGTAACAAGGAACCATACTATCTTGCGTATGATTCAATAAACGAGTAAAAAAACCTGAGGAAAAAACTCGTTTCCCATTCGCTCTTGCACTAGCAATAGCTTGTCTGTTTATGTTGTGTTAGTGTCGTGTGTACATAAAGAGTACCAAAGATTTTTCTGCTTAGCAGCTTCAATTCTCATCTGGCACTCAATGATTTCTAGACGAAGACAAGGGTGAAAGGAAGAGGGTTTGGGACAGAAAAGAAAACCAGAAGAAAAATATTTCAAAAATCATACCTGACTCTTATATGTCTAAACACACTTGAATTTAGGAAAACACTTTACATAGCAAGCAAGGCCATAAAAAGGACTAAGGAGATGATCAAGAATTACTTAACCTGCGATATTTCCTCTTTCGGAGATGTTCTTCCGTCGCAGTATGAGTCTCCTGAAACATAATCACTTCCTTGTTCTTGCTTGCCAATTTTGAAGTATAATCGCAAACTCCCTTCAATATTCAAACTCAACAAAACAATTCCCTCTCTGTTTGACTGAGAGAGCCCCGATGGCTAGATTCGGTTTTCTAAATGATACCGATTATGATTTATAGATGTTCTAGAATCATTATGGACCCAATAATTTGTGTTGACATCTCCCATATATTATTTCTTCGTGGTTCTTGTTTAATTGAAAGAAAAAGTTGCTTAGAACTGTGTTTGAATTCAATAAATAAACAGAGAGTTTGAAAAATTTGCGGCAATATACTAGGGAATAATTGTCGAGGTCATTTTATGAAAATGTGTGTTTGTAAGTACTTCCGACTTAACTTAGAGGAAGATGAAGATTTTTTAGTAAATTTCAAAAGCTTACAGATCGAAAACGAATCATTCCGAAACTATATTTATAGGAACTGCTTTTCTTGAAACGAATTCCGCAGTCACCTCCATAAATATCGATGGATCTTTTTTGAAACATGTATGAAATATAATTTGCTGCTCAAACAGTCGTTTAACTTGTTGTCTTTAGTCCACATAGGCTTCATTTTCGTTTCTGAAAAACTTTCGTTATTTCTTAATAATTTACGCCACTTTCAAAAATTTTCTTCAAACCCAAACGTATGTCACTCTTCTAGACTTACATTTAAAAAACCTGTTCAGAACTATTGTCAAAATTTTTGTTGTTGCTAGGTTGGCACAACTCTTTTATATACTGACGCGGAGTATGAAGTTGATCTGTCATTTAGTTTATATACAGTGCTCGATTTTTTCAGTTCCCAAAAGTGTGTTTTTGTTTTTCACAATGACTATAACTATCGAACAAAGAATTTGTCTCGAATCTCGTATTGAAAATGGAATTTCATATACTGAATCGCTGAAAATATTACAGAAGGCTTGAAGTGAATCGGCTCTATCGAAAACACGTGCATATGAGTGGTATAATGCTTTCAACAGTGGCCGAGATGTGGTTGAAATTCGCCTCGCTCTGCTCGGCCATCAACTTCTTCAACTGAGGTTCACATCAATAAAGTTAACGAAATGGTAATTCAAATCGTCACTTGAGCTTGAGGGAGATAGGCAATGAACTTTCTGTGTCTCACGACTCAATTCGTACTATTTCAGACGATTGTTAGGGCATGAAACGCATTGCCGTTCGACAAGTTCCAAAAGACTTGAATTTTATTCAATCATTGAATCGCGTAAAGGTCCTTGAGACATACTAGAACGAGTCAATTCTTACCCCACATTCATGAAACGCATTGTAACTGGTGATGAGACATGGCAAACCAGTCAACAAGCTTCGGAGTGGCTCCTTTCAACTTAATCGAAACCAAGAAAACGATGTCAAAGTCTTTCAGAAGACAATGTAATTTTGACTGGTTTCATTGATTATCGCGGTGTTCTGCACTTAAAATTCCCACCAAAAGGTCAGAGGCGAATAAAGAATCTTACCTGAGCGTAATTCGACGTTTGAGAGAGCAAATTCGTCGCGATTTGTGAAAAGACTCATGGATTCTGCAATATCTAACGAAACTATCATTGTGAAAGAATTTCTGACCAAAACCTCAACAGACACCATCGAACAGCCACCGTATTCACCTGCTTTGGCTGCGGCCAATTTTTTCCTTTTTCCAAAACTCAAAATACTACTTCAAGGTACGCGTTTTGAATTGATAGAAGACCGAAAGAAAATTCGCTAGTAGAACTGAAGCTGATTCGGTAAAAAGCGTCTGAGAGCTGTTTTGATGATTGGATTGTTCATTGTCGTAAATGTATTATTTCGGAAAGGGAAAACAATAAATTGGATGAAAAATAAATATTCTGTGTTTCATTCACCAATTTCCGGTACTTTTATAACATAATATATATGACTTCGGTATTCAACATAGTTGTCAAAATCTAGAGGATGGTATCCGAGGAAAATTTCATTTTTTCAGTCCGACCCTGGAATTTGATTTTTCTCTGCAAACAGTATTGTTAACATTAGCCATGCTATTTATGGCCCGAAATATCGAGGAAGTTGATCTATGCGTTCAAGAATTATAGCGACTAGAAAATTCGACCCAAATCCATAAAATAGCTTGTTATTCCTTAGGCTGAAAAATTATATTGTAAACATTTAATTTAAAAATACTATCACGTGTTTTAACGCACAAATTATTATGATCAATTGAAACTTTGTATATACGTTTCGGTATTAGTGATACTCAAATTTAAATGGGCTATATAGGTTGCATTGATATAATAAATAAAATTAACCAAAATAAATCCACCAAAGTAGCCTTGCAGTCACTAAGATCTATTTCTTCATTTCCTTGGCCTCCGGTGGTGAAACTGTGCGATTTTTCTGATGACACATGACTAGATGAAGATATTCTCTGATAAATTGCTAATTTGATATATTAGAAGTTACTGAAATCCTTGACAATTATGGATTCTAGTTAATTCGGAAATTCCTTCCGTCCACTAAAACTTCCGATGCTACAACACCAAAGTTGTTATTTCCCAACCATCAAGTGCAATAACCTAATAACTTTCACATGAAGCACCTCGCTTTTCACTCGTGTGTTAAGCTATTTTCGTCTCTGCGACAAAGAGACATAATTAAAGCATAGAAAAACGAATAGAAAAGGACAATCAACGTCTTTAGCATAAACCGCTAGTGGACAAACCGGGTACATACGATTTTGGTCGATGTTCGTGGGCACGAAGAGGTTCCCCACCACTCAGATTTCTAAGATTGTGTTCGCAACCGTCCATGAACAACCTTGTAAGAAGAAACTAGCCTTTAGTTAGTTCCAAGTCACAGTCCCACTAAAATGGTAACCTAGTTGTGTAGTTCGTAAGCTCTTTCGTGTTTCCTGCGCGTGTTTCTAACAACTCGATTCTTGTGCTTTCTTTGTGATATTAGTGATTTTTAAGTTTGATTATAGTTTAATGGATTTTAGGACTCAGAGTTAGGATTTGTGGAGATTCATTTTGGATATTTCAAGATTTTTATAACTAATGTGAGTTGTGTTTGAGTCTATAGCCTCAAGAATAGAACTATATTTCTACATCCGGAAGCGCAATACACGTCATATCATGCACGTTCAAAAACATTTCAATATTTCTGTTTTCATTTCATATTGATTTTAATAAGTACAACATCAGATTTTTGATAGTTGTACAGAACTGAAAATTTGGAGCATTGCGCCCAAATGCCTGAATTTGTGAAAATAAAAACTACCCATCTCTAATTTACGCCGAAAATAAATCAGCTAAGAATACTTCTTTAAAATCAGTTATTTACACGACAATACCTTCTCTAGAGAAACAGAGTCAACTTAAAATATAGAAATTCTTATAATAAATAGAATATATTCATTTTTCCTCGAATTGTGACGTGAATTAACGGAAATGAACTCGAAATCCAAGAAGATTGAGTTTCTATATTTGCGACTAAATATAAACGAGTTCAATTAGATATAATGTCATCAAAAAAAGGAAAAAATCTGCGAGTTTCGATATTTTCGTGTCCGTGGACGAAAAGCGGGACAGAATTGAGTTCAGATATCTGAACCAATATATGGTCTGATGGAAACAACGGTCTAGTTTTTTGGGTGCAATGACTCAAGTCATTGTACTACCGTTCGTTGGCGGTGAAGTTGAATAGCCAGAAAAGAAAACTTAATTGGCCTAAATTAAACTGTTTTAATTCGTGTTAATAAAAGAATAAATTTAATAATAGATGATAATTGCTTCGGAAACTGTGATTTATTTAAATATAAATTTTATTAACAATTGTGGCTACCTCCTGAGTTCACATAATTTATTTGTGAATTTATAGCGAGAAATATTGGAATAATTATTGTCAACATGGAAATAATAATAGGCTTCGTACTGGGAGACCTTAATAGTGGATCAAGCGCGAAACCTGGGAAACGATTTCAACGGTGAGTTAGGCGCGAAACCTACATTGAATAAATATTTTCTTGCAACATTTTCTCCACTAAAGTGCAAGCATCTGTTATGTCTTGAGAAATAAACTCATTATTTGAAGATTTTCTCAAGAACTGGTAAATCCTTATCTCCATAATATTGACTCGTTAAAAATACAGTAACTAATTTAAATGATTGTTTTATTGGGTCATATAAATTATATCGATAATACATGGAAATAATTTTAATATATAAATATATTTGAACTGCATAATTACCATGCTGACCAAATATTTTAGGCTAATGATCACTTACTGAAAAATTTTATGAAAGTTATGCATACCTAATTATATGTATATTGACACAATTCGGGAATGTCTAATCAGTACCTGCATTGAATAACAGTGGCATTTGAAATCATCAAATTCCTCAAATTTCAAAAATTTTGTTTTTTAAAATGCATGATTAAATCAAGAATGTATGATTATCTGAAGATAAAAGTAGTGATGCATAGGTTGAAAAACACAACTTCATTTCTAATTCTATATCTCATAGATATCATTGAAATTGAAGATAATTGTCTTTAATTCATTACTTATATATTGCAAAAAACTTCTCCAACATGATTTATCATAACATAACATGAAAGAACACTAATTTCGAATGAAAAACGGGATATTACACAATTTTGAATTTTTTGAAATTTACCTAAGCAATAGATAATAAAAGTAAAGATTCTAGTGAGCATTGAAAGTAAGGTCAATAATTGATAGAAACAATCTTATTTATATCAATATTTTCCTGTTGCAATAAGTTTTTCTAATTGATTCTCCTGTAAATGATCCAATAGATTTTGAAGAAATAATTAAAACAACACAAGACATAAATAATTCTCATGGAAAAACATTATTTTCCTTGTTCTGCATTCTGGAAAATATATTGATGTTCTTATATTTTACATAATACACTCAATTGGTGCTTTATAAAAATTGTGTACAGCAGAGGCAATTTATATTACTATAATTCAGAAATATTATCAAATTATTTATATGGTTCTGAAACCTGCAACCTCGCCTCGTTCCGCATTAGAAATTTTTAAAAATACTAATTGCTTCATTAGATAATTAAACTTGCCATAACCTATAATGAAAAGAAAAGGCCCAAGTCGGTATTAAACGTTAGAATTCTTATTGTAAAGAACCAACCTTATTCATATAAATCTTTTCTTGTTGCAGTTAGTTTTTCATCTTTATTTTCCTTTCAAATGATTCAATAGATTTCGAGAAAATAAATGAAAAACAGTGAATATAAAATTAGTTTTCGACGAAAAATCAATATTTTTCATCTTTTGTGTTCTGAAAATTATATTGGTGATTTTATATTATAAGTAATACACTTTATTTTTAATTTATAAAAGCTGAGGCAATTTGTATTACTGTAATTCAGAGATATTACCAGTTCATTTACATGGTTTTGAAACCTGCAATCTCTTCCTGATTTTCGTTAAAATTAACCAATAATAAAAAAAGTCCAAGTGAATTTTGAACATAAGAATTATTATTAAGGAAAAACCTTATTCAAATCGATATTTTATTTTTGCTGTTAGGTTTTTCTACTTGATTTTGTTGTTTAATGAACCAATACATTTTGAGAAAATAAGTATAGAACAGTCAATACGTAAATTAGTTTTCGTTGTTTAGCGTTGTGAATTTTGATAAATATATTGATTTTTTATATTTTGTACTTCGTTATTTTGTACTCTTCAAATCTTTGAATTCGGCGGTAAGCTCTCAAACTGTTTTTACATACTAATTAATACAATTTACGAAATTTTAATTACTGAAATTCAGAAATTTTCTCAATTTATTTATATTGTTTTCTTCAATATGAGGATTCATTATTTTGTTAAAATTCTAGCAAAATTTACGAATAAATATGGTTTTGTTTTTAGTATCAAACCACATTGAAAATATTCCATTCAAATATGATGGAATTAGTTTTTCTTCTTTTGTTCATTTTCGTCATCTTTGCTCAATTCCTCTTCTCGTTTCCCAATTAAATTTTCTTATAGTGGATGATTTAATAATTATATAAATTTTCTCGATTTCTGTTTTGATGAAAACTATTTTATCACTAGTAATTCTTTCGAAAAGTGCATATATTTTAGGAAAAATCAAATTTTATTATCTCCAACCAACATTTCCATAAACTTTAAATCAGAAAATTACTTAGACTATGTTTTATGAATTATTCATCATATTAACAATAATATTCATTTTACCCAGTTTGATAGTCTATACTGTATTAGATAAGACAAAAAACATGGATGTTCTAACCTAATTTCTAAGAACAACGTTCATTAATATATTGATCAGAGAAACTAACGCATGATGTAGTATGCTTTCCTTACTATTACTTCCTTTATCTAATATTTGAATTCAGAATGACACAGTAATCTAACCTTGGATGGCAGAATGAAAAGTATTGCACCCTAATAAATGGACGAAGGTTCTAACCTACTCTTGGTGAATTACATTCTACACAATTGGTAGTTCACCCACAAAATGAAAATGCTAAGTGTCGATTAGTAGCAAACGAAATCAAAGAATAAATGATAATTTTTTTCATGATTGTGGATGATTAGAATATTTGGGAATTATTTTTCCGCGCTAGTATCAACAGCTTCAGAAATCCTGCTAGCAATTATATATGTAATCCAAAGTATTCTTTCAACCCATATTCACAAAATATTTTGAAATATGATTTAATCCTCACACTATTTTCGTTATCTTCACCATCAGAAAATCTCAAAAACAAAATTAAAACCATCAAAACCATAGCTCACAACAACTGTTTTGCTCGTACCTTAATTGACAAATAGCGAAATGAAAACAATCACCTACGGTGGCGCCTATCTTGGCCCAGGGCCCAGGTACAAGGATTTGAAGAGTACCACCTCGTTTCAAATGAATTACTCACAACCAAACTTATAGGGAATCACCCGATATTTTGAATCTTACCTCAAGGATTTTGGAAATTCCGAAAGATTCTTAGAATAGAAGAAAGAAAATAAGAGACTCTTTCTGCATTTAGTAAAAGAATGGAGAATTGTTTCCTCACGGAGTAGGTGTATTTTCTCGACTTCAGTAGCTTGTATTACCTCCTCTTGCCCTGATACAAGCCTGTATCCGTTGAGGCATGGTTCAGATTAAGTTTTCGACCTCCTCTGGAGTGATATTCTGCCACTCTTCTGTAGCGGCTTGAATTAGCTGTTGTGGAGTTTTTGGATTATCCTGGCGCGATCAAATTATCCTTTCGAGATTATCCCATAAATGTTCAATAGGATTTAGGTCTGGAGAGCAATCTGACTATTCCCTCTGTTTCAAGATAATATCGCGGCGTGGACACCTCGCCAGAGGTGGACACCAGCACTAATAGTTCCACGTAATTTCTAACCGTTACACTCGCGGGAAACGAAATTAAATCTGTTCTGCCACCCAGCATAATGCCACCCCAAAACATCATGCTGCCCCCTTGGTATTTCGGAATTTGTCTTGCTGCTCGGAGTCTAGCTTGTCTTCCACCACCCCTTAAAGCCCGACTCCGGCGGTCTTCTGATCGATCACCAATTCTGGTCTCATCCGAAAAATCTCGCCAATTATCAATATTCCAATTTTGGTGCTCGATACACCAATTATGTCTGTTAAATTTTGTTGTCTGGTTAGCTCTGGAACTCATCAGGGCCTTCTGCTGTATAAACCCTTTGAACGAAGTCTTTGACCTATCGTTTCGACTGATACACTGATACCTGTTGCTTCCAGAATTTGTCTTTGGAGTATGGGGTGTGACGCACTAGGGTCTCTTCTTGCAATTTGGCACAAAAAGCGGTCTTGTTCTTCAGAAGTGATCTTCCTACGACTTCTAGGCTTATTTGGCAGAGATTGGAGCTCTACGTATCGGGCGTAGGTTTTTGAAATCACCCCCTATAATACCCCCATTGTGGCCGCTAAATCCATCTGTGTCACCCTTTCTTCAGTTAGCTATTATTCGATCCGTCTGTACATCAGACAATCCAACGTAAGGCATTTTTCAATTATGATTATATCCTATTTTAATTTTTGAAATTCACAGTTTCAAATCTCAGGACGACTGAGTACAATATCCCTAACATGTGGTGATAATTCAACATTTCTATCATACTATCCAGTTTTTTTATCACAAAAAACTTCATTTCTCACAAGTAGTCAAAGATCCATGCTTAGAAAGAATCATTAATGTGAAATACCGAGTGATTTCATAAAAATTTGGTTGTATGTATATCATATGTACGTCCATTTTGCCCACACCCTTAATTCATTCATGATTATAATATTTTGCCTATTGTAGCGTAAGCAGAATAAATTACATCTAAGAATATAAGTGATATTTATTGATTATTATATTCAACTTCAATATTTTAATTGGGGCTACAATACAATGTTAAAGCATAGCATTGATTTATCCTGGATAAAGCATTATTTTTAGTAGCCACTATTTTTCCATACATAAAGGCATGAAGACTAACTTCGATATTCTATCATTCATGTGAAAGACTAATACTACTAAATTTTACATAAACCTCAGATTGTATGATGAGAACAACATTGACAAATGTGAATAGCGAGGGTGTACAATGTATGGTATTATTAAAACGAGAATGGAATGATTCTCATGCATTTATCATGTTATTCAAATGCAAATGCATCTACCCAGATTGATGGTAGAATAGAAGAAGTCGTGAAATAATTTTCAATCAAGTAATCCACTAATTGCCTTTCATCTAGTGGTTTGATCTATTAAATTTCCAAAATTCAAAGTGTTCCAAATTCTCGGGCTTTACGAATGAAAGCTCAAAACAATATAGGAGCTATTTTTCTTTACTGAGCTCTTCGCTCTATATTTGATAAATCAAATCTATGCGTTTGGTGGTACCGAGCTTGTGTGAGATAAAACCTATATCCTGTAAATTTTGTATTTGGTCAAACATTTTGCGAGTATGGTGAATAGCAATTTGAAAATCAATAATTACTTTTACTGGAGAGTACAAATTATGTGTTAGATGATTTACCTTATAACAGACTCTAAAACAATGTGATGTCATGCCGGTTGAATAATCCATGGATAATGAAATTACTTAAAATACTTGGTGCAATAAGAGAATATGCCTGCTATCCATATCAATAAATTCGTGATCGTATAAAAGTTCTAATCAAACAAAAAATTATCACCATTGCCCAATGAAAATTCTACATGAACTATATATTGGTAGAGCTAATAAGAGCTTACAGCGTGCATAACAAATATTTTTCTTACGTGATGTACATCATCCGTTATTAAACATGTACGTCAGCATCAGTTTAACATATTTAGTATGATGATTCTTGACGATTTTCACATACGTCTTGCTGTGCATTTCGTTCAATTCATATTCTGTCGTTGCTGCATATATTGCTCTTCTGGTTGGTGGCTATTCTTTTCACTCAAATTGGTTATAACACACTGATTCACCATCTGTTCGTAGAAATACTAAACATTAATATTCAATGCACCCCCACTTATTTCCCTTGATACTAATTTACGATTATGTTCTTTTTATTATATACTAAGAGAATTTTTCTTCTTTGAATGAGCATTTCACTCCAACTTAGAGCAATGTTCTTCTCAAATATTCCTTTTTTCACGAAACACTTGCTATAACTTTCGAAATAAGATTGATTTTATTTTCAATTTTGTTATTTGTATAAACTACCTACGAACAGTAAAATAATAAACAAATGATGATTATCCCAATAGGTCAACGTGGTCATTTTGGGACCTCTTCAGTTTTCATTTCTTCGATAATGTATTCTATTGGGACGTTACAATGATCATGTTCGGTTAAATTTTTTTTTCTAATTACTTCAAAATCATGATTTTTGGGAAAAATGAATAGCAATTTATAGGAAAATACTGACCAGCAAAAGTTTACCATATATCTGCTTTCTTTGTAATTAGTATGATCAACTCCACTTACTACACAGTTTAACGAAATACGTATTATTTTTTCTTCTGGATCTCTTTTATCCTCAGTTTCCTTCAAAAACAATTTGAATAAGCATTTGAGAATCATGATCAATCGTAAACGTAATGTTCACAAGTTCCACGATCGTCATCATACATGAATGATTGAACCATTTCATGGAAAAATTATAAAAGAGAAAGTGCTAATAAAACGAGAAGGAGATATTTCGGATTCCACCAATTTACAACAAAAGATAGATTAATGAAAAACTCCTATTGAATTGAGAATTTCATTAGAATTCCCAATTCCTGACTTTCCTTGTTTGCTAAGAAAAAACTCAAAGCAGCATTTCATATCCCCATCGATGCCCCAATTTTAAAAATGCAATCACCACCAGAAGTAAGACCGTGTAGTTATAAAACAATCTGCATACTTTTAAATATATCATTCCTAACAATTAGTATCGAAAGAAGTTTAAAATATTACTAGAAGTGAACAGATAATTAATTTTATTGATTATATCATAATTTTAATAAGTTTAATTAAATTGGCAAAAATTTATTTGATTGCAATTAAGAAGTCTACTTAAATAAATTAATAGCCAATCGATTTGGTATTTTGTTGAACAACTATGAATAATTTTGCTTCAATAAAACATCAACAATTACCAAATTCTTAGAAACATCGCTGATCAATAAACATTCAACATTTGAATTGTGGAGGCCGTTACTTGATGTAGATCCATGATGAAGTTATTTTTACAAAAGCAGATAAGGGTAATACTGTTATTGCGTTAAACAAAATGACTACCTATTTAAAACTCTAAATTTTATTTCGTCCGAAACTATAAAATTTAAAAAAGGCCATCAAACAAAAATCTCAACTAAATGAAGTTATTTTTACAAAAGCAGATAAGGGTAATACTGCTATTGCGTTAAATAAAATGACTACCTATTTAAAACTCTAAATTTCATTTCGTCCGGAAACTATACAATTTTAAACAAACTATTACATTCCAGAAAAATATTAAAATTGCAATAAATGACGCAAATTCTTTAATTAAAGCAATAGATAATTACAAATTAATTTTACAAACCCTCAACCACCTCAACTGTATTCACTCATTAAATTGCATAAAGTAAATAACCCCGTTAGACCAGTCGTATCTTACGTTACAGCCCCGGCCGGGAAATTGTCGCACTACCTTATAGATATCATTAAAAATTATTGTTCATTCAAATCAAAATTTTCTATAAAAATTCTTTCGAATTGGTAACATAAAAACGTTAACCTACCACCTAACGCAAAACTTATTTCGTTTGATATTGAGAATTTATACCCAAGTGTTCCTCCAGGTGATGTCAAAATATTAATCGAAAACATGTTGAATTCGAATCATGTTAACCACATAATTAAATCAGAAATATTGAATCTATTGGACGTTTGCATTGCACAAAATTATTTTTCTTTCAACAACATCTATTACAGTAGTAAAAATGGTTTGATCATGGGAAATCCTTTGAGTCCACTTTTAGCAGAGATTTTATGAATAATATTGAACAGAAGATTCATACACATCCTCTCATTTCCAAATTTCTTTATTGGTATAGATATGTTGACGACATCTTAGTATGTTTCATTGGAACTACTCGTCAATTAGACTTATTTCTTAATTTCATTAATTCCATCCATTTGAACATTAAATTCGCGATAGAAATTGAACAGAACGATTCCATTAATTTTTGGACTTGAAAATCACTAAACGAAATAATAATCATGTTTTTCGGTCTTTCGTAAACCAACACATACTGATACAATTATACATAACTACTCATTACATCCAATTCAACACAAATTTGCAGCTTTAAACAGCACGGTTACTCAATTTACCTTTATCAGTGGAAGATTATAATAAAGAGTTAAACATCATCAAACAGCCATTAATAATTCATATAATCCGGATATGATAGATCTAATCATTCGTAAAGAACTGTATCAGAAAGCAATAAATGAAGTATATCCTATTCATAAAGACTATAAAATATTCAACAGTTTAACATTCTGCGGTTCTGCAAGTACAAATATTAAATCCTTTCTCGTCAAACAAAATCTTAATATAACTTTCAAAACTTCTAATAACTTAGGTAAACATATTAAAAATAATAAATCTCGTGTTGAAAAATCAAGTAAATCAGGAATCTATAAACTCAATTGCGGTTCTTGTGATAAAATTTATATCGGTAGGATCTATAGGAGTTTTGGCATAAGAACATCTGAACATAAACGTAGCTTCGATAAAAATAAATCTGATTCAAATTATTCAAACCACTTAATAAAAGAAAACCATTCATTGAATAAAAACTTTGACATATTACATATAAAATCAAAAAGTTTAAAATTAGATCTGCTAGAAGCATTAGAAATAAATAGATACAAACATTCGGACAAGCTTTTGAATGAGCAGGTAGATGTGAATTATTCACCCCTACTTAACTTGTTTAATTAGTTTTTTAATTACCCTTAATACTAACTGTACAATGGCTCGGTGTGGGTTTTTCCTGTTATTCATCCAACTTGTTCTACGATTTGTTTATAATACCATACTCTTCATTCTGTTTGTCATTCTTGATAAAGCTGCTCTGTCAGCGAAACGTCGTCGAATTTTTTCAAATGAGGTGTGAATTAAAGTTAAACCTTGTGTTTTTTATCTCATTTAATAAACATTCATCCTTTCTGTTCGTTTTCAAGTTCATCCAAGGCTTCATGGATACATTTTGGTAAAGCTAGTAACAGTTTTCAGCATGTATAATGAATAATTTTTTTCCACGAACATCACTGAATGTAGTAATTTTGAAATCGTTTCAAATAATTGAATTTGAACATTCTCACTCTTGAGTTTGAATATTTATTCTAAAACACTCGACTCTTATGATTTGTCATGTATTTTCATCCTATAACTAGATACGGAATGAATATTACGTAATGTAACCAAACATCATCGATTGCCGTGAATTTGCGAACAGCGTCAGTTTCAGGTGTAAATGTTAATATCATAATAATAATCTTCGAAAGAGTTATTACTTAAATACGATTACGAGTGAAAAATGAAGTTCATTAGATATAGAACTTGTAAATATTCCACCTAAAATTGCAAATTATACTATAGTCTATTTGATAAAGACGTAAAGTAATAATAGCTCATTAAGTATGTAGTTCCCTTAGAAATGTGGTACGTGGGCATATTCAAAGTTAAATGTAGCTTGTTTGACGATTATGTGTTTTAGGTTCTCTTCGAAAATAAAATTGAATGAAGTGAATTATCGTTAACCAAAATAATTAGTACATGAATTTCATGCATATTCAACTTACGCATGATTCTATTCTTTAAAATATATAATAATTAAATAATATTTATGATTCAATTGACGAGGCTTTTACGTGATAGAAATCCATTTTCACAAATACAATTAAACGATCATTTCTACTAAAATATATCATTAAATGCTCGACGCGTTTCGATACACAGTATCTTCATCAAGAGCGAATGAATACTACAAATATATCTTACTAATAATTTTTTTTTATATAGTAAAGAGGCAATCCACTCAGAGCTGCCCTTACTAGTATCTCAAAATTATTTTTTTTGGACTGTTTTTATAAATATGATGAGGGGCTTATAATGGGAAACCCCTTAAGCCCTCTTTTAGCAGAAATCTTCATCGATAACATAGAAAAAACTATTTGTAAACACTATTTGTAAACATGACTTTTGTTTTGGAGATATTCATATTGAGTCAATATTCTAATTGCATTGTATACTCTATCCTGGAGGTTAGATGCCTTTTTTCATTTCATCTAGGTCTCTCCTGAAGATATTTTCGGAATAAAGGTTGAAAATGAATGGCGGCAATATGCATCCTTGCTTCACGTTCTCCTCTATTTTGATATCACCAGTTGTTCTATTTCCAACCTTCATATGTGCACTTTGGTCGTTTCTGCATATATTTCTCTTCTGGTTGGTGGCTATCGTTATCATTCGAATTGGCTTTAACACGCCTCCAAGATTCGCCAACTATTCACTACTATTTAGATTCCATTGATGCTAATTTACGAGTATATTCTTTATGTTACGAATTTTTCTTCTTCACATTTTAAATCCCCCTAAATGCCCCCCACTTTATCTGTGCAACAACTAGAAGTAAGACCACTCTATATACTTTTAAATATTTCATTCCAGACTATTAGTATCCAACGAAGTTTAAAATATAACTAGAAGTGAACAGATAATTAATCTCATTTATTATAACATACTTTTCAAGTTTAATTAAATTAACAAAGAATTATCTTATTGCAATTAAGAATTATACTTGAATGAATTAATAGCAATTGATTTTGTATTGGGTGGAACTGTTTCCTGTGAATATTTTTGCTTCGATAAATCAACAAAAGTGTGAAATTTACCTAAAAGAAATTATATCATAATAATTACACATAATACCATACAAAACATAAATGGCTTCGTTAAAATATATGACCCGTATCATTTCCAGCTTGTAGAAAATTTCATGTCAATTTTACTTATGTAACAATTACACTTATCTTTATACCTGGTTACTGAAATATATGCACGTATCTGATAATTAAACAAGGATAACCATCAACGGACGACGCAATACGCAGAGTAGGCAGTTCAAATTAATTTACTAGTCATAATAGTAATCAACCTGTGTAATTGTTCTCATTGGATACGATTGGTGTAACGTGGAACTAATAAAGCTGTGAACTTTGTCATTATTAAAAAAAAAATATATTTTATGTAATATCATTCGAGACGGATCATTTAACAGGTCTCCGCAGGTTTCCCATAAAATTGAAATATAAGTAGGCATGGACATGATTAGTATATGCCCGAAAGGCATAATATATATATTGAGATTGATATCGATAGTACCGAAAATGAATTACGTGGTACTACAACAATTCTGACGATTATTAAGACACATGTTATTATCTTAATGTTTATCTGTGATTAAAAGTTTAGTTTTGATAATATGTAACATTGCCCATTTTATAATAAAACACAACTTCCTTAAAACTATTCTTATTTTAATAAATTCTCTCTCTTAGTTGTTCCCCTCTTGATAGAAAGTGCGTGAACAGTTGACACGTATTCAAATTTCTTGGTCAATACTCTACCAAATCTGTAGAGCTGGGATGCTTAAATGGTAGATCGCGAGTGCTTTTTGAGTGGGTCTCGAGAAAATTTTTTTTTTAATATGTAGCTAACCAAACTACAAAAATTTATTACGAAAGGCGGCTTTACCAAAGGAACGAGCGATACTTGTCAAAGAAAAGCCGCGTTTTTTATTATTGCTGCTTTTCTAGAAATTTCGGTCGGAGCGTTTGACGGGAACATTCGAGACATTCGTTCACGTCGATATAAATTTTGCACTTGTAGGAATTGGGTTCATTCTTAATTGTAAATTGAAGGCAATACTACAACGATACAAAGTTTATTATTAAATAGTACAAAATGAGTGCAGCGAAGAAATCTAAAACGTATCATTTTAATAACGATTGGGAGAAAGAATTTTTCTTTTGTATGGTGAAGGATAAGTTGGTTGGTCTTATTTGTCGTGCGTCAGTTGCAATACCTGAGCGTGGTAACTTAGAGAGGCATCATAAAACGGTTCATAAAAACTATGAACAGGATTTTCCGCCACAGGACTAAAAGATCCAGGAGAAGTATCTGGTATACATATTCTTTTGAAAAAGAGAGGGTTTACAAAAATTCGAATAATTGGATTTACAATAAATGCTTATATCTATAATTTTGGTGTGTCAGAATAACACAAGTGTGAGCTCAGGAAAATGTGACAGGGGAACCATACTATATTGCGTATGATTCAATAAACGAGTGAAAAAACCTGAGGAAAAAACTCGTTTTCTTGTCGCTATTGCACTAGCAATAGCTTGTCTGTTTATGTTGTGTTAGAGTCGTGTGTACATAAAGAGTACCAAAGATTTTTCTGCTTAGCAGCTTCAATTTTCATCTTGCACTCCATGATTTATAGACGAAGACAAGGGTGAATATAAGGGGAATTGGGACAAGAATCTGTAACAATGGAAAAAGAAAACCAGCAGAAAATATTTCAACAATCATACCTGACTCTTATATATCTAAACACACTTGAATTTGGGAGAAGATTTTAAATGAGCAAGACCATAAAAAGGACATAAGGAAATAGTACTTAACCTGCGATATTTCCTCTTTCGCGGAGATGTTCTTCCGTCGCAGTGTGAGTCTCCTGAAACATAATCACTTCCTTGTTCTTGCTTGCCAATTTTGAAGTATAATCACAAAATCCCTTCAATATTCAAACTCAACAAAACAATTCCCTCTCTGTTTGACCGAGAGAGCCCCGATGGCTAGGTTAGGTTATATTTCAGTCTTCTAAGTGATGCTGATTATGATCTATGATGTTCTAGAATCGTTATGAACCCAATAATTTGAGTTGATATCTCCCATATATTATTTCTTCGTGGTTCTTGTTTAATTTAATGAAAAATTTACGACAGTCGTTTTAATGTCGTATATAAGTATCTGGTAAACAGGTTTATCGATCTGTAAGAAGATATTGATCCATAATTCACAATTCAATTTTCTTCATTAGAGGAAATCTTTTTCGAGCATCTTTTGTTAAAATTGGTTTTACCTGAAATTTTTTATCAAAATATTCGGAATTATAGTGTCATCTTCTTCCCCAAAAGTTACTCAGATTTTTTTAACAAGAAAAGCGTTACTTAGAGGGCAATTAAATTTCCGCATCTATTTTATATACAGGATGCCCAAAAATCACTTGTCTACTCAATAAAACTAAATTGTCAAATACCTTTTTTTCTAATACGAGTACCTATATTTTTTTACGTTATTAAAACCGTATTTTAAATAACACTTAGTATTTGATTGCCCTAAACCTGAAACGGTTCATCTTCATTTAATTTGCAACTTTAGTGAAGACTTGTAACTTCGGGAAATTGAATCATCAGACCGTGAAACAGACGAAGTGGATTTATTTTCTATGCCAGTTTCTTTGTTGCACAATGTTTTATGAATTTCGGCCTCATATTGACGTTTGAAAATTATTTTCAAATAGCAATAACATCAATTTTGTTTGTGCATAGTTTTCTTTCGTTGTATAAAATGGTAATTTAACACTTAAACGAGGATATCATGAATTTATTCATCATTTATGGTCAATGTCAATAATATATATATATATATATATATATATATATATATATATATATATATATATATATATATATATATATATATATATATATATATATATATATATATATATATATATATATATGTAGTATTTGTAATACATTCTACGAAAAGTACCCGAATTCACAACCAATTTGCAGAAAATAATTCAGAAAATCACAATCAAATTTTACCACTAATGGAATATAGGAACTTTAGATTCCTCTATAAATTAAAATCTAAAGAGGTAACTTCCGGAAATCTTTCAGACCAATTCCATAGACCTCTTTCTATCCGTCAGTCGTCAAACAAGCTGATTAATTTTTCCGATACCTCAGGTGTGCAATTGGCTGGAACACTTTCTGATTAGTACCTAACCTAACCTAATCTGATACACGTGAATTGAACGAGAGATTGTCTAGGAATTCTGAAACAAATGTAGTCAAAATCTCTAAATATCTTACACCATTTAAATTTTTTTCATTAATTAAATATTGGCATTGGTTTTCGTACATCAAACTGAATTCATTGAAGCCAAAACGATGTTGGAAATTTTGCTACCGTGTTTGATGTTGATTTTTGACGGCTCAGGTAGAGAACTATGTCCATGAAAAATACCTGCTCTCGAAAAATAACTTATAAGAAGTCTGCGTTTTCTTGAATGTGAACCATCTTCATTTCGCAGAAATTAATCCTATATTAATTAATATTAATGGGAATTTGTGGGGATGTAAATTATTTTCGTCCAAATTTTATTAATTGATAGACTTGCTATCCCCATACCTGTAACATCAATACGTGAAAACGAAGTGGCATATCAATAGCATAAAACAGTCACTGCAATGTCTTCATCGTTAGTAACGAAACTAACTTTTCACCTTTCCACTGTGTTTTTCATAAGGGACTAAATTTGATTGTAATTTTCTGAATTATTTTCAAATAGGATCTTGCATGGAACAATGTAGAACATAGCAAATGGTATCGAAATAAAATGCACTCTGTCTGTTTCTGAGTTGCATAGTCAGATTTCATGAATTAAATGAGAAATGGCAATTTTAGGTATAGTAAAACCTAACACCAATCAATACTAATTAAAATTACAGTTCTAATAAAATAAAACAAAAATAGGTACTCGTAATTGTAAAAGTCGTTTCCTGAACCATTCTTTTACAGTTTTATCAAGTTAACGGGTGATTTCTGAGCACCTAGTAAATAAAATGACTTCCGAAAAATCGTTCCCATGACATGACATGACTTTTCTTGTTTAACGAAAACGAAAGTTATATTCTAACTCAAATCTGATTCGATTTTTTTAGGAAAACAAGATGTCACTTTTATTTAGAAAATTTTCTTGAATAAAATCATAGCTCAATTATGGTTAATCTTAGATAAGACATATCTTAACAAAACATGCTCAAAAAAGGATGTCAAAAATACACCATGCTATCTGAAAGAGTAAAGTTGTTGTCAAAGTCCGATATAACCGCAAGTGGTACCGCTCCAAAAGCGATTGCAAATTGTAGATCAGTATCTGTTTCCTTTAACGCCAAAATTAAAAATTATTCGGTAAACACGTTCCCCAAAGTTTATACCAATATCTCGTAATACCCATTTTGGAACAGATTTGAAATTTGATATGACTAAGTAACACCAAGTAAAAATAATCCTGTTCAGAAAACAACCGGTTGTCTCCATAAATTGTGAAAATTTTCAAATTCCATGTGAACAGGTAAATAATCTAAACACCTGAACCTGTTCTTACCAAAACAAACAACCCATTATTTGAATTTACAGAATTGAAACATGAATATTAATCAGAATATACGAATTTTGCATATTTTGGCCATTTCTGTGTGACATCCGCCACGAATTTATAGAATACACACAACCAAAATATGTAATCATCCGATATTTTGAATATTACCCCAGGGGCTTTGGAAATATCCTAGAATTGTTTGAATTGATCCTATTTGAGATATTTTAATTGAAAAAGAAATAAATTAAGGTTTATTTCAAGAAAGGAACAAATAAAAAAAACTTGCATTCATTTAGTGTGAAAACTGAAGAGAAATTGAATGAATACTGATTGTCAAATAAACTCATTCTTGTTTCAGACGTGTTTGAAATCATATGGAAACAAATGTTACTACATATATAAGACTTTTCCTTAATCTTAATCTGCTTAATGCTTAATCGATTGTGGAATCCAGAATACCAGGTGATGCGACAATTTTTGCGGTGTGTGTATTTCTCTGACAATCGGAGATCTGTTGGAATATTTGAATACATGTTCTTTACATGAAATGAATCTAATTTAAGATTTTGTTTTGTTTTTGTACAAGATCAATAGAGTTCGAAATGGTTTGTTTCAAACGGAATTTTGTCAGTATAATATATTTCTGATTTAACAACTTTGCTAATTTAATACTATTGGTCTAGCATACCATAGCTTATGTTGGCCAGACTGGTAGGAGTTTCGAAACTAGGTAAAAGAACACTTATCCTGTGATGGTAATTCTTCAAGATGTGCACATATAAAAACCACAAAACATTCAATAACAGTAGATAATATCAACATTCTGCATAATTGCAACAAAGGAAAGAAAATGAATCTGTTTTAATGTTTGGAAATCAATAAACTTTGTAGAATTCAAGTCAAATCACCCTTAATAGCCAGCTAGACATTAATACCTCTCCCTTACCTAATTTGTAATTAGGCTAGTATCTAAATAAGTAGGTTTGGAGTATTTCCGCATGTAATAAAAAAATTGAAAATTGTTTTCTCACGGATTAGGTGATTTTTTCTCGACCTCAGTAGCTTGTAATACCTCCTCTTCCCATAATGAAAGCCTGAATCCGTCTAGGTTAGATTTTGATTTGGTTTTCGACCTCCTCTGGGGTGATATTCTGCCACTCTTCTGTGGCGGCTTGGATGAGCTGTTGTGGGGTTCTTGGATTATTTTATTGAGATTATCCCATAAATGACCAATAGGATTTAGGTCTGGAGAGCAAGCTGACCAGTAGAAAATAGCGAAAGTGAAATTCTCACCGTTGGAACCTCGCCAAAGTCTCATTATGTGCTCCAACACTAGCTGTTATGCTGGCAGGAAACGAAATCAAATCTGTTTTGCCTCCCAGCATAATGCCACCGCATAACATCACATTGTCCCCTTGGTATTCCGAAATTTGTCTTGCTGCTCGGAGTGTAGCTTGTCTTTCACGACCCCTTTAAACCTGAATCCGGCGGTCATCTGATCGAACACCAATTTCGATCTCATCCGAGAAAAGAAAATTTCCCCAATTCGGAATATTCCACTTTTGGTGCTCGATACACCAATTAAGCCTGGTAATTTTTGTTGTCTGGTTAGCTCTGGAACTCTTTAGGGCTCAGCTGTATAAAACCCTTGAACGAAGTCTCAGACGTATCGTTTAGACTGATACACTGATGCCTGTTGCTTCCAGAAATTACCTTTGGAGTATGGGGTGCGACGCACTAGGGTCTCTTCTAGGACCATTTTGAAGAGATTGTAGCTCCACGTATCGGGCGTAGGTTTATGAAATCACCCCCTATGATACCCCTATTGTGGCCGCTATAGCTCTGTGTCACCGGTTCCTCAGCGTTAGCAATTATTTGACCCTTCTGCACATCCAATGTAAAGCATTTTCAATCATGATTATGGTCTTTTTTAACTTTTGAAATTCACAGTTTCAAATCTCAGTGAGGACTTAGTACAATATCCCAAACTGTGGTGATAATTCAACATTTCTTATCATACTGTCCAGTTTTTTCACAACAAGAAACTTCATTCTTCACAAGTAGTCAAAGATCGATGGTTAAAAACAATCAATAATGTGAAATACCGAGTTATTCCATATAAATTTGTTGTGTGCATATAGTTGGATATTATGTTTACAGGATATAATATTAAACTGTTTTCATTGTTTCCCGCAAACACAGACAGATGTGGAAAATTGAATTTCCTGCACTAAAATCCCCATGTCACATCAATTTGTTTTGAGCCACTTCACATTTATTAAAGATTGAATCTGATCTTATATCATGCAACTAGTACTTGTTTTCTGGATCAGTTGTTACTCTAAACCGCCCTCATTGTATTCAACATTTTCTCAGTAAATAGGTAGTGATAAATATTTTTATAATTGTATGCTAAAGAAGTTTACTTCAAAAGTCTAATAAAAGTAATTTATTCCCTGCAAATATTTACTCTTTCCGCAGTTTAAACGCCGTTTCGTTTAGCGTCTCACCGCCAACTATTAACTGGCAAATACACTATAATCCCCATCATTCCTTTTCCACAATCGCTTGTTGTTAATCATACGTTCTAAGGATTTGAATCTCTAGGATTCATGTGTCATAACACTAATTTGATATCAAACAAGTTTTTCCTCATTTAAATTCATAAACTTTCACTGCCTGCATTTATGTTTCTATTATATACACTGGTATTCAATGGAAGTATAAATTTTCTTCTAATTATATACCCGCGATTAGTTACCGAGTGAATCAAACAATTTCTTCTCCATTATTATTCTAGTCTTGGTATCAAATTGCTCTTCAACTATTGTTTAGCTTTTCGTGTGAAATATGATATTGAGATATGATACACCTATTTGTTTATTTTATGGTGTTCTATATACCTCTTTATTTTTCCATTTAACATTAGAGATTAAGAAAATACTGAGGAAACCAATATTATTCTTCCACTGACAAAGTGACGTAAAATCTGGAGGAAGTAATCCTGATTCGCAATTCAAAGGTTCCTTTTCGAAGTAATATATTGTTTGATACAGGATTACAACTCTTAGGTTGTCGGTCTAGAATTCACCGCCTGCATATTGCAGCCGCCATTGTTGATACTTATTTGCCATATCATTTGACATATCTGAAAATTACGGTGATTAAAAAAACAGAAAAGCGGATTTCGGGGAATTTGAATAATTTCAATAACTGTATCGCAAAACTCTCCGACTCGCCGTAAATTTCATGTAAGCATAGTTGGTCAACCAATCGAAAGAAAACAATGAATTCTGCCACAGTGATTTAGTACGTTTCAAGTATAATTGACAGATCATTTCAGAAAAGAACTTTTTCTGTCCAATTATAGTACCAACTTGCCTTAATCGGCTATCAGATATCTGACTGTTTGTTCGACTGAACCGACTGCAATTTCATCGTAACGAAAAAATGTACAAGAATTCATGGGCATTGAGGATCTATTGCCACAAGTAAGCCACAAATCATGATGAGTAGGACGACAATATTTATAGGATATCGAGGAATTAATACTTCTTTGTAGTCGTCGCGAACGAAGGACTTCCTGGTGTTATTTTCATATTGAAATAAATATCCGCTATATTTAAAACGGGATCAATTATTTCGATACAGTTCAGCAAGCAGGTTGATTTGAAATCCAGTTTTCTGAAGTAGTAGCGCTGATTATTTCGAAGAAGCGAGAAGAGGTTGAGAAAATAACTTATTCGAACTTCATTTCGTTTCTGAACGAGTATGGATATACAGTAGCAGTTATATATATATATATATATATATATATATATATATATATATATATATATATATATATATATATATATATATATATATATATATATATACAGGATATCTACCGGGACCTTCCGTTAATTTTCTAAGTTCCAATTACAACATAGAGTATCTAATCTAGAATCTAACCCAAGTTGTTGGCACTTATCTGTAAAAACTTTTGACAGATTTAATTATTTTTGTTATAAGCTCGACTTTTCAGGAACATTCAAAAGAATTGTAGCTTGTAGATCTTTTGCACTACAGACACAATTTTTTATTGGGTGGATAGAAGAAGGATCAAGGAATTTCTTAAGCAATCTACACAAAAATAATATTTTCTACAATTCGGATGAATGAAAATTGTAGGAACTAAGCGAAACCCAATCTTCGAAGATAATTACATCAATACGAATAAATGATAGCAAACATCATAGGAGAAAACTAATTTACGATCTGAATAAATGTTCAATATGGCCCCCATTTTGCTCAATACACTTGACAGCTCGTATACGAACATGATGAGTTGCCCTCCTAGTTTCCTCAGGATCAATATCACGAAAAGCATTATGAATGCGCTCTAGTAACTCTTCTCTACTTATTACAGGATTAAGATACACTTCACTCTTGATTTTGTTCCATAAATAAAAATCAAGGGGCGTCAGGTCCGGAGAACGCAGAGGCCATAAATTTGGTCGTTGATTACCCCACCATCTATCCTCGAACATTTCTGTTAGCTGCCGATCTACAGCTCGTGTTTTATGTGCCGGTGCACCATCCATTTGGTAATAGCAATCCCTCAGAATCTTAAGGGGTAATCCATCTAACAAATTTGCTAATGTTCCTCTCAAAATTGCCAGGTATCTTTGTCCATTAAGATTTTCCCCATAAATGTGATAAGACAACAAATCATTCATTAAAATTGCAAAAACGTTCACGCTGAATTTATTTTGGAAATCAATAACCTCAATGAAATGTGGATTTTCTGTGGCCCAAAAATGTCGATTTCTCCTGTTGGTTATTCCACTTTCATTGAACTTGGCTTCATCAGACCATATAGTTTTTTGCAGAATCTGCTTGTAGCCGAATTAAAAAATTTTCACAGAAATTTAGCCGCTTGGGAAGGTCAGTTGGTTTCAATTTTTGTAGTCTGATAAAAGAATACGGGTGCTTGTTATGTTTCTTAAGGAGCCTTCGAATGGAAGTATAACTCAATCCAATATCCATTGATGCTGACTTAATGAACGCATGTGGATTGGCACGAAAATACGCTAGCGTATTAATTTGATTGTCGTCGTCCTCGAGAATTGGTTTTCTTCTAGTTTCTATGTATTTCGTTCCTCCAAATTGTAGAAAATTGCTTCTAATCCTTCGAATGTTGTTTTACTCATAGGCGCCAAATTTGGAAATTAGTTATTGAATTGCCTGCAAGTTCTATCCACCACTTTCTGACATTCGCCATGAATTAAACTTATCCTATTTTGAATAATCAGCCATTTTATTATCAATGTGGTGTTTTTCAAAAACTTTCACTTCAAATTACCAACAATTCTTGTTGAAATATCCAATTCGAATGAACGAAGTGACAAGTACATTAATTTAAGGCACCTGTCAGGTGAACATAGCCAGTTCAGCTACTTGATTCAAATATTTCAAAACATTCTTTGTAAGTTCTTGCAAAATCATCAAAATTCCATATATTCCCAAACTATTTCGGAACTATGAGAGATGGGTATAGTACATTTTCCTCACTTCTGTCGAGCAATTTTTTATTATTCAATCCATAAAGATTAAAAACAACAGAGTACTAAGCCCACCCCCCTGTCTAAGTCCCTCCGTTGTCTTAAAATACTCTGATCTCCTGTTTCCGCTTATAATGCAATTTCTATTGCCTTCATATATGTTTATTATGAGTCTTATAATTTTTGCTTCGATTTTGCTTTTCCCATAATCTTCGTCTAGGCACCCTATCAAAAGCTTTTTTCAAGTCCATGAACGCTAGGTATATTTTCTTCTTCGTCCTTTTAGATCTTTACATCAATATTTTTATGCTGAATATATGTTCCTGAAGACTTCTTCCTTTTCAAAATCCACTTTGTGTCTCTCCCAATGTTCTTCCAACAATTGGCCTCAGCTTCATATCTATTATTCGTTCATATATTTTTATATTCATACAGTAGAAGATACCAAATATTATCGTTTGAATTTTGGGATGCCGAAAACACTGAATTTTCTGTAAAATAAAACAATGCTTTCTTACTATCAGAACAAAATGAAATTCATTATCACAAGAGATGAGACGTGAATTTGTACTTACGACTTGAAAACAATCGATCAATCGAGTGAATATTATGCTAAAGGTGAGGCAAGACCAAATATATCGCACCAAAGTCTCTCAAATATCAAGGTCTTGTTGAATGCTTTCTTGGATTATCGCGGTGTTGTGCATTTTAATTATATTCCGCCGGGTCAAACCGTCAACTAAGAATATTATTCGTGCGTTATGCGTCGTTTGCGTGAAGCCAATCCCCGGAATTGAGGCTAGACAATTATTTTTGCACAACTATAAAGCACCGCCTCGCACTGCATTGATTTTTCGTGACTATTTCGCCCCATGTTGTTCCACAACCGCCGTATTTACAAGATTGGGCACCGTGTGACTTCAGCAAACTCGAAAGACGTCTCCGGAAGTACAATTTTGAGTAAACAGAAGAGATACAAGCCATATCGAAGAGAGAGCTGAAGGCCTTTCCGGAAATTGACTTTAACAACATTGTATCTAGAAGATATTACTTGAAGGCGATCAATTTGATATGAAAGAAAAATAAATATTCTTCAGAATAAATCTTTAGTTTCAATAGCTCCATCTTGCGTTAGAGTTAGTGATCATCAATTTAAACAGATAATAATTAAAATAAATTATAAATTGAATAAACAAACATACACTCCCCATAAAAATTGTCACATCACCCTACTTTTACGACCATACTATATATAAACTTTTAGGTTGGTCATTCAAGAGTCGCTTTTTACTTTCAGAAGTGTAAAATAAGAAGATATCATTCAAGAGATGAGTTTATGATGGAAAATATCAACAATTTTTGAGTTAATGTTAAAAAATTCAATCAACTAGCATCGAATGGTTACTATCATTTTTAAAATCGAGTGTTTCTTCCCCGAGCCCTAATTACTGCCAGTATACGTCTCGGAAGCCACTCAAACAAATTTTGGATGTACTCTTGAGTCACTGAGTTCCAAATTTCAGGAAGCAGCTTTTCTAGTTGTAGGAGTGTTCTACAAGGCTAATCTAACCTACGTTGCTGAATTTGCTACCCCATGTTGTCCCAAACATGTTCTATGGGACATAAGTCGGTACTTTTTCTGGCCATCTTACAATATCGATTTCGCCATTTTGCAGAAATTCTGTAAATACTCTAGCAGCATGAGGCCGAGCATTATAATGCATATAAATGAAGTTTTCGCCAATCAATGGGCCAAAGGGGTTCACGGATATCTGCGATGTATCTGGCCGCTATCATTCTTCCATTATTCACTAGGACTAACTCAGTTCGACCATGGAAAGAAATGCCTCCCCAAATTATTACTGAGCCCCCTCCGAAGTTTTCGGTTTGGCGGATATTGCATTGCTGATACCGTTCCCCAGGTCGTTTGTATAAAGGCATGCGTCTATCATTTAATACTAGACAGAACCTGGGCTCGACAGAAAAGAGAACATTCGACCATTCTGAAATACCCCAATTTGCATGTTCCCTCGCAAACTGAGGTTTTGCAACTCCATGCCCTCTGGTGAGACGCGGGTCGGTAGAAGCCACCCTTGGTCTTATATCGTCTTCTCTAAGCATGTTCCTAATAGTTTGCAATGAAATATGCACATTTCAGGAGAGTGCAAGTTCATTTTGTAGCATTCTAGCCGTACAGTGCCAAACTCTTAGTGCAGTTAAACGAAGCCAACGATCATCAACTGGTGTTATCACATTTCTTCCCTGTCCGGCCCTTCTTCCATATTCCCCTAACGTTGGCTTCGCCCCTCCTCTAGAAGTTCTTACCACCCCATGATCACTCAAATAGCGTCCAGGACATTCAGCAGCCATTGTAATACATTCAAAGATTCGAAAATCTACAAGAAACACAGAAAAGCATTAATTGAGCGTGAAGACTGAAGAGAAATTGAATTACGTGTTTGAGATCATATAGAAACAAATGTTTTTACATACATAAGATTTTTCCCCTCATATGTCCAAAAACATATGTTTGCAAAGCTGATGCGACAATTTTTGTGGTGTGTGTAGTTTAATTGAAATTATTGTTAGCCCTTTGTGCCTGTTTTTCTCATTACTGATTAATTTTTTCGAGATCTAACAGGTTTAGCTTTTTTACATAAAATCTTTTATTATTAGATTTGTAAAACACTTATCTCCTAAAAGCTTAGAGGGTAAAAATTATTTGGGGTAGTTTACCCTTAGCGTATACGGGACGAAATTGAAATACCGAAAACAATATCTTATAAATTACTATCTTTTCAAATAGTGTCTTGAATTTCAGGAAATTCCGTTGAAAGACAAATATTTTATCGTAAAAATCAGATTGATACCTGATTCTGGGACCCCCTTTAAATATATACATATATTTAATTTTCTTTGCTAAATATGGTAATTAATTTAAAACTAATGCATCAGTAAAACTTCCATATATGTTAAATTCTTCTCTTTCAGCCTGAGTTCTCGATTTTTTTGGCTGAACGCAATATCGCTGATGAATACTCATTTTCCGTGTCCCACATCTGTTAGCTAACCAATTAACCATCTTCGAATAGCAGTAAATGCCATGAGAGAATAGGTTCACTGGAATTTATGAGAGCACGTGCATTCACAAAACTCGTAGAGATAACGCGAACAAGTCGTTTCATCTTTCCCGAAGAAAATAAATCACTGGTTTTATTTTCATTTTCTTCCTAGTGTGTTATATAACTACGTGTACTTTTTATGAAGTAGTTTCTGGGATTTTCAGAATTTTTCTCATTGGAATATGAAACCTTTTCGATAATGTTGTTTGAACTTTTTCTCAAATTTTCTGAGATTATAATTAAGAAAAATTCAATATACATTCAATTATATAGTAAATTTCCTGAAAAATTATAATATCAATAACTCTTTCATTTTCAGTCCCGTTGAGATATTTTGCCTCCATTAAATGGAAAAATATTCATTTTCATTTATAGAATATTTTTTAAATATAGAAATGTATGAAAACTGTTCTCCTAGTTTTCGTACTGCACCAAATAATAGATGTAGAAGTTTTGCTAATAACTCGGTAAAACATTTCTACTGAGTAATTAAACGATTGAAGAGAACACGGCTTAAGATTCACCAAATATAATGAATAAAAAAATGTTCAACATAGAATTCGGGTTTTATACCATTTTTTAAACTAAGAGGCTATTAAAATATTACATGTAATTTATACCTGAGAAACAGATGGCAGAAGTGAGGACGAACGGACATCAAAACGTCTGTTTCATAATTTTGTGCCTAGAGTACTCACGCTTCTCTTTCCACGAAACTACTCTGAGAAGAACTCAATTTGATTCTCTAGAATTGGGAACTACTATTAAGATCAGTGTATCCGAATAGTAGAAGGATATAGATTAATTATATCAAAGGATACTAATTAATCTATATCATTCTGCACCATGCCATGCTGTTAAAGCCACAATTAATCAACAACTTCATTCGAATAGTACATTAAGCCCCACTCATATAAAAGAAACGATGTCAGCTGTGAAATTATGTCTCCAAGAAAGTTATTTCAGGTTCAATAATAAAATATATCAACAATTAGATGGTTCACCTATGGGCTCTCCATTGTCTCCGTTATTAAGTGAAATATTTATGACAAATTTAGAAAATAGAATTTTTAGTTCCTTCAACATCCTAATTAAGAATGCATTTTTATGGAAAAGATATGTAGATGATAACTTTTGTATTTGGATTGGCACTAACAACACAATAGTTTCTTACAGTTTTTCATCGATCGATTCAATTTACAATGCAGAATGAAAATAATGAAAAATCTTTGAATTTCTTGGACTTGACGATTAGTAGGGCTCATTACTCACTCGCCTTTAATATATACAGAAAACCAACCTATTCGGATACCCTGATTCATAACAGTAGTTCCCAATCACTGGGTATCAAATTGAGTGCTTTTCATTCATTTGTGCACAGATTGCGTTCTATTCCTTTGTCAGCTGTCGAGTTTAAGAATGAAACTCAAGTTTTGAAATAAATCGCTAAGAACAAAGACTATGAACCAAAATTAATTGATACCTTAATAACATAAAAACGACATAAACTTTTATTGCAGAGCAGTTATCCGTTGCATACTGATAAATCTAACAGCAAATTTCCAATTAACTATATTCCTAATATTAGCAACAAGATAAACACCTCAAAAAAGTCTAGGGAACACTTCTGAATATCGATATATCGTATCCAGAACGATCAATATGGATGATTTTTTTAAAGAAATGAACACCTGCATCAATTTCTCACCAAATTATATAAAGTGCCGCAACAGATTTCAGTTTAAACTAAAAATGCAGCAGATGCGACGCTGCTTTATAATCATTTCATGTATTCAGTGTTTGAAATCAGTTAGTTGGCACTTTGTTTCTGTTGTAAACACAAATAAAAGATTTAAGTTTTAAGATTCGACCATGGAAAGACGACATTTGACTAGAGAAGAGATGTTACGAGCCGTTGGCATGCTCCAAGCTAGGAGCTCACAACGGGAAGTATCCAGGGTTCTGGGAAGTAGCCCAAGTGTCATAAACCGTTTATGGTCGCGTTTCAAAGAAACAGGTAGCGTAGAAGAACGCCATACAGGTCGTTTCAGGATTACTACAGTCGCCCAAGACCGATTTTTGGTTTTACAAGCCAGAAGAGATCTTACTACCACAGCATCTCAATTAGCTCAAGAGACATCACGAGTTCATAATGTACAAATTTCCGACCAAACTGTGAGAAATCGACTGCACGAAGGTCAACTCCACTCCAGACGTCCTTTAACAGTTCCACAACTGACCCATGGAAATCGCGCTGCTCGTTTAGCTTGGTGCCAAGAACACGTAAACTGGGATCAAGAGAGGTGGGCCACAGTTCAATTCAGTGATGAATCTAGATTAAGTTATCATCCCGATTCGGGAAGAATTCGAATATGGAGGGAACCTGGAAAGCAAAACCGTCTCCAGCATGCTCGAGAAGTGGTTAGACAGGGAGGCGGATCTGTGATGTTTTGGGGAGGTATACGCCTTGGTGGAAGAACTGACCTCGTTTTCATACAGAACAACCTCGCGGGAAATTCTAACGCAATTGAGATAGTTTTACCTGTAGTGGTACCGCATCTGCAAACAATGGGTCGAAATCCACTCTTCCAACAAGATAATGCCCCTCCTCATCGTGCAAAAGTTATCTTGAACGTTCTTGAAGAGAATGATATCGATCTTCTACCGTGGCCATCCTGCTCCCCAGATCTGAATCCCATCGAGAATGTGTGGGACACCCTAAAAAGAAATCTCCTGCGTCAAAACGTCTTCCATCATGAACAGGAGCTTCGATTAGCAGTTCAAGGGGCTTGGAATGACTTAGGCCAAAATGTAATGGACATTTAATATTGAGCATGCCACGACGATGCCAAAGTGTCATTAATAAAAGAGGTGGACCTTCTGGGTACTGAAAAATATAAGTGCTTCCATATCATTTCGAAAATATCAGTGCAGAATTTTTTTTTTGTGTTTTACCAAATTTCGTCATTTTCAAATTTCAAATTTTTCTTTATAATACGTGCTTTAGAGAAGTCAAATATTATTTTGTTTTCTTGAGAATACATTATATACAATAGATCCTAACAAAAACGGAAAGATTTCTATAAATTCGAATCATCAAATTCATAGTTTAAAGATATTGGTAAGTGTTCCTAGACTTTTTGAGGTGTTTATGTAACAGATTACACAAAAATAATATTAACACTAATGAAAAGAATTTAGGTTCATTGTTAGTTAATAATAAAAATAAAACAAAATTATTCGATAAAAGCGGGGTATATCAAATACACTGCAGTGAATTTGGGACACTCTATATAGGCCAAACCGAAAGATGCATCGAGAAGAGAGTTGAAGAATAAAAATTCTACGGGTTTTTCGGATCACTGCACCAACCAAAATCATTTCATAGATTTCGAGAATATCGGATCATGCATCCAGGTAATGAAGGAAAAAGGATGGACATCTTAAAGATTATTGAAATTACGTCCGCTCATAGTAAAAACCAGCCAATTTGCTACGACCAACTAGACTTCAATTTACCTCCTATAGTGAATGCCGTTATAGATAAGTGAAATCACTCATTTTCAATTTATTATTTTATTACTCTTGATAATGTGCTAACAACCCGAAACATATGTAGAGTATTTAAATAAATAAACCAATCATTTATTATTTTCTCCTGTAGTATTACTTAAAATTCATGAAACATTATATGATTTTTGTTTATGTTTGCATTTTATTATTTTCCATAAATTTCTTTTCTTAAAACAATTTTTCAAGATCCTGCCTCTCCATATATATCGGTCTATCTAATTCATATGAAAAATATCTTGAATCTTATTATGTAAATGAGGTGGGTCGAAGGTCTTCTGCATGCTCATGGTATAAAGAATCACGATTTAACTCTGCTGATTATTTTCTAATGAAGTTGATATTTATTGATTGACTCGTACTGATTCAGAGATAGCTGCTTGGTATCGACATCGATATGAAAATTAATACTGGAATTGGAAATATACGTATCGAGAAAAATTACACAATGTGTACCTCAAGTTTGATCAAATTTGATGCTGTATATTGATATTCTATGCTGGACGATACTTCCATCTAACCTACACAATAATTTGTGAATACATATCTTAAAATAATGATATAATAAAAAATATGAGCAGCAATTAGGCTAATCTTCAGGAATATGAAAATTTTTATACCGACATATATTGACAAAATGACAATACTAGATGAGGAAACATAACAGACCTGCTGCACGCTGCAGAAGTTTCATAGATCACTATCTTTCCGTGATCAACAACGCTTGTATTAGTTGACGGATTGGTTTAGCCAAAAATAATTACTACTAAATATTGATAATAACGCTCTTTACATTTGAAGTCCCAGAAGCAAGCTTTAATGGTTTCTAAATAGTCTGCATTCGTTTACTGACGTACTAAATGATTTGACATTGACAGTTTAACGATTGCCTCAAGTTTGCTTTCAAAGTGACATACCCAAATTTTATGCAAGAGTGTAGTTTGGTCGAGGGGAAAACTATCGTTCGAACAAGTGTTCCTCTTTATGTTGAATAAAATAAGAAAATTATTGATGATGTGTAACTCATTCAAATCTGATTGAACATGCAGGAATCTCGTACGATAATATCAGTGTAAAGGAAATGCCAGTTGCATTTCAATCAAGGCTTTCTAATAAGAGCACGAAACGTATCAATACAAGTTTTCCAAAGTTATTGTACAGGTTTAACTTTTGTGGTATGCTTAATATAGAAACAGATATAATTATGAATTGAATTCTCCATCTGTAGCACATACTTTTTATGTAGAGTAACTTCTCCTTTTTCGACATTCTCCAGCGTATTACAGTGGTAATTAAAAGAATTCCACTGGGTCGTTCTGTCTGCATTATAAAAAACGAGGATTTTTAACATTCCACACAGAAAAATTCATAGAGAAATTTTGTCGGAAGAAACCCTGGACAAATATTAAGTTTAACAAACAAAATACTGAGAAATTGATATGAACTTTTTTTGAATATGCTCCGCTCCTTCTTGTATATCATTATTTTAAAGATGAAAGAATAAAGTTTCATGGAAAATAATGCTTCATGAAGAAGTATAATGGGAAAATAAGGAAATGTATTATGGATAAGAATTTGATCGAATCAACCATTGATTCGATAAACAAAACACGATATCGAAAGTTATCAAAAAGGGTAGTTTGTCTTGGATCTTATGACCACCAATATTTATTTATTTATCTATTTATTCAATCATTTATTTATTTGTTAACGGTATGAACCTTGAAATTACAATATAAGAAAACAGGAACAAAAACAATTTGCATGATTTGATTGAGGAGGTTGTTACTTGATGTAAATCGATATACATATTTTCAATTAAATAAAACTAAAGTCTTTATATTTTCACTATATTAGCAAAACTATGACCGATTTCACCACACTGTGGCTTCATCAGATAGATACAAACTAATGAACAGAGTTATTCCTTATATATTATTCTTATTTCCTACTTAATATTACAATTACAAGGGGTATGTTGGAAAACCCATCGGAGTTGCTTACTTTATGAATTAAAAAGATTGAGTAAAGGAGAACGATTTAGATCTAATTGACTATTAAGTAACCTACCTGAATTATTTTCTTTTAATAGACAAAAACTCAATCTATTGGAAATTTTAGAGATCAACAAAGAAGAGAATTCAGGTAGGTTACTCAATAATCAATTAGATCTAAATCCTTCTCCTTTACTCAATCTTTTCAATTCATAAATTAAGCAACCTGATGGGTTTTCCAACATACTCCTTTTACTTGTACCTGCTGTAATATTAAGTAGGAAATAAGAATAATATATAAGGAATAACTATGTTCATTAGTTTGTATCTATCTGATGAAGCCACAGTGTGGTGAAACCGGTCATAGTTTCGTTAATATAGTAAAAATCTAAATACTTTAGTTTTATTTCATTGAGAATTTGCATGAATTGAAATCAGTCAAATACGCCTTCTTAGTAGGAAAAATAATTGTCCTTACAACCGTACTTCCGTCGCTACATAAGAATTGCTGTTTTAGAAAATACCAGATGTTGTCTGCAATCTTGAATATGAAAGGGTGTTTTAATAACTATCGCTGATAACATCGATTATCGTCTCCCCTGGATTTCTTATCTGAGTTTCGGTGCATTCTTTGTCTCGATTTTTACGCTTTGGGTGATTTTAAGATGCTTTAAAAATAAGTAATATTTCACTATATTAAGAATTTGAAACGAAATTATTGAATCCTTCTGGCAAATGGCCGTCTTTTCACTGTTACTTTTAATTCAGATATATACAATGGTAGATCTACACAATACAGTATTCACAATTAATAATAATATTCAATTAGATAAAAATCAAGAAATAAATGGATAGATTTAGCAAATGAACAACTACGGTTCTGGGTCGTCTCAAGAGTTTTAGATAGAATGCAAATATCTCTCAGATTCTACCCAATCATTTACCCACACACTATTATGTCTTTCATAAAACTTCTTCAATGGAAAATGCGTGTTAAACTAACGTGAAAAGATTACAAAAAAATCATTGAAAGCTGCGTCAGCTTGATCAATTGAAAAAACGCTATCCCATTGTTTCTTAGTCCTGCAGCAACGCGTTTAATGCCCAAACAATCGTTTAAGATAGTACGAATTATTTCGTGGGTCATTTGTAACATTTTCACCGATTTGACATACGAAATTCTATTTGTAATACAAAATATAAGACAAATTCGTCTATATTTTTATCTATAGTGAAAATCGCGAAACACACTTGTGATAACGCGTCAGTAGAGACAACCGTTGTACCAACTGAGTAATAACAAAAATGTTGACAATCGTTTCAAGCAGATTTTTTGAATAATCAATTATCATTACTTCTTTGACTGAATATATATCCCTCTCAATAAAATCTAAGTTCAATGGTGCTTGAGACAATGTATCTGTAAAAGAAAGCAAAGTTGTCTTCCAAAAAAATTCGACCTCTTTTTCGTTCGTTTTCCAATAGTGTAAAAGGTTAGCTTTCCTTGAGACAATAAATATGCTCAATAAAAGTGATCTTTTCAAGAGCAAGGTACGGTGTGCCAATATAATACTACGCTATTAATTACTTACTATCTAAAAATAATGAAATCAATTTATCAAAATTTTTTCAACATTGAAGTATAATGCTTCTATACGTCCATAATTCATTTTCGATCCTATTGTTGGGAGCTCAAGGGCAAAATTTCCCAACTCCCGTGGACTATATAATTCAAGTTCTAATTAGTATTAATAAGATTTACGCAACTTCATTTAGTTGCGCAACAATGGAATAAATTAATACAATATACACTTGCTAATTGTCTGATTTTTCAATATTTATTATTCACTACAGTCTAACGAATGATGTGAAATAGCCTAGAGGTTAATTTCAGCTCAACGCTGATCCATGTGAATGAATATTAAGTAATAAGAAACACGAGAAATTATATTTAAATATATGCTCAGTTTTCACCTGTCAAAGTAGAGATAAGATGAGAGATTAAACACAACGTGGGTCACTTGATCGGGCGTGAAATGTATTCTTCAGTTCACGATGAAAATAACTGCTTAGAAATAAGGTTTGGGTTAGGTGCTTCGAGGGATTCCTCATTATAAAATAAAGTTTTCAGGAATGAACACCCATCAAATAGAATAACTCGCTGCAGTTTATAACATTTTGTGAAATGCATGTAAATTCAATTTCAAATTGATTTCATTATCCGCATAAAATAAACTGGTACAATAAAATTTAACCAAGTGAATGATACAATGAAAATAGAAGAAGGAAAATATGTTAATATGACAATTTTAAAAAACAACAGTCCCTCTGACACTAAAAAGAAGCGAAAACTGATCAGCACAAGAATAAATCAATATACAGTAAAATCTCTTTAATCGCCCTTCCTACATTCGCTTTTTCAATTTTCGCGGGTAAAAAAATGCAACCCAGTTCCTATGTTCGAGGCTACAGACGCGTTGAAGTTGGTAAATGGACTTATAAAAACGAAATAAGACCTTATCACTAAATCACTTATACGCCGTAAAAGATATCGCCACTCCATTGATTCTGCTTTTTCTGTGACATAAGCCGCTTTCACTGCGGTTCGTGCTTTTGAGAATGTAAACAAACAGAATGTTTAATGAAAGCAACATTTTTACTCAATGGATAAAGTAAAATATATATATATATATATATATATATATATATATATATATATATATATATATATATATATTATCTCATGAATTAAATGCTACTAGTTTCGGCTTCAAAATAAAGAGTTTATTAACTGAATTCAAATTAAGTCACTTAATTTATTTAGATGATATTAAATTATATGCCGGAACCAGATCTCATTTAAAAAGTCTACTTGAGATTACTTTCAACTATTCCAATGATATTCATATGAAATTTGGGCTTCCAAAATGTAAAAATCTTTCTATTGAAAAGGAAAGATCACCTCTGATTATATAAAGATTTCCAATATCGAAATCGAGCCAATGCATCAAGGAGATACATATAAATATCTTGGATTTTGTCAGAGAAGACAATTAACCATAGCAGCACTAAAGAAATTATTAGAAGTTCATATTACAAAAGACTAAGAATTATCATCAAGAGTTATTTAACTAGTAAAACCTTTTCACAGCTATCAACTCCTATGCTGTTCCTATTCTTACATCTTCTTTTGGAATTATTAAATGGTCTAAAACTGATCTAAATGAATTACAATGTCAAACGAGGAAAATGCTCTGTAAATATCATAAGCACCACCCAAAGTCAGCTGTTCAGAGAGTTACACTACCTAGACATCTTGGAGGTCGTGGATTAATTGATTTGAATAATCTTCACAGTAAACAGATTTTTCATCTACGTTCCCATTTTCATGATAAACAGAGAACGTCTAAATTACATGATATTGTTGTTGCTTCAAATTATAATCTTACACCTCTGAACTTGACAATGCAAAAGGTAGATTTTGATATATTTGATGATAATTCTAAAAAGAGAGTTGGATGCAGAAGGAATTACACGGAAAGCACCTAAAGAATTGAAAATGATTATATTGATGAAATTGCATCGAATAAATGGTTAGTATCTGGAAAATTGTTTGCTGAAACAGAAGGCAGCAATTGCGATCCAGGACCAGGTTGTTTTCACAAGGAATTATAGAAAACATATCATCAAACAAAATATAGATGATTCTTGCCGTAGATGTTTCTGTTCTTCAGAAACAGTTTTTCATATATTATCATCTTGCTCAGTCCTTGCTTCAACAGATTATTTAGAAAGACATAATGCCGTCGCTAATATTATTCACTTCAATCTAGGAATTAAACATGACCTAATTCCCAAAAGAAAAAATTTCAAAAATATGAACCTGAGATTATTTGTGAAAATGACAAATATAAACTTTATTTTGATAAAACAATTCTGTGCAACAGAGCTGTAAAACACAATAGACCAGATATCGTTCTTATTGATAAACAGAATCAAATAACATATATAATTGATATTGCTATACCCGACACACATAATATACAAAATAAATACAATGAAAAAATTTCTAAATATATGATGCTTGGCGACGAGATTAAAAAATGTGGAAAATGAAGAAAATATTTATTCTACCGATTATTATTTCTACAACAGGCGTTATTCCTAGAAATCTTCACAAAAGTATTGAGATTTTGGGTCTGAAGAAATATTTGTTTGAACAGTTACAAAAGATAACAGTCATCAAATCTTGTAATATTCTTCATAGGTTTCTTTCCGAAAATAATAATGAGGTAGAGTCATAGGTTTTCTCTTTAGTTTATACTGCTCAGAATCTCATTTCATATTTTATTCATTTGTTTATATAAATGTAATATAATTAACTGACAATTTTGTCATATTTATATTCAGAGCAGTATTCTATTCGATCGTTCACCACTTCACACAAAGGAAACTATTAATGAGTAACATTCAGTGATACTTGACTAAGGTCCGTACACTGGATTTTTCCGGGGAGAAAGCCTCTGACACTACTCGTTGGTACATTGATATCATTGTCTGATGATGCTATAGTATGTATATATACTGGTAGATTGATATATTCTCATAACATTTAACGTTATCCTAATATATAATTACTCCAGGATATGTTTTGATTATAATCATTGCCTGGCAATGGAATAATTACCGGGTGGTGGATTTATATTTTTCATGAAATCAGTTTGATTGCATGAACAGATATATGGACAACTCGTCGGGGTAAAACCCCTATATATATATATATATATATATATATATATATATATATATATATATATATATATATATATATATATATATATATATATATATATATATATATATATTTCTGAAAAAGATTCGCTGATGTTCCGTATCTACCACTTTCGTTGATAATGTCACTTTCTTTCGAGTAATCGAAAGTGCCATCAGCCTGGAAAGAATCCATCACGCTCATCTTCAACAGAGGCGACAAACTGAAACCTCTCAATTATAGACCAATTAGTTTACTGCCTGTGCCATCAAAGATAATGGAATCGATAATTGTTGAATAAATGACTGAATTCTTAACCCAACACACAATTATTCGCCTTGAACAGTATGGGTTTGTGAAGGGAAGATCCACTATCACCAATCCTCTGACTTTGCTGAATGACTGGACACAAGCGTGCGATCGAAAAATACCAACTGATGTAATATACTTCGTTTTTGCGAAAGCCTTCGGTAGAGTGACAGCTAAAAGATTGGTCCATAAAATGAAATAAGTAGGAATACGTGGGAAGCTTTTAGCGATTATCTATCGGGTAAAACTTATTCAGTGAGAGTTGATGGCGCTCTGTCCCCAGAACGACTTGTCGTGAGTGGTGTGCCCCAGGGGTCCGTTCTGGGCCCTATTGTTTTCATAGTTTTCATGCGTGATCTGGGTCTTCATATAAAATCGAGTAAGTCATTTTACGCTGATAACGCGAAGTTATACGCTAACCTCCCTCACAGACTCTATGAAACTACAAGAAGATCTCAATGTGATTAACAAGTGTTGTAGTGATTGGCTTCTGCCTCTATATATCGCGTAGTGCGATGTCTTGCATATCGGAACTGGTAATCCTTCAGCTCTGTATGTTATCGACGGACGTCCGTTCAGTGTTGTGCCTTCTCATTCGATCTTGGTGTGATTATCAACTCTGATCTCACATGGTCTGAGCGCGTAATAAGTATATGCAAACGTGTTAACACTCTGATATATCTTATTCGTAAATCCTTCGCTTGCCTTTCGTTTTCTAGCTGCATAACACTGTACAAGTCGTGTGTCCGTCCGATTCTTGAATATACGGGTGCGGTTTGGTTACCAGTACTTGTCCACGATCAAATTATGCTGGAGAGCGTTCAGCGACGTGCCACACGTATCTGCTTCGGAAACATCAGACCCTTCTGATGAAAGGCTGCCTACTATCCAACGTGTTAACTTTTGAGCAACGGCGTCTTCGTGGATGCTCAATCCTGACGTATCGAATGGTCAAGCACAAATATGCTAACCTCAGGACACTTGTAATGAATGAGGATTCTCGACTTCGGGGTCATAGTTGAATATTAATGAGCGAAAAATTCTCCAGCTGCCAAAGAGACAATTTTTTGGTTAATCGAGTGTTTAGTTCGTGAAATGAACTTTCTGGTGAGGTTGTCAATTGTGACTCATTAACATTATTGTTTAATGCCAGTTATAAGACGTTCCTCCTTTGGTAAATGCCGCAATGCGTTTTTTGACAAAAAAAGGTCAATAAAAATATCGAAAAATCTGCTCCTGGAATTAAGGCAGCAAAAGATATAGTTACATTGCTGCTATGTTCTAATGCATCTGGAACCACTAATGCTTTACATATTGTTAACCCTCAAATGCATGATTTGTGAAAAGAAAAATATTTTAGTGTAGTTATTTGCCGATATATGCTAGGAAAAATAATAAAAAAAACCCCGAGTGAAAAATAAAGATTTCATTGAAGAAAAACTATATGCTGCTGTTTGGTTACATCATGCATTAAATGATGAAATATAAGAGTGAAATGCAGCGAAACGATTTTTTATTTTGTATAGCAAAGAGCGACACTTTGTGCGTTCAGTGTGGGAAAATCCCTTACAACCAGGGAGTCTGTATCTATTTTTCTTTTCACATATTCTCTCGTTATGGTCAATACCATCCGTTCTTGCATCTTTCACAGGTACAGGGTTCATTGGTTTACGACGAGGTTTTTTCGCTTCTAATTCTCTTTCAATATTGCTGCTAGACAGTCTTCCTCTCTTTTCGACTTTTATAGTTGCATAAAGCTTCTGCTGACTCAGCTGTATTGTCACCTGAAGTCATCTTTTGGGTTTGATTGCTATTACTGGCTTTTTTTATATAAAACCCATGAGTTTATGAACGCCATGTCTATCAAATGATAGACAATTGTAATGTACCATTTTATGCTCTTTATTCTTATCCTATATCTTCCCAAAAAGCTATCCATTAGGTCGACGCCCTTGATAATTTCGGGGCAAATTATAGTAATTACTTTTTTCTGTTTCTTGTCGTACCTATTGACTGTCTCGGCTACTTCTGCTCCACAGTTATGTAGATTGCAATGTTACTAGTTTGTTCTCTCTCTAGGTCGTTACAGATATGTCTACACTTTCATAATCTGCCAATTGCTCTTCAAATGATCCTCGAGGTACAGAAACTTCCATGAAATCCTTCCGGTCTGGCAGTTTACAATTCTTACAGGGCCGATTCCTTTGGAAAGTACCTAGAGCAGAAATACCCTGATTAATAATGTAGTGCAGCAAAGGAATTGATATGTGAAAGTTATAGAATTAAATTATGTGGTAAACGACACAATCTTATGACGGTATTTCCAACCACTCCCAGATCTTGTTCACCTGGTGCTTTACCAACATCTTGCTTGCCAGAGTAAATTTCAAAGTTCTATACATACCCAGACAGAGAGCATAAAACATATAACTTGAAGCCCCACTTGTGTGGCTCATTCGAAAGATATTGCTTCATACAATGAGCCTCTTTGGTAGACACATTTGCTCATCTAACGAAAGCCTGTGCTCAAATGGAGCAATACTTACAAGTGATGAGTTTAGTTGGTCCACAAATGGTCTTATTTTGTGGAGACCATCATACTGAGGATGATTTATAGGTTTATATTCTGAGTTGTCGTTGAAATGGATAATGAAACAATGACATGAATATGTTAATGCCTGAGTATTGCCGTAGTAGTTACTGGTAACTGTTGGACAATATATAAATTGGTTTCTTTTACAATTTTTGTAATAATTGTGTCGTTTATGAATTTTGAAAAAATTGGTATGGAGGTTCTACGTTCGCTTATTCTGGGAGTACCTCAGTACTTCCTGATAAAGCATTGCGATCTTTATTCCGACAAATTAGGTTTTTTCCAATTTAGTTCTCTGCTACGTGATCTCCAAGCTGCAATTTCAAGGATATTCGATAATGATTAAGTGAGCGAAGATCCTTGAGGTTCCACAGGCGAGGCCTAAGCAGCTTCGTCAGATACAAGAAGAGGATCTTCGTCGACTTCTTCATTTTTGAGAGGTTCATTATCCAAATCAGCTAAAATATCGTGTATATTTGGATAATATTCGATATCATTTTAATCACCTATGTCTTCTTCATCTAATAAAGAACTTTAATGGTATCATACAAACGCACTGGTGAGAGAGTGGTAAAAAAAATTACATAATACAATAGATCTTAGTGCTTTTGTACACACATAATACCATAAGGTGGAAAGCGACAAACCCGATTAATCCTACCTACAACATCATAGCACTGAACAATCGAAAACTCTAAAGGATATTATTACCTCCGCAAAGATCAACAATAGAAACGACTGTGGAAGATCCAGAAAGAATAAAAAAAAGAAAAAACAAATATAATGTAGAAGCTGACACACTCAATCTATCCGCCCTGTAATGCAAGTAAATATTTCTTACACTCATTCTTAAACGATATAAAAGATAAATTGATGTATTCACTTGGAATCATATTAATATGTTGAGCAATATTGTATGAGAACGAGCGTTTATAAGCAGAACTGTTATACTTTGACAATGCCAATTTGTACCTATGCCTGACGTTGATGTTATAGATAGCCGACCGAAACCTCACTTTTCGATGCAGATATGAAGGATTTTTATCTTGCAATACCTTATAGAACAGGCAGAGCATACGCAAGCCTCTTCTATTCTTCATATTGAGTCAGCCTAACTTCTTAAGTTTATGAGATACTCTATCAAAGCGTCTCCATCCAAGTACAACCCTTACAGAATAATTTTGAATTCTTTGCACCCTTAACTAGGTAAGTTTTGTCAAACACGGTCGATAAATAACATCATTATAATTGAGATGTGACAACACCATAGCCTCACACAGCCATTTACGCTGTCTGATGCCAAGGAATTGTTTGCAAACATAAATAAGTTTTATATTTGAGAAAGTTCTCTTACAAATCAAGTTGACTTGAGAAATGAATCACAAGTCGGTATCGAAAATTAACCCCTGGTTTTTTGACTTATCGGACAACGGAATCTCAGTGTCTCCCAAAAGTATATGTACAGAGTGTTTACACTGCTTTCTCATTTGCTTTCTTCCAAACAACATTGCGACTGTCTTATTTGGATTCAATTCGAGACACATATTTTCAGCGACACTTGACAGTCTTTCGAGATCCAAATTTACGTTGATGAGAGCTTCATCAAACGATTCCTTGGGAAGAGTAATACAATTGGGTATCGTCAGCATATAAATGACCTGGGCAATAAGATAAGCTTTTGAGCATCTGAAAGGTATACAATGTGAAGAAAATTGGCCCAAGGATGGAGCCCTGTGGCACTCCACAGGAAACCTGAATATCGATTTTTGCCCATCATATACAACAATCTGCTTTCGATCACGCAAGTATCCACTGAATAAAAGAACTGTATCCTTGGAAAATCCAATGGAATGAAGTATTCCTAAAAGCAGGTCGTGATCAATGTTATCGAAAGCTTTAAAAAAATCAAGCAAGATCAAAATGAGCAATTCTCTATTGTTTATAGACTGAATTATACTATCAAGGACTTTAGCCAACGCGGTGGTACAACTATAACCCTTTCTTAAACCTGATTATATATCAGGCAGTATATTATAAGTCTCAATATAGTTTTTTATTCTGAATGATTTATCAGAAACTTCACCATTCTCTAAAGCCATGAGTATATCTTCGATTTCTCTATCGCACAGCCTTCACATCATGTTAAAAGGCAAAAACAAAAAGATATAGTCAAGCCAGCACCACATAACTATTCCTACCATTTTCATACACGCACTTATATTATAAACGCATAATGTAACCATTTGGCAACATTACAAAAAAAAACACAAAGAAATTCAATGACAAACATATGGTATATCAATCAATACACCTTATTTTAAACTGGATAACTATTTTACCAAACTTTGAGGAATGTGGTTAATTTTTTGTGGGGAGACCTTAAGGCTAGGGTTTACGTAGATGAACCTCGAAATCTGCAAGAGTTGGAAGAAGCAACCACAAGAGAAGTTAGGGCAATTGACACCGATTTGTTGAAGCGGGTGATGCAGAACTTTGAGAATCGACTACGTCAATGCATTTCGAAACACTGTCGTCATTTTTAGAACATTACCCTTTTCACTTTTTCTACCCTCAATGGTAACATTTAAGCTTTCAATTTACGTAATTAGAAATGAGCTACGTTGATGAACAACTGAGTTATTCTCATTTCAAAAACGCCCTTCGACTACTAACAAACTAACCCCACCTTGTATATAAATTTTGTACCGTAGTTCAGTATTTGTCTCATGAAGACGCGTTAAAAATATAATAAATAAGTGTAAATCAAATTTATCATTTGAAGTGTATCAAGTAACGGCGACTAGTTTTCAACTCATAAAAACATTTTTAATTTGAAAGAAGTACTGGAATTCCAAATGGTGCGATAATTTCTTGGAGTAATATGGTTACATTTTATCATAAAAGTAAATATAATGACTGAAATAGAAATAACAGGTCCATTTAGTAAATTCAAACTCGTGTCGATCAAGAAACTCGATGTTGATTAGTTAAGTGATCGTAGAAAATCTGAGTAGACTCTAGAATTTGTGAATATCTAACAAACCATGCCGTTATTCCTCTAACATTCGCCCATTTGATCGCAATCACGAGACTTACGAATTTAGATTCACAGCATTTCCTGGGCCGTGAGAATATTTTTAAACGTCTGATTATCCCGAAAAGCTATCGCAAATGGTAACTAAAACGTGTGTTTCTTGACATTAAACGATCCGAATGTATCTTCACATGTCAAGATACAAATTCGTGTACTTCGTGATCGTGGAATATGAATATTAATCCACCCAGGAAAACATGTACATGTTAACGATTCGACTGTATTCAACAGAAAATGAGTTAATAAGTGAATAGAAAAAATAATTTATGGTGATAACTATATCCAATCATTGGAGAGACAGTTATGATTATCGCTTTTATTGAGAGAAATTTATGAAATTCGAAGGCTGATTTTATGCTTCATAATATTTGATGGTGATGATATGTTTCGCTGTCATATATTTATACCAGTCTGGATGATAACCCAAGTCTAATTCTTGATACACTCTGTAAACAATTGCGTGTGTGGATTCAACGAAGTGCTAAAAAACACAGCAGAATACATTCTGTCAAAGAAGTACAAGGAATTATAGTCTATTTGATGAAGACGTAGAGTATCAAAAGCTCATTAAGTATGCAAATCCCTCAGAAATGTGGTACGTGGGCAAATTAAAAAATTAATGAAGTTTCTATGATTGTGTCTTGGAACAGGCACCAATTTATGGCCGGATCTTGGATAAAAACCCTCGTTCAAATCTCCAGGAAGAACCCAACTACCTGACTACGATACTTTTCTGTCTTTTTTGTTGCTTGCTAATATTGCTGTAATCGTTTTAAATAAAATACTGTATACGTCAGCAACGATACTAATTCAGTGTGAGTATTTAGATAGGTACGTTTACCAAAAATAATTATTTTATGCATACTCCATTTAAGCTCAAATCTATAATAATTAAATAATGTTTATGATATTTCAAATAACTCAAGAATTTTAGTAAATTATGGAAATGAACATGTATTTTATATTATAGTAGACTTTACCAAAATTCTCCACATGAGTTATAACATTATCTAACAGAATGTTGAACAATCTTTATAAATAATTTCATGACTTTATAAGACGTCGAGTTCTGAATTCAATTTATCCACACTTCTTAATAGAATAAAAATCAAAATAATGATTGTCGAAATGATCAAATATGTTTTAAGCTGCATATATATATATATATATATATATATATATATATATATATATATATATATATATATATATATATATATACAGGATGCTCTTTCAAGGCTAGATACAAAGAACATTTCCTGTCATTCCTACATCAGAAATATGATTCAGCTTTAGCTGCACATTGTCTGAATGAATGTCATCCTTTTCCAGAACTTCTACAGCTAAAAATTCTTAATGCTGTGATAAATTTTCTCAATTTCTTTGAATCGAGGGAAATTTTCAAGGCATCTAGGGTAGAGAGGGTTAAGCTCCTTAACGACCAGGTAGACTTAATTACCTACCAATCGCCATTATTCAAGTTACTGTGACCTCTTCTAGCATTTTATTGATGTTAATTCCTTTATTGTACATGAGTATTCAGTTTGATTATAAAACGACTTCAAAAATTTTTTTTAATATATATTTATACAATAATTACCTTTCTTGGAAATCACCCCTAATAGCCAGCTAGACATTATTATCTTTCCACTACTTAAAATCGAATTAGAGTACCACTGGTGTCGACTGGTTTCAACAGCTATCGTGAACAAACTAGTTGACAGATCGCGCTCATGTTTGACATGGTTTTTAAGGACAGTCCTACCAACAAACAACAATTTAAAATACTTGAAAATAATCAACGCGGGCAATTCCCAAAAACTTTTTGTCACAGAGCATACTTGTTGAATTTTGTGCTTACAATTATATTTCAATTTTCAGAAAAAGTCTATGTCCAACTCGTTATATTTGAATAATGATAATGGTTTGGAAGCACAAGTCAAACCATATCCACTCACGAAATATGATGAACTTCAAGATAATATATGGAGTGAGCCAAAATACTTTCACTGAATCACTGAAATTTTAGACATAATTTCATATCACATAGAATCGCATCTCTGCCAAACTTCAACATCTCATTGTGTTGCTGCAGGATCATTTCAGCAGCTTTAAAGCTACAATATATCTTACATGCCAAGGAAAGAACATAAAAAGTATCAAATTAAATCCCAATTTCATACTATTTGTGATTTTCCCAACTATTATGGTTGTTGATTGCATCCACATTAAAATACGCTTACACCAGTGTTAACTCCAACAAATTCTAAGAATGACCTACAGTGTAGCACATAGATTTCCGAGGAATGCAATTGAACGTAGTTTTCGTGTTTTAAAGAGACGATTTCTCTAGACATAAAACTTAGTATCACTCTTCACGCTATAGTTGCCTATTTAGATTCTGCTAATCTGCGTTTCCGCCTCTTTTTAGAGAAGACGGAAGTATATCATCTCCGAAAGAGAAAGCTAACCTCTATGCTTTCTTGTTCTCAAAGAATTCTGTGTTAGATTCAACTAACTACCGAATATTTCACCTTCAAATTCTTTCTTGGCAGAAATCAAGTTTAGAGTCCTCAGTAAGAGACGGGCTGTCGAGCAGCGGAACTGGAAGAAGGCAGTTGGTCTAGACGAAATACCGCCAACCGTCCTGAGGAAGTGTGCTCCCGAACTGGCACCCATTCTTAACCGTCTGTTTAAGATTTCTTATGAAAGCCAGACTTTTCCGAGAAAGAGATCCCAAAGAAAGGAAAGAAGTCCTTACCCCAAAACTACCTCCCTGTTGTACTTCTTCCTATTATAACTAAAGTGATGGAGAGAGTCATAAATGATGAACTCATTACATATCTTGAGTTGCAGGAAATTATTAACGACTGTCAGTATGGTTTTCGCAGGCAAAGATCGACAGGAGATCTGCTCGCCTACATCACTCATCAACGATGGAAAATCATGGGGAATGTAGAGTAGCCCTCGAGATATCTAAAGCCTTCGGTATGGTTTAGCATGAAGCCTTATTGAATAAACTTGCTGCATATGGGCTTCCCGAGAAATTGCGAGGTTGGAAAGTACCTTTCTTTCAAATAGATCAATGCAAGTTGTGGTCGACCCAATTCACCACTTCTAGGTACCGTTTTGAAACGATAGAAGACATAAAAGAAAAAAGTCGATTACGGAAAAAAGCATTTGACAGATGTTTTGATAATTGAATTAGATCAATACAAGTTGTGGTCGACGGTATAAAATCTGATTGTTTCCAGTTGCAAGCAGGAGTACCTCAGGGATCCATTCTTTCGTCAACCTTGTTTCTGTTTCAAATAAACAATCTTATGTCATCTACAGAGAACGATATCTTTGGTTTTGCAGACGGTTGTACCCTCAGCGTCAGAGATGTCAACAAATGTATAACTTAAATTCTGATTTACAGAGGATATCTGAGTTGAAACTGGTGAGCTTCAACGCGAGCAAGACGCAAGCAACTACGTTTTCTAGAAAGGTCTCCGCTGGAGAACCTCCTCTTAGAATGCAAGACCAACAAATTGCATCCAAAGATTCGATGCACCTTCTCCGGGTTTTGCTGGCATGAACATGACTCAGCAATAGCTAAGTTGGCATCAGCTAAACTTAGTTTTCTTATCAGAGCCAAGCGATACATCTCAGATGTTGCGTTGAAATATTGTTCCCAAGTATGTGTATCTGCGCCACAAAAATTCGTTGCAGATGTTGTATAGTGTGCAAAACTGGTTGTGAGTCTCATCGAACACCCGGAGATCACCAGTGACTTCCAACCGCTGGGTCTCAGAAGACCAGTTGCTGGCTTTTCTCTGTTTCACAGATACTTCTACGGAAGATGTTCCTAGGAGCTGAAAGACCTAGTTTTGCTGCAATACTAGACTGGCGAGGAGTTCTCATCATATAGCGGTAGATTTAGGGACCCATCTATAAGAATTCCTTTGTTTACAGGGCCGGTGAGATGTGGAACTCCCACCCGTCCAATATCTCCCAACATCCCACAAATTGGCATTTGGTAAACAGACACCTCAATTCTTCCCAGGCTCCCACTCATGTGGTGTAACAAATTCGCCTATTCCTGGGAAGTGCGGTTAAAAAAACATAACATTTGTATCCTACAGAACGATGAATATCATAATGACGATGAAAATGAGTTATTTGAAAAAGAATCAGAGTTGCACAGTGAAGGCAATGAAACCTAATATTAGTACCAACCTCACGTTAATGAACGAAAAGTCACTGACGTTCTCTATCAATTCTTTCTCAACTTAATATTAGCTGACAATTAGTACACAGAGCATTAACAACCCAACTGATATTGATTCTGTGTTAACTTATTCCTAAAGTTGATTCGTAGGATTCGACTCAAGTTCGCCGAACGGAGAGGGTGTCGGGGCCCGATCCTGGCAAAATTATTGACATAAATATTAAATGTAGACATAATTTCTAAAACTATTAGTGAATCTCAAAATATCAATAGGTTCTTAGTAACATTCAATGTTCGTTAAATGTCAAAAGGTGATGATAGTGACGAAAAATGTGGATAAATTGTGACACTTGAACATTTGCATCAATATAGTGATAGTGATATGATAATAAACTTGAGCCTGACCATTCGGCGTAACAGCTGGGTCATTTGATCGAATTTGATAATATATAGATTTTATATAAAATATATTTAATTTGACAATAATCAGTTGTTAGACAAGAGTTTATGAATACTAGAGAGTTGTAGCTACGAATAAAAAGAAAAACATCCAATTAGACAATAACATGAGCCTGACCAACATGGCCTAAGTAGCCATGTCATTTAATTGTGAAAGAAGAAGAAGAAGTTGATTCGTTGTCAACTTACATAGAATTTGACATCGCTTTGTGCAAGAGGGGCATAGTTCTTCACATTCGTTCGATAAATGAGTAAATACGAATGAGAAGAAGTACGATATCCTATAAAACAACTAATACGAATACTACCTCTTTTTTCTGATGATAAAATAAAACAAACGTTTTAATCGACTGTTGCAAAGTAACAGTGCGATATAGCTTCGGAAGAGGTTGTTCCAGGTATAATAAAAACCATACTAAATATCAACGATGTCTTGTAGGTGTTGAACGTCACACGGTTTCCGATTCCGTTTCAAGTGAAGAGAATTCGAAACACGAAATCGCAATAAAGAACAAAACAATGCGGATCATAAGAGCCGCAGATGTGAACAAACAATTGAATAATATCGAATGTTTTCATGCCAAATGGACAACTCGTTTCCAGTAGTTAAACGGCACAGTATAAGCATTTTCTATTAGCCATAAAATTGTACAAGCGTTTTGCATTCGATATGGGCAATTTTACAGCGATCAAACGATAAAATAGTCGTAAAATGAATTTTTTGCATTCCATTTAGAAGTGGGTAATTGTTATAGATCCTTTGAAAATTTTGCGCATTCAGCATATTGATATACATAATAAGGAACTGAGTTTCGAAATGTGCAGAAGGGAATGGACATTTTCTTGGGTACTGAAACGGATGTTGGTTAATAATCTGTGCTTCCTTGATTAAAATTAATTGTAAGACTATCAGGGAGAATGAGAGTGACCAAGATAACGGGTATGTCAAACTGATGATCGAGAAGAATTAGTAGCCATGTGAAAAACAAGCGATTTGGTAGACCTTAGTTGTTTTGAAGAACGCTTGAAACGTCAATTTTTTTTCATTTTTCCAACATCTGTCTTGTTTGCTCTTTATTGATATTTGCTCGCATCTGTAAAGGAATATGATGCTGTCAACATGTTATCTTTCCATACAGCAATGTGAGGTATGTGATTCCATATTGGGGAATTCTTGAATCACTTGAACTAACAACAACTTATCCTACGTTTTATTTGATTCTTTCAGGTGTATTTTCTCTGTACGTGATTTGCAGACAAAAGACGAAAATGACATTTCAATCCTTCTTCCTCCTTTTCTAACTGACGAGCAAATACTTGGCGGTAATTATAATGAAATACTTATAACTTTTTCGGTCCTTACGTTATTTGATAATCTGATAATTAAGAAATGGTTTTCGAAACATACAGTCTGCCAAAAAGTACTGGAATTTGGTCCATGAAACGCAAAATATTCATTTTTCATCTTTTTTTTATGCGCTCTTTCCAGGAATAGGCACTATATATATATATATATATATATATATATATATATATATATATATATATATATATATATATATATATATATATATATATATAATATATATAGAGTAGAGTTTCACGGATGGGTACATATGTATTGTTTATCCGGGAGTACATCCGTTCGTTAGATTGCTCTCCATTGAATGGAGTTTGCAGACGTTTCGCCAAAATCTCATTTGGCATTTTCAATGCGTAGTCGTGGTAGGTAACATAAAATGGAGAGCAATCTAACGAACGGATGTACTCCTGGATAAACAATACATATATATATATATATATATATATATATATATATATATATATATATATATATACACAGGGTCCAAAACTTTATCCTTGAGAGTTGAAAGATATCTCAGATTGTAGGTATTTCAGTCCTCATTAAAATGATATATTGGTATGGAGAATATCGTTTATACCAAAAAACAAATGAAAAAATAAAAATGTTTTCCCACATCATATTTCCAATTTGGTAGACTTTTACATTATCAATAATGAAAAATAAGTCATGTGTTCTTAGGAATTTTACTAAATAATTGTGATTCGTAACGCGTTTCACTACACCGTAGCTTCTTCAGACGAATAAATGTACAGAAAATAAGAATGAGAATATAAAAACAAATGTTCGTTAGTAATTAAAAGCTTATTGGGTTGCTCCTTCTTAAGTGGTAAAACTTAACCACTCGCAAATATGTGAGTAATTTTTTAGAGAAATAGAAGAAATAAGTTAATATAGAATTTTCGCATAAATAGGAAATTCAAATGAACCTATAACACAAATACGAGAAAATGTATCCACAAATTAGATACATCTCTACCTTCTCATCGATGATTCGAGTTGAAAGAACTCGAAATGATTTACGATCAAGTGAATGTGAGTGAAAATTCGCATATCATCTTTCGGTAGCAGAGCATTGATCAAAGGTGAAGAAAATTTTTCTATGGTTTGCATTAAGAACTAGCCAACTTTGACATGATGTTTATTATTCATTCATTCTTTGGAGAAATAGTTTTCTTATTCGTTTTTTTATTATTATTTTTTGAGAAGTATCTAATTTGAGGAAATTTTCTTGTAGTTTTGATATAGGCTCGTTCTTGTAAGAATGCTTGGCTTTCTTTATTAGACCTTTCTAGACAAGAATAGTGATTATATAATGTTGAATATTGATAAAACTATAAAGCTAACATTTCATGCAGGTTACTGCAGAATGGCGAATTATAGATCATTATATCGGTAGGTCTGTGACGGATTATAATTGAATGAGAACTAAAATATTCAATTTCGCTTTAGAATTCAATACTTGTTTCATTTGAAGAGATTATACTTACATTTTCATCCAGTGCGGAACTCCAAAGTCTTGATTAAGACTATTTATTCGGTTATTTCAATACACAAGACAACATAAATCTACACAGGAGTTTCACAACAGATACTTTCCGAAACACCGATAGTTAGGATCTTAATGGGGCACTGTGCCACCAGCGAGTTAAATTGGAGATGGACAGCTTTCCAGGCAAAGGTAGTATGGACCGAACTTGGTCTTTTCGTGCAAGGTGACACACGTGCCAGGAGATCTTGAACTATTTCAACCACTCATATGCATTCGTTTTTCGGTCGATTCAGTGTAAGCCTTCTGTTATATTTTTAATGATTTGGCACACGAAATTCCATCTGCAATACAAATCTGGAGACAAATTCTTTGTTCAATATTTTAATCTAAAACTCGCAGAACACAATTGTGAGAACTGACATAATCGAGCACTGTAAACGAACTTAATGATAGTTCGCGTTCATACTCCGCGTCAGTATAGAAAACAGTTGTGCCAACTTAGAAAAAATTAAAATTTCGAGTCGTTTTAAGCAGATTTTATAAGTATTCAATTCAAGATACTTTTCTGGCAGAATGTATAATTGCCTCAAAATACTAAATACTTCAAAGCGTTCTTCACGATTATATAAGTTTTTTCTATATTCATATTGGTATTTATTTTAAGTAACAAGTCTAAACCACTGTTTTCGTATTGGTATTATTGTGATGTATTGATTGTTATATTCTGAACACAAAGGCACTGCATAATACATATATAACTTGGAGTTCCTTTTTTTCGAATTGATAGTTACTTTAGAAAAACTTTCCAATAACATTTATATAAATTGGACGATTTAGTTGGGTCGGTCCTGACTTTATAGGGACCCAACGCATTTCAGCATTTATATTTGAACCAAAATTTCTTTATAAGTGTTTTAATACTAATTTATTTGATTTAAACAAATATACATCAGCATTCATCTTTGTACAAAGTTTCAATTCATCACAACGATATTTCGTCCAATTGATTTTTCAAATTTATATTTAAAAATTGAAAATCCATTAGGAGTTCTTAAAATAATTGCTCTCAGAAATTGAAACAAATTTCAATTCAATTTTCGAATTTCTCAATTGTTAACTAACCGACGACAATGAAGCGTTCCATTCATTCCAAGAAAAACGAATGAAATAGTTGATGAAAATTATTATAGCGTATTCAGATCAAAGAAGATCTGCCGCTACCACTAATCATTTCATCAGTTCAAAAGAGCGAATTTCAAATTTTTTAGTTGTTTATTCGTAAAGTGGTATCTATGTGGACATCGAAATGAAATCTAGAACAAGCTTTATTGATATTCAACACCTGAGGTCTGTCTTATTCAGCACCAACATTAGCTTGTGTAACTTACAACTCTTATATCCGTTTGCACTTGCCTATAGCAAAGATAAGTTTATCAGAGATAACGTATCTTAATTGGAATCACATTAAGAGTAGCTATAAAGATATTACTATCAACTAGAATAAATACTATTCGTTTGGAATCATTGTGGCTTTTAGGTGACATAAACAAATCAGCTTTCTAATATTTGAATATGAGTGCTTAATTGACTCATATCTATTAGCACCATATAACTCACACGTTTGAGTATCTACACACAACCACATTTATGTAGAATCACTCGGTATTTTGAATATTACCTCAGGGATTTTGGAAATCTCGAAGTATTGTTAGAATTAATCCTATTTGAGATATTTCAATTGAGAAACGAGATTTTAAGAATGAAACAAATAAAAGAAAATAAAAAACTCTTTCCGCATGTAGTAGAGAAGATGAAAATAGTTTTCTCACGGAGTAGGTGTTTTTTCTCGGCCCTAGTAGCTTGTATTACCTCCTCTTGACCTGATACAAGCCTGAATCTGTCTAGGCATGCTTTGGATTAGGTTTTCGACCACCTCTGGGGTGATATTCTGCCAATCTTCTGTGGCGGCTTGGATGAGCTGTTGTGGAGTTCTTGGATTATCTTGGCGCAATCTAATTTTCCTTTGAGGTTATCCCATAAATTTTCAATAGAATTTAGGTCTGGAGAGCCAGTCCAGAATAGCGATTCCTTCTGTTTCAAGATAATGTCACGCGAGGATGCTGGTATGCTGAGAAGCATTATCTTGCATAAAAGTAAAATTCTCACCATAGGCACCTCGCCAGAGTCTTACTATTGGCTCCAGCAATATGTCCATGTAATTTCTAACCTAATTTCACTACTTGTGAAGAATGATTCATAACTGTTTCTTTTGTTAACTCAAAATTTAAAAAAGCCTATAAGCATAATTGTAAATGCCTTACGTTGGATTGTCCGATATGCGAAAGGGTCGTTTAATTGCTCTCATTGAAGAAGGGGTGACACAAAAAAATATAGCGGCCACAATGGAGTTATCACAGGGGGGTGATTAAAAAATGTACGCCCGATACGTGGAGCTACATTTTCTGCAAAATAGGTTTAGAAGAAGTCGTAGTAAGATCACTCCTGAAGAACAAGACCACTTTTTGTGCCAAATTGCAAGAAGACACCCTAGTGCGTCGCACCCCATAATCCATAGGCACTTTCTGGAAGCAACATGCATTATTGTACAAGTCCAAATGATACATAAAACTTTGTTCAAGGGGTTTATACAGCAGAAGACCCTTAAGAGTTCCAAAACAAACCTCTCAGATATGCCAGTGAAGAAATATTCAGAGTATATCAGGTTTTAGATATCAGACAGCTTTTTCTGTCCAGGATTATCTCAAATGTTTTTGGAAATAAAATAAGCATTATTCTCTCCGACCATAGCCACTACACGACATCCAGACAAATGGCATATGTAGCACCGAGAGCAAACAAAACAATTGGACAGAAGTCAACTTCATATATTGCCCCTATAATATATTCAATAGTGTCAAGCAGTATATAGAATTAAAAAAACAAGAAACTCTCCAGCAAAAGGATGGAAACTTGGATTTTAAATTATGGTCGAGAAAATGTACATGATTTCATCAATAGTTGTTGAAACATCAATGAACGCGGATTTGGCAGACATCAGCACCAAAGATGAAGAAATAAAGAACACCTTATTGTGACAGATTCCCCTATTCTGACACATCACCCGATTATGACGAACTACCCAATTATAACAAATAATCGACCAAAACAGTGACAGAATATCCTAAATGTGAGATTAGAGAGAGACATTAGACACCTAAAAAACTAAAGTTTTCTTCGAAGTGATTTTTATTTTATTTCATTTTTTATGGGCATAAAAGCGAGACATTTGAATGTACAAGCCTCTGCTTCATCAAGTTTATTTGTATGAAGTTTATATTTTTTCTATACGTTCTCATTATGGGGTCTAGTAACAAATGAACTTATTATTATTATTATTATAACCAGACAACAAACCTATATAGTGACAATATCAGCTACGTGAAGAACGGATCGTTGCTTTCTCGGGGAGTCAAGGTTTCCACGGGTCTAAGGAAGGGATGCTGTATCGCTCCGACTCTTTTCAAATTATACCTGAATGAAGTGCTGAAGGAGTGGAGGGGAAAATGTGGAAATATGTGGATAGAGGTAGATGATGATATGCTTTTTTCGTTCAACTTTGCAGACACTAGGTCATATTTGCAGGGGATGAAGATGACGCCCATTATATGTTGCGGAAGCTCAACGAAGAATACACAATATGGGGTTTACAGATAAACTTTAACAAAACTGAGTGTCTCGTGGTGGGAGGAAATGGAACTGATTTGATCATGGAGGATGGAGCTACAGTGAAAAACTGTCGTATATACCGTTATCTGAAAGCATTGATTTTAAAGGAAGGAGGGGGTGTAGGGGATATAAATGACAAAATAATGGAGATAATGGAGATGGATTATTGGCGCAGAAGCTGCGCCCTCACAAGACTTGATCATGTAAGAAATACAGAAATTAGGGAGAGAGCAGAAGTGGACTATCTAACCTAATAGATACAATAGAGGCAAAAAGATTTAATTGGTATGAACACCTGAAACGCATGACACAAGAAAGATGGCTTCTCAGAATATTGAAATGGCAGCCAGCACAGAGAAGAAGAAGAGGTAGACCAAGAACAACTTGAAACGAAGCCGTTGATAAAGCCAGGACAGGAAGAAACCTTCAAGAAAATGACTGGCAAGATAGAAAGATATGAAAGGTGGTTGCGAGAAACGCCGTATGGTGTAATCCCACTCGCAAAAAAAACTGACTCAATTGGTGTATCGAGCACCAAAATTGGAATATTGAGAAATGGCGAAATGTTCTTCTTTCGGATAAGACCAGAATTGGTGTAAGGGGTCACGAAAGACAAGCTAGGCTCTGAGCAGCAAGACAAATTCCGAAAAACCAAGGGGGCAGTGTGATGTTTTCGGGTGGCATTATGCTGGGAGGCGAAACAGATTTGATTTCGTTTCCTGGGAGTGTAACAGATGAAAATTACGTGGACCCAGTGCTGGAGTCCACAGTGAGACCCTGGCGAGGTGACCACAATGAGAATTTCACTTTTATGCAAGATAATGCTCCTCCGCAAACCAACAACCTCGCGCGACATTATGTTGAAACAGAGGGAATCGTTATTTTGGACTGGCCAGCTTGCTCACCAGACCTAAAGCCTATTAATTATTTATGGGATAATCCATATTAAACCCCACAATAGCTCATCCTAGCCGCCACACAAGAGTGGCAGAATATCACCCCAAAGGAGGTCGAAAACCCAATCCAAATTCCATATAATTAATAATAATAATTGACAATTTGTCAATTAGGAAATTTTGAATGTCAGACATTTTATCCTAAATTTTTCGTGAATTTTCAGTATACATCTGTTTCTACATAATGTTTCTGCTTTCGTAGTTAACATGGTCCTTCAGGCCCGTTCCTACCAGAAATGTGTTGTGTTTGATCATTGAAGATCTTCAGAGGACATAAGTCCTATTTTCAAATTGGGGCGAAAGTATGCATCATATAAAAACATAAGCTGCGGTAACGCATTAGTATCGTGAAAAGACAGTTTTTCCAACAAATCTCAAAAAGTAACGGACCACCAACAGAGGAACTGATTATTGTGATAAACTCACTCATTGATATTTTCAATGAAATATCACTGAAGTATTTAGATTTACACTATATATTAACAAAACTATGACCGGTTTCAACACAGTGTGGTGAAACCGGTCGTAGTTTTGTTTATATAGTGAAAATCTAAATACTTTAGTTTTATTTCATTGAAAATATGTATATCGTTTTTCATCAAGTAACGATCTCCTCAATCCAATTACATATTGATCCTACAAACAGTATGTTACGAGTATACAGTTAGTTCTTTTTAAGTTTAGTGTAAGAACGCCAGACCTACGCACAGGTATTAGATAACTCTGTAGGATTGCTTATGTAATATGAAAATTCTGGAATAAATTGAATTGAATTGAATTGAAATTTGGTTGTGTGTACATATTAGAGATTAACATTGGGTACTGATATATATTTGAAAACTACTTAAAATCCCAAATATTGGGGAATAAGATAAAGCAGTTATAAATGAGATAAAAACACAAGGTTCAACTTTAATCTACACTTTATTTGAAAAAATTCTACAACGTTTCGCTGACACAGCAGCTTTATCAAACAGAATGAAGAGTATGGTATTATAAACAAATCGTAGAACCCACACCGAGCCATTGTACAGTTAGTATGAAAGGTAATTAAAAACTAATTAAACAAGTTAAGTAGGGGTGAATAATTCACATCTACCTGCTCATTCAAAAGCTTGTCCGAATGTTTGTATCTATTTATTTCTAATGCTTCTAGGAGATCTAATTTTAAACTTTTTGATTTTATATGTAATATGTCAAAGTTTTTATTGAATGAATGGTTTTCTTTTATTTAAGTGGTTTGAATAATTTAAATCAGATTTATTTTTATCGAAGCTACGTTTATGTTCAGATGTTCTTATGCCAAAACTCCTATAGGTCCTACCGATATAAATTTTATCACAAGAACCGCAATTGAGTTTACAGTTTCCTGATTTACTTGAATTTTCAACACGAGATTTATTATTTTTAATATGTTTACCTAAGTTATTAGAAGTTTTGAAAGTTATATTAAGATTTTGTTTGACGAGAAAGGATTCAATATTTGTACTTGCAGAACCGCAGAATGTTAAACTATTGAATATTTTATAGTCTTTATGAATAGGATATACTTCATTTATTGCTTTCTGATACAGTTTTTCACGAATGATTAGATCTATCATATCCGGATTATATGAATTATTAATGGCTATCTGTTTGATGATGTTTAACTCTTTATTATAATCTTCTACTGATGAAGGTAAATTGAGTAACCGATGTACCATGCTGTTTAAAGCTGCAACTTTGTGTTGAATTGGATGTAATGAGTAGTTATGTATAATTGTATCAGTATGTGTTGGTTTACGAAAGACCGAAAAACATGATTATTATTTCGTTTAGTGATTTTCAAGTCCAAAAATTAATGGAATCGTTCTGTTCAATTTCTATCGTGAATTTAATGTTCAAATGGATGGAATTATATATTTTATATTATGGATCTACATCAAGTAAAGGCCTCCACAATTCAAATGATAAAGCAGTTAGTTTGTAAAGTAATATTTCATTCATAATTAAGTATTATTGAAATGATCACCGTACCTGCGTGAAAGTTTTTATATGAGCTGAGTAGTTTATACATTATGTATCAAGAAAATCCCAACGAATTCAAAGTTTTGCTGATCAGAATCATATTTAGAACTACAAAATCATTTAAAATAGTCTATTTTATTGCGGATACACCATGACTAATAGCCAGTGCATTTCATAAGATTTTCGTTTATTTTCTTGGTTAAAATTTTCCATTTTGTACACGATACGTAAGGTTGCATTTCTTTTATCCCAGCAATACCATATTATAAATAAAAAATCCATACTAATTCAAGTCTGTAATTTGTCTAGACTGAGGTTATTGAAATTGTTGTGGTCCCTATTTATTACCATCTCGAATTAATTTATTCCATTTTATATAATGAATAATTTATAAATGAGCTTCGATTTTTATTTCACTTGTTTTGCTCGAAATATTTGTTCCAATCTATTTATTATTTCGTCCTCTTTCGAATCAAGCTGTCGAAATGTTCCAAATATTGGCTGTAATTTCGATTCGCTTGATGTAGTAAACTAGTAATCATCTCCGCAGTTAAGACATCACTCAATAAATTCATAATTTTTCGGCTAGTTTCGATATTCCTTAAGAATATCTTTTTTTTAACAAGATGATTATTCTTTTTATATTTGCAATTAAATAGAGCTTGAAATAAGGCTATCGATATAATCAAATTCATAAGGAATCACCCGATATTTTTAATATTACCTCAGGGATTCAGGAAATTTCGAAGGATTTTTAGAATTGATCCTTTTGAAATATTTCAATTGAAAGAATAAATAAATTAAGGTTTATTTTAAGGAAGAAACAAATTAAATACACTTTCCGCATTAAGTAAAAAAATTAGCTCTTAAGGGCCTTCTGCTGTATAAACCCCTGTACGAAGTCTTTGACGTATCGTTTCGACTGGTACACTGATACCTGTTGCTTCCAGAAATTGCCTTTGGAGTATGGGGTGCGACGCACTAGGGTCTCTTCTTGCAATTTGGCACAAAAAGGGGTCTTCTCCTTCAGCAGTGATCTTCCTACGACTTCTTCTAGGCCTTTTTTGCAGAGACTGTAGCTTCACGTATCGGACGTAGGTTTTTGAAATCACCCCCTGTGATATCCCCATTGTGGCCGTTATATCCCTCTGTGTCACCTCTTCTTCAACGAGAGCAATTATTCGATCACTCTACACATCGGACAATCCAACGTAAGGCATTTTCAATTATGATTATAGGCTTTTTTAAATTGTGAAATTCACAGTTCAAATCTCAGTCACGACTGAGTACAATATCCCGAACATGTGGTGATAATTCAACATTTCTTATCGTACTATCACGTTTTTTACAACAAAAACAAAGATCCATGTATATATATATATATATATATATATATATATATATATATATATATATATATATATATATATATATATATATATATGAGAGAGCGAGAGAGGAGCATAATTGAAATACCCAAAAATAGAAGCATAAATCTGGAATATATATCTAAGCAAAGTGTTAGTACTATAATAAAGAAGGTAACTCATTATTTAGCACTATTGAAAAACATTTACGTCCACATGCTTTGGTCTAGGGAAGAAATAAACAGGAAGAAAATAGAATTTTCTCGGATTCAAAGATTTCCCTGATGTGATAGGGGCCTAAGACTGCACTCACATGAGGATTCAGTCACCTGGTGGTGGCGATGCTGAATTGTATCGCAACAGAAAAGGATATTTTTCGAGAAACGTGGAAGCTGTTTGCGATTCTAAACTGCGAGTATGCCACATTATAGCACGCTTCCCATGCTTTGTACATGATAGCACGGTTTTCAATGATGGCCCTTGAGAGCATGATTCGAAGCAGGTGAATTTGGGCATTCATACTTATTGGGATAATAACTCCAAAAAATATTGAGAACAGCTCAAAAAGAAATTTAGCCGATAATACTAACAAAAGCAGTCAATTCTTTCATAAATATGAATCCCGGACTTCAAAAACTTTTCGGCCTTATAAAAAATCACAAACATAATGCTCCAATACGTCCAGTAGTATCAGGTTTGCTTATTTTCATGTGTGGAATTTTTTATGATAATACTGTCTCCATACAGCATTATTCATCATCACCAATGCATTGAGTCTGAATTTTTTTTCGAAAAAATACAAAACAGAATAGAAATAGTGTAGACAGGCCTAAATTTGATATACGGACGTGACAACGTCCAAATAACCGGACGTCTAATATAGAGGCAGTAACGCTAGTTATACGGACATTACCTAAAGTTCCTAAAGTTGGAAATTGAATTGAACAGCCCATTATATAGTCAGATTCACTTTTTGGACCTAACAATCACTAATAAAAATAAATAGATAAGGTTTTGATGTATATCGAAACCCACCTTTACTTTTATATGACCTTATGACTCAAGTCACCCGAAATCCCATAAATACGCTGCAATTGATTCAATAACTAATAGGACTTTCTATCTTCCATTATCCGAAGGAAATATGTCCAGAGAAGTGTCAACCATTAAAGAAATAGCTAAAACAATAGTTATCCCTCAAATATAAAAAACGGAATGATCAGAATGAAACAAATACAAATAGCATATCATAATTTTTACGCACGTATACAATCTTATACAGATAAATATATTTCAGTAACATATTATGTCCATATCAGCAAAAAGATTGCAAATGTCACTTCAAAACAGCATGAAAAGTTGATGCTGAACCCCACAAGAAACTCTCTCGACAATTTTTGTACAGTAAAAATGAAACTGATAGATTTAACAATACTAGAGTTTACAAGTTATCCTGTATGGATTGTGAAAGGGTTTATATAGGTAGTTCATTCAAAACTTGATTCAAAGAGCATCAATCAAATTACAATAACCACAGAACCTACAAATCTAATTTCTCTTCATATTGTTTCGAAAATGACCTTCATTTTCCACAAATAGATCAACTTCAAATTACTCACAGAATACCTAAGATGAAAGATGTCTCTGGGAATCCATCGAAATTGCAACCCCATAGAGAAAATCTTCTGAACGACCCGTATAGACCTGCTCATTCGTCCCTATTTGATATTTTTAAATGATATCTTCCTTTATCATAATTCATTTATTACATCTTATTTGCACCCTTATTAATTTTATCTCCCTGTTTAAATACATGGTGTTACTTAATAGTATGTCACAACTTGAGGGGTTAAATCTGCGTGAAATTTCAAGAAGAAAAATTCATATAAACATAGGTCCGCAAAAATTGGTTTTTTCTTCAAAACTCAGTTTTTGAGATATTCAGCCCAAATTTGGAATGCAAGCTATTTTTCACAGCCTCCATCATTACACGTCCCAAATTTTAACTATAATCTACAAGGTGTTTTCTTTTTCGGAGCCATGTCTTCTTTTGCCCTTTCAAACTTTTTTGCAATACGCCATTGATCAGCGTACAATCAATTTTCGTCATCTTTGTTCAATTTAGAAACTTTTTTTGACATCAGTAATTTTTTCGTATCTCTAACCGTTCTATGCAAAACAATATTAAACGATTGTATGTATTCGCTGAATTGAAAGCACTTCTAATTATAAAAATGACTAGTAGGCTTTGATTTTTTTCATTTATTTATTTTGACAGTTGCTGAAGTTGAACCAGTGTCGAATTGTTTATTGAATCAACGATTAGTTCTAAGACTTTTGAAGTTATTGCTGTAAGAAAAATGGCTAATCTTTCTAACGCCAATTTCGCTGATATAAACGCAACCGAAGCCAGGTCATTATATCAAGTGCGCTTTCCAAATCGAGTAACACCAGACAGGCGAACATTATCAAATATCCACAGGAGGTTGAGGGAAACTGGTACTTTTACTGCAAATAATCATTTAAACGTTACAACACATACCATGAGAATTTCCAGATATTGAGGAAGCAGTTTTGAATTGTATTGATTTGAATCCTGATGTGAGTACAAGAAAAATTGGAAATAAGTTGAATATTTCACATGTTCTAGTTTGGAGGATTCTCCACGACTTTTCATTGTACCCGTTTCATATTCAGCGCGTCCAAAGTCTACTTCCTCGAGATTTTCCTTCAAGACTGAATTTCTGCCGATGGTTCTTAGATAAAATTAAAGAAGATGCTCATTTTGATTGTGAAATAATGTTCACAGACGAAGCTAACCTTTGGAGAACTGCTATCACAAGTTTTCACAATAATCATTATTGGGCTGAGGAATACCCCTATTTGTTTGAAGAATCTCATCATCAAGAACAATGCTCACTAAATGTCTGGGTCCGAATAATTGGAAATTTTTGATTGGGCCATTTTTTTTGCCTGACAGACTAAACGGTCCCGCTTATCAGCAAATTCTTGGGGTGGAATCGAATAATAACCTCCTGTGACACGATAAGTAATACCCCAGGAATATTTCGAAGGGTGCTTGATAATATGCGAAGAAGGACAGGCCTGTATTCTTGCAGGTGGAGGACACTTCCAGCAATTAATTTAGTTCTTAATTGTTCTTTTTTAGTTTGATATTATATAACTATAAGTTGAGTCTCAGAATACGAGCTATCAAAATGAAGGCAAATTTTGGGCGTACCTATCGAGTATTTCTATTATTTTTTTTATATAGCGAATAACATACAATTCAAATATTTCAAATTCAATGAAATATAAAATGATACGAAAAAATTACAGGTGTCAAAAAAGTTTTCAAATTGAACGAAGATGAGGAAAATTGATTGTACGCTGATCAGTGGCGTACTGCAAAAAAGTTTGAAGGGCAAAAGGAGACACGGCCTCGGAAAAGAAAGCACCTTGCGAATTTCAGTTAAAATCTAGGACCTGTAATGATGGAGGCTGTAAAAAATAGCTTGCATTCTACATTTGGGATGAAACTCTCAGAAACTGCAGGAGTTTTGAAGAAAAAACACCCTGTAGCTCCGGGACGAAGCTTTTGCAGGCCTATGTTCATATAAACTTTTTTTCCTAAATTGCACGTAGATTTACCCCCTCAAGTTGTGGCATACTATTATGTAACATCCTGTGTGTATGTTTTTTCAACTTTAGTTCAATACTTATAGTCAGCCGAAGAAGGTCGAGAGACCGCAATTACAATCCTGCTTTTCAATAAATCTCTTGTGATAGTTTAATACATAGTTTAATTTCTTATTATCATCATGAAATTTTATAATCTAAAATTATTGGAATAACATTCATTTTGAATTGCAGATTCGAATACTCTCAGAAGTTTCACATAGTTTGCACCATATTCTCTTCAGGGTAAACTAGGAACTTCAATAGTTCAACAAGAACCACAATAGAATTACGATTCTCGCGGTTTCGGTACCTGTAATAACTGTATCTTACGTAAAATCAGTCTAGTTGTACGTATCCATATTCGTTGCATAAACCATCGTGAATACAAAGATAATCACGTCAGACAGTGATTGATTATACAAGGTTACACTCTGCACAATTCTGAAATTATTAAGGTACAATATCAAGGTGTATGTACGCGTCAAATAATAGGTTTTGAAGTTTTGTAACGTTGGATTCGTTGTGAAACAGCTTCGTGCCGGCATACTCGTATATTTCTAAATCTATATCTATCTACAGGTATATCTAACAATAGCAAACATTGCCAAACCCTCCTGTTATTAACAAGAACACGAATGAATAGAAACATTTCGCCGTATTGTTTCAGTTGACTGTTATTCCAACCGGCTATTAGATGAAATTGATAAATTCAGATTGGAATTGACGTTGTCTAGAAAGTCCTTGGGAAATGATGGAAGAGAAATATCTTGCATCGAAAACGTGGAAATATTTTTATCTCAACGCGAACTTAAATCACTGAAAATATATCAGGATCGTTATTGTTTACAAAGTGTCCCGATGGGAGTCTTATGAAAAATTGACTTCACGAATCATTTCGGGAATATTCCCGCAAACTATCTAAATTGATCCCCAACTCTTTTCTTATAGTAATAAGTCTCCATTCTTTATTGTAATCTGTGTGTTATATAGACGTTTGAATCAGTTATATTAATTTTTTACAAACTTGTCATATTAGTCCACAACCTCACAAATGTCTGGGAATTATAATCCACTACTCCGCCAATTTTGATGATGTTGTTGTATTGACTAAATTTGTTTCTTTTTCTTTTGCAGTTCATTCAAATCGGTCTTATACCCTTCAGTGATACCCAAAGAGGAAGCTAGGATAGGAACTCCATTAGAATTGATGGCCCTGAAAAGGTTAGTACGTTCCTCTAAACCCCTGTTAAAACCCACGCAATGGTGTTAGATACCATTCATTCAAAGAATTCCTTCTGAAAATTTTATACATACAATACTCGCATATTATCGTAGTAAAAAACCGAGAATTTCAAAGGTATGTAATGATGTGAAATGCGTCTCAAATATTACTGAAAAAAGTGGGTTTCTCACGAATCAATTTGAAACGTGTCAGTATTGAAACTCATTCAATTAAACACGTTAGATCTCATGAACATTTATGTAAATGAATTTTTTTTCCACAGAAGTTCCATATTAATTAACCCAACCTATCTCGTTTAAACGTTCATACCGCGCCATATCCCGACGGACTGTCACCCAAACTTCTAAAATACTATGCCATATCACTTTAATATCACATATTCCTGATTGTAATAAAATCATTTCAGTCCCACTGCTCATCTTCACCATCTCTGTCACACAACTATCGTTAGATTTCAGTTGCATCAAATATCCTCAAAAAATTAATTTTGAACAGATATTTTTTCGCTAGAGAACAAGATAATCTTTTCAAATCAGTATGAAAGATCAGTCATAACGAATCTCCTTGAGGACGTTTCATCTTGAAGCAGATCTGTGCATGTAGGGAGCCCGTCGATATCATTTATCTTGACTTCTCTAAGACAGGGTTCCCCACCGTCGTTTTCTGGTAACTCTAGAACACTTTGTGATTCAAGGAGAATTACTCATGTGCGTTGGGGCTTTCTTGATTGATAGAGTTTTGCATCAGAGTTTCAGACAAGTCATCTTCTTATAGAAATGTTACAAGTGGCGTGCCGAAAGGATCGGTCCTCGGTCTTGTAAAAAACTTATTATCAATCATAATCCACTACAAATTAATCTAGTTGCTGTGGTAAAGTAGTGCCATGACTGACTACTACCTTTAAATATACAAAAGTGTATATACACAATCGACGGGCATCAAATCACCCAGAAAAGTCATACCAAAGATCTAGGTATTATCGTGTCTGATGACCTAAGTTGGAGCAGACACATTCAGGAAGTCACCTCTAAAGCCAAAATAATAGCGAGATCATTTCACCAGTGTGATCGACTTGTGACTACTTCCTACGAATCTAAAAGATGACTTCTTCAAGGTATTCAACGCCGAAAGACTAGCATTCCTTATGGCAGAAACAGGCCATGTTATAAAGTCTGAAGATAATGAGATAAGATACATTTGCGGATAGATGTACAAGAGGTGATCTTATTGTGACGTTCAGAGCACTTCACGACCTCTTTGGATGTGATTTAACTCACCTGGTTCCGCTTAATTCTGATAATTTAAGATGTTATAATTTCAAACTCCTCAAAATGTTCAAGACCATCTCTAAATGTAAATTTTTGGTCCGCCTCGAATGGGTTGCCCTTGAATGTTTTAATTGCTGCTAAACTCAAATAATTCAAGGACAGATTCAACTCCTGGAAGAATAGTGAAACTCGAGTGATCTTCCCATTTTTTCCTCCCTACATATTTCATATTTCCAGTATTTTTATTCAGTGTATTCTATTTATCACATTTTACATGGTGAACTTATCAGTGTTTTGTTATTAAACATTGTTAAACTGAGGTTTGAACCCAATTTTCTCAATTGGCTGCCATGAAGTTCTCCAAAGATGAAATGGTTGATATGATTTTCATTCTGGGTGAATGTGATAGAAATTCTTTGTTCGCAAGTAGAGTTTATGCACAAAGGTTTCCTGATAAGAGGCATCCTGATGCAAGATGCTTTGAAAAACTTTTAATTAGATTTATCGAAACGGGTAATATCGCTTACAACAAACATGAGAAACCAAAAACTGCTACAGCTGAAGACAACCAGTTATCAGTTTTGTTGACAGTGACAAAGGACCCATATAAAAGCCAAAGAGAGATTTCTCAGTTAACAGAGTTAACTCCGTCCAGAGAATCTTGAAAGTGATTAAATTTCATGCATATCATGTACAGCTGCACCAGAAACTGAACAATCAAGACTATGGAAATCGAATCAATTTTTGCAATTGGGCAAGTGACAAAGTAGCGGAAAATCCAAATATATTTAGCAGAGTTCTTTTATCGGACGAGGCAACTTTCCACAAGAATGGACTTGTTAACAGGCACAACTTTCATTATTACACCACAGAAAATCCACACCTCATGAGACAAATAGATACTTGAATGTATGAGCCGCTATAGTAGGTGGATATCTAATTAGACCGCATTTTTTCGACGGGCACCTCAATAGTGAAATGTATTTAGATTTTCTGCAAAATTATCTACCAATGTTACTTGTCGATGTACCAGAGCATATAAGACAAGATTTGTGGTTTCGACAGGATGGAGCACCGGCACATTACTCACATCAGGTTAGGGAGCATTTGAATCATGTATTTCCAAACAAATGGATAGGACGTGGAGGTCCTGTTAGATGGCCAGCTAGGTCACCGGACCTTACAAGTCTAGATTTTTTCTTGTGGGGTAATATCAAGGGCATCGTTTATCAGATTCCTTCTACAACACAGTTGGATATGAGACAGAGAATAGTCGAGAGTTCAACGGTCTTTCCTCAGAAGGATTGAGTTGTGTCTGCAAAGAAATGGAGAACATTTCGAACACTTATTGAAATAGTTCAACACCTTTCAGATCATCTCACCAAAAACCAATCTATTACGTATTTCATACACGACTACCTTCAAATATCCCCATTTCTCTGATCAAGTATAATGATAGGTACTGATAAACTCTTCTTTCGCAACCTCTGATTTTTTATTTTAGTTTATTTTCTTCTTATTTGGAAATTGGTCGAAGATAAAGATAAGGTTACTTCTGCAAAAATGTGGCACAATATTTTATGCGTTGACATGAATAATAAAATACAGGATGTTCCATTTGAAAAATTTAAGATATGATATTGTTAAAATATTCCATAATTTTTGAGTCACTCCTGTATAAAATGAGGATAATCTATTTCAATTCATCTATAAAGCTATCCTTGCGCAATAAGAGAACAAAAGGAGAAAAGTATTCATCTTCTCTGGCCGAAGGAGCATGCGAAGATGTGAGAGCCTATTCTCATGAATTTTTACGAAAAAAAAATATTGTGACGAAACTACTCACCAAAAACACTTATTACTTAAAGTAATTATAGCAGAGTTTAGGACGCTCTTGAATCTTCAAAAAAGGGTGGTCTTCTAATCTGAAAAATCTTTCCAAGAGTTTTATGTAGAAAATTGGGACAGCCTGTTTACTTCAAAATGAATTGCTGAAGTAGATTTTTACTTTCTAAATACAATACCGCCCGAACAAAAATGAAATCTTCAAGAGTGTACCAGCTACAGAGCACTGGTAAATCACCCAGTATATGTATTTATTTTCAACTTCAGTTCAATACTTAGTAGCTGAAGATGATCGAAAGACCGAAATTCTTACATATCACGTCTCAAACTTTCTTTAGGAACCACCTCGTGAAGTTTCTCATAGAACATTCTGTATTTTTCTGCATTTTTTAAAATGGATTTTCCATAAAAAATGTTTATCAGTTACTGGGAAAAGTAGCTTCAGATAAGTTATGAAATTTCTCATTCGTAGGTAGGTACATCAGATAATTAATATTAAGTAAAATGCAAGAATTTCCATAAGGATGGTCAATTTTTATGGACATTAATAAAGACAAAGCCGAGGAGTGACATCACTTCAAAGCATTAAATATCTTTACTACGATTAAAAACACTACTTAAGTCACATAATTTCCATCTACAATGCAATAACGATTCGTATCGTGACTTCATTAACAATGGTACCTAAGCATGAATATATTCAAGATATATGGCATTATCGCACACTTGTTATAAATGTATTGAAACACGCTTCCTTTTAATTTATATATGAAATTTATGAATAAAGTCTCAACCACATTGTTTGATAGTTAACACATCCACAATTTGCTCGCTGTTCTTTACAGTTGAATGGTCACATTGCTCGAGTTTATTAATTCGACCTTCGTAATTTTCATTCATTTCCTAGAAACGCAGCGATTTAACGAGCTTGTTGTGGATATCGTGGGATACAAGATAAATTTAAACTGCTGTGAACTAAATCGAGAGAAAAACGTCCTGATGATTTAGCAGCAGTTTAACGAAGGGTGACAGGACTGGCGAAATGCCACGGGACTCCGACCCCAAAAGACTCCGGCCCTAGAGACCACGAACTCGAAAAAATTAATAAACTTTATTCAAGTACAATTATGCGGGTTTTACCTAAATCTTATATAATTTCTCTAGAACTTCATGATGCAAAAGCTTCGGATCTTTTCACCGAATTTGATTTTTTTTTTGTTTCAGTCCACAACTTTTTTTCGAACAATCCGACTTTGAGTTTTTTCGGTAACCGCAATTTTCAAACTGGGTGAATTTTCCAAAACAAAATATCTTTCGAAACCACACATTTTGATGTTTATTTCTCCCTGCGTCTATTGAGATTGAAATTTCGAAGAAAAAGCCAATATACCCACTAGTTTGCACAATTTTCTGAAGAAACAGGATTACGATAGCTGCAGAAATCACCAGGATATTGCACCATTTGTGTAGAAGAACAACTTTTCAGTAGAGAGTTTTTCGAAAGCATCACGCACCGGACCAAGCAACCTCACAATTTTCAAAAAGCAATCCCAACTCAAGCTCTTTGAATTGCAGAGAACAGCCTGCATGATGAATACTGGAGCTTTTCGCTCTTTACCCTCTCCGGCCATGGAACAGATATAGGACCTTGTTCCTTTTCACCTGGTGATTAGTAGAGCAGTTAGAATAGCTTCCTATAAATTCCACGGATATGATGAGCTTAGTGCCCAGCGCTTTACAGTCTGAAATCGAGGACACTGAGATGCTGAGTATGAAATCTGACATAGCAATACCTAAAACCAACATAGAGCTGCCATTCCAAATCCTCATTCCTAGCAGATAGGGATGGACCAGCTCCAAGGACCGTCTACTTTAGGGTCCCAGTTGATACACAGTCGGCTCCAAAACTGCAAAATATATTGCAGCTAGCGTCTATGATCGAAATGCTGCCAGGGAACAGTCTATTTGACTTGACGGGCCTGGAATTCTTGTTTAACCAGAAATATTCGCCATCGACCACTGTGCTAACATTTTGTTTGTAAAGGATTAACAAATAGGTCAATGAAAATCATAATTGATAGCCAATCTGCACAGAAGGCATTTGCATCCGATACCACTACGTCACTTATGGTGCTGGAATGTCGCTTCACTCTTACCAAACTGGAAAAATCTGGGTGCTGATGTGGGTACCCGGACACTCGGGCATCGAGGATAATGAGAAGGCGAACTTATTGGCCGCTCGAGAAATAGGTTTGGTATTCATCGGACCGGAGCCTAGGTGCGGAATTCCCCTGGAAACTACACGGATGGTAGGAAACCGGTGGTTACCTAACCTAATTTTTCACTCCGAGAGCGAAGGCTTGGTTTAAACTCTCCAGGCTGGACCTGAGGGTTCTCTTTGCCATACTAATGAGGCACTGTCGCATCAAGAATCATTTGAACATATTAGGGTTGATTGAGTATCCTCCAAGTAGACTATGTGAAGAAGAGATAGAATCAATGGAGAATGCTTTATGCGATTGCCCAGCTGGAGATTTAGTCAGGATGGAGATACTTGGATCTAACAAATTGAAACTGACTGAGCTCATTAAGCTCTAGCCCACAAACTTCATATTATTTCTAGAAGGATGGAGCTAGTGGTTGAAATTTAGGAAAGATTATGCCACAATATATCACTGAGTCGCAATGGCAAGATAAAGATGAAGAAGAAGGGCTAGCCTATTATCAGATTATGTTATCATTTTTTTATTATCATCACATTAGCATTATCAATACTATTCAATTCACTTCGATGGAAAGTTTCACGAAACAATAATTCATGCTGCTTCGGCCAATGTATTTGAATCTCGTTTTAAGTTTTTTGATGTGATGGGCCGTCAAGAAGAAAACACCCGACGTATTCGGAAAATGTTAAGTCGCCAAATCCTCCAGGGAACAAAAGGAAAGTTCGTCATGGAGCTTGAATTTGATGTGGTGGAACTGTCCAAGATATTCGCATTCTTGGTGGAGGAATTCTGAGTTGAGAATTTCAAATTGAATGTATCTCTTTGAATTGGAATAGTAGTGAATTGTGTTTTTAAATTTGTATGGTTCATGAGTCAGTATCCATAAAACAATAATAAAAGCTGCGTTACCATAAGGATGTGTGAGGCAATATACGAAAGAGTTCCATATAACATAAAGAACTATTAAGTATAAATATCAGTGAATATATGAGGCGTTCCGTTTAGATAGAGTTGGAAATGAAAAGGAGTTCAGTATATTTGGATTTTAGTATATTAGGCGTATAGTATATTAGCTGTTCAGTTTATTAGGCGTTTTACTATATTAGGCGTTTAGAGTATCAGCTGTTTAGATATGAAAATACGATCTTAATGGACTCACTAGTATAATTCTAACGCGTCAGTTCTACTTGTAATGATAGACCTGTCTTAATGCCTGATGTTAATCTGAGGTTTTTGTACGTTATGTGGGATGTTGAGTTAGGGGATTGTGCAGTTCAAGTTTTCAGTGGCCTAATGAGCTTGCCACGCCTTAGCATATAGCGTGGGACTTATAAGAAGACCATTTTTGATTCTACGAAGAGAGTTGCAGAAAGGTAAATGTTGCTTGAAGTTGAAGAAACAGTGGAATTGTCGGGATCAACCGATTTGTCAGTTGCTGTAGATGGAACGAGGCGAAAGAGATGATTCTCATCCTTCAATAGAGTTGTATGCGCCACAATTGAGAGATATGGAAAAGTTGGTGACGTGTCGGTAATATCGAAGTACAGTCCATGCCCTGGACGATACGATACAGATAGGGAACTTCATCGCTATTTATTTCGACACCAGCAATGAAAGGCCCTAGTGAGGAAATCTTCCAAAGCTCCCTAGAGAAAGATATCAGGTATACACATTACTTTGGGAGGAGTCAAAAGGATTCCTAGAAGTGCAGAAATTGGAACTGTATGGTCCTGCCTGCAAAATTGAAAAGTTACAATGTTTTGGCCATGAACAGAAATGAATGGGAACGTGGCTAAATAACCTGAAACAACTGAAGTCTGATCTGTAGTTTGATCAATTCTTGTTCACTGACACCTGCCTCAGATAGGTACGAAACAGCACTGGATCTATGAGAATGATTTGTGATCTTTTTTTTTTCGTATCCAGTCCAACTTTCTCTGATGAAATTTTTGTCCATTTGGATATTTCATTTATTCCCAAAGACATATTTTGTACCAACCCTTAAAAGCACTGTTTTTCCAAAATTGGTTGGTAGCCAGAAAAAATCTATCACTTGTAATATGATCGGGTCTTTTGGACAATATCTCATGAAACAACCTCACAGGACATAAATCTGGGTTTTCCTCATTTTTCACTAGCCATTTACAATCACAGCATTTTTTTGAGCCGCCTTGGCAAGAGAAAACTGGGTTATATTCAATACGACCAGTCACTTCTCCTTTATTAAATTCTTCCTCTTTGAAAGAGTGTACCTTGCAAGTAGCTACAATATCGAAAATTTTTTTCAACAAACTTATCGGGGCATTTTCGTCCCAGTACAGAGCCATGCTATCAATTTCAGTTCTTGTTAATGCAACGGAACTTTCTTTGCGCTTTTCCACATCCCCTTGTAACATCCTCCTTTTAGAATTGCGAGCTTCACGAGCCTTTCTAAACGCTGAAACGGTAAAGGGAATGAAACTCATATTGAATTTTTCGAAATACTTATTCTGCATCAATTTCGCAGTTGTGTTCCACATTTTTTCGACAGCCTATTCTTTGTAATATTGTCCATTCATTTATTTTATACTGAAACCCCTATCTATAAGAATTTCTGCAATATCTTCAATAGAATGCTGTATATCCAAATCGAACGTTCGTTCCTTGCAGAATATACTGAATTGATTCCAAATCGAGTTGTGCGCTTTTCTTGTATTTTTGGGGATAGAATTCTGTATAAAACTATTTATTTCTGCTTAACTGGTGCTTCCAAAACGAGACATTTTAATTTATATCGGCAGAAACTTTACAGAAGTTACTTAAATGGCTGTTCTTGACAGTTATAAAACCGTGCTATTTGTTGTGAATGTTGCGTTGCTATGGAAACGCAAGGATTCTCTACGGGCAAATTCATTCACTAATATCCTACCTCCCTTCCTATTTCTATGCAATTTATCCGATATCAAACTCGAATTTCTGAGTTCTTAAACGTGCATTTTGACACATGAGTGGAATTGTCAACCGAAGTGCACACAATATTATTAAAAATGTTAACTACTCGAAAGGTTCATTAATATTAAATTAAAGGGTGACGATTTTTCCTGGAATGTGCCCATGCAAAGTATTTGCCACGTGCATCTGATCGTCTATATGATATATCTCTCTCTCTTGGTGCCTTCTCAGATTCTGAGGTTGGCTAATAACATGGCATATCTCCATCTATCTCTGGCAGTATGTATTAGTTCTTCTCTATTAAGTCCAGTCCAATTACGCAGGTTGCTCATCCATGAAGTTCTTCTACGTCCTCTAGCCCGTTTGCCCTCTATTTTTCCCTCTATTACGAATTGCAAGATATTGTATTTGTCATGTCTTTCGATGTATCCAAAATATGTCAATTTCCGCCTTTTAATTATGTTTTCTATTTCTGGTGTCCTATTCAATTTCCTTAAAACCTCTTCGTTGGTTACTCTGTCGGTCTATGGTATTTTTAGTAGGCGACGATATGACCATATTTCAAATGCTCTAAGTCGTTTTATGGTATTTGTTTTGAGTGACCATGACACATCCATAGAGCAGTGTAGACCATACGTAACACTCAACAAGACGAACACGCAATGGCAAATTCAAGGAGTTGTTGCAGATCGTTCCCTTCATTTTTATTAAAGCTTGGCGGGCCTGTTCTATTCGAGACTTAACTTCTATGTCTGTATCCACGTGATCATTTATTATTCTTCCTAGATATTTTGTTTGATTCACTTGTTCAATTCTAGTGTTGTTATAGTTTATGTGTATGTTTCTTTTGTCTCTACTGATCACCATGACTTTAGTCTTTTGAGCGTTCAAGTCAAGTCCCATTTGACGAGAGCTCTGCCCCACAGCGTTTAAGAGAGCTTGTAATTCTTCTTCACTTCGGGCCAAAATTACAGTATCGTCTGCATATCTTAAGTTGTTTAATATCATACCGTTGATTTCGAGACCTTCGGTCCTATTCGATAAAGCTTCTTGCATTATTTTTTCTGATACAGATTGAACAACAGAGGCGATAATATGCAACCTTGGCGTACTCCTCTTCTTATTTCAATATCTTATGTATAGTCGTTGCCGATTCTAACACATGCTGTTTGTTGCCAATAAAGGGTCTTTATTATATTTATGTCCTTTTTATCAAGACCTATCTGATACAGTATGTCCATTAAATATGTGTGCTCCACTCGGTCGAAAGCTTTTTGAAAGTCAATAAAACAGACATACAGATCTTGTTTCAAATCTAAACATTTTTCGGCCAGAACAGTCAAACCAACAAGAGGCTCTCTAGTCCCCAAACCCGCTCGGAAACCAAATTGAGTCTCGCCTACGTAATTCTCGCACTTCGATTTGATACGTTCATATATTATTCTCAAAATTATTTTTAAGACGTGGCTCATTAAACTGATTGTTCTATGTTGACAGCATTTGTTTGCATTGGCTTTTTTGGGTATGGGTACAAAAACTGATTTTTCCCAATCTTTGGGTATCTTGCCATAGTTGTAAATGATGTTGAACAGGCTGGTAAGGATTTCAATAGCTTCATCATTCATCAGTTTTAAAAATTCGGCTCTAATGTTATCTGGACCTGGAGATTTTCCTTCCGCGCATAGTCTCACGCCTTTTTCTACTTCTGCTCTCAAAATTTCGAGACCTTCTTCTACATAATTATCATTTTCATAGTTATCTGTTCTCGTACTTGAAAACAGTTCTTTTATGTATAATTTCCAAGCGTCCTGTTTTTCTTCTCGAGTTGTTAGAATCTTTCCATTGTCGTCTACGAGCAACTTGGTAGGGCTCCTTCTAATGTAGCCAGTGATCTCTTTAATCTTCTTATGGAGTTGAAAGTCATCATGACGTTCTTGCAGTTGTTCTATTTCTTGGCATTTCTCAGAAAACCATTTCTCTTTGGCTTGTTTAATTTTTCGTTTAATCTCTCTAATCTATATGATATACGAGTAACTATTCAACCCGCTTCCATTTATATTAGTCTTCATGTTCAATTTGATGCATAAATTCATGTAACTTCCATTCATTTGTCTAAGTATTCTGTCCCAAAACTGTTGTAATATAATTGTGAAATAAAATAAACATATGAAACATAGAATATCCGAAAAACATCAAGCGATATCTAATTCTCCTAAGGAGTAAAATTCAAAACAACTCAACAATTTCAACATCTTCGAATCCATCAATATAATTGATAGATTATCCAATTCGTTCTCTATTCCCCCCAGGGCATAATTTGTAACATGCTAAAATGGAGGAAATTAGGCCACGCAACCTTGCTTGCGTGAAATTCTTGAGCAGGATATAATTAATCTAGTGAAATCTCGGAATATCAGTAATCTTGTTTTTCTAGCTGCTATGTTGAAAAACACATACTTATGTACAAAATCATCATTAAAATTTCACGTCTCAAAAAATTAGCATAGATTTTTTTATCAATTATATAAATTTTCGGATAATTGCTATCGACATAAAAAGATTGAATTCATGTGGGTTATCTAGTATGAAGCAATATCAACAAACTGAAGAAAGATGTTTGATAAATTTTCAATGCGATATACAGGATGAATCACGAGTTTTTTGACAGTAAACTGTTGCCTTTAGATATTTCACTGTAAAATAATCTTCCATACATAGTAGCTGGAAACTTAGATGTTTACCTCAATTATAAAAAATAATTGAATCACTTATATCAAGAGGCACTGCAGTGTCTTCGCCAAATCTGCACAGTCACATTTTACACATTTATTAATACGCTTGAAGCCTAAATTTTCATTAAGAAAGACAACAAATACAAACTAGTTATATTTCTTGATGATAAATAAGAATTTTATAGATTATGAATCAAGTTGAACTTCTTTGATTTTATCACAAACACACTCACCACTACTTCTAACGGACACACAAACTCCATATTTCGAATTTTGTATTCACACTACGCCAAGAAATAAGCGCACGAAGTCGAAAAGTCTTCTTCTTCTTCTTCTTCTTCTTCTTCACCGTGTAGACGGCGTAGCGCCTGTTCAGTTCCGGTTTCCCTGCAGCAGTTCTTGTGAAGTTGATTGCCAACTGTCCCGCCATCGTTTTGGTGGTCGTCCAACGGGTCTTCTTCCGTGTGGTATGTTGTTATATATGATTTAGGCTATTCTATCTGTGGTCATTCTGTTTACATGCTGGTTCCATTCTCTTCTTCTTTTTCTTACCCATCTTACAATATCGTCTGTTTCACATTTTTCCCTTATGTCGGTATTTCTTTGTCTGTAATTCAATGTGTAACCGGTTATAGTTCTTAGCGTTTTCATTTCTGTTGTTGTTAGTATCCTCTTTGTTACCGACGTTTCCGCTCTTGTTTCTGCCCCGTATGTCATAATTGGTCGCACACATGTTTTGTAGATTCTGGATTTGCATGGTATACTGAGGTGTTTATTTCTCCAAATTAGTTGTTTAAGATGTCCCGATACTGCAGCTGCATTGTTCACTTGTCTCCTCACTTCATCTTCAAGGTATCCTGTGATTGTTATTTTGCACCCTAAGTATTCGAATGACATGACTTGGTCTATAGTGGCGTTGTCTATTGTTAACTTGCAGCGCAGAGGTTCCTTAGCTATGGTCATGCATTTTGTCTTACTTGTTGAGATTTCCATATTGAAATTTTTTGCGCGTTTGCTAAAGGCATATAACATTCTTTGCAGGTCGTCTTCTGATTCTGCAATGAGTACGGCGTCATCGGCATAGCATAAGATATTAATTTTGTAGGTTCCCATGCGGTATCCTAGTCCCAAGTTTTTAACGGTCTCTACAAGTTGGTCCATAACAGTATTAAATAGTAGAGGGCTAAGACTATCACCTTGGCGGATGCCCGACGTTGTTCCGAAATGCCTCGATAGGGTGTGGTTTGTTCGTATTTGCGTTGTTGTATTAGTGTTCAGATCTTTTATGAGTCTTATATATTTTTTGGGTACCTCTTTGTTTTCCAGTATCTTGATTACATCCTTCAGTTGGACTCTGTCGAAGGCCTTCGTTAAGTCTATGAAACAGAGATATGCTGGAGTGTTATATTCAAGAGACTTTTCTACTAATTGCCTTGTTATAAATAGTGCATCGACCGTGGACCGGTTTTTCGAAAGCCTTGTTGCTCTTCGCTGATTGGCATTGTCGACGTTATGTCATCGGCAAGAATCTTTGTAAGCAGTTTCAAAGAGGTGCTTAATAAGGTTATTCCGCGATAGTTGGCAGGATTTGTTTTGTCTCCTTTTTAAAGATAGGCACTGTTACACTTCTTTTCCATTCTCCTGGTATTTTTCGTGTTGAATTATGATATTAAACAGTTTTGTGTACTCTTCTCTCATGGCTTCTCCGCCATATTTGATCATCTCATTTGTTATCTTATCTTCATTTGGAGCTTTCCTATTTTTGAGTTTACTTATTGCCATAGCTACTTGCTCTTTCGTGATTGTTACCGGTTCATTTATAATGTCGTTTTCTAAGTCTTTTTCTGGGGGTTCTTCTTCATATTCTGATTCGGTGTAAAGATTTTTGAAGTATTTTTCCCATGTTTCGTTTGTGATTGTTTTCAGTTGTATAGTTTCATTGGTGTACTTTTTCATACCCCTTAATAATTTCCGAATTCGTTTATGCGCTCCGTATATATCCGCTTCCATTTCAGCACTAAATCTCTGCCAGTATTCTTCTCTAATTTCCCGAACTCTGTTATTCACCCTATTTCTTATTTCTATGTATCTATTTCGGTTCTCTGGTGTCGGATGGTTCTTATATTCTAGATATATTTGTTGTTGTTTTTTTTCCTTTGTAATGTTTTTGACTTCAGTGGTGAACCAGGGTTTATTATTAGGTTTGCCGTTCTGTGATACCGTGCGGGTTCCCAAGGCCTCTGTTGCACCCTTGTATATGTTTTCTTTTAGTTTGAGCCATGCTATATCGGGGTTATCTTGCTGCAATATTGGATTACGAGTTATATACTGTTTGCAACGGTTTGAATGAAGTTGTTTTGTGCTCTCATTGTTGAGCGATTCTACGTTAAATTTTTCAGTTTTTACAGATGGTGTTTTCTTTTTAATTGAGTTGTCATCTTCAGTTTCCTAGAACGAGCATGTGGTCTGTTCCAATGTTAGCTGATGACAAAACTCTTACATCTAAGATTTGTTGGGGTAAAAACATTCGGTTAGTGATAATGTAATCAATTATGGATTTGATGTTTCGGTTATCGTAGAAAGTATATTTGTGCTGTTCTTTGTGAGGGAAAAAAGTGTTATTAATTCGCAACTCGTTCTGTGCACAAAATTCCGTCAACATTTCGCCGTTTCTGTTAATTACGTTTTCGTTATATTTTTGTTTTACCCCGTTTACTACTTCGTTACCTACTCTAGCGTTAAGGTCTCCTAATATGATTATCTTTTCTTTAGTTGGTATTTTATCTAGTTGTGATTGAAGACTTTCATAAAACGACATTGTGACTTTCAGGATTCTATCGCTAACATATTCTACGTTTACCATATTTTCTTCGTATTTTTCATGTACTAGTAGTCCTACTCCCGATGTTTTTCTTTGATCTTTCTCTACTCCAAAGTATACTAAGATGTAATTATTTAATTTTGGTAATCCTCTTCCCAGTCGAAATCGAAAAGTCAAAAAATATATATATATATATATATATATATATATATATATATATATATATATATATATATATATATATATATATATGTTAAATGTTGATTCTTTCTTCCGGTTTCTCGTCCGTTGATCCTGGTATTGACCATTCGTTGGTTGTCGTGGACGACGTTTCGGCTGGATCGCACCAGCCATTTTCAAGTCGGAGATTCTTTTTCATCAGTAGCGTATCTCTGTTATCTCTATGGCCTTATCAGCCATTGACATCAATGTACCAATTAGTAGTGTCAAAGGCTTTCTCCCTGGAAAAAATCCAGTGTACGGACCTTAGTCAAGTAACACTCAATGCTATTCATTCATAGTTTTCTTTGTGTGACGTGATGCACGATTGAATCGAATACTGCTTTGAATATAAATGACAAAATTGGCGGCTAGTTTTATAACATTTAAATATACAAGTAAATAAAATATTAAATAAGATTGTGGGCAGTATAAACTAAAGAGAAAACCTATGACACTACCTCATTATTTCTTTCGCAAAGAAATCTACGACGGTTATTACAAGATTTGATGACTATTATCTTCTGTAACTGTTCAAGTTATTTTTTTAAAACCTAAAATCTTAATAGTTTTGTGTAAATTCCTAGGAATAACACTTGTTGTAGAATTAATGATTGGTACAATAAATATTTTTGAAATAATAATCGGTAGAATAAATATTTTTCATTTTCAACATTTTTTAATCTCGTCGGTAAGCATCATATTTTCATGAATTTTCTCATTGTATTCATTTTGTATGTTATGTGTGTCGGGAATAGCAATATCAATCATGTATATTATTCGATTTTCTTTATCCGTAAGAATGATATCTGGCATATTGTGATTTACAACCCTGTTGCGAAGAACTGTTGTATCAAAATGAGGTTTATATTTGTCGTTTTCACAAATAATCTCAACTTCGTTTTTGTAACATAACCTTTCCTTTGGGAATGAGGTCATGTTTTATTGTATCTGTTGATGCAAGTATTGAGCATGATGATAATATATGAAAAACCGTTTCTGAAGAACAAAAACATCTACGTCAAGAATCATCTATCTATCTATATTTTGATTGAATTTCCCAGATAGTAACCATCTACTTAATGCGATCTCATCAATATTATCATTTTTAATTCTTTAGGATACTCTCCGTGTAATTCCTTTTGCATATAACTTTCTTTTCTAGATTTATTATCCAATATATCAAAATCTACCTTTTGCATTGTTAAATTCAGATTTGACAGTTTTACATTGTAATTCATTTAGATCAATTCTAGACCATTTATTAATTCTAAAAGAAGATGTAAGAACAGCAACTGCATAGGAGTTAATAGCTCTGAAAAGGTTGTTACTAGTTAAATGACTCTTAATGATAATTCTAAGTCTGTTATAATATAATATAATTTTCTTTAATGCTGCTTTGGTTAATTGTCTTCTTGAACGAATCCATTAATTTATTGGAGTAATTTCGTATGTGTAATCAATATAGCCAAATATTTTCCTGTTATTTTCTCGCATATAGTTGAAGTTGAGTAAGATGTCCCATATCTTCATCTACTTTATTATTTAATATAATTTATTATAATAAATGTAATACCTATGATGATTTAAGTAATTAAAACTGTAAAACAAGCTTTGTATCGTCTCCTCATCTAATTCCGAAGCAGGAATCTCATCAAAATTCATGTTCTAAATTTATGATAATAGAGATTTTATGTCAAATTTTGATGTGAAAATTAAAATGATAACACGATAACGTGTTAGCCTCAAGACTGGATTTTTGTTAGGACGAACACAAAACACAATTTCCCGGTTATGAGACAGTGAACTTTCTTTCGAATTTCTCTTTATTAATCAAGTTAGCGTTGCCGCTTAATTTAACGATTAAATGGAACAGATAAGACGGTTTTCAAGGTGAATATTTGAATTTCTAATTGAGTGAATGATTTTTTAATTGAGACATTAAGAATGCAACATAATGCAACAATGTATGCAAATGCACCGTGAACGGAATTTCTCCAAAATCTGATAGATTGTGTCCTATAAGTTTTAACCGATATTTTATACAAACTTTAATGGAGTAGGTTTTTTGGACAGGTATTGATGCATTAAACATGAAATAAATGTTTGAAGAGAAATCAATTTCAGGTAAAGTATTTTTGGTTGAAATAACAAAAGAATTCAGGTTTAGAAAGAACGTTTTCTATATCCTCAATTAATTTTCTATAGTATTTTGTACAGGACCTTTTCTGATTTCGAAATCAAGTTTTGTCGATAACGACGATAAAACCTAAAAGACTACAAACAAGTCGTGCTTCCACAAAACCTTTATTCTAATGTTCTGAATGTTAATAACTGTTTACAATTAATCACAGCTCTACAAAAAAAATTCTTTTTATTGTTGCCTTGGATATCATCGCAAATTTTTATGTTTTCAAGTGCCCAGATTACGAATATATTCATGAAAGTTCTCAATGTGCTCGTATTTTCATGATTTTTGCATTTCTTATATTTTGAACAATTATAAGCTTGTTAGAAATAAAATTTAATTTTCCAGTCATGATTAGGCTTCTGCGCAACTTTTTCGCGCATACAAACATCACCTGATCCCCACTCTCAGACCCCTTGCTACACAGAACAGCTGAGATCTCAGTTATTTGACAATATTGAAGTACATATACACGTAAATCTGGATAGAGTGTCTTGGATTAATATTTTGTTTCAATTACTGAATGTCCATTCTTATATATTTGTCTTCTAGTCTAAAAATTCGTCACGAAGAAAGTGTAAATATTGTAGTGATTTATTTTGTTATATTTGCGGTGTTTATATACCAAAAAAACAAAAAAGAAATATTACAGACTTTGTCAAAGAGACTTATGTTGAATATTTTGGTTTCAAAATGGACAAATTAGGTAAACCATGGGTTCCTAATGAAGTTTGTAAGTCCTGTGTTGAGTCTTTACGGTTGTGGAAAAAGGTGACCGTTCTGGATTAGACTTTGGTATTCCTATGATCTGGATGGAGCCTACGAATCATTTAGATGATTGTTACTTTTGCGTAGTAGATGTTAAAGGTTTTAATCGAAATCAAACGTGGAGATACCCAGACTTACAGTCTACGAAATGTCCGGTTCTACACAGTGAAAATTTCCTCGGCCCATATACATTTCAAAAGTAATTCGCATGCCCTCAGAAACAATGATGTTACCAAATTCACAGAAATCGGGACCATCTACTAGTGGAAGTGAATGGGAAGGTGAAACATCTACGCCAAAGTTATTTTCTCAAAACGAACTCAGTGATTTAATACGTGATCTCAATTTATCAAAACAAGGATCAGAACTGTTAGCCTCAAGATTGAAAGAAAAAATTTATTGGCACCAACAGTAACAATTACAACATACAGAACGCGAGAAAAGAGTTATTACAATTTTTAGTGAAAATGAAGGATAAGTGTATTGTAATGATATCGCGAAGCTGCTTATAGACATGGGTTTAAAAGAGTACAAATCTACTGAATGGCGCCTTTTTATTGATAGTTACAAAAGAAGTTTAAAATGCGTCTTGTTGCACAATGGAAATAAATTTGCATCAATTCCAATTGCCCATTCAACGAAACTCAAAGAAGAATATGAAAATGTAAAATTAGTTTTAGAGAAAATTAAATACTCTGAGCATCAATGGCCGATCTGTGTGGATTTAAAAATGGTTAATTTTTTACTTGGCCAACAAAGTGGATATACAAAATACCCTTGCTTTATTTTTATGTGGGATAGTAGAGCAAAGCAACTTCATTGGGAACAAGATGTTCGGCCTGTAAGAAATTCTTTAACTGTCGGTAAAGCCAACGTAATAAGGAGCCGCTGGTGAGCAGAGACAAAATCATACTTCCACCATTACATATTAAGTTAGGTATGATTAAGCAATTTGTAAAAGCGTTGAACAAAGACGGAATTTTTTCAATTACATTTGCAGAAAATTTCCGAAGCTTAGTATGGAAAAATTGAAAGGTGGAATATTTGATGGTCCTCAAATACGGCAATTGATGAAAGACTCAGATTTTATCAAAGTTATGACTGTTCCGGAAAGTAAAGCTTGGAAAAGTTTTGTGTTGGTTGTCGAAAATTTCCTAGGTAACCATAAAGCAGCAAATTATGAAGAAATTGTGCAAAATATGCTGACAAACTTTCAGACTTTAGGAGCAAATATGAGTATTAA